>LR990368.1:4968000-5589000 GCA_905147345.3 Mythimna impura | reverse complement strand
CATCACAAACTGTAAATAGAAATTAATGAAAAAAAATATATGCACAATTATAGTTTTCAAGTTTTTATTCATTTTCATTTATATAAGTTATAGGTACATCATCTAGGAATTGGGCTGGGGGATTTACATTTGATTGATACCTTGCCCAGCCCAAGAACCACACAATCGTCATCACGTGGGCACAACACCCTACTGTCCTCCGTATTAGACACTGCAATAACCGACTGAGTTTTGAATAATTCTTCTTTTGTTTTCCGAGGTTATTATAACAGATAAATATTGGCAAAATTAAGTTGTAAAATTAGTATTTTTATTGTATTTATCACATAGATGGGCAAGTGCATGGCCAAGAATAGGCGATTCCCTTTAACCTAATGTTCCCACTGCTGGGACTCAGGCCTCCTCACTCTGATCCCTGAAAAAGACTTATTTAGATGGGTCAGGATAATTCTTAGTAACTATTTATAGTAGTTACCACCAAAGTTCGTGACGAATGAGTCATGAGAAGTGTGACGGAAGTAAACCTCTCACATAAAAAGGGGCTAGTACAGTTTAGTGACAAGCGAGTGAAGCAAGCTTTTAGACTACAAAAATATAAGTTATTCGTGAAGAGTGCGCTTACTCAAACAATAGGGTAATTTACTCTATATGAGAAAAAATCTAAAAATATGTTATTATGGTAGCTTCGGTAAAATGCAGCCGGTAAGTGTTAGTTTTAGTTCATAAAATAACAAATTCAATTTTAAAATTCAATTCAAAGTTTTCTGTTTTCATTATCTGTTCTTTATCGCCTTGAAATAATAGCCACCATGTGGTTGTGTAAACTAAAGTGACAGCTGTCAACTGTCAACTGATCGGCCATACTGAGCGCATTTATTTACACAGCCAACTGACGTCACGATCAGAGTAAATAGGACGTCCACTGTTTTCTACATTTTCGTTAAATATTCGCGAAATTTGAAAATGTAAATTTTAAATGCAATTTTAGGATACTTGGCGACTGAATAAAATTTTTGTGTTTTTTAGTAGTTTATTAGCACTATAGAATCCAATTGAGACACTTTTCAAAAATGAGTGTAATACCCTATTATTAAGATATCAAGACAAGACAGAAGTGAGTTATTTTAAAACGAGCGAGTTGACCATGTTTAGGCATGAGAAGTGTGAGGGAAGTAAACCTCTTATATAAAAAGGGAGCAAAACTCCCACATAAAAACGAGCTTGTACAGTTTAGTGACAAGTGAGCGAAGCGAGTTTATGGACACCACAAATAGCCCGATCTTACTTCTATTATGAGCGAGCGTAGCAAACTCATACATGAGTCAGGCAAGTTGAGCTCAGTTTTTTAACGACCGAGCGGAGCGAGCCCCTTACAAAAAAAAAATTGTACCTTAGTGATAAGTGAACGAAGCGAGCAACTTCTTACCCAGTTCATTTGTAATTGCCTAATGATATTTTGTCTTTGACGACCTACCTCGTTATCGGTGGTATCGACCTGCGCGCCGCATTGCGTGATGAGGTAGCGCGCCATGGCCATCCGGTTGTCCAGCGCCAGCACGTACAGCGTGCTGCGCCGGTCCGCGTCCAGCGCGTCGGCGTCGGCACCTCGCGCGTACAGCGCTGCCACTGTCTCCACGTGCCCTTCTAGTGCTGCCAATCTAGACGAGAGAGATTATAATATTAATTAACCCTTTATCCGCTTGGATCGGTTGGTACGAGTGTTTTCGTGTCCCATTCAATGGTCGTGTGTTTGCGACTAGGTACTCCATCTCGTTTAGCTCTTCAATCCCCATAGGTGACAGAAGAGCTGACGAAATGGAGTATTTCGTCGCGGATGTGCTAACATGCCGGGATAAACGCGAGAGTGTTTGTCGGATATATCCGACTTAGGGCGGAATTCACCAATAAAACTAATCGCGTTTTAACGTTTGGCTCGCATAATCGCGTTTAGCCGCTGTCACTAGTGTCACTTGTCTGTATTTTTCTGTTGTTGTATTTTTACAAGTGACACTAGTGACAGCGGCTAAACGCGATTATGCGAGCCAAACGTTAAAACGCGATTAGTTTTAGTGGTGAATCCCGGCCTTAGGCGATTAAAAGATTAAACGGCAATAACCCAATGGATACTAAGACAAGATAATAAATCGTTTTCCGATACTTGTCCAACTTCATTACCTTGATCTAATGATGCAAAGGGAATCACAATTATTTTATTGGCGATAATAGCGTTTCGTCACTTACTCTGGCAGGACTTTAGTCATCATCATTATCATGTCAGCCGAATGACGTCCACTGTTGGACATAGGCCTCCCCCAAGTGTCGCCGCAATGAACGATCCCTTGCGTCTCGCATCCATCTGATTCCCACAACCTTTACCAGTGTATAAGACCACCTTATAGGAGGCCTTCCAACGCTGCGTCTTGTGGTACGTGGTCGCCACTCCAGAACCAGAATGCAACCGTGAACAGTTTCGGAAAAATGACGTCTCCCTGCCTCACACCCCGCTGCAGGAGGATAGGTTTTGAGGTCTGGTCCTGAAGTCGGACTGACATAGTGGCGTTTTCATACAAACACTTCAGCACCTCGATGTACCGATAGTCAATCTGGCACCGTTGGAGAGACTGCAGCACAGCCCAAGTCTCGATCGAATCAAAGTCTTTCTCGTAGTCCACAAACGCTAGGCAGAGAGGCAGATTATACTCCTCAGTCTTTTGTATAACCTGCCATATTAAAGTCCAGTTATATAGGACTTTAGTAAGGAAAGTTTTTTTACAACAATTTCACGTTATAAAATCACCATGCCTATAACTGTCCGTTTATAATTTAGGTATCTTCAAAGCTAGTGTGAATAGGCTCTTAATAAACTAGGGCGCTTCACCATCAACGATTGCACTGCTTACCTTCAGGTGGGATCACAGTTAATGTCAATTAAAAAAAAATATTTTTTTATTGGCGAAATCATACAATTTCTTCTCCAGCTATAGGATAAAGCTCCTATGTTACATATATATGTTCTTTGCCTTTCGTTCAAGGACCCCGGGTTTCCCTTTCGGAACTCAACCCATGGCCTTCAGCCCTGCTGGGCCCCCACGGTTTTGCTGATATCTCTTTGAGGTGCGCGTGGAACACTACGCGCCTTCGCGTTCCGCAAATTCCCTGGACCCTCATCAGTCTATTTTTTTTTTATTCTTGGTAGATTCGCGCTTGACCGAATGGCTATCTCATCTGATGAAAATGACGATGCGGTCGACGCTGGAGCGCGCTTACCTAGAAGTAACCTATTCACTCTTGACTTAAAGATTCCCGGGTTGTAGCCATCAGGAAACACAGATTTCGGCAAGGAATTCCACTCCTTAGCTGTACGCACAATGAATGTGTTCCCAAAACTTCGTGCGTATAGGTGGGATGTCCACCATGTACCAGTGGCGCATTGTCTACCATGGTCTACCTTGTGAGAGACTGTTTCCAACGTTCTAGTCATACCTAAAGGCAGTCTTGCCGTCGTGAGCTCGTTGCTCCACCCTGGCGTCCCACTGCTCGATCAGCAACTCCACCAGACGAGTGTGTCCCTCTTGTGCTGCTAGCATGAGAGGACCCTTGCCGTCGTTATCGGCTTCGTCGACTTTCGCCCCGGCTTCTAAGAGAGCCTCGCAGACTTCGATATGGCCTGGGAATGAAGAGATAAGTTTAATTATCATACCTGAAGAGGCAAGCAGAAAATATTAAAGGAAATGTGACATAAAAAACGTGAGTTGAATGTGCTTTTTTGAGAATTTTATTAGTAAAATCAAAAATTTAACTATTATATAATTTAATACCGAAGTTTGGGTGTAGAGTACGCATTTTGACATTAATTTATTGGATGTACTGTAGTCCGGTCAATTAAGACATCCAAGGTTACAATAATTCGCACCCAGCTGAAAATTGGTAGGATTGTTAAAAACACCATCATAAATGAAACCTAAAAAATCCTCATCGATCCGACATCTGGAAAAAAATACTCGGGTCAAAGGTCACAAAAACGAGTTTTTCGCGATTTTCAGCATTAGCTCAGACAAAAATTGTAGATCAGATAATTATGTACAAAAATGTCTCAATACTTTTTTTACTAAGAGCCACCGTTTTTGAGATATAATGATTCAAAAAGTTGAAAGAGGTCATCGTCATAATATACACCCATTTTCACGCCACCTTTGAGGTAGTGTACTTAGCGCGTTTTTAGGGTTCCGTACCTCAAAAGGATAAAACTTCCGCTCTACACTTATAGAATCACTTCGTTGTCCGTCTGTCTGTCTGTCTGTGTCTGTTTGTCAGTCTGCCTGTATATGTGTCTGTCAAGACCCTTTATCTCGAGGACGCATAGAGTTATTGAGTTGAAATTAAAACCATGTACTCAGGTCCGCGGTCCCTTAAAGCTGTGAAAAAATCAAACTTGTAAGTTAACGAAAAAAAAAGATACGGCCGTTTATAAAATAAAACACTTTTATCTCAACTTAGTAAATCCTCAATTTTATCTGTGACAAAATGTTACATACCTTCAAAGGCAGCATAATGCAGCGGCGTCCAGCCGGAGTTGTCACGATGATGTTCATCCAACCCACGGTCGAGTAGCTGACGGACCACCTCCACGTTGCCTACGAACAAAAATAAACATTGACCGTCAAACAAATGCTTCATCTGCACTATTTTTTTTTAAATATTCCACAACTATCACACAACGCCGTCTAGTCCCAAGCTAAGCAGAGCTTGTGTTATGAGTACTAGACAACTGATAAATATACATATATAATATAAATATATTATAGATAAATTACATAGAAAAAATGATTGTGCATATCACACAAACATTTGCTCTGGATGGGAATCGAACCGACGACCTCCGGCATAGCAGTCAGGGCCACTAACCACTAGACCATTAGGCTAGTGATGTGCCGAGTACGGCTTGACTCGAATCAGACCCGATTCCTGCTTCGGAATCGCATACTCCAGTGCCAATTTATTTTGATTTGAGTACGCTGGACTCGATTCCAGTACTCGAGTCAGGGAGAATCTATTTTGTACTCGCAGACTCGATTATATTAGGTCCAACTGACTCGAGTCTAGTATTCGAAGTAGACTGACTCGATCGTGCTGTAGTACTACATTCGTAGTTTTAGATTTGAGACACCTTTAGAACGTCAAAATAATGTGCAAGAGTTTCGATTAGAAAACTTTCTTTCAGCTTATTTGATTTGTCTAGATGTGATGTATAAACAAAATTAATAACTTGATTTATCTTTTTAATAAGTAAAATTACTTGTAAATTGGGTAAAAAGCTAATTTGGAACCAAATTAAATTAACTTCTAAAATTACCTCTTTTTGTTACGTAATAAAACAAATAGAATTTGATCTTTAGATTTCTGGTTCTTAGATACTTCCTTAGCATGTTCTATGGTTTTATTTTTTGTAAAAAGGTTCGATTTACTATCGTTGTGTCATTATGCTCAACCTACATGCTGTTTTAAGTTTAGTCCTAATCGATTTTTACTCTAAAATTGGTAACAAATTCGAGTTCTGGACTTGAATTTTTTAGATTCAATTTCGACTCGAATTTCCAGATTAAAAGAATTTCTAAACTCGAGTCAGAATTCGAGTCCTAGACTCGAGTCAGTATTCGAGTCCTAGACTGGAACCGGGGAATCGAGTCATGATTCGAATATTGTACAAACCGGCTTAAGTCGACTCGATTCACCAAAACAGTGACTCGCTACATCAGGCCAGTCAAGAATATATTGGTCCATTATAGGCTGTAGTGGACTGTGCTGGAGCACTGATCCATAGGGGCTAGGGTGGACCACCATTTGTCTATGCTGGGCCGTAGTGATAGATTATAGGCTATAGTGGACTTTGCTGAGCCTTTGCAATTCATGCAGGGCCATGGTAGGCCATACTGGGCTATGATGGTGATGGTATTTCCTAGTCGTGCATGGCCTACAGGTAGATGTTCCAGGTCAGGGTGTCTTGTGTATGCATAACATTTTGTGTGAGTGTATGTGCGAGTTTAAAAATTGCCCAGCGTGAACTACTTTGTCCTAACAAGGACTACTATATATAGCATGAGCAAACATAGACAACTATGGTCCAGTATGGACCTCTATGGCCCAGTATGGACCTTTATGGCCCAGCATGACCTAAGATGGGTGGTGGCCCAGTCGGATGGATCATTGCGAGTTTACTTTGGCACAAATTGTCCAGCATCATGGACTTACAACAAGTTGTTGCCTACCTTGAGCAGCGGCGACACTAAGCACAGTCCGTCCATCAGCGTCCATGTTATCCACGCAAGCTCCCCAGAACAGAAGAAGTCGCAGCGCCCGCGCATGTCCGGCCGCGGCGGCCGCCCATAGAGCGGTGCGGCCGGCTGCGTCCACTGCTTCCACGTCGGCCTCCGCTTCGAGAAGCAACTCGCAGATTTCTCTGTGGAAGAATATAATAGCTACCTTTACTTACAAACATTAACTCTTTTAATATTTATCTAAGACATCAGCACAGATTGTTTTGCTTTCACATAAGCGTCCCCCAGGGTCCTTCAGTGATCAAGCTCGTGACACAGTCTACTCAACAGTACTCCCGCACTGGCCTTTTTGACACATAATGAAAATACAACTCACGTATGCCCCTCAAAAGCAGCGACCAATAGTGGCGTGGCATTGTCTCTGTCAGCCAGAGATACGTTCGCTCCTCTCTCTAGCAGTAAGGCTGCGCATGCGCAACCGCTGGCGCAGAGGGAAGCTACTGAAAGGGCTGTGCGACCTGGAACAAGACAAACAATAAAGTTATTAAAAAAATCTAATCATGTGTTAAAATAATTCTTGTTTTTAGGGTTCCGTACCCAAAGGGTAAAAACGGGACCCTATCACTAAAACTTCACTATACGTCTATCTGTCACCAGGCTGTATCTCAAGAACCGTGATAGCTAGACGGATGAAATTTTCACAGCTGATTTATTTCTGTTGCCACAATAACAACAAATACTAACTGAATAAAAGAATTATTTAAGTGGGGGTCCCATACAAAAATCAACAAACGAACTAAAAAAATGATTATAATAATATAACGTCTAATGTTGTATAAATACGAAACCTAACAGTGTTTTTTGAATACATCGCAAACTGTTTGTTGAACACCCTTAGATTTGTCAAGAAAAACTGATATCGATGCTGAACAAACAGACATCACATGTCTTACTGATGGTGGCGCGTGTGTTGGATCATTCGGTTCCCTTCAAAATGGTTGAGCTGAGTGGTGCTAATAGTCGCGTCATGTCCGTGAACGGCTGCTGTCAGTTGAGACTGGTCATCTCTTAGCTGCCAGTTGCTATTTTAATAACTATATTTAGTTTTTATTTTTAATTTATTTACATTGTTCTTACATGATAGTAGCGTCAAGAAACATGTAACCGAGATATTTGTAATATATAACATAACTGAAAAGAGTGTCCATGGAGTTTCTTGCACATTCTTCTCCATAGAGATCTACGCTTTGGAATATGCAATTAGCATCTTTTTTTTTTCTGACGGACTGACTTCTTGACATTTCAAAAGTGCCTGTTAATGGTTTATTTGAAATAAAATGCTTTGAATCTTAAATCTTGAACTTTGGCGAACACAAACAAAAACAGGCAAACAGAGAGGCCCCATAAAGCCGATGCCAACTAGGTCCAATTTTATTTTTTGTAGGTGGGAAAATCATCCATTGCCATCCCTCGCTCTTGCGCGGAGCGCGAGGGCGTTTCAGACATTTACTGACTGAAAATCCACTGCTGTTCCTTCGTTGCCTTTCGTACCAGGGCCGAGTCTTCCTTTCAGAAGCAGACCCTTGGGCCCAGTAGGCTTCGACACTGCTGGGCCCCTACGGTTTGCTGGTACGCCGTCGACGACTTGAGCTCGGTCCGGACGGTTACCGGAAGGTCGGACGGCGAGAACTAGGGCCATAGGTTGACTTCTAAATAAATTACCAGTTGTCCGAGGAGGAAGGAATATAGGTGTGTGGTTTTAGTCAGTAAAGCATCTGACACGCACTACCGCTCAGCCCTAAAGCGAAAGGAGTCATTAGATGACCTCAAAAAAAATGTTCGTGTTTTCTGTTTGCAGTTGTTTGCCAAACATGTTGAGCTCGCTTTAGGTGAGAAGCGATTATCATGTCAAATTGAAAATCTTTTTTTTTTTATTGTTATAAACTAGTGCTTGACTGCGATCCCACCTGATGGTAAGTAGTGATGCAATCGTTGATGGTGAGGCGCACTAGTTTATTAAGAGCCTATTTACTCTAGCCTTGAAGACACCTAAATTATAATCGGACGGGAAGACCGCAGCAGGCAAGTTGTTCCAGTCCCTCGATGTTCGCGGTATAAACGACGAGGCCAAACGCTTGGTCCGGACCGTAGTGGTTTCAACAACGTAAGGATGGATACTCGCCGTTCGTCATGTTGTCCGATGGTAGAAACAGAAAAATGTTTTTAAACAAAAAACTGGAAACATAAAAGTTTTTTTTTTTGGTTTGCACAAATGCTGTAAATTTAAAATTACAGCTATCGTCATCGAGCATTTGTGACGACAAACTGTTTGCACGACTGTGCCATTACTCATGTATAATGTAATAATAAAAATACACACACGTAAATTTTATTAAAAAGAACTGTGTACTTTCGGTCACACATGTATGAGCCCGGATAGCTCAGTCGGTAGAGCATTGGACTTTTAATCCAAGGGTCCAGGGTTCAAGTCCCTGTTCGGGCGGCTTTCTTTTTGTATTTTTTTTTTATTATAATAAACTAGTTATCACTTTTTATTTAATTTGCAATGGTCGTTTGCTAGTTAAATTTTGCAAGGTGAATCAGAACCATTTTATCTTATCCTACAGACTTGAAATTGTACAAGTTGGTTTGGTTGTAATGACAATGCATTTCTAATTTTTTTTAAATTATTTATTTAAAATTTCGGCAACGCCAATGCAATGCTATGCCTGATATGCCGGTGGTCGTAGGTTTAGGTGGGTTCCCACACAAGGTAAAAAAAATAATTGTTTACGTTTGTGTGATGAGCACGATCATTTGTTCCGTATCTGGGTGTAATTTATTTATAACATAATATCTGTGTGTAATTATAGTACTTAGAAATATATAAGTATGTTTATCAGTTGTCAAGTACTCATACCACAAGTTCTGCTTACTTTGGGACTAGATGGAGTTGTATGATAGTTGTGGAATATTATTATTATTCCATTTATTCATATAATATATCATATAAATTATATTTTTAAATATTACAATAAAAAAAACATTTAAAAATATAAAAATCTAGCCCACCGGCATTGCGAAAAGGGGCCAAGCTACCAGTGGTCAGGGCTCCTGAGAGAGGAATCCTCTAACAATGCATTTTATTATTATTATACTTTGTTATGTGAGTTCGTGCGTGCGTGCGTTATGTGAGTTATATTATTATATTTATGGTAACCATGACATGAATTGACATCCAGGATTAGCTCCAAGTAAAGGAACTCTTTCAACAGTCAACAGCGTAGACATGAAATTGTGTGCATTTTATTACAATAGTCGGTTTTGAAAAGAACTTCAGAAGTTAATTTTTTTATTACTATTGTTTATCAATTGGTAAATTGAAATTAAGGGATGATCGACAAAAACGCTGGACGCTATGTTGCTCTATGGTCATGACGTCAGTTGGATATGTAAACAAATGCCCTAGCATCAAGGTAACATATAGAGATAGTTTCATTCAGTTGATACTTTTTAGTTTACAAGACTCTATGACGTAATATCATGGCGGCTACTGTTTCGCATATTAAAGAACACATTAAGTGAAAACTTTGAAATGAATTTTGTTATTTTATTAACTAACATCGTATTGCCTAAGCTATTTCAATTGTACACTTTCAATTTTTTTCTCATAAAGAATAAAATATCCTATTTTAGTTTTCTAAGGCTTACTGTCGGACGCGTCGCTTCATAAACGCGTATTCTATACGAAACTATGAAACTCTGTCGACAAAATGGCAGCGTCGTGTTGTTGCACCTTCGTCGACAGTTTTATAATTTTGTATTTAAACTGCACGCAGGCGTACACGACGCGTATAATGACTAATACGCGTCTATGAAGCTACGCGTCCATGGGCCTTAATGTTTAATTTTTTGTTGGAGATCCAAATAAATAAACAAGAGCTCACCATCATCATCAGCATGGTCGATCTGCGCGCCCTTGTCGAGCAGCGCGCGCACGATGGCGGCGTGCCCCATGTAGGCGGCCGCGATCAGCGGCGTGCGGCCCTCCGCGTCCGCGCGGTCCGGGGCCGCGCCCGCCGCCAGCAGCCGCGACACCACGGCCTCGTGCCCCGACCATGCCGCCGCTCTGAACAGAAACAACGAACATTTTGTACTAATGTCGTTATCAGTTATCAGGTGAGATAGAAATCATAAACGGCTCTATAACTATTAAAGAAACTGTAACCAATTTTTAGAAAACCTATCGTTGAGCCCAAGATAGTGACCAAAATCGTTAAGTAAAGATTCTGTGATGTATTGTTTAACAGAATTTACACTTGCCAACTTTTACTAAAAAAATGAAAGAAGAAGGGTTGGTAAGAGGCATTTTTCGCCCATCACACACTCAAAAATAAAAGTTTCTGTTTTCGAACATTTTTAAATGTATTTCCTTTGACTTACTATATTATTTATCGTGCAAATGTCACTGAATAAAAATATATATATCTGTAACTATACAAATACATCTAAAAATAGTCTGAAACAGAAACTTTTATATTTTGAGTATGTAATGGGCGAAAAATGCCTCTCACAATGTTGCTTAACGTAAATATTATAACATTTTTATAACGTTAGTTAACGTAAATATCGCCACCATGTTTTGCCAAATGTTGGACATAATATTATCACAAAGATATTTTGTAGGAACATACCTCAATGCTGTCCGGTTGTCTGCGTCCACACAATCCACATCACAGCCGAATTCTAATAACACTTCCACCACCTGAAACATTACCACTTATTTCAGTATTTTTTAATTACAAATCGGCAGAGGTGGGACGATCTAATCACGTTTGTGAGTCAAACGTGGGCAAAGATTGCGCAAGACAAACAGGTTTAGGAATGTTTTTATTCCCACACCGGATCGCAGTAAGAAGGGCGTGCTGGTATAAATCCTACCTCTGTGTGTCCGGCCCAGGCCGCTGCTCTAAGCGGGCTCCAGCCATCGGCATCGGCTGCGTCGGACCTGGCACCAGCCCGCAGCAACACGGCCGCGGCCTGGGCCCGGCCTCCCCGGGCCGCAGTGTGGAGTGCCGTGCCTCCTGTGGCATCGGTGGCGTCCACTAGGGCCGGGTAGCGCTGGAATTATACAAAACATTGAATAACGGCAACCAGGATAAGAAGACAGTAGAATTATAATAATATCGCCATTAGTCAAGATTTAAAACAATGCCTGCCTATGCTAGCGGCTTAGCACGTCTAGTCAATTGCAGAAAATGATACAATGGAAATATACGTTTCGACCTACTACATTCCATCAACTTTTCTTTAAATAATATCATACAAAGTAGCTATCTGCAGATAGCCAAGATGTCTTTACAAAGTGGGTGCCTGAGGATGGAAGACACCGCCAAGAATCTGCCTCTGTCTGTTTCGTCATTTAATTCTTCTAAAACGAATGGATTTTGATTTCAAACAGTTACAAAAGAGGAAAGTTTATGAAGTTGGGGCAGGTCACTAGAATTGTACCTGTCGGTTCAGGATGGCGATCAGAATGGGAATTTCAGTTCAGAGAACATATTGTGTGGGGTGACACGCAGTAAACAACTATTCCAGAGCACGCAACTGATTAATTATGATGTAGGCTTTAGGCATTCACTTCACCACGAGCCGAGAGACTGATTCTAGGCACTGTTGTCCGCACGAAATCGAAATATCAAAAGAACTCTCTGGAGTCTTGATCACTTCTTTTATTGCTGGCTTCACTACGAACGTCATGCCAGACTCTGTCAAAGCGTATATAAAGTAACATAACACTTCGTCTCGTTGTCAAGTTGGCGTTTCGTATATTTTATTTACCTTTAACAGAGCAGCCAACGCGTCGTCATCGCCCTTGCTGGCCAGTTCGTGTACCGCATTGGGGTCCAAAGGTATGGAGTCTTCTAATTCTTCTGCCGTTTCGTTGTTGTCCTCGCCTTCTAGAGGCTGGTCTGATGATAGCTATAAAAGGAGATACATCATTTAATCCAGACAAGAGCTTGTACCAGTGATTTTGCCAGCTTGAAAATTATCTTTAGGCCGCTTGTACACGCTAAGAAAGTCGCAAATTCTTGTCTGTGCTAGACACGACGCTTGAAGTTGCTATGGTGCTGTAGGGGAGGGGGGCAGAGCAGGTGAAGGGTTGCCACGATAAATTTTCGTGCCATACGACAAAATTCTTATCGCGTAAATGACGAACTGGTCCAATCTGCCGCAGACACGGTGAAATTTTTTAGCGCGTACAAGCACCCTAAGGGAACAAATTCCCGGGATAAACAGGACATGGTCTACCGGTGTGCCAAATTTCATCCAAATCTGTTCAGCCGTTTGAACACACACACACATAGATACAAACTTACACCCTTATAAAATTAGTGTGATTTTGCACGTACTCTCTCCCACGCAAGGTGTACGCCTTGTTTGCCATACAATAACTTCAAAAGTTAACTTTAAGAGCTCACTCACCAATATATCCTCCCGCTCAGCCTCCGTAGGCACGGAGTCAGCTCTGCTCAGTTCTAACAAAGCACGTAAAACGCGTCGATCTCTCGGCCAGTGCGTGGTGGCCTCTCCGGCTATAAGCTCCGGCATTATAGCTTCCAGCGGTGTGGGGTCTACTGTGAAAAGGTAAAGAATGAAATAACGTAGCGCTTTTGTCCCCATACAGTGGTGGACAGCCCACTCTCTCTCACAAAGAGCACGCCAAGTCCGTGCAATGGAAAGACATACACTAATTACGCTGACACATACGAATGCCACTTATTATAATTATTTTGAAATAATTCATTAATGAAGCATGTTAAATCGTTTCGTTAGGTAATGGCTCAAAAGCACTTTATATGGTATGACGTCATAAAACATAATAATTTGACATCCGACTACTTGAAACCCGAAGAACATTTAATGTTACAATGATTGGAAAGAGCTCAAAAAGCCGTGTTGAAAGTGAGTACTTTTCGTCCAATACATACCAACAGAAGATTTGTACAATTGTTGCAAAGTGCTTTCTGTCAGGCAACTATATATTCTTAGTACAGTCTTATTACAACACAAAGACACCCCCTTTATTATAATCAAAATAAGACGTAAGGATATGGTTTGTCATAACTACAATTAATGCAATTACTTATTTACGAAACGATTCTTTTGCTTCCAAGGGCCTCAATTATACAACAAGTTAAATAGGTAATTGAATTATTACTCTCTTTCCACCTCGTCTCTTAAAAAATCTTTAGACAACCTTTCTATTGGCAAGTACCTAACTATTCCGACACCGAATGTCTTCTTTTTTCCGAATATAATCCCCGCTAATTTTTTTACCGAAACACACCACATACCGCACACTTAACATAATTCATAAGTTCATCAATAGGTACACACACAAATACTTCATATAAATAAATAATAATAACATACATAATAATTTATAATACACTAATAAACTAATAAATGAAATGTCTATTAATTATTTATAAATGAATTAATGAGTGAATTGTAAATGACCTAATTATTTACAATTCACTCATTAATTATTGAGAAAATTGGGGAAATTTGAGATTAAGCCTTATATTAATGTTAGGTACTTAAACAAAAACTAGTTCTGCCTCAGTGTATTCAATGTTTAAACCATTATGTATGGGCTTGTACCACCACCCTTAATATGTAAGTGTGCTGGTTGCATCACCTACCTGCTTCTGTTCAAGTGTAACCAACAGACAAATGGTTTTATTTATGTACCTATGTTAACATTATAATTTTAATTGGTTGAAAATAAATTATTATTATTATATTATTTCCCGCCTGGACGTGAATTGTAGTGTTCTACATGGAAAGCATTAAATCGGTTGCGCACCCAGTTAGGCCGCTGCAAATACAACTTGGCGAAATGGGGTTTTTTAGGCCCGTCAGATACTCAGTGTGAGTACGATGCCCCTGTTTAGAACAAGATACAACACAAATATGTAATCAAGATTTTTGTAATACATAACATGATTAAAAAATAAAAATATTTAAAGAAAAACAAAAAACCCGACTGCGTCGAAACTAATTTTAAAAAATACGTAAAAAAATTAACTTAAATAAAAACTAAAAAGAAACAAACAAGCCCAGTAGTTTAGAATTCTGTTATGTAATACTAAATAACTACACAATTTAAATAGTTTTATAATCGATACACACATAAAACAAATCATACATTCTAATGCAGAACAGAACGACTCACAGTCGGGGCCCCTTGGAAAGATTTGATTGGTAAAATTTGAATCTGTAAAAAAATAAGCAAATAATTTCTATATTAATTTGATTTTCGTTCACGCATCTTTGCTAGACTGCTTTTGGTCAATCTCCTTTCTTCGTAACATAACTCGTGATCCTAAACCGATTGTTAAATATTTAACGATTCCTCCATTTTTGTTAGGATCATCAGAAACATATACCTACATCTTTCGGTTTTTGACCATATGTTTTCGATTCTACTGATATATCAACTGCATGTAATTTATACAACCTAGTAGTTTTTGCCAATATAGTTGTCATCTTTTGCTTATGTTCATCGACCTGTCTAGTAGATGGGAAAACTCGAATGATTTGATTTACAAACGTGCATCAAATGAACAACGCCATCTATCGAGTTTGGTGGTAAACTTTTTTTTACCAAAAAATATTTGTTCTTCATGCTTTTTCACTGTTTTTTTTATTTGTGTATCGTTTATACTTGAAATGAAAACTTAAATCAATAAGTAAGAAAATTAGCGAGAATGATTGTTTTGTTAAACAACTTTAAATCGTTATATATCCTAAACTATTATTTAAAATTAAAAATGATAAAAGGAACCTAAAGATGATTTTAAAATACCTATTCAACGACACCCCACTTGACATAGTTCATCGACTTTTTTTTTTTTTTTCATTTTGACAATATGGCGTCTGGTTGTAGCTGTGGTGAATTTTGATTACTGTCATGTCTTTAGTGACACTCGCAAGGTTAAGACGAATCGATTGACGTAAGAATTATCAAAATCGGCCGACGCATTTGGTCTCTAGAACGCCACATAGAAACAAACATACATAGATACATACATACATACATACATACATACATAGACTGATAAACACATTACCCTCCTTTGCGTCGCGCAGTCGGGTAAAAAGAGCGTCCATGGAGTTTCTTACGCGTTCTCACTGACCGATTTCTTGACAATTCAAAAGTGCATGTCAATGGTTTATTTGAAATACATGCTCTGAGTTCGAGTGCAAATAAAAGACGTCAATCAATACCTGGTAATGTTATACGTCAATAAGGTTAATTTTAGCGAAATAATATATTATGCAGCTATTACTAATAAGGAAGAAGGTACCCTATACTGTGTGGGACTACGGTGTTAGGTTATTCACAGGACCGTTCTAGTCTCAAGTCAACTTTAGGTTTTCCCAAAAATATTGGACGGCTACAAAACAACGTCAGAGTGAAAAACGCAAGGGAAGTATGTTTATTATTTCAACCTAGTCTTCCCACTACTTTTTTTTAAGGTAGAATCATCAACAAGAAGGCTTACAGTCCCCAAAGGGCAATGGAAAGGACTATGCTCGCAGTTTCCTTGCGTGATCGCATAAGGAATGAAGGTCGCCGACATAGCCTGAAGAATCGCCAAACTATGGCCAAACTGTGGCGTCCGCTGCCACATTATGGCAGCGGACAGGGCACATTGCCCGTAGAACGGATGGTCGATGGGGCCGAAAGGTTCTAGAGTGGCGACCGCGCACCGGAAAACGCAGCGTTGGAATGTCTCCCACATTCGTCGTTCGGTGGACCGACGACCTGGTGAGAGTCGCGGGAATGCGGTGGATGCGAGACGCACAGAATCGGCCGTTGTGGAGTCGCTTGGGGGAGGCCTATGTCCAACAGTGGACGTCTTTCGGCTGAAATGATGGTGATGATGATGAGGAAATCATCCAATAACTTCTCCCGTTCTAAAGCGGAGCGAGAGGGCGTGTTAGGCTTGTACTGACGAAAACAACACCTATTTGGAAACCTATGGCAAGGCAAAGAAGGAACTTCTTTGCCTTTCCATGGGTTTCCTTTTCGGAAGTCAACCCATGGGCCCAGTAGGCTTCGGCCCTGCTGGACCTCTACGATTTGCTGACGTCTCTTTGAGGCGCGTGTGGAACACTACGCGACGTCGTCGACTCGGGCTTGGTCCGGGCGGTCCAGTGTGAGCTACCCATTGCTCTTCGTCCACAAGCCCACGCCTATGTTAGCTGGAAATCGGGGTCGGGGTCCCAGTGGTAGTGGCGTGAGGACGTTTCCTCACGCAATCTTCGCACTACTGAGAATCATCTTAAAGGAACATATACTCCCGGGATTAAAAGTATCTTATGTGCTTTACCAAGATATAGTCTACCCGTGTACCAAGTTTTATCGAAATCCGTTCAGCCGTTCGAGTGTGAAGGAGTAACATACATTTAAACTGTTTCCTATAAAATAAGTTCGAAACAGTACTGTAACTTAAAAACCTGGCCCTGGAACCCAAAGGACAACTGAAGAAACACGGGTGAGTTTAATTCAGTAAAAAAAAAAAAACAAATTTACAAAAAAAAAGAAAGAACCGTTGTCACTAAAAAAAAACACTAATAAAAGGATCAAAATAACTACTTTAATTTTGTCGGTGTTTCTCGGTATTGTCTGTTTTTTATTTAACGCTGACTTCCGATCAAATCAAATCATCAAATGTTACTTTTTGACTGTAAATGCTTAAGTAGTACTCGATAGAAATACCAAAATCACCATATATTTGAGTTTGACTGTAATATTTGAGGAGTTCCCTCGATTCCTCATGGATCCCATCATCAGAACTAGATTTTGAAAAAATGGAACTAATCTGGAAGCATATCCTTAAAGATGAAAACAAAATAATTTCAAATCTAAAACATTTAAAAAAGATACAACTGAATTGATAACCTCCTCCTTTTTTGGAGTCGGTTAAAAAAGTTCCGACACTTCCTCGTTCCGTCCAAAGTGGAAGCGGTTATTTAATCCCACCGATACTAGAAAGAAAGCAAGAAAGACAGAATGAAAAATATTTTATTTAGCACACACAGTGTAGCAACAACATGTAGATTAAAGAAAAATAAAACTAACATTGTGAATTTAATTTCTTTTGAATTATTTCAAAAGAAATTAAATTCACAATTCACAATGCAGTACCTTTGTACATTTTTTTATAATGTTGTATCTTCTGTGTGTATGTGTGTAAAAAAAAAGAATATTATAATAAATAAATAGTGGGTCCAAGTGAGAAATGAGTATATTAGGGGAAGTTTGAAAGTGGCGCCAGTGACTGAAAAGTTGAAAGGGAATCGTTTATCTTGGTATGGTCATGTGAAGAGGAGGGATGAAGCGCATGTTGCTAAAAGAGTTATGAATTTACATGTGGATGGATGGAGAGGGAGAGAGAGGCCAAAGAAAAGATGGATGGATTGTGTGAGAAGTGATATGAAAGAAAAGGGAGTTAGTGATAGCGTGACGAGTGACAGGACAGAATGGAAGAAAAAAACGTGTTGCGCCGACCCCAAATAAAACGGGACAAGGGCAGGAAGATGATGATGAAATAGTGTGTCCACTAATTTGGTCTTAACTTACCAACTAATTGATGATGATAATGTGAATAATACAGGTACTCCATTTTCTCAACATTCGAGATAACATGGCTATACATCATGTCAATTTCGGTCAACATTAACTAAGCCCTTTAAAATCACTTTTACACAACTACAAGTCGATTATTAGAATATTTAAATTCACTCTGATACATTTAACACAAAATAAGACACTTTTTATGTCACTAAAATGTTTTAGCTGGCTTCCAAATTAAGTTGAACTTCTTTCTAGGCGTTTAACACATTACGATGATTTCCTGAAGCTAAAATAACATATTGTGTTGATTGCACATTAGTGCAATCAACACAATATGTTAATTTTAACCCTATAACCGCTTGCGTCGGATTAGTCGGACGAGTGTTTTTGTGTCCTATTCGCCAGGGTCGTGTGTTTGCGACTGGGTATTCTATCTCGTTTAGCTCTTCAATCACCTTATGTGACAGAAGAGCTGACGAGATGGAGTATTTGGTCGTGGATGTGCGACCCTGGCGGCATAAAAGCTTGTTTGTCGGATATATTCGACGTAAGCGGTTAAAAAGTTAAATAAAAATATAATATGGATTAATAAAACACTATTTAAAATCACCCTTTCTGTCTACTTTACACAGTATCAAAAAATTACCAAACAAAATTTTCAGTCAAAAACTATTTTCAATAAAAAAATATTATTGCCAATTAAACATATTCAAGTGTCAACTACACGACATTCAATAAAGTACTGAGTACGTTTTTGCTTTTTTTTCCTATAAAGTAATTAGTCATGATTGAGACTTTATGTGTATAGTGATAAGAGCTATATGCTAATGGTAACTAATAATATGATGTTCATTTGTAGTCTGTTTGTCGATATTAGTAATATTTATTACTTTGTAACTATTTATGGGCCTCATCAGAAGACTTAAAAGTCACCTAAAGGGCAACGGAAAGGGCTGTGCTCGGAGTTTCCTTGCGTGATCGAATCAGGAATGAGGATATGCGCAGGAGAACTAAGGTTACCGACATAGCACGAAGAATCGCCAAACTAAAGTGGCAGTGGGCAGAGCACAATGCTCGCAGAACAGATGGCCGTTGGGGACGAAAGGTTCTGGAATGGCGACCACGTACCGGAAGACGTAGCGTTGGAAGGCCTCCTATAAGGTGGGCCGATGACCTGGTAAGAGTTGCGGAAATCCGATGGATGCGAGACGCACAGGACCGTTCATTGTAGCGACACTTGGGGGAGGCCAATGTCCAACAGTGGACGTCTTTCGGCTGAAATGATGATGATGATGAACTATTTATTGATTTCAAAGACTGTCCTTTTTATTATTGATTGGCTCGCGTTTGACCACTATCTCACGTGATGGTTAACGATGATGTGGTCGACGATGGAGTACGCTTGCCTAGAAGTAACCTATTCGCTCCTGACTTCAAAACCCCTAGGTCGTTGAAGTCATATGGCTTTATACCCACAGACCTTGACTCCGACTTGGTAATAAAGAACTTCTGATATCAACAACATTAACCACTTAAGTCTGAACTGGGAATTGAACCCAGGACACCTTACTGAGCAATGAAACTGTAGCGACATCTATGGCGTCACATAAGAACTAATCAAAGTTCTCCGCGCGATTAGAACATATCGAACAGCCCGAAATCATCTATCGGGCAGTTGCCCACCAGACATAACACCTGTTTGGTCGGAGGATCCTCCCTTTTCAACGGAGGTTTGCGGGACTTTACTCTCTGGTCCACTTACCTCTAAACTGGTGACCCTCGACAAAGAACGTCAGCGCAACCTTCGTGCAGCTACTACTTCGTGACGTCATCATTACTTCAAGCTTTCTAGCAGCGAGCTATACAGCCAGCACCCACGGCTTTAAAGGGTATCCTGACTACCATCATGCCTACCTGGTCATACCTGGTCTGGTGGTTACGGTCATTAATCCTCAGACACATTAGAGGACCAAATGTGCACCGTCAAGACGCGCAACGCTGTCAAATTGTACAACAAAATGTCCCGTGTTACATGAATGCGTTGTATAATATTAGGAGACAAGTTGCGTAACACTGGGCTACGTTGTAGCGTCACGTAGATTGACCATTGCGTGTATCTAGTCTTTAGACTAACAAGAAAATTAAATAAAATATTAATTAAATGAACAGACAAATCCACAAGCAGAAGTTAGTGTATCCAACCGGACAGACAGGAAACGATAATAAAATTAAAGTTAAATAATTACTGCAATCATTATTCACGGGAAAACAGTCAGTCGGTTAGGTCAGTTACATTGTTTTGATAATAATATAATATGACAATATACAGGGTAGGTCAGATGAAATGGCTAGGAGGGGATCCGGGCCGAACCCATCGTGTCGTTCTGCTTTAGTCAGCTGCTTCGTTGGCTACGTAAACACACCCACACACAGAGCGCTGGTGGTCCTCGACACCAGGATGTAGACAGGTTAAGGAGGCCATAAGCAGCCTGCGCCTAGTGGCGGGGATCATCACTGGACACTTGCATACTGAATAAGCACCTCCACACAATAGGCATCACAGACACTCCCCTGCGCAGAGCATGCTTGGAGAGAGAAGAGATTTTTTTTTTTTATTATGGATAGGCTCGCGTTTGGCCACTATCTCACCTGATGGTAAGCGATGATGTGGCCGACGATGGAGCACGCTTGCCTAGAAGCAACCTATTCACTCTTGACCATTAGGTTATAGCTATCAGGAAACACAAACTCCGGCAGGGAGTTCCACTCCTTAGCTGTATGCATAATGAATGTGTTCTCAAAACTCTATGGAAATGGACGCTCTTTGCCCAGCAGTTGGGCACTATATGCTATAACGTTCCAGTGTGATTATTTTGAACTACCACGTAGATGAAACCGTTGGTAAAGGGTAGTTTAAAAATCGCGAAATACAGTGAGATGGGGTCAAAAGAGATATTATGTTGCAATCAGCAGATATGATTATAATTCGTTCTAGTAATGGTCGAATGGGTATGATAAGAGATAATAATTTATCATTTGTTTCGCTTTGTTTTTTTAATTTACGAGCCACACCCACATTTTGGGTTTAGATCATCATCATCATCATCATAACAGATTTTTTTTTAGGTGGGAAAATTATCCAATGACATCTCCCGCCCTTGGGATCTTGGGATCGAAAAGGTGTGTCAGACTTTTACTGACTAAAAACCCACTCCTGTTCCTTCTTTGCCTTTCATACCAAGGCTGGGTTTTCCTTTCAGAAGCGAACCCATAGCCCCGTAGGCATCATCATATCAGCTGACATCCACTGCTGGATAAAGGTTTAGAGGTATGCAGAACGGAGTGTAAAGTCCAGAAAACTCATCCTGTATTCTAATCATTATGTATGCGTACTTAGTACATTCTTTGTAAATGTTATCTTCAGAATATCTATTTGTATATTATAGGAAAACAAATGAATACTAAATACATTACTGCTCTATCGTTATCAGACTTTCACAGTATTCTGTTATCAGTGTGAATTAAAATCCCTACCGGGCTGTGTAACACGCTACTCAATTATGTCTTCGGCAAATCGGCATATCTCGCGACGAAAAAAAAGAACGACTATCTTACATTGACTACTACAGGAGACTTACCATGATGTGCGAAAATGTCAGTCGTGCGAAAGAGAGATGGATCTGTACACCCTATATAGCTCCATCCCTTTAACAGTTCATTTTAGGTCGTAAAATGGATCGCGTTAGGAGCTCGTGTTAGCACTGCAGCTCTTGTGTCTCGTGCGACCTAGCTGGTTTGCAGACACCATCATCATCATCTTCCTGCCCTTGTCCCGTTTTATTTGGGGTCGGCGCAACACGTTTTTTTCTTCCATTCTGTCCTGTCACTCGTCATGCTGTCACTTAACTTCCTTTTCTTTCATATCACTCTTCACACAATCCATTTATCTTTTCTTTAACCTCCCTCTCTCTCTCCACTCATCCACTTGTATACTCATAACTCTTTTAGTAACTGGTTTGCAGATACCAATATTTGATAAATCTTATGCATGTTTAACCAACTAAGCAATAACCGCTATTTCTTAAGTCTATACCTAATATTATACAATGTAAGTTTTTTTTTTTATCTTAAGTATCTATCATGTTGTTTCTGCATTGTGCTCACATATTAGAAGCGACAAGAAATATGTAACCAAGATTTATGTAACACAAAATATGATTTAAAAGAGTGTCCATGGAGTTTCTTGCACGTTCTTCTCCATAGAGATCTACGCTTTGGAACGTGCAATTTAGCTTCACTTTTTTTGACTGATCGACATTTTGACAATTCAAAGGTGCCTGTAATTGGTCTATTTGAAATAAAGGGTTCTGATTTCTGTATTTATGTGTGCCAAATAAATATTCTTCTTTCTTTTCTTTCTTTCTGAAGAGTTCGTTTGTTTGTACGCGCTAATCTCAGGAGACAAGGGTTCGAAATAAAAAAATATTTCAGTGTAGAATAGCCCATTTATCGAGGAAGGCTAATGGCTTATATAACATCACGCTACGACCAACAGAAGCGGAGTAGTAACCAGAAACGCGGGTGAAACTGCGAGGGAAGTAATAATATAAAAAAAAATAGTTTTTTGTTTGTTTGTTTAAACGCACTTATCTCTGGAAATACCAGTCGGATTGGATTTTTTTTTCAGCGTCGGATAGCCCAATTATCGAGAAAAGCTATAGTCTATACATATAACATCACGCTATGAACCACGGAAGCAGAGTAGTAACTAAAACTGCGGGGAACAATTAGTTTCATTTAAACTTTCAATCATCTTGAAAATTAAAGATATTTTTTACACCACTTGCTTGATATGTCATACAACCCTCACCTATAGCAAGTAATTCTGTCCCTAGGGATCTAATGTAGTATGGGCGATCCCTAGGGTATAATGTGATTTGATTTTGGAAATAGAATATCCACAACAGGGATAAAGCTGTCTTTGTCTTGTACGGCTTGAATTCCTCACTTCACTCAAGTTTCTATATTAATTCCCTCGCACCTCACTGGTGTTCGGGATTAAAACTTAGCCACCTTCGTTTCGTTCGGAATTCAACATGCCGCCCGCGACTTTAAGACACTACTTTATCCCATAGTCACATAAATTACTATTAATTAAACTTGAAACGCATACGCAAGATACATTCATACGGGTCTAAACGTCTAGAATGAGAAAGCATGAGTTTTCTGAAATCAGTAACCACAAATTTATACAATAGTGTGTGCAATTCACACCTACATTATTTTGACTAATAGAGGTACAAAACCGCAATTAAAGTATTGTTTTACCGCTGAGTTTGACGTTAATTTCCACATTGAATGACCGATAGAATTAGCTATAAAACTGACTTATCTGGGGTATAGGGAAACACAAAGTATAGCAGGAAATTTATGAGTATATTATATTGATGTTTAATTAATTAAATGAAGTAGATTATGTAGTACTGTTGAGTTGCATCTGGCTAGACTGAGTGGCGACCCTACATACATGGTTAGACAAATCGACATCAATCAAATCAATCAAAAACATTTATTTCAAATAAATTTTTAGGCAACCATAAGCACTTTTGAATTGTCAAAATGTCGGTCAGTCAAAAAAGTGAAGCTAAATTGCACGTTCCAAAGCGTAGACCTCTATGGAGAAATAGTAGATTATGTGACTACGGGCTACAGCAGTGTCTTAAAGTCGCGGGCGTCTTGTTGAATTCCAAACGAAATGAAGGTTGCTAAGTTTTAATCCCGAACACCAGTGAGGTGCGAGGGAATTAATAAAAATTAATTAACTCCCGAGCACTGCGAGGGCGCGATTTAATAACATCATCAGTTCACCATCACGGCATTGTCGTGGTCGAATAGTGAGCCAGACAAGGGATTTAAATAAAAAAAACTTTACTATTTTTGCTATCAACACGAGAAGAAGAATATAAACAATTTGCCTGCTGCGGTCTTCCCGTCCAACTATGGCTAAAGGCTAAAGTGAATAGGCTCTTAATAAACTAGTGCGCCTCACCATCAATGATTGCATCACTGCTTACCATCAGGTGGGATCGCAGTCAAGCACTGGTTTATACCAATTAAAAAAAAACATGATATTACATTTCTTCATAGTCGCTTAAATTTTTTTGCATTGCAAAATGTGTTCACGTCGGCTGGATATTGTATCGAAGTAAACATACATAACCTTTGTTACCTACAACAAACTACGCATTTCTCGACTTATCTAGGGAATAGGAAAACACACAGTTCTGAAAACCAGGAAACTCCGGTCAATATTATTGTTTTATCGTCTATAATTAAAATATAAACAAAGGGAATAAAATGCTTGAACAATTATTTTATTTTATTTATTTAGCTATTTTTCCTCTGAAACTGGGTCAGAGTTCAACTGATATGGCATTACAGGAAATGCATAGTTTCAAGGTAAATAGATCATAATGTTCTAATGTCCTTGAACTAAATATCTTCCTGACCGAACAGATAAATTTTCATTTTTTTTTTCCTGAGTGAAATAGGCTATAATTTTTTTTTATAATGGCATATTAACTGTATAATTTAATAAAAACACTTAACTAATTAAAACTATATATACACTAAAGGCAAAAACTACTAGCTAAAATATGGCGTCATAAAATTCCTCCGCATCGCAATCCTTCGCATGGCATTGCCACGTTGTATATAATAAATTATATAATTAGGAAAAACATGAATCGTTAAAATATCTCAACAAATCAAAAAGTTATGAAACTTTCAAGTTGCGCTCGCAAGAATCTTTTCGTTTCATGCGGTGCTCCAGTTCGTGACGTCACACGACCCTTTACCATTGTGGTAAAATAAAAAACATATGTATAAAATAATTACGAACAACGGGAAAGTTCTTTTTTTTTATTCTTGATAGGTTCGCACTTGACCGCTATCTCACCTGATGGAAAGCGACGACGATGCGGTCGACGATAGAGCGCGCTTACCTAGAAGTAACCTATTCACTCTTGACTTAAAGATTCCCGGGTTGTAGCCATCAGGAAACACAGATTCCGGCAAGGAATTCCACTCCTTATCTGTACGCACAATGAATGTGTTCCCAAAACGTTTCGTGCGTATGGGCGGGATGTCCACCATGTTCATGTGCGACTTAGAAACTCTTGTGCATTTAAATGGTTTGTGGTGCGACGACCTCACTTAGGTCAAATGACGACGCCTTCCAGTGAAAGGCTGCAATCGTTGTGTGTAAACTTAAATAATTGATTTCTCAGTCAAGCATGCCATCCTGTTATTTTTTTTAAATGGGAAGTCATTTTTTTTTTTCGGTGTGAAAGTCATTCTTTTTTTTTTATTAATGATAGGCTCGCGTTTGACCACCATCTCACCTGATGTGGTCGACGATGGAGCACGCTTGCCTAGAAGTAGCCTATTCACTCTTGACTTAAAGACCCCTAAGTTGTAGCTATCAGGAAACACATTCTATGACATCCTCGCTCTTGGGCGGAGCGCGAGACAGTGACAGACTTTTACTGACTAAAAATCCACTCCTGTTCTTTCGTTGCCTTTTGAACCAGGGCAGTCTTCCTTTCAGAAGCAGAGCCTTGGCCCCAGTAGGCTTCGACTGCTGGACCCCTACGGTTTGCTGACATCTCCTAGAGGCGCGCGTGGAACAGTACGCGACGTCAACGACTTGGGCTCGGTCCAGACGGTTACCGGACGGTCGGACGGCGAGTTACCCATTGCTCGCCGTCCGCAAGCCCGCGCCTACGGTGGCCGCAAATCGGGATCGGAATCCCGGCGGCGGTTGGGACGTGAGGACCGTTGCCTCACGCCCGCTAGCATTACTGCTTCACAGAAGGAGGCGACCGCCTGCCACTCCTCCTCGCTCCGGACCATGGCCTGTACCAAGGCCCGGCAATGGGAAGTCATCCAAAGATATCTCCCGTTCTAGAGCGGTGTAATTGCATATGTATTATTATATATATGTATTATTTCAGACTTTTCAGACTAAAACCTCCTATGTTCCTTATTTGCCTATTTTTCCAGGACCCCAGGTTTACCTTTCGAATAACCCATAGATATCTTGCTATTTGTATTTTACTTTTATAATTCTAATATCCGTAACCGAAACTTTCAGATAATCCGAAATATAATCATATCTATAACCGTATCCTAAACCGGTATACTATTGATTCATACCCATAAGAGATGTTATGGGTACGAAAGTCTTGGAGCAACATAAATGAGACCAATCATAGGCCATATTATTAAATACTAATAACCAGAAATCGGAGTAGGTAGACTGAATAGAATAGAATAAACTTTATTGTACACCAAATTAGTAACAAAACTTTAACACTAACTTAAATCTATGGGTACAAAGGCGGTCTCATCGCTGACAGCGATATCTACCAGACAACCTTAGGATGGAATGTAAGAACTTGAAATAGAAAAAGGGGGGTAGTGTGCGGTGTACTGCAAATTAATAACGTAAATATTATATTAAAATTATATACTAGACTATACATAGATGTAATATAGCTATTATATATAAAAGACAATATGTAAACATTTAAATATTATATATATATATATAAAAATATTATGAGTTACACAATTTCATACAAAGAGATGGAAAAAGAAAAGAACAATAAGGTGGGTTAGTGACAGAAAACTGAATTTAGGTAGAGGCAGGATAGTAATTAGAGTGAAAGGAAATAATCTTTGACTAGATTTTTGAAAGAAGCTAGTGACTGGGCTTGCCTGATTGGCATTGGCAACGCGTTCCACAATCGCACCGCTTGGACCGAGAACGATTTGTCACTAAACCTAGTAGAATGCGAGGGCATTAAAAGTTTCAAATTCTCCGATGATCTTAAGTGTCTAGAATGTGTGCCATGAAGGAACTTGAAACGTTCTTTAAGATAAGAGGGAGTTGTATAAACAGAACACTGTAAAGCAATGATAAAATATGAGTATTTCGGCGAAGGCGGATTGGCAGCCAATTCAGCTTAATACGAAATTCAGAAATATGATCATATTTGCGCAATCCAAATACTGAATTGGGGTCATTGATCCGAAACGTATATATTAATATGGACATTCCTCCGCAATTGGTTGATTATTAAAAAAAAAACCGGAACTTAGGTAGGAATTGTATTAAAATGAGCAATATTATATTCTTCTTTTTTTTTTAACGGTACACAGTCACGATTTGACACAACCCAACGATCAATCAGAACATTATACCTTCCTTTAAATTTTGAACTGAGTAGTAACACTACCAACATTAACAATATTTAATTGAATCCGGAAATACCGGAATTACTTTTCAGAAAAATGGCTTATCCATGATATTATTTCTGTGTGCATTTATAATACAAGTACCAATAATCAGTCTACCTACTCCGATCACTGATAATAACATAGTAAAATATTTCACTCACCCGATATAGAATCCTTGCTTTCAGACTCGGGGTCGCCATCTTTTTCTTCGGACTTAGGATCTTGCTTCTATAACACAATACAAGTTTATAAACATGTGACTCCACTTCACAAATTCTTACATGGATTTTATTACGAATGGCTGCAGCAGTGGTACGCGTGCGGGTGCGATGGAATACAATGTGCGCGCGGTCAGGTTATGTAAGGTTAGCATAATCACTCAGGCCTCCTCTCTAGGAGAGGGAATGGGCCGTAATTCGCCACGCGGGCCCTGTTCGTGTTGGTCGATGTCATATGTCATCGAATTTTTGGTTCTAGGACATGCCGGTTTCCTCACGATGTTTTCCTTCACCGTTTTGAGAGCAGTGGTGATGAAATAAATTACACAAAGTAATGCGCCTGGCTGGGTTTGAACCCGTGACCTACAACTCGTAAGTCGGGACCGTTACCACTCGTCTCGTCTTGTACTCTTAGTATGTAGATAAATAGTGGCGCCAATAAGAGAGTGGAGTTGAAAGGCAAGATATAGCTTCCTTTACTTTGCCCAGTTTAGTAGCCCTTGTCGTGGAGCCAGTATTAATGTTTATATTCGTAGGCAACACCAGCTTACATTCGCTTATATTATTTGAACACTAAAACTATGAGAATAAGATTTACATTCGAATGAAAACACGCTTTTAAAAATAAAGTCAATGTGCGGTCTTTTTTTAGGGTGGGAAGTCATTCAATGACTTCTCTCGCTCTTGGGTGGAGCTTGTATGTTCCTTCTATGTCTTGCTTTCTAGGGCCCCAGTAGGCTTCGAACCTGCTGGGCCCCTACGATTTTGCTGACATCTCCTTGAGGCTCGATTCGGACGGTTACCGGACGGTGTGCTACCCATTGCTAGCCTACGCCTACCGTGGCTGGAAATCGGGATCGGGATCTCGGAAACTGGGGCGTGAGAGCCGTTCCCTCACTTGTGCGGCCGCCTCCTTCGCTAGTATGACAGCTAGCCGCCCGTCACTCCTCCTCGCTCGGCAGCATGGCCTGCAGCAGGGCCGGGCGCGAGAGCGAGTTGCCGCCGATCAGTAATCGGGAACCCATGCCAGTGCGACACTTTCTTTCTAAAATTCAATGTGTCACATTTACTCGGGTTATTGTAATTAGGCAAATGTTTCTTACCAACGACTCATCGTTTTCCAGTTGTTTGTGAGTGTCGCTTTCTCTTCTTAGAGCTGATTCCACGTCGCAGCCGGAATCTAGTACCCACAGAAGGATTAGGGTATGCAGGTCCAGTTCGTCTTCTTTTTGTTCACTACAAGAAAACATAGTTTTAAAAAATAAACCTTATCTTTCTTTTACATAGAAATAAAATTTAAGTGTCCGTTTGTAATAAGCTGTAATAAAATTAAATTTTGGCAATTTTTATCTGTCTGTTTGTTCCGGCTAATATCCGAAATGTCTAGACCGATTTCGATCGGACTTTCACTGGAATAATATAGGCTACTTTTATTTTAGAAAAAGAATTAGCGTTCCGAGTAAAAAAAAAACTTCTTGAAATTGCGACCAATATGTTATTTTACAAGTCGCATGCGGACAAAGTCGCGGGCACCAGCTAGGTTTGAATAAAAATTGAAGTTTTCATGGAACTTACATGTTCTTATTTTTCTTCTGCGAAGCCATGTGTTGTTCTAAGCTTGTCATGTGAAATACGTAGTTGTGGATCTCCAGAGCGCTCAACCTGTAATAAGTATTATAATTTATCTGAAATATGTAATGTACAGTCAGGGGTCAAAAGGTGTACACTACTAATGCTAAAGTGACTAACATTTCTTTGTAGAAGAGGGTCAATGGTTTATGAACGATTTAATTTGTAGCATAGTATCTCAGGTATTGAATAAACGACTTTTGGATCATTTATAATAAATAATAATAAAATATTCCACACCTATCACACAACGCCGTCTAGTCCCAAGCTAAGCAGAGCTTGTGTTATGAGTACTAGACAACTGATAAACATACTTATATATTTCTAAATATATACATATTATAGATAAATTACACCCAGACAAGAACAAATGGTCATTGAACGTCTACTATACAGAAATTTTTGCATTGGTAAAGTGCAACTGATCTTTTGACCCCTGACTTTACCTATTTAGCATGTTTATCAGTTGTCTATAGTCTGTCTTTTTAAACAAACGAGTACCAAATTCTTTTTATTTTATTTTTTATTTATTTAATTAAGGTTCACCAACAGTTGTTACAGATATTATATAGATAGGAACTTATAAGTAATCGTGTCTTAAATCTAACTGTACAACCCAATTATAGGCAAACACCACATGCAAAAAGCTCTTTCTAATTAAAATTATTATTTAAACTTAGATGTAATGCTGTTTTTAATAATGAAATTTAATGTATAATGGTAAATTTTGACTACGTTTCTATTGGTCCACGTAACCAACATAAAGTCCGTTCCACACAATACCTGAATTATACAGATTGCCGGTAGCATATACAAAGAATAAAAAATGATTTCCCAAAAATTTAAAATTTGTGAGGTGATGAAATGGGGATCCAAAGTTTGTACGGAGAAACCTTCTTAAATTCGGATGGAGCCACTGGTTCAAGCTAATACAACATTATTTTTATTATTTATGCGAAACCTGACTGGCCTGTTGGTCTAGTGGTTAGTGGCCCTGACTGCTATGCCGGAGGTTGTGGGTTCGATTCCCACCCAGGACAAACGTTTGTGTGATGAGCACGATCATTTGTTCTGTGTCTGGGTGTAATTTATCTATATATGTATGTATTTAGAAATATATAAGTAGGTTTATCAGTTGTCTAGTACCCATAACACAAGCTCTGCTTAGCTTGGGACTAGACGGCGTTGGGTGATAGTTGTGGAATATTATTTTTATTATAGTTTGTTCAGAATCAGTAACTGAATCAATTCCAATAATTTTTACACCATTTTATATTTTTTTCCCAAAAATATTTTAAAAAAGTCACAAGTTGGACACCAGCGACACTGAGTACAGCACAGGTCACGGCAGGTCACAGCAGGCACCAGCGCACAGCTAGGTGCGGGAGCAAAGTAACTTCTCAGTCACTCAGATGGTCCGGTGACCATGTTTTGTGCGGACAACCAGGTAACGTAACAAGCTTATAACTTTGTGATTTTTCATGATACAGTTGTGAAATGTACATAGATTCTTTACATAAGAATACTAGACACGTGTTTCGCATATACTAAAGCTAATGTTCTATAAGAGTAAGTATATCAGAGAAAGTTTGAAAGAAAAAGTGAAGAGGAGAGATGACACGAATGTTACTAAAAGAGTTATGAGCATACATGTGGATGGGTGGACTGCGTGAGGAGTGATATGAAAGAAATGGGAGTTTGTGATAGCGTGGCGCCGATCACAAATAATACGGGACAAGGGTAGGAAGGTGATGATGATGATGATTCCTTATTGCATAATCTATACAAACCTCTTAGCATCCAGCGTATAATACATAGCGATGGCGGCGTGTCCCTCGGTGGGGCAGCACAGGTAGCGGCGCGTGCAGTGCTTCACGTCCACCAGCCACTTGGCGAACGAATGGTGGAACATCGACAGGAATCCCGTTGAACGCTCCATTACCAAGATCCTGGGGACAAACGAGGTGTGAATAAGGAAATCGTCTCCATTCGGTAGGGGGACTTCCAAAACACAAAGCATTTATTTCAATTAAACCATTTAGAAACGGAGACTCTTTTGATATGTTAAGAAAACAGTCAACATGTTTTTATTAACAAAGAAAAAAAAGAAAGTGCTATGGACTTGTATAAAAGTGTAAAAGGACGTTTGGAGGTTAGCGGAACAGAGAGTAAAATCCCGCAAACCTTCGTTGAAAAGGGAAGATCCTCCGACCAGACGTGTGTTATGTCTCGTGGGCAACTGCCCGATAGATGATTTCGAGTATGTTCTATATGTTCAAATCGCGCGGAGAACTTTAATTGCGCGATGCAGGATTAGTTACAGATATAGATGTCGCTACAGACACTATTCTTAGTTTTAACATAATCTTGTCGCTATACGCACTTTTAGCCAGCCCTCAGGTAAAGATTGAAATAAGCCTGAATAACAGCGACATCTATGTCGCCACATAAGAACTAAAATTACAAATCAACAAATCCTGCATCATGCTCGGCGTGATTAGAACATTATACAACAGTTCGAAATCAACTATCGGGCAATTGCCCAGTCCAGACAAACCCTTATCAATGGAGGTTTGCGGCACTTTACACTCTGTTTCTATATTATATTTTTTCATAATTATGTTTTGCAGATATGCTTTGCACTGAGGGTTCCGTACAAACTTACCTATGAAAACAATTCAATTCCCGAATTGAGTTACGAAGATTTTTCCGAATAATAAAGGTATTTTTTTATGACGTAACTACAAATTCACAGTTTTCAGATTTTTTGCTATGCTTATGCTATGAAGATTCTAGGTCAACGAGAAGTACCCTATGAATTTTGATTCCCTTGAGTGTGTCGAAAAACACGTTTTTTGCGACAAAAAACGCCGTACATTTTTTTCATTAACTCAGAAGTTTGATTTTTTCCACAGCTTCAAGAGACCGCGGACCTGAGTATATAGTTTTAAATTCAACTCGATACCTCCACGCGTTCCCGCACAGAATATAGAGAACACTAGAAGTAGCTTGAGAAAATGTTTGTACCAGAACCGGTGTCGCCAAACTCATACATTTACGATTTACTCTTACTGCAAACCGGAAGATACGATTGGCTAAAAAAAAAATAAGGGCGTAAACGAAATGCAAAAAAAATATTATACGAAATGCAACTTTAATATCAACAGCTTATAAATCAAATTGGCAAAAACAAGAAAGAAATACATATTGGACTACCAAGTACCGCCACTCGTCGCTAGATGGCACTGTTCAGTATGAACTGTAACTACGTAAAAATAAGGGTGGTATTTGAATGGCGTATCACTGACACGAATGCAGGTTGCTACTCAAATAGTGATGTAACCTAATTCGATCGAAATAATATTGATAGTACGAAAACGTCTTTACAACATATAATGCGAAAAAAATATTGTATGCGGTAATGTGATAGTATCAAAATAATGAAATTGATATTTCGTAGGGCAATTTTTAAACGTATTAAAAAGGGTATTTTTTTGCTCCCGGTAGCGTAGATCCATATCTCTTTACAAATTGGAACATTAGAAAAACTGAAATTATTAAGGAAGGAAAATAAAATCTAACAATTATCGTCAACTGCTGTGTTGTACTCTTACCTAACTCTTCAGGTAGATGTATTTAAAATTATATCACGAATATCATCCTACAATTTTTATTTTATTAATGTAATAATTATCTGTATTATAATTACTTACATACATATTTTTAAATACTTTTATTTTAAAAAGGCAACGTAATACATGTCGATTGATTTTGTCGATAAAGTCACGCACTATTTGGATAGCGTCAAAAGTATAAGTAGACAAGCGAATATTCCAGAAAGGCTAATAACCGGGAAAAGAAAATCAACTTTGTAGTCATGAAATTAAAGACAATTTTTGTTTGTATATCTTGTGCAATGTTTGACGAAATTTTATTTTTTCATTTTATTAAAATAAATCTGAAAATAATACTTCTCGTTGGTATGATACACCTCCATGAGTTGGACTTTTAGTCCGACTATGGTTTTTACAGTCCAATATGGCACAATAAGGCATTTTAATATTATTAAACTTCAATTGTACGTTGACGCAGTCTAGTTTGCGAATGAGAGCGCTTGAACAGCGAGTGCGTAATGCGGTACTGACTAGCGGCGACACTGTCACGCCTACTTACTATTTCCAGTGTTCTCTATATTCCGTGCGTTCCCGAGATAGACGGACAACAAAGTGATCCTAGATAAGGGTTCCGTTTTTTCCTTTTGAGGCACGGAACACTAAAAACAGCTTTAATTCAAAGTTGTATATGTCAGAGTTCGCTTCTTGCAGAACGGGTAGCTAACACTCAGGAAATGGTGACCGCGTACCGGGAGTTTCTTATCGTTCCCACTTTATTACCTTCTCAACAGATGTAGACGTCGATTGAAGTCTTCCCTTGTGACGCTGTACTCTTTAGTGAGGAGACACTTGTATAGCATCTCTTCTGTGACGCCGCAGCGGGCTGCTAGCAGGACGTCTAGGAGGAGACGGACCTGGAATATCGGGAATTGTCCGTTAATTCGCCTTCTTTTGCCAGAAAACGGAAACGTTTATTTCAAATAGACCAATTACAAGCACTTTTGAATTGTCAAAATGTCGGTCAGTCAAAAAAAAAAAACAAGTGAAGCTAAATTGCACATTCCAAAGTGTAGATTTCTATGGAAAAGAATGTGCAAGAAACTTCATGGACACTCTTTTAAATAATATTATGAGTTACATAAATCTTGGTTGCATATTTCTTGTCGCTTCTAATATGTGAGCACAATGTAGATAAGTAATAATAATTAAAAAAAACTAATTAAAACATAGAAATTGAATTAAGCCACTGGCAGCTACGAGATGACCAGTCTTAACTGACGGCACCCGTTCACGAGCATGACGCGTGCATCAGCCCCACTCAGCTCAACCATTTTGAAGGGACCCGAATGACCCAATAACACGTCGACACGCCATTCGCCACTACTGAGATACTTCACACAGTGATGCAGGGTTGAGAGGAATTGAAGAACTAGATTCTGATTAAACTTTTTTCGTTCATGATTCGTAAATAAATTCAAATTATGACGTCAGAATATGGCGCTAAGTTGATCCTATTCTTATTTGATAAGTATGACAGTCTCTTATTACAGCTCGACGCGTCATATAATCACCTTCGTAAATCTCCTGCCATGGAACAGTCGCTGCGCCAGCCAAAGGTACAGTCCGTTCAGCGTGCCAGGTATCTCACGGATTTCGCGTAGAGCTATGAATCCGTCTGCAACACCGTCTAATACCTGAAAAGTTCAGAAAATAATGTAGGTAAGGAAATGCTAAAATTTGTGTAGTTTTTTTTCTCTTTTATTTAGCCTATACTTTTCCAGTGCTGGGCAAGTCTCCCCCAACTTCATTGGGGTTCTTGGTTCACGTGTTCTTGAGCCACGTGTTTGTCTAATTAGATCTGTTAAATAACATGGACGGACTATTCAAAATCATTAAGCTAAGAAATATTTCTCACTACCAGGGGCGGCTGTACTTTAAGTGCACTCGTGCGCCGAACTACCAGATCTTAATAGGTTCAGAAAAAAACATAAGATGCATAATGTACCTATCTGATTAACTTTCTGTTCATTATTCTATTAGCAAAATTATGAAGAAACCATTTCAACTCTTAACTACATACACAACGGTTTATTTTTGCAGTAAAGAAAATTTCTCGTGCGCTAGGCAAAGCGCACGGCGAACGCTCATACAACTTCTATGAAACACGAACTAAGACGCCTGGCGCGTGAGACAGAGATAGTTTAGTAGAAAATGTACTGCAAATTATTACCGCCCCCGTGCGCCGCTCGAGCGAGCCGAACGTTACCGAAAGCGCACGAGGTGTTACGAAATTCGCCCGAGCCGGCCGGCTCACATCGCGGTAGGATTGCCATTTTTGAATAAAAATAACGTATCATATTTTTTTAGTAGGAAAAAATGAATTTGAATAAAATAGAAAGTTTTTTTTTTTAATTTTATTTAAGTATTGGTTTTCTCTCTTGAAAACAATTTTATATGTGCTGCTTAAATACACTAACAGTTTTCCATGAGGTATTTTTACATATTATTTAGAAACGTATTCGTGTTTCAAGGTAGAAGCATCGATAAATAGTTCAGTAATTATTCATATTAGTGTTTCTTTTTATGTATTACAGTATAGATTTAAAATAAGAGTATCCTCATATACTTAATTTTTTGCAAAAGTATAAAGTATATTTACCAAAAATAAAGTAAGATACGTTATTATAAAGTATGGTTGGCAACCCTTCATCGCAGACGCGTGTTTTTGTTTGTAATTTTGTGTTTGTTTACATTTTGCAAGGATTAACGTATTATTGTGTTGTGGTTGTGTGTAATTAATAAAAAGTGGTGAAAATGAGCTTTAACATTGACATTGATAGGTACATAAATCCAAAAACAATCTTTAAACAACTTGACGCTGGCGGATGCACAAGAGTGCTAAGCCTTATTCTCCTGTCGATGGAATGGGAGGGAAGAAAAAAGAAAAACATTTAGGTACGCGGAGTTTAATAAGTGAAAAGAAATGGTTGTGTGGATGTGAGCGGCTCAATATACCTAATCTCTTTTGTTTTACTTGTACTGTTTCGGCGGTGAGTCGATTTGGACGGAAACAGGAATTACCTAGTGATTTGACGCATTTATGTGAAAAAATAAAAAAAACACGATGCATCGCAAGTACATCTACAAAATGTAATGAGTTTGTCTGTGTTGGGCACCGTAGATATTCGTAACCAATTTGATTCTGTTTACAGAACCAATATAATAAAATTTAACGAACAAGTTTATAAAGGTTTCACGCACTTATCTGATCAATTAATTTCGCAAATACAGTCCACATAACCACAGTAGTATATTGCGCATCCATAGTGCTTTTTTTTTGGGTCTGTGAATTCGAATACAATAGTAAGCTAGTATAGTGCACCACCACTTCTATGACCCACCAGCCGCCACTGCTCACTACCCTCAAAATACGATTCAAGGGGTGTTAAAGTTTTTATGAAAACATTGTCGCGGACGAAGTCGCTGGCAAAGAGTTAGTTCAAGTATATTAACCGAACTAAAGCCCTTTAAATTTACTCTTAACAAAGGAACAAACTAAGATACATCGCATACAGCCGTTCTATACAGTTTGAACAATCTAGAGAATGATATTTTATAGTTTTAACTCTAAAATATCATTATCAAGATTGATTACGTTTACATAAAGAAGAATGCCTACACAAAAAAGATTACCTTCTCCAAATACAGCAAGCAGCCATCACTCTTGATGCGCAGATGGTCGAGCGCCGCGGCCGCCGCCGCCGCCGCCGTCGAGTCGCTCGACACGCGAGCTCTGGGAACAAACATTTTATAATGAGATATTATTATTTTTTGGCTTGGATACTAAGTCCTTTAAGCCATGCCTTCGTATGAATTGTTTACCATTAGAATCTGGATGTACACATTCTAATATTTTTGTAGTATTTGGCAGCAAATGTATTAAGTCAACCTTCTCGGCAAGCTTCGCTGAGGTAGTCAATACACAATAAATTAATTATTTGCTCCATTTTACCGAGATCGGCACCTGTTAAAATGATTCCACATATTGTCCAGTTGCGCAGACACTTGAGATGCAAAACTACACCAATTTTACACCACAATGTCCACTAGGAATCGAATTGCACATAATTAAAACCGAAACAGCCACTGAATTTTACTCGAAGAAATCCCGCTGCGGCATCCTGAGCGTGTTGTACGGTAGGTGAATGGATCGGACTTCATACATCTATGAGTATGTACTACGTATATATTATACTGTGTATATACTGCGTGGATAGTGTGAAGTTCGATTTCGGACATTTAATTATAATAATTATATTTTAAAAAACATTAAGGCCCCTCGCCCACGGCGAATTTTTGTAGCGATGCTGTAGCGCGTTAGTAGCGCGTTGGCATCATTTCTATAACGCTTGCAAATGCTACTAACGCGCGACAGCATCGCTACAAAGGGGTGACCTTTAGTTCAAATGTAAGTTTTTGGGTAAAATTAATAACTCACCTGAGCCTCGGTTCAGTATCCAACCGCGAGAGCACGTATCGTTGCACGTCGGCCGACACGTGAGCGCGCTGCAGCTCATCCAGAGTTATCTTGCGGAAACCTGCAGAGAGAAAACAAGACTAGGAAGACAAGAAAAGGCAACAATATTCCTTTTTTTTAAGGAATAGGTGTTAATATCCCACATCGTCATTCATGAGTAACATTAACAAGACCCCATCATGCCGTAGTAATAACTTTGAAACTGTTGACCCTGGCTACCAGTCATCATAGATCTTTGACAGTTCTTTTAAACACTCTGTGCCCCTTCTTCTTAGCGTATCGATGGCAAAACTAGTTAAATTCCTTGCCTGGCCCAGTATTTGGCCACGGCAATGCCGTCCGCTGATCCTGTCATTAGGTCTCTACGTGAACAGGTAACAGGGCACGTGATGCAGGATGGGAGGTGGGACATGGTCTGCGGAGAGACGCCGCACAAACACTGAAGATCGGAACCGTCCAAGAACCTCCATCTGTGGAGATTGTCTTTGCTGCGCCCAACTTGGGTGCGGAGTCTGTTTAGAATTTTCCAGGTGGGCCATGGCAACTCGTGTCCAGGAGAGACTGCCTCCCTTAAAAAAGTTTTAATCTTACCCGGCTCGAACAGTATAAACAGAGTGAGTGTGAGTTGTGGCACGTCGATTAGACTGCCCAATATTGTGGCATTGTATACAGATGCATGTCAAAAAGTAATGTGCGTAGTTAATTTTAGCTTACTAACATAATTTTTTAAGTATCTACTAACAAAAATATGGATCTGCTGTATCTGAGACAAATAAATTAATAATAATAATAAAGAAAATTTACTAAATATACCTACCTAAAAAATACGCGTAACGCAATGCTTCAAATACCACCCACTATTTATCTGTTTTAGGTGCTGGAGCCCTTACAAAATCGGTAATCGTCATAGGGCACCTCTACGACCGTATTATGTACACAGTAAATAATAACTAGATACTGTATGTAAGTTACAAACTACCAAGCATGATCCAAAACTTGGCCCTGGTTTGATTATTTCTGCGGCCCTCTAGGGCCTGTGTCCTGTTCCCGAGCACCGCTAGCACTGCCTTAGTTACGACACTGAGTCTTTTTTTTTTAAGGTGGGAAATCATCCAAATGACTTCTCGCGCTCTGGGTGAAGCGAGAGGGCGTGTCAGACTTTTACTGACTAAAACCACACCTGTATCCTTCAATTACCCTTTGCGTTCTAGGACTTTTTTTTTTTTAATTCATATAAACCAGTGCTTGACTGCGATCCCACCTGATGGTAAGCAGACTATAGGTTTCCCTTTCAGAAATTCTCCGCGTTCCTAGCCTAGCATCGACGACACTAAGTCTAGAAACCCAAAATTCTCAAGTAACATCATGTTACTCAGTAACTGGAGCTGAGATGGGCAGTCACACAAGTATACCTGTGAACATCCTTGTGAGGTTCCTACAATGCTTCCTGGCGGTGCAGACCAGCAGTAGCCACTGCGGGAACAGATGCTGATGGCGCGAGAGAAGGCTCGCAACGCTGGTGGAACCTTCTGTGCCTTCGCGATCTTCGCAGATGCCTGGAGAAGACGAAAATAAAATAGTTACATAAAGAAACATCAGAAGTCATACCACAAGACCACTGAAACTGAGAACTGTTGAAGGGATGGAGCTATATAGGATATATAGCTCCATTTTTCTTCTTCTCTTTCTTGCTCGCACACTTGACAATTTAACTCATCATGGTAAGGTCCGAGATACAAGTTGTTTACATTCATACAATTTACTTTGTTGAGGTACATTCATCATCATCATCATCATTTCAGCCGAAAGACGTCCACTGCTGGACATAGGCCTCCCCCAAATGTCGCCACAACGAACGGTCCCGTGCGTCTCGCATCCATCGGACTCCCGCAACCGTTACCAAGTCATCGGTCCACCTTGTAGGAGGCCTTCCAATGCTACGTCTTCCGGTATGTGGGCGCCATTCCAGAACCTTTCGGCCCCAACAGCCATCCGTTCTGCGAGCAATGTGCCCTGCCCATTGCCACTTAAGTTTGGTGATTCATCGTGCTATGTCGGTGACCTTGGTTCTCCTGCGGATATCCTCATTCCTGATTCAATTACGCAAGGAAACTCCGAGCATAGCCCTTTCCATTGCCCTTTGGGTGACTTTAAGGCCCGAATTACAGAACCTTACTCAAGTACTACTTAAACTGCGTTCAACCGATTACTGCTTGAGCGAAGAATCTCGACTTAAGCGTTCAGTTTATTTTAGAACTATCCTCAAATTCAAATCAAACGAAACTACGCTCGAGTAGAGATTTTGATCTCTGATTTAAATCCACAACAATTTCCATGAGATTCTATGCTCAAGCGTGGTCTCGACTACACTTGCGAAAACAAAGATCAAATCTCGCCTTAAGCAGAGATTCTGAGCTGATTGTGATTTTAAAATAAGGACACATTGAGTGGAGCTCACTCAAGCACTGTTCTATAATACGTAAAAAATGTCATTTTAAAGTGACATTGCTCAGGTGATTATTGATTGTAGTTTCTCTGCTCAAGTCAAGTTCTAAAATGGAAACTCCAACTGAGACTCGTTTTAAGTAATGCTTGAGTCTTGATTGTAGTTCTGTAATACGGGCCTAAGTCTTCTGATGAGGCCCATTGTAAGCGAACACGTGTCGGAGCCAGGTACATTCATATTCTTACGTGATTATGACGTTATTACACATCTTTCTCTAGATACTTTGTAAACACAGATATCTTGTGGATATTATCTATGTTTCTATTGAAATCAAATCATAAATTAGTGTAACATTATCCAGTAAAGAACTCTGAAAATCTATTGTTTTGCATGACCTTTGACCCTTTATAATGCCCTCATAAATTTAAAAAATAAAGAAAATTTGTTTATAGAAACCTTGCACACTTAATCAAAGATTCAAAAGCATTTATTTCAAATAAACCATTTACAGGCACTTTTGAAATGTCAAGAAGTCAGTCAGTCAGAAAAAATGATGCTAATTGCACATTCCAAAGCGTAGATCTCTATGGAGAAGAATGTGCAAGAAACTCCTTGGACACTCTTTTCAATCATGTTTTGCAATTACAAATATCTCTGTTACATGTTTCTTGTCGCTATAATGTGAGAACAATGTCAATAATGTAAAAATAAAAACTAAATATAGATATTAAAATAGCAACTGGTAGCTAAGAGATGACCAGTCTCAACTGACAGCACCCGTTCACGGACCTGACGCGAATATTAGCACCACTCAGCTCAACCATTTTGAAGGGAACCGAATGATCCAACACACGCGCCACCATCAGTGAGACATTTGAGTGAGCATCACGAACTCTCAACTGCCATGCTCATTTATGTCAAACAAATCCAATAGTAACCTAAAAACCATAAAATAGCTCCATGGTACTCATTTACAAACTTTGAAAAAAAATGCTTCTACATTATACAATACTAAATACAATAATAATTAACTACAATAATACTTAACAAATTTAACAAATTCAAAAAAAAAAAAAATTAAACAATAGTATTAATAGTTTCAAAACTAATCAATTTGTACCCCCGGTGGTAGTGGAGCTGGACCAGCCAGCCAGACCAATCAAGATTCATTCCAAGGTTGTCTGGTAGATATCGCTGTCACTGATAAGACCGCCGTTGTACCCATAGATTTAAGTTCATTTACTTTTTTTGGTTTACACTATAGTTTATTCTATTCTGAATGCTAAAAAATTTTTGTCTAAAAACTTTAAAGGTTTTTAAACTTGGAACAAATTTTGTGAGAATTCGAGTGACGGAATCATGATAATGAACTTACCGCCCGATATCCCTTCATCAATAGCATCGACCAGCAGAAAGAGACACTGTTTGGGAGGATCGATCTCCAGCAGAGGGAACAGGAGAGCCTTCTTGAAGCATTCGTCCGGGTTCTTCTCCAGATTCTGGGGTAGCAGTGCCTGGAAGGGGTAGTGTCCAATTATTAATAAGTTATTTTTAAATATCTTTAAAGTCCCTTATATTTTTAATTTCATGTTGAAGTATGGTTCTGGATCAGTCTGTAGACCATACAAATATTTGTCCCGTGCGGGAATCGAACCCACGGCACGCAGCGCAGCAGCCAATCTCTGAACCACTGCGCCAATCGTGACGTCAAAATTTGCAGGTAATTACACTCCATACCAAATAACGTCCGTTCAACCGATTTTGAGTTTTATTGCGTTGCTGGCATGATAAATGGCGGCTGCAGTAAATAGTTGGTATTGTAACCACTTTTTGCTTTCAATGCCATCCTTATGCCTTTGGAATAGAAGTCATAATCGGTTGTACGGACAGTAAAAAAAATAAAGAACAGATAATAAAAACAGAAAACTTTGAATTGAATTTTAAAATTTATTTCGTTATTTTATGAACTGAAACTAACAGTTACCGACTGCATTTTACTTAAGCTATCTTAATAATATATTTTTAGATTTTTTCTCATAAAGAGAAAATTAAAAGCCTAATGTGTCATTCAATTTCAAAGAAGTGTAATTTTTTTGTTAAAGTAAACATTAAACAAACTGACCTGTTGTATTTCAGGCTCAGACAAAAGCTTATCATAATACGCATTCGCAATCAACGTCCGAGGACTTATCGGCAAACTGGGTATCGGAGGAGGAACATCCTCCTCTTTCCTCTTCTCAATCTTCTCCGCCACATCTTCCGCTTCTGGCTTCAAGACATTCTGGTACTCCGGCAGTTCTTCTTTGGGGGTGGGAGGTCGTTCTGGTTTGGTCTTGGCTGGTGAATTTTCTGCTGATCGTAAGTCACTTTTGTTTGGGTACCTGGAATGGTTGTGGCGTGTGTATTCTATATTTACTGTTGTAGGGAATTATTTAGCAGCTTGTTTAGAGATAGGATTCAGCTATCCAGCTCCATTCTTAATTCTTTATTATATACAAAAACATAACATAGCACACGGTGATTTGACAGTTATTTACAAAGGCGAGCTTAACTCAAAAATGAGTTTTCTCTTAACAAACCTTTGAGTTATACCTTTGAGTTTGAATTGAGTCCATTCAGTTAGGCTGGAAGCCAAAAGTCTAAAACCTAAGCCCAACTAAAGGCTACCTTTTCGTGTGATTTGAGTGAATATCTGTATTTTACGTGGAGTGACTGCATGTCTTCGCATTAGTGTTAGATTTTCTGGCTTTTGACAGCTGTCAAAGATCTTTGCAGCGATGCTGTAGCGCGTTAGTAGCGCGTTAGCATCTTTTCTATAGCGCTTGCAAATGCAACTAGCGATGCCGTCGCGCGCTTACGAAACGCGCGACAGCCCTTTGCGTCCCAGGACCACGGGTAACCCTTTCAAAAGCCGACCCATGGCCCCAGTAGGCTTATTTATTTATTTATGTGCACACAAACACTTAACAATGAAAAGAACAAAAGCAGATAGAAGAGCACAAAGGTACTGCTTATTTCAAATGAAATTTCTTCCAGCAGATCTGCGACAGGAGAGTTGGATGAGAGATGTAGACACAGTATATACAAATAAGTTAGAAAATTTAAAATATTCTTAGGCTTAGTACATGGGTGGGGGTTTTAGTCAGTAAAAGTCTGACACTCCCTCTCGCTCCACCAAAAGCAGAAAAAGTTATTTGATGTTTCCCCACCCACAAAAAACATTGACAAGTAAGTGGTAGTACTTCCCTGGATGATCTTCTACACGAAGACGTCTACTACCATAAACTACAGATCTAAAAACACATACCTGAAATTAGCTACCGGTATCCTAGACTTAGGTGGACTATTCTCCACTTTCCTATCTTCTCCAGAACTATCGTTCTTCTGTTCCGTCGACAAACTCTTCTGTAGAACATTCGCTTTCTTCTCACATAGCGGTTCAGAAGACTGTCGCAGCAGTCGGGAGTTCCGCAACTCTTTAGACTGACGCTGAGAAATGTTTCTTAGGAATAGGTTCTCGTGGTTCTCGTAGAGTCGAAGGTCGTCTTTTTCATCGTTTACGAAGGGGTTCGTTGGTTTCACTGATGATCTTGGCAAGATTTCAGGCAACTGTAAAAGAAGGAAGATGTTTTTATTTCAGGCTACGTTTCGAATAGCAGCGACTTAGCGCCATGTTGTGACGTCACAAAACAAGATACAATGCGTTCCAAATAAGAATAGGATCGATTGCCATGTTGTGACGTCACGCCATACTGTCAAATCGAAAGAAATTGGGCGAAATTGAAGAACTCCGAGATGAGCAAAATTGAAGAACTGGATTCTGATTAAACTTTTTTCGTTCACAGTTCGTAAATAAATTAAATTTTAAAAATTTCTTGTTTTGCTCACCCTATTAATTCTTTGATTTGACAGTATGACGTGACGTCACAACATGGCAATCGATCCTATTCTTATTTGGAACGCATTGCATTTATTAAATTGAATTTATTTACGAATCATGAACGAAAAAAGTTTTATCAGAATCTAGTTCTTCAATTCCTTCTTTAAGTGTCCGAGTACTGGCGAATGAAAGAAGGCGATTTGTTGCTAACAATGAAAATAAGAAAGAAAACAGTTTTATTTTTAAACTATGACTTAGATAATATATTTAGTTAATTTAGATTAAAAATAACGTTTTTTCTTCACTTATTTTCGTTCTTAAAACCGTTATTGACACGTAAATAAGTTTTCTTTGCAAACCGTACTTTTCAAATAACATTTGACAGATAGAGGTCATTAGAGATGCACATTTAAAATATACATCGATGTTTTTTCCCATGTAATATGATGTATTGAGAAATACATCGATGTTTCCAAAACATCGATTGTTTTTCGTAATGGACATGTTTAGTCCTTAAAGAAATTGCTAAAAAGTAGAAAATATTATTTTTTTTTTTTATTTTTTTTTTATTCTTGATAGGTTCGCGCTTGACCGCTAACTCACCTGATGGAAAGCGACGATGCGGTCGACGATGGAGCGCGCTTACCTAGAAGTAACCTATTCACTCTTGACTTAAAGATTCCCGGGTTGTAGCCATCAGGAAACACAGATTCCGGCAAGGAATTCCACTCCTTAGCTGTACGCACTATGAATGTGTTCCCAAAACGTTTTGTGCGTATAGGTGGGATGTCCACCATGTACCGGTGGCGTACGCCTGGTGGTCCGATGATGGAATGGGCTAGGCGGAATTAGGTTATGCAATTCCGACGCACACTCCCCGAAATGCAACCGGTAGAAAACCTACAGGCTAGCAACTCGGCGTCGATGCTCAAGACTTTGAAGCCTCGACTCGACGAGTGCATCATTGCCAATGATCCTCCTGGCTCACCTCTCAATTGCCTCAAGTGCATCAAGCTGGTATCGGGCAGATCCGTCCCAAAGATGAGACCAGTACTCAGAGTACATACACGATCGAACTTGCGCTTGATAAAGTTTGAGCAGCTGTTCCGGCGTGAAGTACTGTCTGACCTTCGCGAGGATTCCCAGCTTTTTTGCTGCCAGTTGAGCCTTTGCTTCGATGTATGGCCCAAAGTTGAGTGTTGACGTCAGCGTAACACCAAGGAGATCAAGATGGTCGGTTATTGGCACGGTTACGCCCCGGAAAGTTGGAGCAGGGCTGAATTGGCTCCTTTTAGCGGAAAATAGACACGCCTGGGTTTTAGCAGCATTGAACTTGACCAAATTGGCATCGCCCCATTCAGAGACTGCCTCCAAGGACAAGTTCAAGCGCTCGACCATAGCCTCTCGGAGAGACTGGATCTGTGACCCACTAGCCTGCGCGCTGGATATGTAACTCTCAGCAACAGTGCTGTCGTCTGCATACCCAAAGGTACCGGGCTTAAGCAGATCATTTATGTGCAGCAAGAACAATGTTGCCGAGAGCACTGACCCCTGAGGGACCCCGGCATTAATGGCCATTTGACCGGACGAGCAACCATCGATGACCACTCGGATGGACCGGTCACTCAGGAAGTCTGCAATCCAAGCACACAAACCAGCAGGTAATCCGAAAGAAGGAAGCTTACTAATAAGGCTTTCGTGCCAGACCCTATCGAAAGCCTTCGAGATATCGAGGGAGACGGCAAGCGCTTCCCCGTGTTTCTCGATGGCCTCACTCCAGATGTGGATAGATAGATAGATAGATAGATAGATAGATAAAACATTTATTTGATGCAACACAGAAAATTAACAAATAGTACCTTCACAAAAGCACAACAAAATTACAAACATAAAACTAAGTACATAAATTAACAAAAAAATAAAAATAAAAAATGTAAACAATCACAGACATCACTGTTACAAGTACTTACATTGAAATACATAAAAAAAAAACACGTTAAAAAATTAAATACAAAAACATAGGTAGGTACTTAGTAAAAGTTTTGTGAGACAAACAATAAGATAGCATAGTGCGGTGTGCGCTTCAAGGCTGCATCAAATGGGAGCCCAACTCAGCATCTGTCAGGCAAATATGCCTGACGCTGGTATTCTGCTGGGTCCCTGTAGTGGCATACGGACGTCGAGCTGAATTTGTGGAAGAAGTGATATGTCCGTGTTATGTAGTGTAAGTGTTATGTGTAGAGAAAGTTGTATAAGTGTATGGTATACCCACAATTTAACAGCATGGCATACGCTAGAAGATCACCAGTTGACCGATTTCGGCGAAAGCCGTATTCTCGGTCACTTAGGATGTCATTAGCTTCTAGGTATGCCAGGAGCTTAGTGTTGAGTACACGTTCCATTGTCTTACAGAGAATGGACGTTACTGAGATTGGCCTGTAGTTAGCTGGGTCAGCCCGACTACCCTTTTTGGGCACGGGCTGTACGTTAGCTTGCTTCTATGCAATCAGCACTTTTCCAGCCTCAAATGAAAGCCTAAATAGGCGTGTCAGGATAGGTATTATTGGATACAGCTTACATTTACATAGCAGAAACTCGGACGGCCGGCCATATATTGTTATTTTCGGTATCATTTTTTAAGTTTGAATTTGTCAGCTTTGAGGCAAAAGGATGATATAACATTCATCCAAACTGATAAATGGCAAGTGATATTGGCTGAACTGATTATTTACCTTCTGATTTACGAAACGTTGTGAAAGTAACTGTAGTCGTCCGTCCGTGCCATAGACACTCATCTCCAAGGATCTTATATACCCTTATAAAAGATACTTGCTCATCTCATAGTAGTTTGTGTATTCGATGCATCGAATAATAAAAATCGATATGTTTTCGATGTGGAAGCATTAACAATGCATTGGTTCAATACGATGCATCGTTACTACACATCGAGTGTTTATAATACATCGATGTATATCGTCCATCCCTAGAGGTCATTCACGTTCCTATTCTTATTTGAATCGCATTGTACACTTACATCGTTAATATTGCTGAGCGGCGCGTCAGCATGTAAATCTTTATACTCTTCTCTCTCGTGGATGCGATGTATGGTTCTCGTGCGATGCCCGCTGGACCCGACGTCTTCGTCGTCTGTGCGCTGGTCTGAAAACAATCACGTCAATATTAAAAAAAAGGAGCCGTATGTCATCACTGATAACACACACTGGTCATAGACATTCGTCTTGAGACACTGGTATGTTGGACGAGAAAATACCGCGCAGCAAAGGGCTTCATCGGAAGGCTTAAATTCACGCAATGGAAAGGGCTATGCTCGGAATTCCTTACTTTATCGCATCAGAAATGAAGAGAAGCAGGAGAACTAAGGTCGCCGACATGGCCCAAAGAATCGCCAAACTTAAGCGGCAGTGGGCAGGGCACATTGCTCGTAGAACAATTGTTCGATGGAGATGAAAGGTTCTGGAGTTGCGACCGCGCACTGGAAGACTCAGCTTTGGCGCGGCCTTCCACAAGGTGGACCGACATCTTGGTGAGGGTCGCGATAATCGAGAGATGTCCAGGACCTGGCGTTATGGTGACACTTCGTAGAGGCCTATGTCCAACAGTAGACGTCTTTGAAGAGGTGCGAAGAATCTCCAGATAAGGTCTGGGTACACTAACAAAAACCGACAACTGGACCTGGCAACATATAACACGCTGACACCTTCTCATTATTCCGATGAGAAGCTCAAATGCCTCTCTTGCTCAGCGTTTGAGGACTAAGCAGGGGCGCCGGCTTTTAGAAAACCTCAAGGGTGCTCATGCTCATTTGATGGACTCGTAAAAGTGGCGGAGTGTGAGAAGAGAAATGCACACTGATCGACCGACAAATAAATAAATGTCCTACTTACATACTACGTACTCAATTACTAATTATGTTTGATAAAAATAAAAAAATAAACCATAATATAAAAATGAAACTAGTTTTTAGTATCAAGAAATATTATAATTTATACGTAACCTAAAAGGCGATTACTGATCTGTTTCTTGATGTCTATTCTCAGGGGTGTTCGGCACCCACTGTTTATTGGAGTCGGTGCCCCTGGGACTAAGAGAAATCCGATCGAGACTTAGGCTTTTCTGTAGTCACTCGAACGAATATTCAAACCGTAATTACAACTTCCAATAAAACATAACGGCAGGTAAGACTTGGCAGTTGATCAAATATTTCAAGTTATTCATGCATTCATCATTGTAAAGTTATTGACCTTAGCAATGTCTTTGTTTATTGTACGTCGCCAAGCCGTCTGTGCGGTATGTCATATTATAAATTTGCGTTAATTATCTGCGTAAATAACTGCGTTGAATACCACAATGATAATAATAATAATATAATAATAAATCGTTTATTTATAACATAGGGCATTTACATTTACAATAAAGTATATTAAATATTAAAAAGAACACAGTTGCTTATATGCCTGAACTAGGGTGAACCTGTGCTTCAGGCGAGAGAGTGCTTAAATACAAAATAATAAATTAACTCTAAATATGACTATTAAAAAAACTTAACTAAATTTAGATATACGGCGAGTTTTATTTACAAACAGTAAGTAGGTCTTCTGTCTCTACATAAGATATGCTTAAGAAAAATTGGAAAATCATCTTTTTACAGTTATACTTATTTAATTTGTAGATACTTAATATTCTATTCAATTTGTTGTACAGAAATGGGCCTAAAAAAGTAAAAAATCTTTTTACAAATACATATTTTGAGGATGCATTAGAATGACAAACAATATCATTCCGTCTCTTATTAGTAATTTCGGCGTTGAAGGAAAGCATGGTGTGCTGTTTTAATACTAAGTGCATTATGAAAAGCTGGCGAACAGAAAGCACGTTACAGGATTTGTATAACTGATCTGTAGGATAGAGAAAGGGAAGGAAATTGGCTTCTTTTAAAATTGCTCTCTGAGCTCTTTCAAGGGGCAGTAGGTGAGTTTTAAGTGCTCCACCCCAGGAAGTGATACAGTATTGGATTACAGATTGACCTAGGGCTAAGTAAATTTGTGTCACCAATTTTGAATCTGCAATCACTCGCAATTTCTTAAAAACATAGATTAGTTTGCGTACTCTTTTAATTAGACCTTCAATGTGTGGACCAAAAGAGAGTGTTTCATCTATTATAACCCCGAGATATTTGATGTCACGTGTTTTAAAGATACAGGGACAATCACACGTGCTGGATGATCGGAATCCACATTTATGGGCATACAGATGAGAGTAACCAATGTTAAATTGAGGCTTGCGCATGCATTACTAATATTATCCCATCCTACTGCAGATGATATTAAGTTATAGTTTAAAAACTTTTACTATAGCAACATTGCTAAAAAAACAAAAGCACTAGATACAGTATCGTTATGTATAGTATGTGTTAATTAATACACATTGAATACCAAAAATTTCAAGGAATCAAATTCAATGCCCACAAAACATCGTCAGCCTATACGAGAAATATCGTAGCTGGCTTCTCTATTTAAGTGCCCATATACGAGATACATCGTATACGAGATATCTCCTACATAGGGAACAGCAATATTGTGATGTAGTAGTTGTAAGGTATATAATAAGGTATCATTATTCCAATATAGTCAGTGTATTCCCGAACGTCAATCGTTTCATTTGTCTCCTCCTCCTCTCCTTAACAGTAGTCGGCACGGGCCTGCGCGCATGTGTACCATAAAAGGACAAAATATTATAAACAATCAGTGCAGTTAATGTGGACTTTAAAATGAAGCAAAAATACACAAGGCTACCTGAGCACAAGGTGTGTGTTACTGTTGCGTATTCGTGTATAATTTTTTATTTCGAAAAATGGGAAACACAAACACCAAAGAGAGAGAAGTAAGAGAGAGAGGTAATACTCTCATAAGGCTCCTACTTAGATATTAAAATATTAAAATTGTCACTAAAGGGCATCTACGAGAAAACTCGTAGTAAGACAACAAGAGTTTTCTCGTAAGTGGCATCTAAGAATACATCATATACGAGACATCACATAGGTGGCAGCTGAAAATACATCATCTACGAGATGTCTCGTATTTGGCATTCAATATGTTCACCCTACACTTTTAGTCTTCTATCGATCGACATTGATCCCTAGTTATTTTAGTTGTCTCTAGAGAGACCCTAAGAGAAAATGCGTCGTAAGTTTTCTCGTAGATGGCATCTTAGAATACATCATCTACGAGATATATCGTAGGTTTCATTTGAGAATACATCATCTACGAGATATCTCGTAGATGATGCCTACACTTTTTGTCTTCTATCGACATTGATCCCCAGTTATTGCAGTAGTCTAGCTATCGCGTCTGCGTCGCATACATACCTTCGCTATCAGCCAGGAGTGGCTTGGAGCTCTCTTCACCGTCGTCTCCGAGGTCACGGAAGCGACTGATCAGCCTCTCCTCTTCCGAGTTACGCCTGAAATAATGTTAATGCAATGTTAAAAGAGGTCACGAAAAGGATGGTGGGACGACTTGGATGTCTTCATTAGGAAATGGCAAGAAGCGGCTCGGAGCCTTTGCAGTGGGGCAGTATCTAGGCTAAATTCTAATACACAAAAATCTCGTGTCACAGTGTTTGCTATCGAATTCCTCCGAAACGGCTTGACCAGTTTTTTTGGAAACTTTTTTTGACATTTGGTAGGTCTGAGAATAGGTCGCTGGCTATTTTTTTACCCTTCTAACCCCACCCCCATTTATTTATTTTTTGATAATTCACTAGCTTCCGCCTGCAGCTTCGGTTGCGTGATAGAAAAAGAAAAATAACGTACGTCACTCAGAGATAAAGTTTCTATTGGTGAAAGAATTTTTTAAATCGGTCCAGCAGTTTTTGAATTTATTCATTACAAACAAATACACAAAAATACTAATCTTGCTTCTTTATAATTTTAAGTACTAGCTTTTGCCAGCGGCTTCGCCCGCGTGAAAATAGACAATATAGGCCTATGTTACTCAGTGATAAAGTAGCTTTCTACTGGTGAAAGAATTTTGAAAATCGATCCAGTAGTTTTTGAGTTAAATAGTAACATACAAACAAACAAACAATCAAATCTTTCCTCTTTATAATATTAGTTTAGATAGATATAGATATGATAGAACGTTTGCCGAGTCAGCTATTATTAATATAGATTATATTATGTTATATCTTTACCTGTGAGTGTGTGTCTCAGACAACCTTGGGGACATGTCGCAGTTGTCAGCGCGAGCCCTCCTCGACGAGTGGCTGAGGATCTGCATCGCCAGCGTGCGCACGAACTCGCCGGGCCGTAGACTACTTTCTGTGTGACTCTGAAAGGTAATGAATAAATCCAATCTCAAAACAGACTAGCCAACTTGTACACCGTAAAGACGGCTAAAAAAAATTGATTGTTCAAAAAAATTGAGAGCGTATTATGATGGAGTGGACTCTACTAAATCAAAAATGTTTGATTTGTCAGAATATGGTACAATAGATGTTACAATTTTGGTTTCAGCATATCCTGCCATACTATGGCGTACAAATATTTATATTAGAATGAAGGCTTGATTATTAACCTATTAATTAGTAAATATGAATCAATTAATAAAATATAAATATTATAGTAATAAAGATTGAAATTGTATTGAATTCATAATAAGTCATGTCATTAATATTGATTATATATGTCATTGTTGGCTATGATAGAATAAAGCCTATTTTTTATGTATTATGTTACTAGCGACTTATCCTCTAAATATTTATAACACTGTAATAATTTTTCTCTAATAACAAATCTATAATAATCTCTAATAATCTTAATGTGCACTCATTTTTTTTCTCATAAACTATTGAAGCATTATCAGTAATCAACTCATATAACATACGGCTCTAAACTTGGTCGTTTACAATGGACCTCATCAGAAGACTTAAAGTCACATAAAAGGCAATGGAGAAGGCTATGTTCGGTGTTTTCTTGCGTGATCAGATCAGAAATGAAGATATCCGCAGGAGAACCAAGGTTACGGACATAACCCGAAGAATCGCCAAACTTAAGTGGCAGTGGGCAGATATCAAAATCTTAGATACAAAATGATAATTCTACTTAAACAAATATCAATTGTATGTCAGTGTCTATGAACTTGATCTCAGAGCGATCAACCTATTGAAGGCGTTGTAACGCAAACTGAACTTTAAGTGGAGAAATTAAAAGTTATTTTCTAAAAACTCAGTTTTTTTTTTTGTAAATACATCATGTTACTAAAAGAGTAATGAGTATACATGTGGATGGATGGAGAGGTATGGGGAGGCCAAAGAAAAGATGGATGGATTGTGTGATAAGTGATATGAAAGAAAAGGGAGTTAGAAAAGAAAACGTGTTGCGCCGACCCCAAATAACACGAGACAAGGGCAGAAAAATATTGATGATGATGACATCATGTTTACAGAATAATATGTCTAACCTTGATATTTACCTGCAGGAAATGTCTAGCCAGCAATCTCCTGTTAAGGGCTCGTTGTTGCCTCGCCTGTGGCCCTTGACCTGGCTCGCTCAACTCCTGGCATAGAGCTGTCTTGCCGCTGCCAGCGTCACCTGAAAAAAAAATTATCAAATTACTAACTGCTGCAAGAGACTTTGTCCGAGTCAAAGTTAAAAATGTCCCAAGGAAATACTCCCAGGATAAAAAGTATCCTAAAGTATGCTATTCCATGACATGGTCTTCCCGTGTGCTAAATTTCATCCAAATTCGTTGAGCCGTTCGAGCGTGTACAAGTAACAAACATACACACACGCACACGCACAAACATTCGCCTATAATATTGGTGTCATATTAATGTGTCCTTGACTTGGGCGAATATTGTCAAACAACGAATGGCCAAGGCATGCAGGTTGAAAGGTTTCTACGGCGAGCAATAGGTAGCTCGCCGTCCGATAAGAACTTGCCTGGGTCGACGGCGTGTTAGGTAATAGAAGCGACGTTAAAATTATATGTATATGATTTAAGACTGTACATAGAGTTTCTTGCACGCTCTTCTCCATACAGATCTACGCTTTGGAACGTACAATTTAGCTTCACTCTTTTTGACTGCACCGACATTTTGACAATTCAAATGTGCCTGTAAATGGTCTACTCGATTTCTGTTCCACACGCGGCTCAAATAGCTGTCAGCATAATTGACGGGGACCATTAGGGCCGATGCCTACCAGGGTTGCGTAAAAAGTCTGACACTCCCTTTCGCTCTGCCCAGAGCGGGAGAAGTTATCCGATGATTTCCCGTTCCCAAAAGTATCATCCTCAGAAATAGCACCTAAGTTACACTTACCTAAAATAAGCGCCCCGCAAGTCTTGCTAACAGGCCGCTGCTCCAGACAGTGAGCAATCTTCTGGAAGGCCCACTCCCGGCAGAAGAATCTCCTCTTATCGGTAGAAATGCTGGTCTCCGTCACTTTGTGAGCTGATGAGGACTTGCGGACAGGGCGGCTCTCCTTATCGTGGGCGCGGGGAGCTATTGGGCTAAGTGGTGTGCCTGTAAACAAGAGCATATATATAATCAGTCTACGCTATTTGGACGGTTGTTAGACTTCCCATCTGCGCACATTTATTTATCCAAAAGTGCCAAAAATATTATGCACATAAGCAGGAGTCCATGTTGTCAAGAGGTCACCGTACAGCACGTTTTAGCATATGCTAAACCAGAGGCATGCATAGCAGATGCGTAACCAGAGATTTCGTGGGCTAGCAGACGACGAGTAATGGGTAGCTCGCCGTCCGGCCGTCCGGTAACCGTCCGGACCGAGCCCGAGTCGCCGACGGCGCGCAGTGTTCTACGCGCGCCTCAAAGAGATGTTAGCTAAACCGTAGGGGAATAGCAGGACCGAAGCCTACTGGCGCCATGGGTTTACTTCCGAAAAGGAAACCCGTGATTCTGGAACATAAAGGGCAAAGAAGGTACATAGGTGTGGTTTTAGTCAGCAAAAGTCTGACACGTCCTCGCGCTCCGCCCTAGGCCGAGATTAATGTTGAGATTAATTGAATGATTTCCCAACTTAAAAAAAATCCCAGAGATTTAAAACGAGGCTTGGTTGTAGAAAAACTATTACATAAAGATCCAAACAACTTTCTTAAACATAAAAAACTTTTTACAAAAAAAAATACAACCGTCTTCAAAGTAAAAAAAAACACTGAAAAGTGCAAAATAACTTTAATTTCGGAAGTCGGTGTTTCTATAATAGTTTTGTCTCTTCGTTATTTAACACCGACTTCCGAAATTAAAGTTATTTTGCACTTTTCAGTGTTTTTTTTACTTTGAAGTCGGTTGTATTTTTTTTTTGTAAAAAGTTTTTTATTTTACACTTTTTAGTTGGTACCACCACTAAAAAGTACCCCTCAGCCAAACTTAAATACCTTATAGCCAGAGTGCATCTCATAACAATTCTAATAATCCCAAACACGGTTATATTACATTAATTTATTACAGAGTTCCGGTGCCTAACTTCAGGCTTCATCATCAGATCAGTTCGATATATTCCCCCTCTACTTTCAGTCGGTCATCGACTACACATATAAACAAAGCAATTTTACTTGTTACGACGGTTCTGCTGCGATCCTATGAGGAGTTCTGTTCCATATCTTCGAAGTTCATGATCAGATCATAACAATATTTCTATGGGACCAACTCGGAAGTATAACATTCCAATCAAAAAAAAAAATTTCAAAATCGGTTTTTAATTGACCGAGAAATCGGTGAACATACATAAAAAAAAAAAAAAAACATACATTCAACCGAACATATAACCTCCTCCTTTTTGAAGTCAGTTAAAAATAGACATAAACCTCACGTAATAACATAGATACACAACACAGGATCAACTTCCCCAGTATAATTGGCCCCACGATTAAAGATTAACTCCATCAGACTAACTCCAAGCTTACAACTGCTAACTAACTCAATCCGGCTCCCCGACGGAATCGTGAGCTCATCCGTTACATTCAGGAGTTTCAAGTCAGAAAGTTTCTAATGTGATTACGATCGTATCTGGTTACAAATCTGCATTGCTGTGGCGTTCCCTGTGGGGTAACTTGCTTGATAGCCATACTGTGCCTTGGTTTCTAACTTAATTATGAATCGTACTGTATGATATTCGTAATAGCTTAGATACTGTAGATATATCTGAATAAATAGCCCGTTTCAAGACGTTACTATAGCAGTAGGAACCTTCGAAACCGCTGGCAAAAGTAGGATAATTGCAGCTTCACTGCGGTCCCACCTGATGGTAAGCAGTGATTCCTATTCACTCTAGCCTTGAAGAGACACCTTAATTATAATCGGACGGGAAGACCGCAGCAGGCAAATTGTTCCAATATTTCGATCATCGATGTATGCGGTGTAAACGACAAAGCGGAAAGCTTAGTCCGGACCTTGAGAGGTGTTAACAATGTAAGGGGGATACTCGCCGTACGTCGGTTTGTCCGATGGTAGAAAAGTGAACAACAGAATTCAGGATCATGTATTGACATGCAGTGTCACCATTCAACAACCGCAGTCTTCACCGTCAATAAAATGATGGTAGATATTTGAATTCAAAGTATCAAAGAAGTCTCAGATTTTTGATGTGGTAGCAGTAAGGGTAGCTCCCGGATTCGTTGTAGTTGCAATAAAATGGTCTTCAAAATTCGAGGACAGTCTCTTAAGAAGACACTAATTTAATATTTTGAAAATGCTTCTAAAAAAACAGTACAGCTAGAAAAACATCTCAATTCAATTGTCTTAGACAGATTGGTTGTCCAAGACAATAAGAGGATAGGATAGGACAGACACAAATGATAACTAATTTGAGTGCTCCATCGACGCCGAGTTGCTAGCCTGTCAGTTTTCTACGGTTGCATTTCGAGAAGTGTGCGTCAGAACTGATTAGCCTAATTCCGCCAAGCCCGTTCCATCATCGGACCACCAGGCGTACGGCGAAGCACCACCGAAACATGGTGGACATCCCACCTGTTACACACACAAAACGTTTTTGGAACACATTCATTGTGCGTACAGCTAAGGAGTAGAATTCCCTGCCGGTCTGCGTTTCTACAACCTGGGTATCTTTAAGTCATGAGTGAATAGGTTTCTTCTAGGCAAGTGTGCTCCATCATCGACCACATCGTCGCTTTCCATCAGGTGAGATAGTGGTCAAGCGCAAGCCTACCAACAATTTAAAAAAAAAACGCTGGGGCGGTACCAGCGTTGCCCAGGCACAGAATGCAGTCCCTGGGGGGACGCAAAATCTTATATCTAGTTGTTGCTAAACACCCACTAACCATCAAAATCAAAAGGGTCCCTCTCTCGTTCTCTATCCCTGTCTCTCTCACGCCGATGTTCTCTGGAGCCTTCTCTGTCTCTCTCTGGAAAGCCACGATGTCGATCAGTAGGTGTCCGATCGTGACCGCGAGCAGTCGCCACATCGTTTAGTGGAAGTGACCTGGAATGTTAGGTTTATTAAGGTTAGAAAAGAAAAAAAGCTGAGATCAATGCGGACTTTTTTCAATACAGTTACTCGAAAATCCGCTCTTATCCCTACACTTTTAGATATTTAATTTACTGTTTTTCTCACCAGTGCGGAAAAGTCAGTGAGCTCACCCCACCACAATTTATTACATTTATCTATCAGGCTGGACACGTCAAACTCCGTTTATTTATATCTTCGTAAGTGTATTGGAAAACGTCGTTTGATACACGTGGAAATTTGTCACTGTAACACTCGGCTTCATTTTCCGCCTTAGTCGCAAATTCGCAATGACAAATTTTCTCAGCTTGTATCAAAATGTACTATTTTTCTCTCCAGAAACAACCACTAGTAAAAAACTGAGTAAATGAAGCTCAACGGAGTCACGAAGAAAGGAACTTTTTTAGGTGGAAAATCTTTATAATCATAACTTCTCTCTCCCTCTCTCTCTCTGTGTGGGTGGCTTTTGCATTCCAGGGCTGAGGTAACTCCTTCGAACAATACCACAACCCTGGACGACGTCAACACTCTTGGACCCCATATCAGAAAATAACAGCGGAAAGGTATGAAAAACATAATTCCTACTTCCCATCAACATCACATCAAGCAGGATACAGATCTAGATCAGGTACTAAGGAATACACAAGGATAAAATAATAAAGCATCGATAAATTGTGTTAAAATTCGCAAGAAAGACGAGGGGAACTATTGGATTGGCCTAGATGACGTTGACTAGAATCAAGAGTATATTTACCTAAGGTTAACCCGATGCTCCGCCTGCCTCACAGCAGAATGCCGATGCTGCTGCTGCCTCATGCTAACCTGGTACTGCCTCAAATACGCTTCCACCTTCCCTTCGCTCGCCTCATTCCTCACCCTTCTCGTCCTCCCAGAGTCTTCCTTAACCCTCCTCGGCTTCTCTTCTTTCTTTTCCTTACCCTCAACAGGAGTGCTCATAGCAAAGTTGCCTCCGTTGTTATAGTTCAAGGGATCAAAATCATTCCTTTGTGGATTGGTCGTCTTGGTGACTTTTGAATTTTTCGCCCGATATTGAGATTTTGGGACAACTTGGCTATATATAGGTATTTGATTCGCCATGCTTAAAAGACTAGCTTTGGTTTGAAAATATAGATTCTTTTTTCGACAATTTTTCTACTAGAGGTAGGACCTAATGAGTTACTTTGGTTTCTGCTAATTGACTCTATAACTACAGGAACGCGGGATTTTTTTAATAGTTTTCTAATTAGTAAAATAGGCCTATATTTTTGTTGGCTGTTTGTTATCACAAGTATATCTAACATTTAGGTCATTATGAGTTTTGACCTTTCCATTCTTCTTTTCAATTTTTGCACTTCGATCGATTCGGTTTAAGCTGCGCCATTTTTTTCGTTGAGAAAGTCTGTAACAAAAGAGAAAAAGTCCATTAGTTTAGTCAACAAAGTGTTGGAAAGGTCAAACGAAAGAAACTACGATCGTTCTACTTTATAATTGAGTTCCGATGTAATGCGAAGTGTAGAGGTGAGCTGAACTATTATCCGAGCACAACCTAATGGACAACTTACATAAACCTACTCATAAACAACATAGGGCGGGTTTCTGAATCGAGCATAATAAGAACGTCTTAAAACCTACTGGAATGCCCAATTTTTACAGGTTCCCAGGCTAAAGTATAGTTTGAATCGCGTTAGCACAATAAGAACTGTGCCTCAAAAAGCTGTCAGCATGATTGATGGAACCCTCTAGGGCCGATCCCTGCCCAGGGCTGCTGGATTGTTCGAAAGAGTTACCGGGGGTCTGGAACGCAAAGGGCAACTAAAGTTACTTAGGTGAATTTTAGTCAGTATAAGTTTAACACGCCCCCTCACTGCACTCAGGGCGACTTCTCCCGGTCTGAGTGGCTCTTGCTCCACTGCGTGTAACAACTTCTTATTGACGATTTACCACTTCAAAAAAAAAAGAAAAAGTTGATTGGAGATTTATATGGGCTATTTAATGGCTTTAAAATGGCTAGTCTATTATAGCTATAAACTAGCTAGCATAACTAGCTATGTCGGGAAATTCGGGATAAAAATCCTAAGTCTATTTTCTAAGAAGACGTGAACGGTTAACAAACAGACGGGGTTACTTTCGCATTGAATGAATGGATTGTCACATAAATGTCCATCGATATTCTTATTGACGACTACCTTTTCCCTGCATTTTCCTTTCCTTGTAATTCTTACAGAAGCAGAGCGGTGCATTTTAGCAGGATGAAAAGCTGGCACTCGGTGACAATTAACTTTTTATCAACGAAAGGTTTTATAATTGGATCAGTATTTACAGAGATTTTCTTTTTAAAACAACAATCCTTAAAAATATCAGTTAAGGTTAGAGCCGAAGTCTCGTGTTTTCTAATATCGCTATTAGAAAACCAAGCCTGGAGGTCTTTGAAATTTGAATCACGAGTGAATACGTCACTTCTAGGCAAGCGTGCTCCATTGTCGACTACATCATCACTTACAAGCAAGTGAGATAGAGGTTAAATGCGAGCCTATCAGTATTAAAAATGTGCCCAAATAAACATATGTAATTAAATATTGGTAAACATTTCACGTTAGACTGAACTCGCCGTCATAAATTGATCATCATCTTCCTGCCCTTGTCCCATCTTATTTGGGGTCGGCGCAACACGTTTTTTTCTTCCATTCTATCCTGTCAACCGTCATGCTATCACTAACTTCCTTTTCTTTCATATCACTGTTCACACAATCCATCCATCTTTTCTTTGGCCTCCCTCTTCCCTCTCCACCCATCCACATATATACTCATAACTCTTTTAGTAACATGCGTTTCATCACTCCTCTTTACATGACCATACCAAGACAGACGATTCCCTTTCAACTTTTCAGTCACTGGCGCCACTTTCAAACTTCCTCTAATATACTCATTTCTCACTTTATCCATTCTCGTCACACCACACATCCATCTCAACATTCTCATCTCCGCTACATGCAATCTTTTTTCATCCGTCATAAATTGATCAATACAGTTAAAACACGCTTTTGCATGTTTTTAACTAGCCTATAAATAGGCTAGCCCAAAAAATATTTAAAAATTTAAGATAAAATACATCAAATCATACAAAAAAAAATCAGACCACAAACGTATTTAATCACGTAACACACATTATCCACAATCAAAGAAATTCCTACCCTACAATTTTCACACAAATGATTTCCAACTACTCTCAAACGAACCATTTAAAATACCCCTTAGCTAGAGGTGTAACGATTGGCCGGGAAAGCCAACTATCTGGCCATTTTATTTTCGGCGATTAGTCAGCAAAATGTATATATTACGCCAACCCCAAATAACACGGGACAAGTAAGCAGAGATGATAAGACAGCAAAATGTACCCACTAGTCGGCTCTCAACAAGAGACAGAAAAACAGGAAACAAATCGCTAGCTTCTTCCAGCTGCTTCGTCTGTGTGTTTGAACTCTGAACCCCAAGTTATTCTCAAAGTATCCTAAGATGATTTACTATCAAGATAAAAGTATTCTATTTGTCTCTATGGTTTAATCTATATCTATACCAAAAGTCGTCAAAATTGCTTCAGTTGTTTAGGTATCAAATCCCGTAACAGACAGACAGAGATACTTTTGTATTTATAATAATATCATCTATAGATAAATCAGTTTTACAACACCAGTAACATCGTCAAAAACGAAATAAAATGAATACGGACAGACCAAATAGTCGAGATAATCTATCTGACCAAATCTACACATTATAGTCGGCGACTAGTTGGCGATGGCAAACTAGTCGGCCGTTTACATTGCAGAATTTTTACGTGTATCTATAAAACACATGCAGTTACAACCACGTTTAAAAAAAAAGGAATTATATACCTAATTTTAGACATTGGCAGAATAGTCAAGATTAGCTTTGATTGCCATTAAAAAATAAGCAAATAGGACAGAAAAGGATGCCAACTAGTCGGCTAGTCGGCCAACTCCATACTCGGCCCGTCTCTACTCTCTACCCACATACATGAAATTCTTTGAAAAGCTAAAACAAAAGTGCGTTGATGACGTGGCCTCTAACAAGCGTGGTTTACGCTTTCAGGCGACGGATTAAAACCTTTTGAACCCTCATATGAGGTATTTAAGGGTTTACGCTAAAAATGGAGCGTCAATTTTGTATGGAAGGATGATGAGGGGTGTGCAGGATTGATATTTAGAGCAGTAGATTGACGCTTGTTAAGCGTAGTTAGATAGTTATGTTTTCCAATTATTAATTTACTTTTTTAAATACATTGAAACATCATTGACATTCTATTAAAGATTTAGGTAATCTACACTAATATTTAAAAGTTGGGAGTTATCTCTGGAACTACCGAACCGATGCCGATGTTGAAAATTGTTTCACCATTATCAAGCTACATTATTCCAGAGTGACTTAATGCTATATTTGATTGTAATTAATAATATTTTTTTTAACCCAAAAATATTTTACGCGCGGCGGAGCGTTTGTTACGTACGTACGTTGAATACGGAGTTTTCGTGTGGTCTACCGCTTATCTTATCCCTACGTCGCGCGCTGAATTCCTGTCCCCCGTAGCCAAGTTACAACCGTTTCGTTTCGATTCTCTTTTCGTTGATCGCCTCGAGTAGGCCACGCCTCCGATTACTTTGCTCTGACGTCATCTTAACGCTCAGTCACGTGGTCAGAACAAAGGAATAGGAGGCGTGGCCGACTCGAGGCGATCAACGAAAAGACAATCGAAACGAAACGGTTGTAACTTGGCTACAGGGGCAGTTCGTCTCACCCGAGATCTGTGTTGAAACATTGAACACATTATTTACTGTTTTTTCTTCCAAGATATTAATTTTGCTTTGACCATCATATGTGACTGAAAGCAGCTAGGTGATTTACAATGGCGTGGTGATGTCATAAGAACCCAGACTTTGTCTAGAATTTTATTTTATAGCAGCTAATTTTTGTTTTGATTACTTCATCAGAAACTTGTTTCCGCATTTTTAAAGATCGTTCACATTCGATTCTCAGTTACAATAGGTAGCTCTAACTTTCCTTGATTTTGACAGATTTGACGTGGGAAATCATCCAACAACTCTACACGCTCTGGGTAGAGCGAGCGGGAGTGTCAGACTACTGCCTAAAACTAACCCTTCAGATGCCCTTTCCATTTCAGGGTCGCGGTGACACTTGCGAACAACTCTGGACCCCTCAGCCCCCCTAGCCAAGATACAACCGTTTAGTTTCGATTCTCTTTTCGTTGATCGCCTCGAGTCAGCCACGCCTCCTATTTCTTTGTTCTGACCACGTGACTGAGCGTTGAGATGACGTCAGAATAAAGGAATCGGAGGCGTGACCTACTGGAGGCCATCGACGAAAAGAGAATCGAAACGAAACGGTTGTAACTTGGCTAGGGGGGCAGGTGATCATTATTAACGAAAAAATTGTACGACCGGTCCCTAGTACCTCAAAACGACTAGCTAAACCAAACTTCGAGGTATAAAATTACGATCCTGGAAAAAAGATCGACCCCTGTAAGTCATATTCCAATTAAGAACCACTCTTGAGTCCGGCGAAATATAAATTCAGTCCGTTCTTTTGTTTTAAAAAGGCTCAGCTAAGATTCAATGAAAACTACACCTTGAAATGTCAACAATAAGGTTTATTTTCCTTTTTGTCGTTCGTTATTAAATTAAGCACACATTTAAGGGTTTCCTGCTATTGATAATTTAAGAAGGAAATGCCCTTTAACCTTTAACGGATGGAAACTAAAGGAATTTGAACTGTATTGTCATCGTATTAGAGTTTTGTTTACTTTAGTAAGATCAATTTACGGAGGAAGGGACGCCTAATTCTTTATTGTGATCATTATTTGTAAATACTTTTGGTAGCAATCCACTAAAAGCATTATCTTCTCATAATGTATCATGGATCCAAGCGTGTATGTGTATATCCCTAAACGCGTGAACCGATAGCCCCAGCAGTTACTTAGACCGGTGAGATAGTGGTCAGCACGGACATAGGCCTACCCCACATGTCGCCACAACGACTGCTACTGTGTGCCTCGCATCCATCGAATTCTCACGACCCTCACCAGGTCAACAGTCCACCTTGTGGGAGGCCTTCCAACGCTGCGTGTTCCGGTAGGCAGTCGCTACTCCAGAACCTTTCAGAAAGTATGGTTTAAAAAATCTAATCTAATCACGTACAATGGTCCACATAGGACTAAGTGCGGAAACCAAACATAAATAGAAATCTAATAAAAAACATGATTCAAAATGTCACTTCAATTTTGAGTCATAAAACAAGATAAGCTCAAAATGAATCAACAAAAACTATTCATCGGACCCAGCTGTAAATTCCCCGCTACCCAGCTGACTGCTCTAAAATATTCAGCAGTTTTACGTTAGCATTGCCAGCAAACACTCGTATTATCGTAGCGTCCAAATTTTCGGGTTAAAACGAGAAAAATGTACAGTTTTAGATTATTATTGTTTGTTTGGTCTACATTATGTACCACTGCTGGGAAAGGCCTCCTTTCTCCTTTCAAACCTCTCTGTTCTCGGGGATCTCTGGCCAAGTTTGCCTCGTGAATACCATCGGATCATCACACCACTTCCACCGCGCTCGACCTCGACGGGGCGTCGTCATTGACCACATCTCAAGCGTCCAGTTAGTGACGATCTTTGCCCACCTGTCCGGGTGCATTCGTGCGACGTGGTCAGCCCACTCCCACTTCAGCCTGTTTATTTTTTCCCCGACATCTACTAGCGCTACTTGAGTTATGGAACGCAGGATTGTGTTTCTAACGTGATCTATTCATTTTAATATTATCATTTACTCTAGTTTTGAGTAGCGTAATTAGAGACACAATAGAAAGACAATGGCGCGTTAACGCCGGCGTTCGTGCGGGGATCAAGAGCTTAATGATAGGGTTTTTTTTTTAAGGATCCCTCCTTTTTTAAGAATCATCTAATGAAGGCGTGTAAGACTTTTACTAACTAAAAGCACACCTATGTTCCTGCTTTGCCCTTTGCGTTCCACGGGTTTCCTTTTCGAAGTCAACCCATGGCCCCGGTAAGCTTCGGTCCTGCTGAGCCCCGACTGTTTTGTTAACATCTCTTTGAGGGGCGCGTGAAACACTACGAGCCGCGCTCCGTCGATGACTCGGGCTCAGTTCGGACGGTTACCAGATGGCCGAACGGCGAGCTACTGATCTGAACGAAAAAAAAAATGCTAAAGAGAAGCTTTTGGCGTGATAGCGCACTGAAGACTTCAGAACCTAACCGTAACATTCTCAACTCAAGACTTACGAGCATGGTGAAAAAACAATTGTTTTTAAATGCGTAACAGTCCCAAAGGGAGACATAACATATTTTCGTACAAAAATGAGATGCAGTGAAAACCTTATACTTATTTTAAAGTGGTCTCGAGGGCACTTGGTTAGGAAAACTATGGGGTATACGTATAGCACAGAGCCAAGAATTGCCAGTAACGACTAGAAACACAAGTATTGTCAGACTTTTTCACGGGGTCTGAATTAGAACAGAATAAAGTCTGATTAGATTGGACTAGTAGACGCAGGAGAATCAATGTTACTGATATAGCGCGAAGCATCGCCAAACTTAAGTGGTAGTGGACAGGGCACATTGCTCGCAGACAAGTGGTCCTTGGGGTCCAAAGGTTCTAGAGTGACGACCGCGTACCGGAAGATGTAGCGTTGGAAGGCCTCCCACAAGATGGAGCGATGACTTGGCGAGGGTCGTAGGATTTCGGGAATCCGATGGATGCCAGTCGCACAGGACTGTTCGCTGTCGCGACACTTGGGGGAGGCCGACAGTGGACGTCTACATGCTGAGATAGGAGCCGTTTTGGCCCCGCGCAGGTCTTTTTATTTATCTCTTTTTAATGTTTGTCCTGTGCGAGTTACAAATAAATGATTTTCCTTTTTTCTTTCATTATTTTTAGGTTTATATAAACTAGCTTTTGCCAGCGCTCGCGTGAAAATAGGTTACTCTATACAAACTACATAGGTAGTGTCAAGTGTGAAAGCGAAACCGAGACGAAGCACCTGGGACGAAGGCAACGAAGGAACAGGAGTGGGTTTTTAGTCAGTAAAAGTCTGACACTAACTCCCGGTCCCGCCTAAAAAAAAACCTCTGTACAAACTATATTTACCCAGTTTCATCCCCTTAGGGGTTTTTTTTTTTCGGTGGGAAAATCATCTTATGACATCCCCCGTGTCAGACTAGTGTCAGACTTTTACTGACTAAAAACCCACTCCTGTTCCTTCGTTGCCTTTCGTACCAGGGCCGAGTCTTCCTTTCAGAATCAGACCCTTGGCCCCGGTAGGCTTCGACCCTGCTAGGCCCCTACAGTTGCTGACATCTCCTTGAGGCGCGCGTGGAACAGCACGCGCCGTCGACGACTTGGGCTCGGTCCGGAATCCCCTTAGGGGGTGAATTTTGGAAAATCCTCTCTTAGTACTTGCCTAAGTCATAAAAGAAAACCTTGTGCAAAATTTCACACTCCTTGTTTCGGCTCATATGTCAGTCAGAGTCAATTAGTTTCTCCTTTTATAGATAAAGTGTTGATATTACCGTTTTCAGCAATGGCAGCAGAAACGATTCCGTGTTCTATAGACAGATACTCAACGTTACTGCCTCAATGAAATATTCAGCAGTCCTTGTGTAGTCGACGTGAGGTTAACCGTTTTGTTAGGCCACTACACGGCTTTGTTTTTAAATTTCCTTTCATTATTAAGTGGGCTTAGACCGTTTAGGCCTCACTTCATAAAATGTAAGGTTGAAGGGATGTCGTATTAGCCATTTATTTCTTAGTTTATCCTCACATCGGTAAGCCTTACAGCAGTTACACAAGTGGACCACAAATTAGTTCAGAATCTGTTACTTTCATCATCGGACTACCACACGTACGGTGATGCACCACCGGTACATGGTGGACATCCCAAAACGTTTTGTGCGTCCCATACGCACTTGTTGCACGTATTTGTTGTACGTATTTGTTGTGCGTACAGCTAAGGAGTGGAATGCCCTCCCTCCCTGCCGGAGTTTGCGTTTCCTGTTAGCTACAACCTAAGGGTCTTTAAGTCAAGAGTGTGCAAGGCAATAATTCTGGGCAAGCGCGCCCCACCGTTGAACAAGAAAAAAACTCTTTTAGTAACTTGCGTTTCATCTCTATCCCTCTGCAACTTAACTCCATATCAAGTAATGTCAGTCTTATAATTGATAACTGGTGACTCATAATAAACTGTTGACATTTTTATTACTAACATAAAACCAACGTAAATACCTAGTCTGTCAGTCAAGAAGTCACGCACGATAACTGACATTAAATTATCATAATTAGACGACCTAGCTCTTGTATGTTTTTTATTTTATTGACGTTAATCAGGAAGTCGTAAGACAAAGAATGTTGCATCTGCTCATCATTTAGTCGTAAACTGACTTCTAAGCTAATTACGTGACGGAATCTAAGGCACAGTATAGATATATGGAACAGTACGGAAACTACCTACAAATATTCGAAACCGCACTCACACAAACATACGCATCGACGAGACTCCTAAGCGTTTCTCGCGGTCCTGTCAGTAGCGAATGCCGCTTAGGAGTCTCGTCGATGCGTATGTTTGTGTGAGTGTGCCGTTACGAACATTTTTAGGTAGTTTCCGTACTGTTAAATATATCTATGCTGTGACTGAGGCTTCTACAAGCTCTTAACGCGGTCTATTTGACAACCTAAACTGAACTGTTACATGGATGGAGCTATAAAGGGTGACTGGTAATTAGTGACCGATACTTAAACAAGTGATTGTACTCATGATTACAAACAACTTTTCCAAAGAAACTTTTTTTTATACTAATTTATTGTAGCGTAGCGCGCTCGCGTAATGTACCAAAATACTAGTCTTTGGATATTATTTTACCGAAACATGTAGGTACATTGCTTACGTCATCGATAACGCGGGCGCGGGCGCCGCGCCGCTAACAGCTGATCGGGTGAAGGCGCGCGCGAAATTCAAAGTTTTAAACAGCTGTTTTGTTATTGTGATTGAACTAATTACTTAGTATAAAAAAAAGTTTCTTTGGGAAAGTTGTTTGTAATAATGAGTACAATCACGTGTTTAAGTATCGGTCACTAATTACCAGTCACCCTATATAGGGTGTATAGCTTCATCCCTCTCTCGTTCACATGCTTGACGGCCCCTGCTCTTCTTAAGGCATGCACCTAATCTATAGAGGTATTAAATTAACCATCTTCTCAGGGTTAATTTCCTTCCTAGTTTTTTTTTTTTTTTGTGAAGTGGGAAATCATCAAATGACTTAGACGAAAAAACTCAACCATTCTGAAAGGAAGACTCGGCCCTGTTACGAAAGGCAACGAAGGAACAGGATTGGGTTTTTAGTCGGCAAAAGTCTGACACTATCTCCCGCTCCGCCCAAGAGCGGGGGATGTCATAAGATGATTTTCCATCCGAAAAAAAAAGAACCCTAGAGAGGGATCTCTAGGGTGGTTGAGTTTTTCCGTTGCTTGCCCTTGACGCAAAAAAAGACGTGTTATAAGTTTGACCGCTATAATAAATATACATTTTTTATTCAGGTCAGCTAAACCCATGGCCATTTGACGCCAATAATACAATGAAATCGAATAAAATAAAATCACACTACACTACTGTCACTCATCATCATCATCATCATCTTCCTGCCCTTGTCCCGCGTTATTTGGGGTCGACGCAACACGTTTTTTTCTTCCATTCTGCCCTGTCACTCGTCATGCTATCACAAACTTCCTTTTCTTTCATATCAGTCTTCACACAATCCATCCATCTTTTCTTTGGTCTCCCTCTCCATCCATCCACATGTACACTCATAACTCTTTTAGTAACATGCGTTTCATCCCTCCTCTTCACATGACCATACCAAGACAAACGATTCCCTACATGACACTACTGTCACTATTGTTACTATTTTGGTGTACAATAAAGTTTACTCTATTCTATTTTTTTCTAGTTTATTCAGTGATACAAAATAATAACTAAGTATGTGTGTGGCTGTAACATCGTGGCTCTTAAACGGGTGAACGAATTTGGATGTGATTTTTTTATTCATTTGACAGCAGGCTTCCTAGACATGTTTTATAAAAATCGGTTTATACATTTATAAATCATAGGGGAGGTAACAATTATGGGGGTGAAAGGTCATGATTCGTACTTCACATAAAAAAAGGGTCAAGAGTTAGTTTTTTTTTTAATTTGAACTTGAGTTTTTTTTTATATCTTCCCGTATTCTTAAACCTAGTTTCCTAGCGATGGTTAGGTAGCTAGGTTCTTAGAAATGTTTTATCAAAATCGGTTTCAGCCATTTACAAGTCATAGAGAAAGTTATGGGGGGTGAAAGGTCTAAATGCCTATATTCTCAAAGCTATAAGCAAACGTCTCATGCGGTATCATGTGTCAGTTCACCTTATCATGTAAGGATATTACCACGCTTGGTAACTGACGTCAATTCGTAGAAAACGCCTGTATTTATGTGTCACAATATTTATCTAGCGGAAGCTGTAAAGTAAGAAGCTAACAGTTACATGGTTTTATTTGTTCCGGCAGTAGGCCTTGGAAAGATTTTTTTATGTTATACCTAGATGTTTTTCGAAAGCTGAAGTCTCTTACTCAAGGCTGAAATTTTCACCTAGAGGTGAAGAGATCAGGTAGGCATTCGCATTATGACCTGGATAAAGACCGCAATATAATACCTGGATAAAAGCCAAAATCAATGATTTCCGACGGACAATATAACAATAATGTGTTTAATTTCTAGATAAGATATTGACGTCATATTATTGGGAATTTCATAATCTAGTGTATGGTCCAAAAACATTTTCAAATGATCGTATAGTTTTCCCATTAGAACAGTTCTTATCCAAGCCGTTTTTAAAACTAGCGGTCGACGGTCTACGCAGATGCGAGATAGTAGTTAAACCGTGTATGGACTACATATAAACTTACAATATTTTACTTAAAAAAAAAAATGATAACATTGACTAGTACATGGCCCAAAAAAAAATACGATTGCTATAAGTTTTCATTCAAGAAAAGTAATCTCAAAACTGTCATTTTTAGCCGTTTTTGGAGATATTAAACGTGTTAGTTTAGGATAATATATGAGGCATTTTTGTTTTTTTTTAGACTTATTAATTGAACGCATTTACGATATATGACATGGTACAATAATTTTTTTATTAACTTATTTGTTTACACTACAATTAATTATTTAACATCACTAGACGCGAAATCGCGTCAGCGCTTTGTACCGGCCGAGGTCTTTCAGATTTTTAGTCTTTCTATTCTACAGTGATACTAAATAATTAATTGTATTGCAGTGCACATTATTGTTATATTTTCCGTCGGAAATCATTGATTTTGGCTTCTGCATGGTTTTAACGGATGAATGCTCTTAAATACCACTAGAGGGTAGCAATGAATTTAGAAAAGTACTTATGAAATGAAAAATTCACATTGGTACTTGTCCAGTTTCGAACGCGCAACTTCATGCGTAAGAGGCGAGTGTCACTGGGCCATCACGACTCTCAAATCTATCTGTCTCCTGATTATTGTAATATGGAACATAATCTCTTGCACTATCGCAGATTACGAATTCGAGACGAAACTTATGAATTAAAGTATATTCTGTTTTTTGGAGGTATGCGGAACAGAGTGTAAAGTCCCGCAAACTTCCATTGAAAAGGGAGGATCCTCCGCCAGACGGGTGTTATGGCTGGTGGGCAACTGCCCGATAGATGATTTGGGGCTGTTTTATATGTTCAAATAACGCGGAGAAGTTTATGTGTTCTTATGTGACGCCATAGATGTTGCTACATCACTCCCCTCCGGAGATCGGAGATCGAAGATTCTTGATACTTGTTGATGCGTGCCAGATCAGTGGTAGGTCGAGGGTCACCAGTTTGGGGGTAAGCGGGACAGAGAGTAAAGTCCCGCAAACCTCCGTTGAAAAGAGAAGATCTATGTATAACTTAGTTCTAGCTATGTATTCACTAGAGGATAAAAGATTCGCGACTTGACGATTCTGCGGATATTTTGCACAATGTCGGTTTAATTTTGCTATTTCAGAGGCTCTACCACGAGCTCTTACCGCGATCCATCTGACGACCTAAACTGAACTGTTAAAAGGACGGAGCTATATAGTGTGTATATTTCCATCCCTCTTTCTCGCTCGCACGCCTTACATTTTGCAACGTCATGGTAAGGCATTCAGTATACATCAGACTTCAATAACAACAAAATAAGTACCTAATACGCACTTCCAACAAATTACGATGAAGTTTATTTTTACATTTCCCGTTGCACGGGGTTTAAGTGCTCTTCAGTGCTCATAGCGGAAGGAAAATTATTAGAGGAGTGGGCTTACCGTCACTATTCGAACGCGCATTTTTTAGTAGTTTCAACTTTTTTAGGGTTCCGTAACTCAAAAGGAAAAAACGAACCTTTATAGGATCAATTTGTTGTCCGTCAGTCTGTTAAGACTTTTTTATCTCGGGAACGCGTGGTGGTATCGAGTTGAAATTGAAACCATATAATCAGGTCTGCAATCCCTTGAAGCTGTGAGAAAATCAAACTTCTAAGTTAACAAAAAAGAAGATAGCCGTTTATGTCGCAAAAAACGTATATTTCGGCACTCTCAAGGCAATCAAAATTCATAGGGTAGGTACTTCCCGTTGACCCAGAATTTTTTAAATTTGTCATAAAGTATGGTCTTATAGCACAGATAAAGATATAAAGCTGAAAACAGCAAATTGTTGTTGCATCACAAAAACCCTTTTTTGCGATTCGGAAATTTTTTCGATATTCCATTCCGGAATTAAATTATTTACATAGGTAAGTTTATACGGAACCCTCAGTGCGCGAGTCCGACTCGCACTTACCCAGTTCTTTTTTTAGTCTGTGCTAAATAGGTTTATTTAAAATTTTAATGAATTACTCGTGTATCGTGTGTGCTTTCCACGAAACATCTATTCATTGGGTACAGGCTGATAATCACGATGGTAGAGATGGCATCAAACACTATAACTTCAAATACGCATGTATCGACAAGCTAGTTTTTCCCGCGGCTTTCCTTCCGTAATACAACTATATTTTTTGATGTGGGAAACTCCCGCTCTGGGTGGAGCGACTATCGGCGGCACAGACTTTTTGGTTGAGTTCCTTCCCTTTGGGTTCCAAGGTCACGGTAGCTTTTTCGAACATTCCCGCAGCCAGTCTTACTAAACCCCTTCGGTTTTGCTGACATATCTTCGAGGCGCACGTGGAACACAACGCGGCGTTGAGTCTGGCTTGATCCTTACCGGACGGCCGGACAGCAAGCTATCTATTGCTCGTCGTGACCGAGAATCGCCCTGCGACTCCCGACATGTGATATTTTCAAAAAGAGCATTGACACTCAGCAAATAATGCAGATTTCTATTAGTGAAAGAATTTTCGCAATCGGAACAGTACCATGCCTTTAATCAAAACAGTATTTTATTATTCATTGCTGTAACCACTAGTAGCATTGTACCTAATTATTTTTGGTAGTCAGATATACCTATATCTGCCCACGGCTACCTATGTATATCGGAAGTACATATTTCCGATAACTATTTCCTATAGTCAGTTTTAAAAAGATCAAGGCCCAACCCACACATATGAATTATGAAACATGTCAACTGCATAACGTGTCCACAAATGATAGAACTTAGCACGCTTACAATAAAAGAATAAAAATATATACAATGCGTTCCAAATAAGAATAGGATCGATTGCCATGTTGTGACGTCACGTCATACTGTCAAATCGAAAGAAATTGGGCAAAATTGAAGAACTCAGAGATGAGCAAAATTGAAGAACTGGATTCTGATTAAACTTTTTTCGTTCACAGTTCGTAAATAAATTAAATTTTAAAAATTTCTTGTATTGCTCACCCTATTAATTCTTCGATTTGAGAGTATGATGTGACGTCACAACATGGCAATCGATCCTATTCTTATTTGGAACACATTGCAGTCATTTAGATTAAAATCAAAGAAACGACGACACAGTTGGTGCAGGGGTTGAGAGATGGCTGCCGCACTACGTATCGCGGGTTGCGGGTTCGATTCCCACACGTAACAAATATTTGTATGGTCTACAGATAGTTGTTCCGGGTCGGGGTGTCTTAAGGTGGATCCACACATTGCGAGGCATGCGCTCCGCACGGCGCACAACGCATGCCTCACCAAGTGTGGACCTGTATATTCGTGGCGAGGCATGCGATCCGCACGCGCGAGGGCGAGCCAACGTATGTCGGCAAATGCTTCAAGATCAAAGTGCCTCAGTGCGAGCATTACGTTAGGTGTGGACGTAGCCGCGCATGCACGTTCGAGGCGTGCGCTGCGTACAATATCAACGCACGCCTCGACTGCGAAAATGAAACTGCGTTTGCTCGGGCCAAACAGCGTGCAGCGCATGCTCGGGCCGATCCAACCCACACAGCAGCAGTCAAGATGGCGCCTTTGCATCGCGTGCGCGTATCCGCTGCAGCTGCTTTTATAATTATTAATTCAATTATTGAAAAGAAGAGGAAAGAAAAAAGTCGTCGTCGTTGGTGGGTTAAAAAGTTCTTCCGCCTGAAGAAGAATTAATTTTTTTTTTCAACTCAGCGACGGTTACATTTACTTCGTTCGCGATTATACGCCATACGTCTTCTCTTTTATTTTTATTAAAATAATGATTATGTTTAGGATCCCATAATAATCTATTACTTTCGTATAATAAAACTGCTTTTCTTAACATTTCTTTGTCGTTCATAATGCGCGCGTACATCCGCAGCGAGCCGGACACAACCATCCAAACGCAACGCACTGCTCGCAATAAGCCGGCCGCCACACGGCGCACAGCGAATAGCGCGTGTGCGGCGTACACGCGCTGTGCGTTGTGCGCCGTGCGGAGCGCATGCCTTGCCAAGTCTGCGCGCCTACTTGCCTCGAGCATTTGCTTTGCACGCGATGGCTCGACCCGAACATATGTTGGTATAATTTGTCAACACGCACGCCTCAAGCCGAGGCATGCGTTGTGCGCCGTGCGGAGCGCATGCTCGCAATGTGTGGATCCACCTTTATATGTATGTGAGTTTACATGTTCGTGAATACGATACAGGAGTAGTTTCTAGTGTGGGGCAACGTTAAAAAAACTGGGCAAGTGCGAGTCGGACTCGCGCACTGAGGGTTCCGTACAAACTTACCTATGAAAACCGTTCAATTCACGAATCGAGTCATAAGATTTTTCCGAATCGCAAAAAAAGTTTTTTTTGTGACGTAACTACAAAATTACAGTTTTCAGTTTTTTTCCTATACTTGGCCTATGAGACCTTGCTTCATGCCAAATTTCAGGATTCTAGGTCAACGGGAAGTAGGTACCCTATAAATTTTGATTCCCTTGAGAGTTTAGGGGTATGTGGAACAGAGAGTAAAGCCCCACATACCTCCGTTGAAAAGGGAGGATCCTCCGACCAGACGGGTGTTGTGTCTGGCGGGCAACTGCCCGATAGATGATTTCGGGCTGTTCTATATGTTCCAATCGCGCGGAGAACTTTGATTGCGCGATGCAGGATTAGTTCTTATGTGACGCCATAGATGTCGCTACAAGAGTGTGGAAATGTACGTTTTTTTGCGACATAACGATTTTTTCACAGCTTTAAGGGTTGGAGTGTAGCCTTAGGGGCGCTATGGCGCGGGACTTAGAAAATTTTTCGAAAAAATTTTTTTTTTTTCAAATTGGTACCATACGCTTATAGGCACCATGAGCCGTGCAGAAAACAAAAAAAAAAATAGGTAAAAAAAATTTTTGGGACTTAGAAAATTTCTCATTACTTTTCACCTTGAGTATGGTTAGGGGCAAACACTTGGAAACCTATAAGCGTATGGTACCAATTTGAAAAAAAAATTTTTTTTTCGAAAAATTTTCTAAGTGTTTAAGTCCCAAAAATTTTTTTACCTAATTTTTTTTTTGTTCCCAAAAATTTTTTTAACCAAAAAAATTTTTTTTTCGTTTTCTTTGCTTCTCATAGCGCCCCTAAGGATATACTCCAACTCCTAAAAATCCGCCCCTAAGGCTACCCACTGACCGCTTTATGGGACCGCAGACTATATGGTTTTAATTTCAACTCGATACCTCCACGCATTCTCAAGATTAAGGGTCTTGATACACAGACAGACGGACGGACAACAGAGTGATCCAATAAAGGTTCCGTTTTTCCCTTTTGAGGTACGGAACCCTAAAAAGTAACGATTGAAGGATTATGTAAAAGATGACACGGTCAGAAAGGTTTATTTTTTAAGGTGGGAAAATCATGCTATGACATCAATGTCCCTCCTCGTTCCCTCACCTCCTTACTTCTCAGTGATAAGCTCATCAAAATGCCATTCGCAAAGTCAGCTTTCTAATATCAATTAACGAACTCATTACAATCTTTCCTGTTAATCCTTTGACGAGCAGAGAGCATGTTCGCATATTTTTGCATACGTAACACACGAGGATCAAAACTGAACGAATGGCCTTAATACCGCCCACGTCCTCTTATATAAATGTGCGGTTGACGAAATTAGGCTTATTTATTTGTATGTATTAATTTACAACAAGGTTGTCAGAATTATTATGATGTTAGGTTAGCTGAATTTTAATCGTTATTAATTAATGAGTAAAAAGAGTTTGTAAAGCCGTATGGCTGTTTGTCGTTTCTCGATGGGATTATCTTACGCATCGACAAAAATGACAAACCTTTTGGGTTAAAGAGTTGAAATTTTTTTCAACCTTTTAACCCAAAATCTACCTTTTTTATTATTGATAGGCTCGCGTTTGACCACTATCTCACCTGATGGTAAGCGACGATGTGGCCGACGATGGAGCACGCTTGCCTAAGAGTAACATATTCACTCTTGATTTAAAGACTCCTAGATTTTAGCTATCAGGAAACACATACTCTGGCAGGGAATTCCACTCATTAGCTGTACGTACAATAAATGTGTTCCGAAAAGCACCTACCTAAATTTTCTACATGAATACACAATGGAATCTCGGGTACGATTTGAATGAAAATTAAAACTGCATAGTTGTATTATTGAAAAATCAATATTTCATAGCCAGGAATCATACGCACTGAATTTGAAAAAAGAAATACAAGCTGTATTATTACACCATCCTACAGTTTCGCAAATAATGATACAAGTCTGGAAAATGAGGACATAACAATGTCAGTAAATAAATATACGTTTTTGATTTAGTAGGTTGGCTCTAAAAGGCTACAAAAAGGAAAGAATGCGAGACTATAGGCAGTACAAATAGCTGTAAAAAACTGGGCAAGTGCGAGTCGGACTCGCGCACTGAGGGTTCCGTACAAACTTGAAAGGTAAATTGCGGTTAACGATTTATGACGTATAAAAAAAAAACTACTTACTAGATCTCGTTCAAACCAATTTTCGGTGGAAGTTTGCATGGTAATGTACATCATATATTTTTTTTAGTTTTATCATTCTCTTATTTTAGAAGTCATATTTTACCACTTTGGAAGTGTCTCTCGCGCAAACTATTCAGTTTAGATAAAAATGATATTAGAAACCTCAATATCATTTTTGAAGACCTATCCATAGATACCCCACACGTATGGGTTTGATGAAAAACAAATTTTTGAGTTTCAGTTCTAAGTAAATATTTTCACACAAAAACTATAAATTTTGGGGGTTCCCCACCCCCAAAATTTATTGTTTTTGTGTGAAAATCTTAATGCGGTTCACAGAATACATCTACTTACAAAGTTTTAACAGTATAGTTTTATAGTTTCGGAAAAAAGTGGCTGTGACATACGGACGGACAGACAGACAGACATGACGAATCTATAAGGATCCCGTTTTTTGCCATTTGGCTACGGAACCCTAAAATTGGGAAGTATTTCCAATGGGGGAATAAAAGCGATAATTTTAAAAAAATCTGCTGCTAAAGCTGTGTAAAAAGACAGAATATTGGTAATTGGTTATCCTTTATATATTTTTTAATATTGTACAAAAATAAACAATAAAAAAATAGTTATGAAATGAAGCAGCAATTAGTATAGTATTTCAAATATTGTTCGGCGGCGTGGAGGGAATATCAGTTAGTGTATCCTTATTCTGTTACTTAACAGTTTCCCGTCAAATTTAAAAGGTTTCTTAACTTACTTAAAATATAATAAAGAATTTTAAAAATAGCTTTTTATTTGCGACCAGCGTCTGCCCGCGGCGTCGCTTGCGTAGAAGTAGGTTTCTCCAAATAAACTTTGGACCCCCTTTTCATCCCGTTAGGGGGTGAATTTTGAAAAATCCTCTCTTAGTGCTCGCCGACATCATAAAAGGAACCTTTGTGGAAAATTTCACAATCCTAGTCTCAGTAGTTTTGGCTGTGCGTTGATATATCAGCCAGTCAGTTTCTCCTTATAGAGATATAGATTTTAGATAAAGTTACTTTTAGTAAAAAAAAGAGTAAAATACCCAATTGTATCCCAATAATAATAATATAGATCATCCACTCCCGCATAATACGTATTATGTTCAAAATAATGTAATTAATCGCTGCATGCGGGTAATAGGAACCGTTAAATCATCTACAGGATAAAAGGGCCACTTCACCCCAATTTAATATAAAAAGAACTTGAACCATTTCTAAACGAACTTCAACATCTCATCAGTCAAAGAGACAATGGACCATTTGTGGTCAAGTAACCCATATACTGACAGAGCAGTGGTGGCCCAGTGGTAACGGCCCTGACTTACGAGTTGTAGGTCGCGGGTTCAAACCCAGCCAGGCGCATTACTTTATGTAATTTATTTCATCACCACTGCTCTCAAAACGGTGAAGGAAAAGATCGTGAGGAAACCGGCATGTCCGAGAACCAAAAATTCGAAGACATGTGACATCCACCAACCCGCACTGGGCCCGCGTGGTGGATTACAGTCCATTCCCTCTCCTAGAGAGGAGGCCTGAGTCCCAACAGTGGGAACATTATAAGGCCGACTATGCTAACCCATATACTGTACCAAAAATTCGAAGACATGTGACATCCACCAACCCGCACTGGGCCCGCGTGGTGGATTACGGCCCATTCCCTCTCCTAGAGAGGAGGCCTGAGTTCCAACAGTGGGAACATTATAAGGCCGACTATGCTATGGTAACCTATATGTGCTTGACTAGCTTCTGCCAGCGGTTTCGCCCGCGTGAATGTAGGTTTCTCCATACGAATATTGAACCCCGTTTCATCCCCTTAAAGGGCGAATTTTGCAAAATCTTCTCTTATTGCTCGCCTACGTCATAAAAGGAGGCCTTATGCAAAATTTCACGCTCCTAGTCCCAGTAGTTTCGGCTGTGCGTTGATATGTCAGTCAGTCAGTTTCTCCTTTTATATAATAAGGTAGATTAGAAAATAATCCGAGTATGTTGTTCCCACTGTCGGCTCAGGCCTCCTCTCCGTTAGAAGAAGCTGGCTATAATCCGCCACGCGGAGCCAGTGTGGGTTGGTGGATTCCACTTCTCATTTTTCGCAGCATCATGGGCTGCGGGAACGTTTGAAATCACTGGTTCGTGGCCCTAGAACGCAAAGGATAACTGAAGAACACAGGCAGGTTTCAGTCAGTAAAAGTCTGACACGCCTTCTCATTACACCCTAGAGCGAGAGAAGTCATAGGATTTATTAAGAGCCTATTCACTTCAATCTTGAAGACATCTAAATATTTATTTATTTATTTTCCACAACTATCACATAACGCCGTCTAGTCCCAAGCTAAGCGGAGCTTGTGTTATGAGTACTAGACAACTGATAAACATACTTATATTTTTCTAAATACATACATAAGTATTATATATAAATTACACACAGAACAAATGATCGTGCTCTTCACACAAAAATTTGTCCTGGGTGGGAATCGAACCCACCACCTCCTAGACTGCTGCAGGCAAATTGTTCCAGGCCTTCGATGTATGCGGTATAAACGACGAGGCGACGCTTGGTTCGTACCGTAGCAGGCATCAATAACGTAAGGGTGTACATTCGCCGTATGTCGTGTTGTCTCATAGTAAAAAGGTGATGGCGGAATCAAGTCATGTAATTCCAGCGCACACCCTCCAAAATGCATCCTGTAAAATACTGAAAGGCTACCCTACGTTTTCTTCACCGATTTAAAAGGTGTTTCATAAAGTTCGCACTTAAAAAAGTAACTTAGTGTTTGTCTTTTTGGGTTCGCTTCGAAGTTATCGAATCCACAAAGTTTGAGGCTCCGGTGGAACACCAGCACCACCGGCCCGTGTGTCTTTGGTGTCATTTGTTTTATATCAACCTGCCCAATATTTTTTTTTTCTTGTTAGGTTCGCGCTAGACCGCTATCTCACCTGATGGATAGCGACGATGCGGTCGACGATGGAGCGCGCTTACCTAGAAGTAACCTATTCACTCTTGACTTAAAGATTCCCGGGTTGTAGCCATTAGGAAACACAGATTCCGGAAAGGAATTCCACTCCTTAGCTGTACGCACAATGAATGTGTTCCCAAAACGTTACGTGCGTATGGGCGGGATGTCCACCATGTACCGGTGGCGCATTGCCGTACGCCTGGTGGTCCGATGATGGAACGGGCTAGGCGGAATTAGGTTATGCAATTCCGACGCACACTCTCCGATTATTTAATTAGATACTCAAGCAACATATTTCCAATAGCTGTCCAATTGATTCTTCAAGCAGTTCAGAAACCCTACTACGAGCTCTTCACGCGATCCATTTTACGACCTAAACTGCCTCTGACTGACTCATTCTCGCTCGCACGCTTGACATTTTAACTCGTCATGGGTAAGGAAGATGTGTCTTCAAAAACGTATAAAGTCTCTGCTTCCTACCTAGCTCTATTAAATGCTACAAGAGCTCTTAAACAAACACCTGAATAGAAAAGCCTAACCTTAGCTCCGCTTCCTCAATATCCTGGTTCGCGTGCTCGCATACCATATCCTCGTTTGCACACAGATATTGAGCTCAAAGTTATGAGTGTGCGGCGCGCCTACGCCATTCATGGTTTTATAGGGCTGTCTGAAACTGTTTGCAATAGAACCTTTCGTTTATATTGTTGACTTACAGTCATTTGACTGCCTCGTAAGAATCGAGGTCATAAGCGCGAAAGCCAAGCATATTTTAGTGCTATACCCCCGATTTCTGATTTAAGCATTTGAAGTTGAGTATTTCTCAAACTCTAACCTAAAAACCTGTCAAACTATGAGATTTAAGTAGGGTTTGTCGTATCCTTTTGCGAAGCTGTAATGCTAGCGAAGGAGTCGGCCGCAAGAGTGAGGGAACGTATATCCTCACGCCCCAGCTGCCGCGACAGAAGACGCCCCGGACATCGGGATTCGCAGAGCGATCTTCGGCCACCGTAGGCACGGGTTTGCGGACGATGAGCGGTGGGTAGCTCGCCGTCCACTCGTCCTATAACGACCGTGCACGAGTCGTCGACGTCGAAAAAGTAGTTCACGTTCTTAACTCATAACTCGCAATTCAGAAACCCGCCCATAGGGTCCTAAATTTGATAGTGTTATTGAGTTTTGCATTTGAGGTTTCTTAGTACAGCCTTCTTTTTGTAAATCTTCGAATAAATTGTCTCGCTCTGGGTGGATCGAAAGGGAATGTAGACTACTACCGTATTCCTTCAGCTGCCCTTTCCGTTCCAGTGCCGCGGTGACTCTTTCAAACAATCCCACAATCCTTTCTTAAGATCAGTCTAGAATCTTCTTTTTTGTTCGATTAGTGGCAATAAGCCAATAAGCAATATCAACGCACAGCCGAAACTACTGGGACTAGGAGCGTGAAATTTTGCACAAGATTTCCTTTTATGACGTAGGCGAGCACTAAGAGAGGATTTTCCAAAATTCACCCTCTAAGAGGATGAAAAGGGAGGTCCTAAGTTTGTATTTCTAAACCTACTTCGACGCGAGCGAAGCCGCTGACAGAAGCTAGTAAGATATAGGCAGAGCCTACCCCTTCACAAAGTTATTATGTGAAGATACACTTCCAACAGGACCAAAACACACATAGCGGTTAAAACAATTATTTTCGTGGCAAATATTCTGAATCGGAAGCGACATCCTTATCTCAAGTGGTACGGTTCGCAAATAAGCGAATAAACACGTTGCTTCGACAAAACGTTATAAATATAGGGCTCTCGCTCGTAAACGCACGCAGCTCGCGACCCCACGCAGCGAGTGTTTATTCTGCTGATTGTACCGATGCCGTCGCTGATCTGATTATTAATTCTTCCTACCATTGTTATTAGGTTCGAGAAATTATCTCGGAAGCTATTTTATGTTATTCGATGGAAAACCGACGGCCTACCTTAAGAGGGTCCTTTTTCACTCGCCTATCGTCAACATCGAGCATGGTTTAAAAGCTTGTTACTTCATCTAACGCAATCCAACGCGATGTTTGATGAAAAGGTAACGCGAAAAAAGAGAGATAACGCCTGAAAACTCTGTTACCATTCGGTAATTCCGTGATTGACTCGAATATTTTACAAAATAATACGTGTTTTATTAACCCTTAAAAAATTTTGAAAAAAAAATTTAGTCATTCAGAATCTTGATTAAATTTGCAAGGCTTCTATTGTTATACTTTTTGATTTTTTAAATATTTGAGTACCTAAATTATGTAGTGTCTAAGTTCATGCAAAATAGCAGATTTCCAGAGGTCTTTACTGGAATAGTTTTACACAAATTTATAAATTGATTTCAATAGAAACCATTAAGGCTTCTATTGAATATGCACAAGATACTGTGTTTCCAAAATATCTATTTGAAAAATGTGTAATAACGACATAATCGCGTAACAAAACGTGAGCTTTTCTAGCTGGGCTAGGCTTAAAAATACCTTAGAGATCCTTGTTCTACAGCCAGCATTATGTTAGATGGTCACCACTGCATAAGGAGATTTATTTATTATTTATTTAGTACAGCAAAATAGCCATTAATACTAAACTAATTTAATCCTTTCACTCTGTCTTCTCACAGAATCGCAAACTTTCTAATAATATTGTCTTCCATTCATCAGCAAACAAATCCAATCCAGGGTTGGTCTCCACGAGCGCGTTGAGCATCGTTAGCATATGCGGTATAGGGGAGGTGGATCGAGCTACAGTGCGACAAAATGGGACATTAAATAATTTATGCTTTCTAGAGCGATTGTAATTATTCGGAATAAATAATTGCAGCAGAGATCTGATAATCCAGAAGTCACACATAGAAACCAAACAGAAATGTCTCGAGTAATAACACCAGCTCACCCGGCTGTCGATCTCGACTCATTTCATTAACTTTTCAGGCATTTGTTTTCTGCAAGGACTAAAAGACTGATGACTTATGTGTCTATACATTTTTTTTACTTGGTCTGTCCTAGTCCTGGGCAAAGACGGGTCTTTGTCCAGTCTTCACATCTTTCGCGGATCTTCGGTTATTCCTTCTATGTAGTTCTGGTGAAATCTGTCCAGTTCTTCCAGCCATTTCCTTCGAGGTTTGCCGCGATCCCGTCTCTCTGTCTCTACACACGTATGTCATCATCATCATCCATCGTCATTTCAACCAAAAGACGTCCATTGTTAGACATAGGCCTCCACCAAGTGTCGCTACAACGACCGATCCTGTGCTTCTCGTATCACCGGTCATCGGTCCACCTTGTAGGTGCAACCACCTCGCTGCATTTTCCGGTACGTCCCATCGACCATCTTTTCTACGAGCTGAGCATGGTAGTGGGCAGGACACATTTGTCCTGCCCACTACCATTTAAGTTTGGCGATTCTTCGGGCTGTGTCGGTAACCTTGGTTCTCCTGCGGATATCTTCATTCCTGATTCGCTTAAGGAAACTCCAAGCGTAGCCCTTTCCATTGTCCTTTGTGTATGAGCTAGTCTATATATATAAAAATGAATAGCTGTTCGTTAATCTCGCTAAAACTCGAGAACGGCTGTACCGCTTTGGCTAATTTTTGTCTTGAAATATTCGAGATAGTCCAGGGAAGGTTTAAACCACGAAATCACGAAAAAAAAAACCGAATACAACGCCATTTCTAATTAAAATGTCATAATAAAATGAATTATGCTGTTCTGGTAAAGCCAGTAGATGGCGTTATACTTACTATTAGACGGTATGAAGTTCGCTGGGCCAGCTAGTAAATAATAAAAAAGCTGCAATTTCCGAACCCTTTCCCAGTTCATTATTACCGGTTCAAACTGTTATTAGATCCTGCAACAAACAATACTTCGACCCCCTGTTGCTTAGCTGTTAGTTCAGAAGACTGATTATGGCAGCAGCGTGGCGTTGATTGATTGTTTAATTTACATTTACTTTCAAGTTCTGTGCTTTATCGCTGTTAACGGTTCGTTGACTAATTAGTCAGCGTGATTTGGCGATTTGTGAGAATATTTAACCGGTACATTAGGTATTAGTAGTAGTTAGTCTATTATGTCCAACAGCTGGGCGAAGGCCTCCCTCTCCTTTTTCGACAAACATCTGTTCTCAATCCTCAGCCATTGAGCCAGTCACTCCGGTAGTTGTCAAGCTCATCTCTCCACCTTCACTTTGATCTGCCACGATGTCGCCTTGCGTTTAATGGGGCCCAATAAGTGCCTCTTTATCTTCATTTTGGCGCGGTTTATCCACAAAACCAGTTAACACCATTTTTAGGCCTCATTCAAGGAAAGGCTGTGTTTGTGTTATAGCTAGCCCGTATTGTCCTACTACTGGGCAAAGGCCTCCCTCCATTCTTTCCAACGATCACGGTCCCTCGCATTCTCATTCCAATTCTTAACGAAGACATCCAGGTCGTCCCGCCATCTCCTTCGTGATCTGCCGCGGCCCCGCGTTGCAGTATCCGGGCACGAATTCTGTGTTTGTGTATCTCCCTGAGAGTTAAAAACGAAGCAGAGCCTACCTAACTACTAAAAGAAGTTTCATAAATATACAGTCAACGCAGCAAATTAAAAGGGGGTTAATGGCAAATAGCCTCAGGCTATAAGCCACCAGGCAAGAAGGGGAAATGAGTCTCCTAACAATAAGTGAGCTAACATTGAAAGCTTTATACCAACCACCATTGTCAGCCAAGTGTATTGTCTCTTAATTCTATAAGAGTGCAGTTTGAAAGGCGTTTGGTGAGTTTTATTCTGCCACTTGAAATTAAAAGGAGTTACTTTCCTTTTCGCCATGGAAGTCAGGACTTAAGAAGTTTGTTAATATCAGTTGATCTCGAAGGACCTAAATTATATACATCCCATCAAGAATTATAAGGTTTAGTATTATTATTGATACGACCTGTATGGCCGACGATAGAGCACGCTTGCCTAGAAGTAGCCTATTCACTCTTGACTTAAATACCCCTAGGTTGTAGCTATAAGGAAACACAGACTCCGGCAGAGAATTCCACTCCTTAGCCGTACGCACGATATAATGTGCGGATACATACAATTAAGTCTTAATTTGAGGGTAACCATAACATTTTAGTGGTATACAAACCAAGCCGGAAAAACATGAACATCATCCCTTATTTTACCCCTTTGGTGGGTTAAACCTTGCAGTTACAGTTTTTTTTTTTGAGGTAGGATATCATCCAATGACGTCCTCCGCGCGTGTCAGATTTGTACTAACTAAAACCACAGCTGTGTCCTTCAGCTGCCCTTTGCATTCTAGGACCACAGGATTCCTTTTCAGAAATTCATCAGAAAACTTTTAAGGTTTTCAAAAAAATATGTATTTTCCTAGAACAAGTTTTGCGAAATATTCCAGTAAATGACGGAATTACCGAATTCCAACTTAGTTTTCACGTGTTATCTCTCTTTTTTCACATTGCAACTTTATTTATTTATTAAAACTTTATGCACTAGTGAGAAGTTATTTATCTATATATGTATGTATTTACAAATATTTATGTACGTTTATCAGTTGTCTAGTACCCATAACACAAGCTCTGCTTAGCTTGGGACTAGACGGCGTTGTGTGATAGTTGTGGAATATTATATATTATATTATAGAAGCACTGTACAAAGGCGGACTTAATGCCTTAGGTATTTTCTACCAGTAGACCTTAGATTAGGTGGTGCAGAAATATAACAAAAAATCTAATATTGCGTTGGATGAAACAACAAGCATTCAAACCATGTTCGCGTTTACGATAGCCGAGTGGTAAAGAGCTCTCTTAATTTGATAAATCGTCAGTTTAAAACATATTGTGTAGAACATTCAGAAATCACAAGTTTATTTGACACACATTCCGGAATTCGATGCTACAAAAGCTATACATGGGTATACTATATACCATATACAGAGACTCCTACACCATTTGCTCTCCGTATAGGGTCATTGCTATGCAACACGATGCTTCAAGGTCGAGGGTTGGCCGGAGACAATTAATTCCAAAGCATGGCTTGGAACCTGATGCAGCATAAATATGGACACAGATAGGTGACAGAAAATACTAAGAAATATCATCTTATCAAATAATGACAACTTAGGCTGGGAACATAACACAGATTGTTAGCCGAGGTCCACCACAAGTCTTAACGCGACATAAAGTGCCCCCGTAGCCAAGTTACAACCGTTTCGTTTTGATTCTCTTTTCGTCGATCGCCTCGAGTCGGCCACGCCTCCGATTCCTTTGTTCTGACGTCATCTCAACGCTCAGTCACGTGGTCAGAAAAAAGGAATAGGAGGCGTGGCTGACTCGAGACGATCAACTAAAAGAGAATCGAAACGAAACGGTTGTAACTTGGCTAGGGGGGGCTGAACTGTTAATGGGATGGAGCTATATAAGGTGTATAGCTCCATCTCTCCTTCTCGCTGGCAAGACTGGCATTTTAACACGTCATGGTAAGGTCAGAGATCCTTCATCACAGACAGTGTCACGAGCAAAGCTATGGTCACGAGCTAACTCGCCGCTCGTTCGTGTGCTTTTTTTTTAAAAAATAATGTTTTAACTAGTGCTCGACTGCGATCCCACCCGATGATAAGCAGTGAAGCAATCGTTGATGGTGAAGCACACTAGTTTATTAAGAGTCTATTCACTCTAGCCTTGAAGACACCTAAATTATAATCGGATGGGAAGACCGCAGCAGGCAAATTGTTCCAGTCCTTCGATGTACGCGGCATAAACGACGAGGCGAAACGCTTAGTCCAGGCCGTAAAGGTATTTAACAACCATGTTAGGATGGATACTCGCTGTACGTCGGGTTGTCCGATAGTAGAAAGGTGATGGCGGAATCAACTCACGCAATTCCCGCGCACACTCCAAAATGCATCCTGGAAAATACCGAAAGGCTGGCCATTTCAATGCTTACTGCTCTTCAGACTCTAACAACGGAGTGTGACTTGTTTGCTAGGAGATACATAGATGACTGACGTAATAGTTTAAGATTTTGGGAGAAAATGAATGAAAGATAAATAAACTATTGTACAATTTGTTTTGTCATGTGATTTATTGTTTTAGTGGATGTGTAATATGAGAAACTGACTGTCATATCAACGCACAGCCGAAACTACTGGGACTAGGAGCGTGAAATTGTGCACAGGGTTTCCTTTTATGACGTAGGCGAACACTAAGAGTTTTAAAAAATTTACCCCCCAAGTGGAGGAAAAGGGGGTTCAAAGTTTGTATGGAGAAACCTACTTTCACGCGGGTAAAGCCGCTAGTATAACCTAGTTTCTTTTATTTGTAAATTCCATTTCATCATTTTGTTTTTTTCAATCTTTGGTCTTTTTTGAATTGTTATACTCGTAATAAAGCATATTTTTAATTTGTAAGTCTGATCTCTACAACGCTTTGAAATTTCTTATCTGTAATATTGCGCATGTACCTACTCGTAAATAAATAAATTAATAAATCTCATCTGTGTCATCTAAAGGGGTGTCTAACCACCCCTTTAGATGAGGGGTGTGTATTAAACCCAGTGTTTTGTTTTTCGGTGACAAATCATCAATTAACTTCTCCCGTTCTAGGTGGAGCGAGAGGGAGGTCAGACTTTTATTGACTAAACCCACCTTTGTTCCTTCAGTTGCCCGTTGCGTTCCAGGTAACTTTCGCAAAATCCCTCAATAGTTTTCCCACATATCTTCACAAAGTGTTACCAATAACGGTCATTTTTTAAAAGCCATAAATTTGCCCAGTGTGTGTGAATGAGATCATCTAGTAACTACAAAAGTCTGTCTGTTTTAAACATTGCCCATAAAGTGGTGACAGGTTACTAACCCATATTTTATTATTCCCATAGTCTGTTGAACTCCATGTGATAACCATAGCATCTATTTTTAAATACGCACCACGTGTAGACACAACAATCTATTTTAGACTTTATTCTGTGAAAAATAAAGTCTAAAATTAATTACTATATCTCTGTTTTAAAATACGCATAATTTATGAATAAATTACAATTTATTTTAAACCTTACAGAAATGTGAATAAAGTCTTATATTTAGTCGTAGAGCTAGTTACTTTAAACTACGCACGTTTCTCTACTTGCAAACAGTTTTGAGCTTTAATTCGCAGTAAGCAAGGTGTAGATTTCACTGCAAAGTAATTAGTTTTGTTTAATGCCAGTCTATAATGCGTTGCATTGAGTATTATGGCAGGCGAGGATGATGTAAGGAACCATGTTATTTTGATCCGTAACTGATGTGTTAGTGCTCTTTCGCCACCATCCTTCTAAACTAGGCATGGTAAAGCAATGGCATGCGTGATAGAATGCAGGAGCTCATGGTTAGGCAACAACAACTTTTATTAGGGTTCCATAACCAAAGGGTAAAAACGGGACCCTATTGATAGACTCCAGTCCGTCAGTCTGTCACCGGGCATGTATCTCATGAACCGTAAAAACCTGATGGTAAGCAGTCACTATAGCATAGCATACCTAGTATAATCAGCCTTAAATGTTCCCACTGCTGAGAATCAAGCCTCCTCTCCACGCAAGGTAATGGGCCGTAATCCACCACGAGGGCCCCACCCCACGCGGTTTGTTGGATGTCACATGTCTTCGAATGTTTGGTTCTAGGATATTAATCATGCCGGTTTCCTCACGATGTTTTCCTTCGCCGTTTTGAGAGCAGTGGTGGTGAAATAAATTACACAAAATAATACGCCTGGCTGAGTTTGAACCCGCGATCTACAACTCGTAAGTCGGGGCGAATAGGACTGGGCCACCACTGCTAATAAAAATATTTATAATGAAAGTAACTTCTTGCATGATTGGTCGCGTAATTTTGCCCCAATTATATCAGAGCGCAGCCCAAGTTTTCTTAGCTCGAATTCTCCGAATTTATGGTTTCACAATAAAAGATTGATGGCAATATAACTACCAAAATGCCATGTAGCTTATCAGATGACCTTGAAAGCAACTAAACACAATAAAATATAGCTTTTAGGGTTCCGTAGCCAAAGCCAAAAAACGGGGCCTTATTGCTAAGACTTCACTTTCCGTCTATCTGTCACCAGGATGAATCTCATGGACCGTGATAGATAGACAGTTAAAAAATTCACAGATGTTGTAATTCTATTGCCGCTTTAACAAAAAATACTAAAAACAGAATAAAATAAATATTTAAGTGGGGCTTCTAAACAACAAACGTGATTTTTTTGCGGATTTTTGCTCGTTATTAATAATAGTTATAATGTAGTGTGCAATGTTTTATAGATAATATAGTACGGAACCCTTTGCGCGTGAGTCCGACTCGCACTGCCGGTTTTTTATTACTCACGAAGCTACAAAAGGCCGAAAGAGATCAATAAAGAACTTATTACTATGGAATTGAAACCATTATTCTGACTCAGTTATTGGTCTAGTGGTCTTAAGCGTGGAGTCCTGGCCAACTTCCAAATTGGTTTTCAAAGGGAACTTCTCAGCAGCAGAGTCTGTTTTTTTAAGTAATATAAACTAGTGCTTGACTGCGATCTCACCTGTAAGCAGTGATGCAATCGTTGATGGTGAGGCGCACTAGTTTATTAAAGCCTAATCACTAATCACTCTAACCTTGAAGACACCTAAATTACAATCAAAGAAGACAGCAGCAGGCAAATTGTTGCAGTCTTTCGATGTATGCCACCAACCAGTGTTGTATATAAACATTTTATTTCCTTATAATTTCGCAATGATGGTACCTCAAATGTTAAGATGGATGTGTGGTGTGACGAGAATGGATAAAGTGAGAAATGAGTATATTATGGGAAGTTTGAAAGTGGCGCCAGTGACTGAAAAGTTGAAAGGGAATCGTTTGTCTTGGTATGGTCGTGTGAAGAGGAGGGATGAAACGCATGCTACTAAAAGAGTTATGAGTTTACATGTGGATGGATGGAGAGGGAGACCAAAGAAAAGATGGATGGATTGTGTGAGAAGTGATATGAAAGAAAAGGGAGTTAGTGATAGCGTGACGAGTGACAGGACAGAATGGAAGAAAAAAACGTGTTGCGCCGACCCTAAATAACACGGGACAAGGGCAGGAAGATGATGATAGTACCTCAAACTTGGCTGCTGTGGTGTACATTATAGACCTTGTAGTTCTATAACGGAACAAGCGTGTCCGTGTCATCTTTCCGCAACAAAGACATACAAAACCAAAGAGTATCGGCCTCATAAATTAATATGCTGGATAGTAAACAGAACGTTTCGGAAGACAGTTGTCACATTTAAGACTGATTTATTACGTAAACTGTATATTTATTGCACAATTATCTCTTGTTCCGACACAAAAGCTCTATGCGTGTAAAAAGAGCGAATGTCCACCCTTACGTTGTTGACACATCTACTGTCCGGACTAAGCGTTTGGCCTCGTCGTATACCGTATACATCGAAGGACTGGAATAATTTACCAGCTGCGGTCTAGTTCGGGAAGTTCCTGCACCGGATTCGTGCGGAAGCGACGCCCGGGTGTCGCCACTGTGTGGACGCCGTGTCCTCGTGGGGGCGATCGGCGGCGGCAATCTCTCGCGCCGGGCCTTGGTACGTCGCCTCCTTCTGCGAAGCAGTAATGCTAGCAAAGGAGGCGGCCGATCGCGTGAGGCAACGGCCCTCACGCCCCAACCGCCGCCGGGATTCCGATCCCGATTTCCGCCACCGTAGGCGCGGGCTTGCGGACGGCGAGCAATGGGTGGCTCGCCGTCCGATCGTCCGGTAACCGTCCGGACCGAGCCCAAGTCGTCGACGGCGCGTATTGTTCCACGCGCGCCTCATGGAGATGTCAGCAAATCGTAGGGGCCCAACAGGGTCGAAGCCTATTGGGGCCACGGGTAGTGTGAAAGTGAAATCCGGGGCCCTGGGACGAAGGCAAAGAAGGAACAGGAGTGGGTTTTTAGTCAGTAAAAGTCTGACACTATTTTCCGCTCCGCCCAAGACGATTTGTCATAAGATTTTTCCTACCTAAAAAAAAAATACCTGCTGCGGTCTTTTCGTCCGATTATAACTTAGGTGACTTCAAGGTTAGGGTACACACAGGCTCTCAATAAACTAGTGCGCTTCACCATTAACGATTACATCACTGCTTACTATCAGGTGAAATTGCAGTCAAGCACTAGTTTATATCATTTAAAAAAAGAATATTCGATGCTGTCAACGCAAAGTTGCGTAGACATAGACACATTAAAAAAAAAACTTTTTACAAAAAAAAATACAACCGACTTCAAAGTAAAAAAAAACACTGAAAAGTGCAAAATAACTTTAATTTCGAAAGTCGGTGTTTCTGTAATAGTTATGTCTCTTCGTTATTTAACACCGACTTCCGAAATTAAAGTTATTTTGCACTTTTCAGTGTTTTTTTTTACTTTGAAATCGATTGTATTTTTTTTTGTAAAAAGTTTTTTTTTTACACTTTTTAGTTATGGTACCACCACTAAAAAGTACCCCTCAGCCAAACTTAAATACCTTATAGCCAGAGTGCATCTCATGACAATTCTAATAATCCCAAACACGGTTAGATTACATTAATTTATTACAGAGTTCCGGTGCCTAACTTCAGGCTTCATCATCAGATCAGTTCGATATATGTCCCCTCTACTTTCAGTCAGTCATCGACTACACGTATAAACAAAGCAATTTTGCTTGTTACGACGGTTCTGCTGTGATCCTATGAGGAGCTCTGTTCCATATCTTCGAAGTTCATGATCAGATCATAACAATATTTCTATGGGACCAACTCGGAAGCATAACCATACAATCAAAAAAAAAAATTTTCAAAATCAGTCCACCATTGACCGAGAAATCGGTGAACATACATAAAAAAAAAAAAACATACATTCAACCGAACATAAATAACCTCCTCCTTTTTGAAGTCGGTTAAAAAGACATTAAGACGTTGATCCAAACTGTCATTTTTGGATTACAGTCGTTATGAGTAATTAGAAACCCTAAAGTATGACAACCAGTCCTATCCTACCTAGGGACATAGTGTAACTAGTATGTTGACAAGCTTGTAGGCTTTGTAGCAGACAGACAGGCAGTCGCCCTATGTTAAGGTAAATATTCCGGTTGGTCCTGCACCTGATCTTTTTCCAGTCGGGTTGAATTGCCATTCCATCATACAATGAAAGTAAAGGAAGAGTGCACCTGTGTTTGCGTTGTGTACGCTTGAGCGTTGTAATATCTATTCTCCTGTATAGTTGGCTAATCTTTGTTGAGATTAGCCACCGTGATTGAAATTCGGTGGGAGGATAATTATTATTATTTTGCAATACACTTAGGTACTCGAAAACCCGCTCTCATCCCTACTGCTTTTAGACACGCAATTTACTGTTTTTCGCGCTAGTGCTGAAAAGTGCGCGAGCTCATCGCCGCCACAATTGATTGTATTTATCGTACCAGGCTGGGCGCTAAGCGACCCCCACGAGTCCCCCGTTTATTTATATTTTCACGAATTCTGCCTTGGTCGCAATCACAAACTTTCTCCACTAGTATCAAAATGTACTATTGATTATAGCTGCGTTAATTGTCTTTATCTTTAATTGTCGGAAATATAATCATTTTCTTTGCTCCCATCTTCACTGACCATTTCAGGAAACGAATATACGTAAGTCCATATCAACGTAGATATTAATAGTCCCTTCTATTTGTAAGCAAGCGACCCACAAATGTCCATCGTTCCGGGAACAATGATAAATTCATAGCTCCCGCCGGATGCCATCCGTCTTGTGAATGCTATGAGTTTCCTTGATTTACAATGTATGTTGTTGGTAATGGATGTTTATAGGGCACTTTGCCTTGTTTGTGTTATCCTTTGAGGTGTTATTTTGCCATTTTGTCACTCTAGTGGTATTCCTTTTTCTTTTGTATAGCGACAGTTTATGGTCTACTAGCTTCTGGCAGCGGCTTCGCCCTCGTAAATGTAGGTTTCTCCATACAAACTTCTAACCCCCGTTTCACCCCCTTAGGGGTGAAGTTTCGTAAAATCCGTTCTTAGCAGATGTCTACACTCTATAAGGAACCTATCTGCCAAAGTTCAAGTTTGAAGGTGGTAATTGTCTACGTGTATTAAACGACGTTTTTCAACACATGTACTATAAAATAACAAGTGAAACTTCATAAACATATAATACTAGCTTCTGCCAGCGGCTTCGCCCGCGTAAAAGTAGGTTTCTCCATACAAACTTCCAACCCCCGTTTTACCCGATGTCTAGACCCTATAAGGAACCTACCTGCCAAAGTTTAAGTTTGTAGGTGTTTTAGTTTCTGAGATTTCGTGATTAATCAGTGAGTGGTATTTCGCTTTTATATATATAGATTTGAAGGATCTAAGTACCTTCCAAATACTGTGTTTCTAGGAAATTTATCGCGCTATTTCTTCTTACCATATTGTGCTGGAAATAGTGAAGATTCTTGCATTCTGGGATCATTACTTTCTTATAATTTTCGACTTTAAAAACGTACTAATTGGCAGCCCAATTCAAAGAATTTTTATCATTTCTCACTACTTCTATACGAAGTAACAGAATTAAAATCGTTAACATCAAACATCACGTGCAGGATTAAGTGCTAACAAATTTTAGAAAGAACAAATTCCATCCCCTAGAATCAACAAAAAAAAGGACAGTCCGGAGTGCCGATAAAGATCTAGAGCCTCGAAAACGCAAAGGACCGAAAATTCTGTTCGGAAATCAAACAGTCAATAAAAAGTTAGACACCAAAGTCACAAAAACCGGCCAAGTGCGAGTCGGACTCGCGCACTGAGGGTTCCGTACCGTCCGTAGCAAAAAACGAAAATATATATATATAAATACGTTTGTTGTATGAGTGCCCCACTTGTATATCAATTTTATTCGGTTTTTATTGTTATATCTTCAATAGAAATACATCATCTGTGAAAATTTTAACTGTCTAGCTATTATGGTTCATGAGATACAGTCTAATGACAGACAGACAGACAGCGAATTCTTAGCAATAGGGTCCCATTTTTACCCTTTGGTTACGGAACCCTAAAAAATACTGGTTACGTGACTCTGAAACATAAAGCGTCAGATTCTACAAAGTTTGCGAAAATGTCTAATTGGATTAAGTTTACCCTAAAGCTTAAAACTTCAAGTTGAATGGGCAATCTTGAAAAGAATACTTATCATGACTGAACATCACGCCTGTACTTCCTTGAGAGATAAGACACGGAAGGAGGTTGAAGTGTACACAGTTCTTTGTGGCTTAAAAAATATACACTTCGAGAAGTATATTTTTACCCGACTACGGAGGGTTATGATTTTGACAGGCTATGTATGTATGTGAGTATGTTCATCTGTTCCCTAATAGCTCCTAATCTACCAATCGGAACTCGACATATGAGGTATCGTTAGAACCGTCTTCATTGTCCGCTGAACATAGGCTACGTGACGTGTCACAAAACTCGACATGACGCCCTCTAGCGGACAAAAAGTATGTGTTAAAAAATAAAAATGGAGATAAATACGCCGTGTTTGGTATCATTTGAAAGGGCTACGTTTGTAAATTTCGAAAATATTGCTCAAATTTAAAGTGACGCCCTCTAGCGGACAAAAAGTCATGAGTTAAGTTTAACACCAAAATTGTTTAAATAAAAATATAGTAAAAAACTAAAACCCGACTACGACGGAAAAAAAACGACATGTTTCATACTTTTTCAGCGTCGTTTTTTTTCTGTCGTAGTCGGGTTTTAGTTTTTTACTTTATAGTACTTTCATGTGCACAAGAGCAAGTGAGATAGTATCTGTCGAAGTCTAGACGAATGCGTAGATTAGGATTCATTAACATAGGCGTCAATACATGACTAGTATTGGCGCCTATGTAAATGCCGTGGCAAGGTCAGTTGCTGGGAACACTGCTATCAGACTGGATATTTTCTTAGACGAGAATTCAAATCTAGCAAAGAATAGAATAGAATAAATCTTTATTGTACACCAAAATAGTAACACAACTTTTACACTAACTTAAATCTATGGGTACAAAAGGCGGTCTTATCGCTGAGAGCGATATCTATACCTTATAGGTACTGTTGGCCTACCTTGGTATACCTTAGGTACTGTTGGTGTTAACAGCCGTATTTTATTTAGTTGTTACTGGGCAGACTATGTTGAACAAAACAAAAGACTATGTGAGTCATCATTTCACAAAGACGTTCACTGTTGGACGTAGACCTCCCCCAAGTGTCGCCACAAACCAAACCAAACCACAGATCAAACGACGTAAGTGAGTACCTACATCTTTTGAGAAATGCCACAAAAGCCTGTTCGACCACCAGATCAAACGTCGTAATTGGAGAAGGATTGGTCACACGCTTAGGAGGGATCCCGATCACATAACTGAACAGGCGTTGGACTTTAATCCTCAAGGGAAAAGGAAGCGTAGCCGTCCTCGGCAAACCTGGCGACGCTCCGTGCTGGCAGAAGCGACAGCCATTGGATTGACAAGGAGCGAGGTGAAGCGTAAAGCTCAAGACCGGTTGTGACGAGTGACTACTGTGGACGCCCTCTGCCCTAGCAGAGCAGCAGGGGACATAGGATCTTAAGTCAAAGTCAGTAAGTTTAGTAGAAAACCGCACATTTTTCGCAACAGGTTTCTTTCTTCAATCATTATTATTTGTCATTCTAGAATTAACTACATATCTCTCTTCCAATATGAACCTGCTTTCAAAGCAAGAATGAGAGTGCCTTCGGGTATCGTCTAAGCTCATCCTCTTCACTGACCTCACCCATCGCTAACAATCAAGAAAAATTAGAGGTAACAATTAGTGCGAGTGGGACTCAAGCACGATAGGTTCCGTACAGTCTGTAGCAAAAAAAAAAAAAAATTATTTTATTCTGTTTTTTAGTATATTTATTTTGTTATAGCGGCAACAGAAATACATCATCGATGAAAAGTCAGTCTGGTCACAGACGGACGGACAGCGGAGTCTTAGTAAATAAAGCCTCGTTTTACCCATTTGGTACGGAACCCAAAAAAGATGGTTGAAAAAGTAACAACTTCTTGTAACAAAAATGTTTCAGCAGAAAAAACTCAGGATGATCTTAACGAGTAAGAACGTTCGCTCCTACAATGTCTTTACAACACTTTCCCCATTTCTAAATTCTCTTCGTCCTTGGCCGTGACCTACATACACCCAGATACATTTTCCTTATCCGTGTTAAGACCACCGGGTTCCCGGCAAAAAACGTTCCTCGATAAGTGGAGATTTTACAGGATCCTTTAGGCTTTTCCATTAAGAATTTCCCAGTAACAGCTTGGAGTCGGGATTTATGCCCGATTTTTGGTAGTAGAAAATATACTAAAAAATATAATTTTGTTAAATATATAAAAGGAGAAACTGACTGACTGACATATCAACGCATAGCCGAAACTCTAGGGCCTAGAAGCGTGGAATTTTGCACAAGGCTTCCTTTTATGACGTAGGCGAGCACTAAGAGAGGATTTTACAAAATTCACCCCCTAAGGGGATGAAACGGGTGTCCAAAGTTTGTGTGCAGAAAACTACTTTCTCGCGGGCGAAGCCGCGGGCAGAAGCTAGTTTTAAATATAAGTGTCAAAGTGCGGCTGTACCTAGTACACACCTAGCCCTAACCTGTGCGCTGACTGCGAGTTGTTTTTACGTTAATGCGATCTAAACGTTTACCGCGTTTGGCTCTCTGATTGGTTAACAGCTTGCAGTGAGCCAATCGGAGCGACGGACGTCATAAACGAGTCATTCGCGTTAACCCCCCGGGCGCCCCGGGATATTATCGTTACGTAATTTGCGCGTTTTTACGTAAATCAACAAAAAAATTACTTTTTCTGGATTTTACTAGGAAAAACAAAGATATAGAAACCGAAATTTTGGGCCAAAAAAAAATTTCGTACAAACGTATGTACAAAACGACAATTAAGCGTTTTTTAAGGTCATTCAAGTTGTACAGACGTATGTACATACAATCGGCGCTACGAAAAACATTAGGCACTCTGATTCTACGTAACGTATGAAGTGCCGAAAGTAGTGAAGTAGTGAGTGATATTTTCCTTCACAAAAATACCATTCTATTATCGGACAACCACCAACCACAGGTTGACACCTCTACGGTCCGGACTAAGCGTTTCGCCTCGTCGTTTATACCGCGTACATTGAATGACTGTTCAGTCATCAGATCCGAATATAATTTTGATTATAATCGGATCGGACCGAAACGATTGCATTACTGCTAACTTTTTTTTTTTAGTTGGGAAATCATCCAATGACTTCTCCCGTTCTTGGACGGGGTGGGAGGGCGTGTCAGACTTTTACTGACTAAAACCAACACTTGTTCTTTCTTAACCTTCGTTCTATGGTTTCGGGGATCTCTTTCGCACAACCCATGGCCCTAGTAGGCTTCGACCCTGCTGGGTTACGGTTTGCCGACATCTCCCTTCCATTCTTCTGTGTCCTTAGCCACTACTGACCAATCTCCTTTAGGTAATTTAAATGTTAATAATTTTCCGGGTAATTTTCCAAATCAATCACGTTAAATCCAGGACAATTTCCAGGACCTAATTTCGTCTCCCATTCAGTTACAGCAGACTTAAAAGTCACACAGTCAAGACATATCCCAGTCACGTCTCGTAAAAATCTCGTACCCACGTACCGAGATTATCTTCAAGTGTTGGCAAAAAAAACCGTATAAAGTTTTGCAATGTCTGCTAAAGAAAACTGAGTCGTGTACGTGATGCGACCTCCAAAGAATCTTTGTGCTAAGTTTTTAAATCGGATAACGGTTAGCTTTGTTTAACGGTGTTTGGAATAAATGAGATTTTGTAACTGTTTTGGTACCGACTTATTGGTTGTGTGGGTACAAATACTACAACTGCTAGAAATTGCGGTCCTCACTAAGGTAAAGTTTCGAAGTACTTAAGTTATTTGTTGTGATAGTGTTGCCTGTCCCTTGCTGCCCTCCCCCAGTAACGCCCTAATACGAGGTCCAGGTCCATACTCCGTACCCCATGGGGGGTGTCCTTAGCGTGTAGTCGCTTAGTTTTACATTTTTGTAAGTTCTGGCTGAAGGCTTTAATTTATTTAGGCCGCCACATGCAAGTCTGGTCAAGCAAGCGACCACCCCTTAGGCTGACCTGCGAGAAGCCACTCACTTAATTAATCAGTAAGCGTCGCTCATCAATCTATATTTAAATCTACTTATTATGACTGCGGTGTTAACTGCAACCTAGGTACCATATAATAAACATCATCATCGTCTTCTCCTTCCATATATCTCTATTAGCCGTCTGTGAGATTGTTCGCAAAAGTAACCGCGGCCCTGCAACGCAAAGTATAACAAAAGGACTATTGGTGGGTTTTAATCAGTAAAGCTAGAACTACACTGCGCACACGTGTGCCACACACGCCGATCTTGGTGCGTCGGTCTCCATACATTTTATATGGCAACTAGACTTGTAGAGCTACACTTGATCCACGCCACATGACGTCGTTCTACGTACAAATCAAGAGTTTTACACGTGTGCGTCGGTCTAATGTAGTTCTAGCTTAAAATTCTAACACTCTCTCTCACTCCGCCCAGGGTGTGAAATGTCGTCATTTTAGTATTCACTCCTTTTCCATACAACCCTGTGATTGTATGGAATATATCCATACAATCTGTCACAGGGTTTCTGGCCTTTATTCTATTCTGATAGACATATATATCTCTATTCTTGTTGTGTAGTTCTATAATCTATCCTGAGGTTGTCTGGTAGATATAGCTGTCAGCGATAAGACCGCCATTGTACTCATAGATTTAAGTTTCTCTAAAATTGTTACTATTTTGATGTACAATAAAGTTTATTCTATTCATGTAGACCTCTATATATATATACGCTTATGTACGTATATCGATAGATGTAATGCTGCAACAGCTTCTGTCACCACTTTCGCCCGCGTGATAGTCAAAAAACTTACTCCCGGGATAAAAGTATTCCATGTGCTAATCCAGGAAATGGTCTACCGACATGCTAATTCATTCAAATCCGTGCACCCGTCGGAGCGTGAAGTAGTAACACAGAGAGAAAATTTGGAAATTTGAATACAAATTTTCGCCTTTATAATATAAGTGTGCTATACGTTATATTCCTAATTTACGACCTGACCTAATTACTAAGAACGTGCTCAACCGTACTCGTATAAAACAATACTGAAATGAAAATAGGTTAAAGCTCTCGTACATAGCCCATAATTGTCCCAATTTACGTATGCACTCAGCATTTCGGTGATAAACATGGATTCCGATCGAATGTACGTGAGTTGAATGTAAGCCTATATCAAGAGGAAGAACTAATCGAAGTAGTCTAAAACAACAACAGTCATACTTAAATCAATATATACTTATTTATAAAAGGAGAAACTGACTGACTGGCATATCAACGCACAGTCGAAACTACTGGGATTAGGAACGTGAAATTTTATACAAAGCTATCTTTTATGACGTACGTGGGCACTTGGAAATTCAACCTTTATGGGGGTGTAAAGGGGGAATTTCATTTGTATGCAAAATCTCATTCCATGTGCAAATATACTTGAAAATTTGCACTTGACAAATAGTATAAGTACTCGTAAATAATAAAGATTACTTGTTTTCAGAACTACCCCCAATAGTAAACTTTAGGTGGTTTTAAAGATAGTATGGATAATTCCTAATCTTTGGGTAAATAAACCTGAAACTTGGCAAAATAAGTAATAAAGACTGTTATTATTAGTTTCCAAAACTACCCACAAAATACAGATTAAGGAGTATTAAAGTTTTTAAAAAACATTCTCGTGTACGTTGTTGCTGGCAAAGTGCTAGTACGAGATAGTTTTAGAACAACCAACTCTACGTCATGCATACAGACTTCAAATTTCAGTGCACCCCATATAAATTGCAGGACTTTTTTAACATAAATTCAAGTCATGCCGCCAAGCGATGCGGTAGTAAGCAAGATAAAGAAGCTCACTATTTACGGGTATTTTTGTTGAGGTGGGAAATCATCTGTCGTCCGCTCTAGCACAGAACAGGAGGGCGCGTCAGACTTTTACTGACTAAAACCACACCTATGTTCCGTCACTTGACCTTTGTGTTCTAGAACCACCGGGTTTCCCTTTCAGAATTCGAGCCAGAACCCAGTAAGTAGGCTTGTTGGGCCCTGCCCTTCGGATATAACTATCATTTAAACATCATACTGAGCTCAGAAATTACTTTAAACAGCTTCCCAAACTGTACAGGATATGGTTAATCAATTAACTTACTTATAAAACAGAATCAACGTTCCCTAATCAATAGTCCAGTATCCATGAATAGTGCTTTCTTTCCAAACTTGGGAATGTCAAAAACTTCTGTCCCTAAGGGTAGACAGCGCGATACAAACAAGTAATCAATGGCCTGACCTTTACTTAGGGCTGTTTACTCAAGTAAGTCGGACGCGCAAAATCGCTTTGTTATAAAGAAATAGAAAGGAAATTGAATAAAAAAAAAAGAAAAACTTGAGTTATAATGGACGAAGTTTTAGATGAGGGGCCTTACCTTACCATAACGTGTTAAAATGCGAGCGAAAAAGAGGGATGGAGTTATACATCCTATATAGTTCCATCCCTATAAGGCCGCTATCCCACTGGCGTTTTACGAGCGTTGGCGCTTCTCAAACGTCTGCGCAGCGCCAACGTTGAACAGACGCGACGTTAACGTTGCAAGTTTCTTGCGTACACCTCTAACCGCGACGTTAACGTCGCGTCTGCTGTAGGAGAAGCGCTAACGCTCGTAAAACGCCAGTGGGATAGTGGCCTAACAGTTCAGTGTAGGTCTTAAAATGGATCACGTTAACAGCTCAGCACAGTTTGCTGTATTGTCGTGACAGTGAGACGAAGAAGATGGGTTGATATCAACGACCTTACAACCACCACCCATGCTTGAACTAGCGCACCAAAACAATACTGATAGTGGCCTAACAGTTCAGTGTAGGTCTTAAAATGGATCACGTTAACAGCTCAGCACAGTTTGCTGTATTGTCGTGACAGTGAGACGAAGAAGATGGGTTGATATCAACGACCTTACAACCACCACCCATGCTTGAACTAGCGCACCAAAACAATTCTGTCAACTAGCCGAGGTACGGGGAGCGCGGTACTACGTTCTGATTGGTTCGATTGGTACGGGAGAGCTGGGCACTGCGTTCTGATTGGTGGAGACATCAGATCTATAAACATATGCGTCGCCTGTTATTAAACGTCTAGTGGCTGTAAGGTCGTTGGTTGATATATATACAGCGGAGTCTTCTTTTTTATTTGAGGTGGAACATCATCAAATAACTCCTGCTCTGGGTGGACCGAGAGGGAGTATCAGACTTTAACTGACTATATCCGTGTTCCTTCAGTTGCCCTTTGCGTTCCAGGACCACGGTGAACTCTTTCGAACAATATCGCTGTCCTACAGAGTGAAGTCTAAAGTTCGATTTTCATACCATACGACCATGCAGAGCTTCAATGATCACGCAATATGCGACTAGTTCACAGCGCTGCCCCCCCACCTAAGTTACGATCGTTTCGTTTGCGTCGAAACGCCTCGAGTAGGCCACGCCTCCGATTCTTTTGTTCTGACCCGCCACCAACCAAAAAGAATTTCTCATAATTCTCAAAAAATTCGAAAAAGACTACGTATACCAAATAAGTCACAACTTGGCAACCCTGCCTCAGCAGTAAGTTAAACAAGCCGAAACAAGTTGTCTACGTCAGATAGAGTCTGCGGAATAAGCAATAAATAGCGCTATATTCCCGAAACTGTCAAGAGTTGCCAAATTAGCAAGAAACAAGAAATTGTTCATGAATTTATGTCACAATTCTATCTTTTTCTTTTTATATAGAAACTTTGCCCTAACACTAGAAATGGGGAAGGTGGGAAATCATCCTATGACTTCTCCCGCTCTAGGGCGGAGGGGGACTAGTGGACTAGTGTTGCTTTAATTCACCTGAGCCTATACATGGTCCTTCGAGCCGGATATGAAACAGCGACCTATGAATACACACACCCCCTACACAATTCAGATTTAAATTAATCAGGTTTTCAGAAACCAGAAAGAATATAAAATTAGTTCTAAACAGTAAAGGTATAAGTACACTCCTTAGTCAGCCGATTAGATCCTAGAAAAATTATGTTATGTTAAGAGCGAACACTGACTGGGTCAGTAGGCTTTTAGAGGATGACTTGCAATGCTCGCTTTTGATACACATCCGTGGATATCCGTTGTCTAAAAATAGGACGGCATTTTTTCTAATACCTGGCAAAGAATAGGCTAACCCTTTTTGTTTATGTGAGTGACGTTAAGGCCATTGGAAATTATTTGTATTTCGGGCTGGTATCCGTAACTCCACGTCTAAAACGCGTATTTTGCGTACGATTGGGACATTTTTATCATTCGATTCAGCCCAGTTCCTCATGGATGGTCAGCAGCGCCTTGGTATTACTGACCATTTTGCAGAGGGTACCTGGGTTCACGAAGTATTTTACCCTGTATCCAGCGACCACTGGGCAGCTTAGAAGCAGATGAGCTGCTGTCTCGTCCTCCTCCATGCAGGCTCTGCAGAGTGGGCTGTCTATACAGACAGCTAAGAGCTAGGAGACACCTCCTATGACAGAGAGCTGCTTTTTAAAGGTCCCGTGGCAAGTTGTAAACAGTCTGGGAATTATTTACGTAACAGCAAGACAAGATCCTCAATTCCAATGTATTTTGAGCAGCGTGTGTTGCTCTTCTATCTCAATTACATCTTCATATCCATTAGTTATATCGGTCTTTTTTTTAGGTGGGAAATCATCAAATAATCCAGTTCTGGGTGCAGTGAGAGAGTGTCAGATTTTGTGACGGGGCTGCGCAAATGTGGACGCTTTTGTGTCTTCTGTCGGATACAAGCTAACAATAAATATTTGATTTCTATATAACCAATATGAAATCGACCACCCCATGCGCAGACGTAAACATTATTTTTGTCCAGTTGCTCTTACTTGACACATACCTATTCGTTGCCGATCATAAAGTGTTCGGTATCGGTAACTGCAAAGTCAAAAGTTGCCAGTCGAAGACACAAGTAACATTAACCCCCGATTATCATTCAAAACCAAAGTTCGTGAGCTAATTCGTAAAAAGTTGGCAGTAGTATCATCACAGCGTTAATGTTTTCCCATTGTCGATTTGGACCAATTGTTTAAGTATTTTAGTGTATGTATGTAGTGTATTAATTTGAGTATATATTGTATAATATTTATTCTATGGTTTATTAGTATATCTATTCTATGGTCTATAAGTAAATCTATTCCTGTATTCGCCTTTTACTCTCTCTTTTATTGCACCTACCACAACTTTTCTCTGCATCACCCAAAGGTTGACTGGTAGAAAATGCCTAAGGCATTAAGTCCGCCTCTGTACTTTTTGTGTGCATAAAGCATTAAATAAATAAATAAACTAATTAACAAACCTTACAATTGTACTAAGCTGCACAAACGGACGATTTGCAATCGGTTTCCGTATCCTGTGCACGAACACACGTGAAACTGCCGGAAAACAAACAACGAGTTGTACCAGTGATCAGAAGTAGCATGTTCTGTGGAAGTACCGGTGGCTGTATCCGACCGCCGCTACAGGACACAGAAACTACGGATACCAGTGAGCAGGAATAGTAACTGGTGACTGTGTCCGATCGCCGCTACAGAACACAGCAACTACGGTTTCCTGTGAAGGTGTGCCGTGTCGGTAACAAAAAGTATCCAAGTTTGCGCAGCCCCAACTTACGTAATAATATAATATTTCACAACTATCACACAACGCCGTCTAGTCCCAAGATAAGCAGAGCTTATGGTATGGGTACTAGACAACTGATAAACATACTTATATATTTCTAAATACATACGTATATAGATCAATTACACACAGACACAGAACAAATGATCGTGCTCATCAAACAAACATTTGTCTTGGGTGGGAATCGAACCCACGACCTCCGGCATAGTAGTCAGGACCACTAACCACTAGACCAACAGGCCAGTCTAACAAACATGTCAATACTCAATTCTTAATTGCATTCCACAATGTAGGCTTAGGTTGTAAACTTTTGCTAAGAGAAACAATCGTGGACCCTGTCGGGCACAGCAAAAGAAGGGTATGCGGAGATGAGGACTTATCATTTTAGTATCTTTTATTTTAACTTAACCCAATCACACAGTCAGACAGGCAGGTCAGTCGGTCAGTCGTGTGTTGTCTCAGTTGTCCTTTGAATTTCAGGACCCCGTTAACTCTTTCCAACAATCTCACAGCTTAGTAACACCTGCCTGGGTTCGTTATTAAGACAGTATACATTAGAACTAAACTCAGATCCCTTAACGCTGAATCGGTTTGCTTACTTAAGACTAATTAGTTAGTCCTAATTACTACTCAGTATCCCTGAATTTCCAAAGAGATACCGTACTCACTGGCTGAAGAAGCCATTTCGCAGCTAATTACCTCACGTTTTGATTCGTTAAACAAGTAATCTTCGTCGAGAAAGAAGAAATTACCATTTCTAGGAACAATCAATATTTACGAGGGCGGACAGATGCCGAGAATAGGTTGTACGAGTATTTGTACGATTTTCTTGGAGAATACCAACATGGATTAGCTGCGCCATTTATTCGGATTAACTAATCGTGAGAGTGAGAAAGAGAGAGAGACCTAAAGTTTTCTCAGTCTACATTAAAAAACAAACGATGCTATTGCATAGCATAATCAGCCTTTTAATCTTCCCACTGCTGGGACTGAGGCCTCATCTCTAGGAGAGGGTGGGCACGCTATAATTATAGCGATAAGTCCCTTTTTTGAGGCGTGGCTGGAAAGACCTCACGGCGTCCTTACCTTCCGCATGACGCAGGTCCTCACCGGACATGGTAAGTTCCGGAGGTTCCTGGACCGGATTTGTGCGGAAGAAACGCCCGGGTGTCACCATTGTGTGGACCACCCGGAGGACTCGGTGGAGCACATGGTGAGGTAGTATACTTAACGCGTTTTTTTAACGTGGTTTCCTCAGTAGGCCTACTCCACGGGTGGCAGGCGGTCGCCTCCTTCTGCGAAACAGTAATGCTAGCAAAGGAGGAGGCCGCACGCGTGGGGCAACGGTCCTCACGCCCCAGCCGCCGCCGGGATTCCGATCCCGATTTCCGGCCACCATAGGCGCGGGCTTGCGGACGGCGAGCATTGCCGACCGTCCGGACCGAGCCCAAGTCGTCGACGGCGCGTTCTATTCCACGCGCGCCTCAAGGAGATGTCAGTAACTGTAGGTGCCCAGCAGGGTCGAAGCTTACCTACTGAGGCCTAGGGTCTGATTCTGAAAGGAAGACTTGGCCCTGGTACGAAAGGCAACGAAGGAACAGGAGTGGGTTTTTAGTCAGTAAAAGTCTGCCACTATCTCTCGCTCTGCCCAAGAGCGGGGGATGTCATTAGATGATTTTCCCACCAAAAAAAATATAAAAATCTCTAGGAGAGGAAATGGGTCTACATCACGCGGGCCTAATGCGGGTTGGTGGATGTCGCATGTCATCCAATTTTCAGCTCTTGGAAATACCGGTTTCCTTACGATGTTTTTCTTTCACCGTATTGAGAGCATATGGTGATGAAATAAATTACATAAAGTAATGTGCCTGGCTGGTTTGAACCCGCGACATACAACTTGTAAGTCGGGACCGTAACCACTGGGTGACTAATCTAACTGACTTCCACTGATGCTATAGCTGTAAGTAAAATTATTGTCTAAGATGGTCCGGCAGGAATCATTGATGCGATAAGGCCGCCTATTGTTTCAACCTTCTTGTAACATTAATTTGTTTTTCTTTTATTTGGTGTGCAAGAAAGAAAATCTTCGTATTGAGCCAGCTCTTGACCTCAATTTGCCGCGATAAAAAAGCAACAGATGAGTTCTACGATGGAGCAATCGAGCCCAGAATGTGCAGTTTTGCTTTGAAGACTGATGGATGATTGGTGGCAGGAAAGGATATTGGCAAATAGTTCCACATTCTGGTTGTGCGTATAATACATGTAGAGAAGTGCTTCCAGCAGGTACGACTATTACCTCTCGCGTCCGTTCCAGAGGCCGAGCTCTTAACGCAATCCATTTTATGACCTAAACTGAACTGTTAAAGGGATGGAGCTATGTAGGGTATATAGCTGTATCTCTCTTTTTCGCTCGCACGACTGATATTTTAACACTTCATGGTAAGGCCCCTAGTTCAGGTTACGGTACGGTGCGAGAGGCAATGGGAGGCGGTCACCTCCTTCCGCGAAGCAGCAATGCGAGCAAAAGAAGTAGGCAGAAACCGTGAGGCGGAAACAAGCCTCACGCTCTGGTCCCGGCTAGAGACACCTGGGTGTCGGGAGTCGCTGAGCGATTCGCAATCACTGTTGGCGCTGACTTGCGGACGACGAGCAATGAGTAGCTCGAGTCGATCAAAAAGATGTACATACGATTGACGGGGTCAGTTAAGGCCGATGCCTGCCCCCCTAGCCAAGTTACAACCGTTTTGTTTCGATTCTCTTTTCGTCGATCTTCTCGAGTCGGCCACGCCTCCTATTCCTTTGTTCTGACGTCATCTCAACGCTCAGTCACGTGGTCAGAACAAAGGAAAAGTAGGCGTGGCCGACTCGAGGCGATCAACGAAAAGAGAATCGAAACGAAACGGCTGTAACTTGGCTAGGGTGGCTGTCATGTCAGGGCTTCGAATCGTTCGAAAGAGTTACCGTGGCCCTCGCAAAGGGTAACTAAAGGAGCACTGTGAGTTTTAGTCAGTAAAAGTATGATATTCATTTCACACAAAAAGCGGGAAAAGTCATTAGATGTTTTCCTACGTAAAAAAAAAGATACGACAATTGATGTTATGGTCTTTTGATACTTTTCTGCCAATGTAATGGATCCCTATTTTATTTTATTTTTTATTATGGATATGCTCACGTTTGATCACTATTTCACCTGATAGTAAGCGACGATGATGCCGACGATGGAACTCGCTTGTCTAAAAGTAACCTATTCACTCTTGACTTAAAGACCCTTAGGTTGTAGCTAACGGGAAACACAGACTCCGGCAGGGAATTCCACTCCTAAATAAATAAATTTTAATATTATGGTTATTGAATTTAAACCTTAATTGATCCCTCCTCGTATATTACTTGGTCCCTTTTAACGACACCCTTGAGCAACATTGGCAACGGGAAGCTCCTAATTTGGGTAAATATTCTAGCTGAATGAATTAATTGATGTTATTATAATAATTGAGTTTGGACGATATTAATAATAATATTCCACAACGCCGTCTAGTCCCAAGCTAAGCAGAGCTTGTGTTATGGGTACTAAACAACTGATAAACATACTTATATATTTCTAAATACATACATATATAGATAAATTACACCCAGACACAGAACAAATGATCGTGCTCATCACACAAACATTTGTCCTGGGTGGGAATCGAACCCACGACCTCCGGCATAGCAGTCAGGGTCACTAACCACTAGACCAACAGGCCAGTCAGTATAGTATAGTCAGATATTGATTTTGTTCTGTTACTTATTTTACTATAACTACTGGATATTGATATCGAATTCAATCAAATAAGATTTTTTACGTGAAAACGAACAAGAAGTAAATATTTTAGCAGGAATTTGTGAAAGTTTACGTTATTATTATTTTTTTAATTGGCGGCGCTAGTGGGCCGTGAACCGCCTCATAATAAAACGTTATTATTTCGCTCCTTCGATCTTCATTTGCATTAGCTAGAGGACTTTTTAAATATCTTGAAACAACGCTTAATGTTTTAATTCCAGTTAGCATTCGGCAATTTAATCTCATTTAGCATCCAGCCGCTTCATACACGAGTGGGTCCATCGATTCTCCGAATACGCTAAACTTAGAAATACGGACATAGACAAATGGGACATGCGCTTTAAACGGAATATCTTCTTCGTACTATGAATATTTTAAGAGGAGAGTCCTTGTGGAACACCTAGTTTTCTAAATTTCTAAATATACATCAGACTGAATAAAACAAAAAGAATAATAAAGAACCTAAATAGATTTGCCAACATTTTCACGGCGAGATATTTGCAAACCTATCAAAAACAGCTAAATCGACCTTTTCTATTTGCAGGATTTACTAAATTTTAAACAATTTTTGTTATTTTTCAGTCAGTCAGTCAATTTTTTTTAATCTTAATAACTTGTTGTCGATACTGAATAATGTCGACCTGCCCTACGCAGACTAGACGTAGGGTTGCGTTCAAAGTAATTTAAAATTCTATCGTCTAGTGTCACTCTTACACGTAAAAGAATAGAGCACTACCCAATTGCGGGATTAAGGGTCGATTTTTCCGCATCCTCTCGACAGCTCGAACAATAATGCGCCCATTGGTCGGACCAGCCCCCCTAGCCAAGTCACAAACGATAAACGTAAACTCTCAGTAGTCTTTAATAGATTTTCAACTTTATGTTATTGGATATAAAGTTGAAAATCTATTGAAGAAATGAATTCTGATAGAAATAACATAACGATGAGGCAGAGAAACAAAATAGCATCTAATACATCATGTGAAAGGCTATGTTTAACTAGTCCGTCATCGTCCGAGAAGTCACTAGCAGACAGTCTACCCGAACAGAATACAAACTACGAGGATGACCATACCAAAAATTTAAAAGAACAAATTAAATCACTAACCGACCAACTAAATAGCGCTCACGAACAAATTGAAGAATTATTACTCGAGAATAGCTCACTTAACAAAGTCACGCAGGAACAGCAAAAACAAATCGCGTATTTAAAAACCATATGTACAGGTACTCCCCAGAACACTAACTCGGCTCGTAAGAAAAAATACAAAAAGAGATGTAGGAAAACACTTGAGTTCGAAAGAGATGATAGTGACACTGCACTCAGGAACGAGACAAACGAAATTAGGTCGCAAACACCACAAGAACATATTCGCTGTGAGACTAACATAAACAATCAAGAACAACTTTTGCGGAATCAAATAATTAACACACAAGTTGAGAAACCTAGAATAATAATTTTAGGAGATGAACAAGTTCGAGGACTTTCACAAGTGTTAATAAATAGAAGAAAGGACGAATGGAATGACTGCTACACAGTCTCAGCCCTGGTAAAACCTGGTGCAACATGCTCCGAGATCTTATCTAATAATGTAGACTTATTTAAATCGCTATCTGAGCAAGACATTGTGATTATCTCGGTAGGCACAAATGACACTAATCCATTTCATCTGCTAAAAGAAGTATGTATAGCACTAAATAACTTAAAAAAATGCCAACAAATCTATGTATTGGGCGTGCAATGTAACTATTATTTAAATACGAAAATGTTAAATCAAAGCATACAACTTTTAACGCAAAACTTTTCAAACAGTAAATATATTAACTTAAATGAATTTTCTAACTATAAGCGTTACTTTTACATAAAGCAAAATAATCGCACTTTTTTAAAAGAACTTAGCTCAAAATTAAATATTGAAATTGACTATTTAAAATACACACAAGAGTTTCTTATGAAAAAGGCATCGTGTGTCAATGCCCACAATCAGGAAAGATGTTTTGAAATCAATAACGTAAATCGCTCTCGTCAGAAGACAATTTTAGATTATTTTAAGCCATTGACATATAATAATAACATAGAGCTAGGGATTAATAATAAAGAACAATTAGACTCTAAATTTTCAGATTCTGTTTGTGATAGTCTTTTTCGTGTATAATCATATTTTTATACTGCATCAGAATATTAATGGACTGATAAATAAGTCGGACTTACTAAGTGTACACCTGAATAATTTTACACAGGAGGGGAAATCGGTAGATATAGTATGCATAACAGAAACAAACATGAAAAAGGATGACCATATAAATCTTCATGTACCTAATTATACACTTTACTCATATTATGAACGTGATAATAGGAATGGAGGCTCGTGTATACTAATGAAAAATACGTTGAACGGGCAACAATTAGATATAGGTCAATGGTGTAAACCAGGTCTTATTGAAGGTTGCGCAGTTGAGCTGCAGTCACACACTATAATCATTTTGTGCATATACAGGCCTCCCAAAACAGATAAAGCCTCAGTGAATACCTTTCTTTTTAATTTGGATATAATTCTTAATGACTTTTGTTTTAAACGTAAGAAAAAGGTTATATTGTGTGGTGATTTTAACATAGATATTTTGAAAGATAATTATGCCTCTTTTAGTTTTAGAAACTTATTGCAAAGTTTTAATTTGAAATTAGGTGTGCGCACTCCAACACGTCTTTGTAGCGGTACCTGCATCGATAACATTATCGACAATGTAAGGGGAAGTAAATGCGTAACTGTCGAATTGGCAATGTCAGACCACACAGCGCAACTGCTACAATGTCCTGTCAAAAAAACTTGCATACTCCCATACTGGTACATATTTAGACGTAGCTACTGCAAGGAGAATATGTCAAAATTCAGAGGCTGTCTACAAAATTTGACATTTAATGATATTTATGCCTGCAAAGAACCCAATGACGCATTTAACAAGTTCCATGACACATTTAAACTGTTTTATAATATGTGCTTTCCACTCAAGAGAATAAAAAGATATGCAACAAAAAAACCGATGTGGATAAGTAAGGGCATAAAATTATGCTGCAAACGTAAGCGTGAAATGTTATGGCAATTTCGAAAAAACCCCAACTCGAAAACTAAAACAATGTATAAAACATATGCGAAACGGTTAAAAACGATCATTCGTTTAACTAAAAAATCCCAAAATATTAACTATATTAATAATGCGCATAATAAAGGTAAAGCGACATGGCAAATAATAAATAAGTGCAAAAATAATAAGCCGCTTGAAGGAATAACAAAACTTAAAATAAATACTAAAGATGTAACTGACCCAAGAGATGTATCCCAAATTTTCAATGACTATTTTATTGACGAAATTGAATCTGTATCTGACATTAATAATATTAGTAATCAAAATTTAAAATTTGACATGCATCGTGACTCATTATTTTTAAGACCCACAGTTCCCTCTGACATTATAAATTTAATTAAATCGTTAAATAATACAAACAGCTCTGGATATGATGACATCACAACTAATGTAATTAAATCTGTATCGGATATTATCGCGCCAATACTTAGTCATATAATAAATCTGTGCTTAGAATTGGGTGTGTTTCCGAATAGGTTAAAATTGGCAGTTATAAAACCGCTGTACAAGAAAGGAAACAAACATGACCCAGCCAATTACCGGCCTATTGCATTGCTACCAATATTCTCCAAAATAATAGAAAAAGTTATTTATAATTCTCTAAACTCATTTTTTGAACAAAAAAATCTTTTTGCTGGTGAACAGTATGGCTTTAGAAGGAAAAAGAATATTAATATGGCAATCTTTAATATCTTTGAAAAAATTGTAACGGGTATTGATAACAGAAGTCCAGTGGCAGCTTTATTCATGGACATGAGTAAGGCATTTGACTTTGTGGACCGTACAATACTTTTAAAGAAGCTAGAAAGATATGGAGTTAGAGGTAATGCTCTCAAACTTTTGAAATCGTACCTATCAAACAGAAAACAAGTTACGAAGATAGATAAAGTCTGTATTAAGTCAAAAACCGAGCGTTCGTATGTATCAAGCCAGAGACAAAACAAATATGGAGTACCTCAAGGAAGTATTCTAGGCTCTTTATTATTTATTATATATATTAATGACATGCCTAGAGAAACATATCATCCTATGGTTTTGTTTGCTGATGATAGCACGGTTGTCTTTAGTGGCATTAATGATGCGACGACACTCGAGAAAGAGATAAACCACTGTCTCCAGGTATTAATAGAATGGATGGACGTGAATAATTTAAGGATAAACATTAACAAGACTAAAATTATGACATTTGAGCAAAGGACAAATAATATAAAACTTGACATTAAATATGGAGACAAAATTATTTCAGAAACGAGTACTACAAAATTTTTAGGACTAGAATTAGATAGAGATATGACTTGGAAAGCTCACACTTACAATCTATGTAAACGTCTGAGTCAACATTCATATGCTCTACGCAATCTGGCTAAGGAGGTAAATCTTAAAGCCTTGGTTACAGCGTATCATGCGTATGTTACAGCTACGTTACGCTACGGCATCATATATTGGGGTAATTCTACAAATATGGACACGGTATTTAGGGCTCAAAAAAGGTGTGTTAGGTCAATATGCGGCATTCAAAGCACGGAAAGCTGTAAACCGTATTTTACGAATCTTCGTATATTAACAGTACCCTGCCTGTACATATATGAGGTGGCGATATTTGTTAAAAAAAATCTTCATTTGTTTGGGACTCATAATAGCGCGCGACTTAGACATAAGATAAGCGGTAGACCACACAAAAAAGCCATATTTCATAAAAGTTTATTGGGAATGGCTCCACGGGTATACAATAAACTCCCTAAATCTTTGCTAGAATGCAACGATTTTGACTTATTTAAAAAACAATTGCACAATTTACTCATAAAAAAAGCGTACTATACCGTGAGTGAATACCTCTCAGACAGGAATGTATGTGTACAATTATGATAATGGTTGCTTCTTTCTAGGTCCGATTTACTTTACTGAATCGATTTATTGTATTTATTTTTATTTCGTGTTGACATTGTGATTTGATTAGATAAATTTTGTATTTGTTCTGTGTTGACATTAGCATTTAGTATCAATCTCTGACATATATTATGTACTTACCTTACTCACAAAATGTTTTTTTGAATTTACTATAATTTTGCATGCCTAATTTGGTAAAACACAATTAACTAGAGCATTCAAATGACATCCAGAAATGTATAATTTATTGTATTGTGTTCTGCAATAAAGATTTGACTTTGACTTTGACTTTGAAGATTACATAGTGTTTTCGTTCGTTCCGGTCGTTAACGCTCAGTAGTCTTTAATAGATTTTCAACTTTATGCTCTTAGGTATAAAGTTGAAAATCTATTGGAGATTACTAAGCGTTCACGTTTATCGTTTGCAACTTGGCTAGGGGGGCAGGTCGGAAAAAACTCGGGTGTTCCCATACCTCTCTTTATAATCGTAGACTACATTAAAAATGATGTAGAAAATGATAAAAATGAAAAATAATGTCTTGTGACTAAACTACTGGATATATTCGCATAATTTTTGGTATGCAGACTGGGAACCTCATGAGGTATACGCAATTTAATGTCGTATTATCGGCGCTACCCCGTCTCAAGGGACTTGAACATTTTTTGATATATATAATGGTTTTATATTTACCGAGTTTCCTAAATAGCCAGTTTCAAAATTTCGCTGTTTTATTTGCAGAAGGCCTCGCGAAGATAATCGATTGTTTGCAAACAAGTGTCTAAACTTCTCAAGTGTCCGGACCACGATTCAGAATGATAAATTATTAATTTATTCTCCAAGTAACTCTTAATTTTAGTTCCCTTTCTCACCTGGTACCTGCCCAGGGGCCCCAAGGGGGAGCTCCACAAGCACACAGGTTTTGAAGCACATGAGACGCAACTGAGAACCTAAGGTTTCATCTATGTGTAAATAATTTATGTCAGATCGCTCTGAGATCTTGGACTATAAAGTGATGTGTATAGCATTATCTTATCTTCAGTACATCTTTTGTACGATTAACTGCTCATTTTTTGCGTTGAAACAGCAGATTATTATCCATATTTCAAAGTTGATTAAATAGTGCACCCCCGTTTTCACATCCTGGAAATCTTCGCCAACGAATGAAACGACACCGTGTGTCGTCTTTCAGATTTCCCATCCCACATTTCTTTGGTCTTAGTTTCCACAGTGCCCTATATCGGCCACATGTGTATCAGCAGAGAGACTAGCTATCGATCCTTCGAATGCGCCAAAGTTAGCAACAGACACTGACAAATGGAACGCGACACACAGAAGCTTTTAGCAGACGAGAACGTATCGAGTATATTGGTCGGAGCTTTTTGTCTTTCAAATGTATGCTCTCCTGGTAAATGTGGGACAGTGTAGGGACAAAATGTTGCTTCTTTTACCCGACTGTGCCAGAAAGAGGGTTATTTTTTTTTAAATACACATAGGCCTCGCCATTAACGACTGCATCACTGCTTATACCCTCAGATGGGATCGCAGTCAAGCAGTACTTTTTACTACTTGATGTTTGTGACCATTTTAATTTTTTGTTAATATATGTGCTTAGTTTTTTAATTTGATTGTGCTTTTGTGTATTGTCTGTTCATTTTCTGTGGTGCCTCAAATAAATGTTCTATCTACTTAAAAAAAAGGTGTGTTTATAACATCATACCTTTATTTTTGTTTGAGGTGAGAAATCATGTAATGACTTTTCTCGCTCTAGGGTGGAGCGACAGGGCGTGTCAGACTTCTGCTGACTAAAACCACACCTATGTTCCTTCTTTGCCTTGCATTCTAGGACGCCGAGTTTTCCTTCGGAAGTCAACCAATGATATCATCCATTGACTTTTTCCGCTCTTTTTTCTACTGACTAAAACCACACCTATGTTCCTTCAGTTGCCTTTTCAATAGGGCCACGAGTATCCCTTTCATACTTATCCGCATGGTCCTAGCGGGCATTGGCCCTGCTGGGCCCCTACGGTTTGCTGACAACTCTTAGGAGGCGCGCGTGGAACACTACACGCCGTCGACGACTGAGGTTCAGTCCAACGAGTGGATTGTTTAAAATCAAGATTTTTCAAATATATATACGAATTCAGGTATCAAATTCTCAGTCCCGAAAATACCGATGAGCTATCGGATTTATTTTCCAAATACTTGGCACCTGATAAAGCACGTCTGGTCTGAATATTTCGCGATGCAGTAATACGAAATGTTATTGAGCGTCCCAAAATAGCTTTTATTACACAATAATACTGCAAACTGAACTACAAATTGTGTATCGGGTTCATGAACACTCTTAAACTTAGGTTTAGTCGTCTTAAACTACTTGAGTACATAGATACTGCCCTGGTACAGGTCATGGTCCGAAGCGAGGAGGAAAGGCAAGGAAAGGCGATCGACTCCTTCTGTGAAGCAGTAATGCTAGCGAAGGAGGCGGCCGCACGCGGAGGGAAAGGCCCTCACGCCCCAGCCGCCGGGATCTCGTCCCCGATTTCCAGCTACCGTAGGCGTGGGATTGCGGACTGCGAGCAATGGGTAGCTAGCCTTCCGGAACGAGCTTAAATCGTCGACGGCGCGATGTCAGCAAACCGTAGGAGCCCATTAGAGTCGAAGCCTACTGGGGCCATGGGGTTGTGCGAAAGAGAACCCCGGGGCCCTGGAACGAAGAAACCGGAGTGGGTTTTAATCAGTAAGAGCCCGATAATTGATTTCGGTCTTTTATATAAAATATGTTCGAGAACTCTAATACCGCTATGCAAGATTTTGACTTTTAGTTTTGTGTCATCACTACAACTGCATGGGAATCCGTTCAACCATTTTTGAGGTGTGTTCCTCTGTGGCCGGACCACAGTTTAGTACTCAGATGCTATAGTTCGAAATAATACCTACCTAAAGTCTACTTTCATCGGAATATATATATATTTTTAGTACCTCAAGAGATATCTTTTTAATTAACAATTTATGTGGTCCGGCCGCCAGGCAGTGCTCTCTGGCCGCGCCACCTCAAATTAAATAGACTATAATGAAATATTAATAAATCAATATCCCGAAAAAAACTACCTAAAGAGTACCTTGTATACGACAAATATGGTCCAATAAACCCCTTTAGTTAAGAAGTTATTGGTCGTAGGGTGTGGTCCGGCTGGAAGGTATACTCTGCAGCAAGTCAATTTTGCAATATTTAATATTAACTATCCATAAATCAATTTATATAATAGTAACTTTTCTCTACTCTTCGTTGATACTTTTTTCTCTCAAGAAACTATTCATTTTGATTAATTAATCTTTAAAGTATGTGGCGCGGCTAGGGAGGATTACTTTCAGCAAATATAACGAAATATGCTTTATTTCTTTGTGCCAACGAAAACTGCATAATAAGTACTTTATAAAAAGACCTGGACTTCATCTATAAACTTTTATTTTTATTACCAACAATGATTTTGTAAAAGGTGCACTTTTTGGTTTTTGTTTACCTATCTACCTAAGAATAGGTAGTTAATTTGACGAAGTAAGTGAAAATTTTGGTTTAAAATAAACAATAACTATACGAATAAGTAACAAATATAATTATTTTCATAATCAAATATTAACAATTGTTAATACAAGGAATTGTAAATGACGGAAAAGTGTTTTAAATAACAAACTAAAGTCAATAGATTGAATTTAAGCATTTAACCCTTTAAACAAGAAATAACAATGAAAAAAAGAGTGTACCAAAACCGCGTATTAAAAATATAGTCAATCAGTATTACAATTATAGGAGTTTTGAAGTTATTTTCCAACTTTGAAATGCAAGGCCTAAATTAAAAATAAACATTTTGATAAAAATAAGTTATAATTCACAATTTTGCGTATAAAATACAATGAACATTTATTTGCTGGTTTTTAGTCCTCGTAACTTTAGTACTTAGATCATCATATGTTTCCCAAGTATCATCCAGACGCTTGCAGTGAGCGATGTAATGGCAAATATTTGGTAAATACTCAATCACTGACAACAGTGTAAATAATTTTCCTTGTAATGTCATACAAGGAAAACATGGTTGTTTGGGTTAAATGCTTAAATTCAATCTATTGACTTTAGTTTGTTATTTAAAACACTTTTCCGTCATTTACAATTCCTTGTATTAACAATTGTTAATATTTTATTATGAAAATATATTTGTTATTCGTATAGTTATTGTTTATTTTAAACCAATATTTTCACTTACTTCGTCAAATTAACTATCTATTCTTTGGTAGATAGGTAAACAAAAACCAAAAAGTGCACCTTTTTCAAAATCATTGTTGGTAATAAAAATAAAAGTTTATAGATGAAGTCAAGGTCTTTTTATAAAGTACTTATTATGCAGTTTTCGTTGGCATAAAGAAATAAAGCATATTTCGTTATATTTGCTGAAAGTAATCCTCCCTAGCCGCGCCACATACTTTAAAGATTAATTAATCAAAATGAATAGTTTCTTGAGAGAAAAAAGTATCAACGAAGAGTAGAGAAAAGGTACTATTATATAAATTGGTTTATGGATAGTTAATATTAAATATTGCAAAATTGACTTGCTGCAGAGTATACCTTCCAGCCGGACCACATCCTACGACCAATAACTTCTTAACTAAAGAGGTTTATTGCACCATATTTGTCGTATGCAAGGTACTCTTTAGGTAGTTTTTTTCGGGATATTGATTTATTAATAGTTCATTATACTCTATTTAATTTGAGGTGGCGCGGCCAGAGAGCACTGCCTGGCGGCCGGACCACATAAATTGTTAATTAAAAAGATATCTCTTGAGGTACTAAAAATATATATATATTCCGATGAAAGTAGACTTTAGGTAGGTATTATTTCGAACTATAGCATCTGAGTACTAAACTGTGGTCCGGCCACAGAGGAACACACATTTTTGAGTTAATCGCAAACAGATGGACAGACAGAAGCGGTGATTTTATAGTAGGTAAGTACGTAAAACAGCAGCAGCCCAAAATTTGGATTAAGATGGTTGATGGCATTAAGATGACTTGCAAAATAACTGGGGTACTATAGGTGCCCTATTAACCCGTGCTTGGCGATGTGGGGTTGTCTGTACCTACTTACTAACTAAATCAGGATTCGTACCCGGCTAATTTGTTCCCGAGTAAATGGTTCGCCGAAGTAATGAGGGTTAAAAGCGGCCAACTCGAGGTACATTTTCATACAACCGGTCTTACGTGATTTTGATGTTATTACACATCTTTCTCCAGATAGTTTGGATACACAGCTATCTTGTAGATATAAGCTTCTATGGAATTCAAAACATAAATTTGTGTAACACTAATCTAGTAAAGACCTCTGAAAATCTGTTATTTTACGTGAACTTTGGCCCTCCATAATGTACCTACTCATATATTAAAAATATAAAAAAGTACATACATAGAAGCCTTGCACATGTAAGCTGTTGATCCCCGCATTAACGCCGGCGTTCACGCGCCATTGTCTTACTATTGTGTCTCTAATTACGCACTCAAAAGGTTAATCGAGATTCTAAATGACGACAATTTTTCTTAAGTTTAAAAAACGTATTTCATAGACCATGTTTTGTGAAATATTCTTTTATGGTGTACAATAAAGTTTATTCTATTCTATTATATTAAGTATATTCTAATATTCGAGTAAATCACGGAATTACCGAATGCCATATGCTCAACGTTGAGGATAGGCGAGTGGAAAAGGGGTCTCTTAAGGGTAGCTGTTATGTGGAACTTAAAATAATTGTCTGCTAAAATTTGAGTATACTATAGTTTATCTCTGAGCTGCTTAAACTAAACATATCGATCCTTTTTAGGAAGAAAATCTAAAGATTCAATAGATTCCCTTTCTGATCATTTCCCTAGCCTTTTCTCAACTAGCTTGGAGTAGGCTTCCAGTCTTACCGGATGCGGTTGTATACATATTCAGCCTTTTAATGTTCCCACTGCTGGGACTCAGGCCTCCTCTCTCTAGGAGAGGGAATAGGCCGTAATCCACGCGAGCCCAGTGCGGGTTGGTGGATGTCACATGTCTTCGAATTTTTGGTTCTAGGACATGCCGGTTTCCTCGCGATGTTTTCCTTCACCGTTTTGAGAGCAGTGGTGATAAAATAAATTACACAAAGTAATGCGCCGGGCTGGGTGGTGCGGTTGAATACCTATGTTTTATTTAGAAAGACGGCTTATCAAAAATTAAAAAACCGGGCAAGTGCAAGTCGGACTCGCGCACTGAGGATAAATTTAACTATGAAAACAGTTCAATTTCCGAATCGAGTCTCAAAGATTTTAACGGATTGCAAAAAAGTTTTTTTTTTTTGTGACGTAACTACAAATTTACAGTTTTCAGATTTTTTCCAATACTTATGCTATGTGACCTTACTTCATGCCAAATATCAGGATTTTAGGACAACGGGAAGTACCCTATGAATTTTGATTCCCTTGAGAGCGTCAAAATACTCGTTTTTTGCAATATAAAGAACTGTATCTTTTTTTTCGTCAACTTACAAGTTTGATTTTTTCACAGCTTCAAGGGACCGCAGAATTGAGTATATGGTTTTAATTTCAACTCGATACCTCCACGCTTTCCCGGGATAATGAGTCTTGACAGACACACAGATAGACGGACAACAAAGTGATCCTATAAGGGTTCCGTTTTTTCCTTTTGAGGTACCGACCCCTAAAAAAATGCATTTTCTCTTTATAATTATTCAGTCAGAGATTCAGAGAGAGTATGTTTTTCTTAAATTATTACTTTACCGTTATAATTTACAATTTATTCTATACCGGGAGATGTATCAATACAGATTGAGTACCTAATCCTATTGTAAGGATTACATCAAGATCCTCAATATGAGCGGTGCGTGATTAATATGCAAATGCCAAGATTATGTTGTTCAAGAGTAATCTGTTTGGATTTTCAGCTGTTGAAGATATTTTTGGCAGGTATTCAAATGATGAAAATGGATTTTTACGAAAAAAAAAACAGTACCCAGCCAGAGCGTCTCCCTATCACTCATACAATGTTTTTTTTTTTAAGGTGGACAATCTTCCAATGACGAAGACAGTGACTAAAATCACACCTATGTTCCTTCTTTGCCTTTGCTTTCCAGGACCCCGAGTTTCCCTTTTGGAAGTAAACCCATGGCCTTAATAGGCTTCGGCCCTGCTGGGCCCCTACGGTTTGCCGACATCTTTGAGGCGTGTGTGGAACACTACGCGCCGTCGACGACTTAGTAAGTATTTGTAATTAATCTGGTACCCAAGGAAAGATTTAACTTGTGTTATGGGTACCAGGATTCTCACGCTATTTTTACATTAAAAGAGTAAGATCAGAAGGCAAAAAAAATCCAAAGGCCAAAATTTCAATATCATAATTGAGCCTTTCATTTGTGCAAGTGTGGTGCATGTGATGCTGTGACTTTGTGAAGTAGTGTAGTGTTTGTGCACAGAGTGTTCATGTCCTGACGGGGAAATCGTCAAATAACTTAATCTGACGCCAACATTAGTGCCGTAGCGGTAGTGCTGGGATTTCAGTTCAAACTTGCTATCGGTACACACGATAAAATCTACACTTCATTAAAAGCAGTATCGATGCAGAACGTGACACTTTCACTCATCATCTTCCTGCCCTTGTCCCGTGTTATTTGGGGTCGGCGCAACACGTTTTTTTCTTCCATTCTGCCCTGTCACTCGTCATACTATCACTAACTTCCTTTTCTTTCATATCACTCTTTACACAATCCATCCATCCTTTCTTTGGTCTCCCTCTCCCTCTCCATCCATCCACATGTAAACTCATAACTCTTTAACACTGACACTTTAACTATGAGTCTTAAATAAAACGATTATTAATTCGCGACTCTGAGCAATCGTGCGTTAGGCGCGTGCAGTATGTCTGCGATTGCAAAACGTGGTCCTATGATATTTTGAAATACATGCGTATGACTGGTCTTTTATATTATAAGTCATTTAGTTACGCTTGTTGGTTGTGGGATTGCTGAAGGCACACGGGTGGGTTTTAGTCAGTAGGTAAAGGTCTGACAATCCCTCTCACTCCGCAGGAACTGCGATTTATAAAGAAAGAAAGACAATACGTTAATTTAGCGCACAGACACACACAACGAAGAAACTAGTACAGCAGAAATTAAATAAAAACATAAAAAAGGCTGCTAAAAAAGCCAAATAACTCTTCACCCCATTTGGGATTCGAATCAGGACCCCAAGTTTAGTAATCCCACTAGTGGCCACTAGACCAGAGAGGTATTTTTTTTTATTACTGATAGGCTCGCTGATGGACCATCTTCATCCATCTCACCCAGATGGTAAGCGATGATGTGGTCTACGATGGAGCACGCTTACCTAGAAGTAACTGATTCAGTCTTGACTTAAAGATCCCCAGCTAGTTGTAGCTATCAGGAAACACAGACTCCAGCAGGGAATTCCACTCCTTAGCTGTACGCACAACGAATGTGTTCCCAAAACGTTTTGTACGTATGTATGGGTGAGATGTCCACCATTAATGGCTGTCTATTAGTTAACCAAACGCGACGCAAATAATTTCATAAAATAGTAGTCAGAATCTAATAAATATGCCATGGTCATCTATTTTTCATTTTTAGGGTACCTCAAAAGGAAAAAATGGAAACCTTATAGGATCACTTGGTTGTCCGTCTGTCTGTCTGTCAAAACCCTTTATCTCGGCAACGCGTGAAGGTATCGAGTTGAAATTTAAACCATATACCTGTCAATACATAGTCTGCGGTCCCTTGAAGCTGTGAAAAAATTAGACTTCTGAGTTAACGACAAAAAAAAAGATACGGACGTTTATGTAGCAAAAAACGTATATTTCGACGCTTTCAAGGGAATTAAAATTCATCGAGTACTTCCCGTTGATCTAGAATCCTGAAATTTCGCATGAAGCAAGGTCTCATAGCACTAATATAGGAAAAAATCTGAAAACTGTAAATTTGTAGGTACTTACTTACGTCAGAAAAAAAACTTTTTTTGCGATTCGGAAAAATCTTCGTAACTCAATTCGGGAATTGAACTGTTTTCATAGGTAAGTTTGTACGGAACCCTCAGTGCGGTTTTTTTTTATTATTGAAATATACCCATTTCTATTTCAATGAAAAATGTATGATTCATTTGGTTTCAGAATTCAGTGATTCAAAGCAATACAGATAATATTTGATTACCCTGAAATATGACTATATCAATATACAAGATAAGATTAAATTTTATCATGTTGGACAACCATTGGTTTTGATTTCCAACATAAAAATATACCTATACTAGATTCTGCCAGCGGCTTCGCCCGCGTGAAAGTAGGTTTCTCCATACAAACTTTGAACCCCCGTTTCATCCCTTTAGGGGGTGAATTTTGGAAAATCCTCTCTTAGTGCTCGCCTACGTCATATGAGAAAGCCTTGTGCAAAATTTCAGGTTTCTAGTCCCAGTAGTTTTGGCTATGCGTTGATATGTCAGTCAGTCAGTTTCTCCTTTTATATATATAGATATCCCCAAGAGACCGGCCCTTAATTTGAGCAGAACTGACAGTTGCTCTAATAGTATTTGTCAGAAAAAGAAATGATAACCTGGTAAAGTTACTGCTGACGGGAAAGTAGATTGAAAAAGACCCAGCAGCAAATCAGTGCTACAATGCCTGTTCTACAGTCGCCCTTTGCGATCTAAGGCTATGGTCACTCTTTCAAACGTTCTCCCAGCTGGGGGGCGATCGGCGGCAATGACCCGCGCCCGGCCCTGGTAAAGGCAATGGTTCGGAGCAAGGAGGAATAGCAGGCGGTTTCTGCGAAGCAATGATAGCGAAGGAAGTGGCTGCACGCGTGAAGGAATGTACTTCCTCACGCACCATCCGCCGGGATCCTAATCCCGATTTCTAGCCTTCGTAGGCGTGGGCTTGCAGACGACGAGCCATGAGTCGCCGTACGACCGTCGTCGACGACGCGTACTGTTTCCCGCGCACCTCATAGAGATGTCAGAAAAACCGTAGGGGCCTAGTAGGGCCGAAGCCTATGGGGCCATGGGTCATCCGAAAGGGAACCCCGGGGTCCTGGGACGCAAGGGAAAGAAGAAACATAGGAGAATGTTTTAGTCAGTAAGTAAATGTAGGACACGCCCTCTCGTTCCAGCCTAGAACGGGAGAAGACATTGGATGATTTCTATTCCCCCAGCAAAGTTCACCTTACAAAATCGCCTATTAACAAACCTAGTCGCAACTCTGTAGCCAACCTAAAGTCATGATCATTAGTATTTTAAACCCGGTACTATCAGGGTCTTTCCTGCATCAACGCCTTATATGTACTTCCTATTATATGCGCTGTGTATATGGCTATAGGTACTTGACCGTGTAGGTGCAGTTTTTAGCTTTGTTTAAAGTATTGACGGGACAATGACCAGAACTTTTTAAATTGTAGTAAATGGAAAGACGGCTGATCTATCTGTCTGTCTGTTCGCGATAAACTTAAAAACTGATTTTCACCAATAGACTGAATGATGATGAGGAAGGTTTAGTTTAAAATAAAAGAGAAAAAAAAATGCATATTACAATGCGTTCCAAATAAGAATAGGACCGATTGCCATGTTGTGACGTCACGTCATACTGTCAAATCGAAGAATTATTATGGTGAGCAAAACCAGATATTTTTAAAATTTAATTTATTCACGAACTGTGAACGAAAAACAGTTTAATCAAAAGCCTCAAAATTCAATTTTGCTCATCTCTAAGTTCTTCAATTTTGCCCAATTTCTTGCGATTTGACAGTATGACGTGACGTCATAACTTGGCAATCGATCCTATTCTTATTTGGAACGCAATTTACATTTTAGTTATCAGATTAACAGAGAACTACTTCGCATAGAAAGTGAAATACTGGATATCTATGATTACTCTAATCTTTAAATAAGAAAAAATGCATTATAACTGTCTCGAAAAGATCTTTCACAAGGTACATCGTATTACATTTCAAACACTTCTTAGTAGCAGTGCGAAAAAGACGTATTTAGGGATGTCTCAAATCTTCGTGGACCACTTCTGATGCCTTCAGGCAGCACCAAAAACACGAGGTTAAGAACCACAACGCTAGATAGACAGCACCGCTTACCAGCTTTACTAACTGGGTGGAGGTAAATGACATCTAAACATAAGTTCGTGACGGGTCATTAGATCCTTACCCGCGTTTGCCCGCAATCCGTCTGGATTTCGGGTCAGGGGTTCAGAGTCCAGACTACCTTCAGAACGCCCTTAATGCTTATTTACTTAAATTGAGTCTAGCGTCTCAGCACGTCTCTATGGGTTCATGACCAAAATGACAGCTGTCAATGTCAAAGAAGAGATTTTTGGCGCCTTTATTAGCGTCAAAAAATTAAGTGAAAAGAAGGTGCTAGGTAAGGACAAAATGTATTTATTTTAATTAATTACAACGATGTTAAAGTTCTTACCTTTGGCGTCTTTATTAGATTAATGAATTAGGTTGTAAAGCAGCTTTATATCATATTTAAAAAGTAATCTTGTGGTTTGTGACGTAGATCTTGTAGACAGGACAACGAGTTCATGTGAGTGTTAGCTAGACCAAGGAAAATATGTATTAATTCAATCTTATGACTGTCTTCCGTTCCGAAAGACGGGAAGAGACCTATTTTGGACATCCGGGTCACGCTGACACGCAACACATATTATATCAATGACGCTACAACACTGTGGCTGAAATATTGTTATTTCATACTTTTTATTAAAAAAACGGCTAAATGCGATTCGGACTCGCGCACGAAAGGTTCAAAAAACGGCAAAATTATAACGTTTGTTGTATGGGAGCCCTATTTAAATATTTGATTTATTCTGTTTTTAGTATTTATTATTATAGCGACAACAAAAATCCATCATCCGTGAAAATTTCAACTATCTAGCTAACACGCTTCAATAGATACAACTTGGGGACAGACAGACGGACAGTGGAGCCTTAGTAATAGTATCCTGTTTTTATCCTTTGTTGTATACGGAACCCTAAAAAAGAAGGAGATGGAAGACAGCTGAGTTGTCAAAAATGCTTAAAATGATAGTACGAGACAGACTGGACTAATTACCATGGCATGAAACCCTCTTTTACATTGTAAGCGTTAGTTAGAATTGATAGGATGCTGCCTACGCGAACAGAAGTCCCATTATATCTATTTGTTAATTAAAAATAAGCATTTAAGAGCATTCATCCGTTAAAACTACGCAGTAGCCAAAATCAATGATTTCCGACGGACAATATAACAATAATGTGTTTAATTTCTAGATAAGATATTGACGTCATATTATTGGGAATTTCATAATCTAGTGTATGTTCCAAAAACATTTTCAAATGATCGTATAGTTTTCCCATTAGAACAGTTCTTATCCAAGCCGTTTTTAAAACTAGCGGTCGACGGTCTACGCAGATGCGAGATAGTAGTTAAACCGTGTATGGTAAACTTACAACATTTTACTTTAAAAAAAAAAAATGATAACATTGACTAGTACATGGCGCAAAAAAAAACACGATTGCTGTAAGTTTTCATTCAAGAAAAGTAATCTCAAAACTGAAATTTTTAGCCGTTTTTGGAGATATTAAACGTGTTAGTTTAGGATAATATATGAGGCATTTTTGTTTTTTTTTTTTAGACTTATTAATTGAACGCATTTACGATCTATGACATGGTACAATATTTTTTAATAACTTATTTGTTTACACTACAATTATTTAATATCACTATATAATAGATGCGAAATCGCGTTAGCGCTTTGTACCGGCCGAGGTCTTTCAGATTTTTAGTCTTTCCATTCTACAGTGATACTAAATAATTAATTGTATTGTAGTGCACATTATTGTTATATTTTCCGTCGGAAATCATTGATTTTGGCTTCTGCGTGGTTTTAACGAATGAATGCTCTTAAGTAACGAAAACCCCACCCAAATCAGATCAGTAGTTTTAGAGAAAATCGCGGGCATCTAGCACTTTTTTTGAAGTCAAAGCAAAACAATACTTTTACTCGTGCATTTGCTTCTGTTCAAAGCAATATGAAAACATACTTCAACCATTTTTGCATCGGGCAGAGGCGAGTTTAACAAAGTTTCACATAGTCCTATCGAGGAGCGAGTCGAGTTCTGAATAGCAGGATAAAACATACGAGCAACAACTTTCAACTGAAGCCTTTACGTTTCGCTCCAGCATGGTATGTTGTACCCATGTAGACTTGTTCATCAGCTCGCTGCTGCAAAACTCGCGAGTCCGCGCGAGCTGGCACCTTCCTATTTTATTTATTACCTATTTTCTCTGTCGTCAACTCGCTTGAACGTAAAAAGCTAACGTATTTATGTACAGTCAGCTACAAAAACTTCTTATAAAATGGGTGATGTAGTTACCCACTTTAAATGTGCCTCAAGGAGATATCAGCAACCGTAGGGGCCCAGCAGTGTCGAAACTACTGGGGCCTAGGGTCTGATGCTGAAAGGAAGACTCGGCCCTGGTATGAAAGGCAACGAAGGAACAGGAGTGGGTTTTAGTCAGTAAAAGTCTGACACCTGCCTCTCCGCTCAAGGCCGGGAGATGTCATTAGATGATTTCCCAACTAAAAAAAAAACAACTGGATTCTTGTCAGTCAAAGTCTAACACTCCCTGCTACGGATAATGCCTGCCTGCTGCAATAGCTATGATACGTTAGGATAGCTAGAATCTTGTTTGACTAGAAGCTAGGTTTCTTAACACATGTAAAGGAAAAAGTCTGAAAACTGTAAACTCTAAGTTACATCACCAAATAATTACTTTTACGCGATTCGGAAAAATCTTCGAGACACGATTTAAGTTTGTATAGACTATGGAACTCTCGGTGCGTTAGTCCGACTCGCACAGGACTGGTTTTTTCTTGCAGTTCATCTATATATATTTATATATATTAAAGGAAAGTCGTGTTAGTTACACTATTTATAACTCAAGAACGGCTCAACCGATTTGGCTGAAAATTGGTGGGGAGGTAGCTTAGAACCAGGAGACGGACATAGGATACTTTTTTTTTTTAGTAGGGTAGACAGGGTAGGGTAGGTTTTATTGAAGAGAATGCGAGTCCTCGCATTTCATTTGTTTTTACATAACTTCTGTCTGTGTTTTTCGAATGATTAGGTTTACAAGTGTAGTACCTTAACGAAGGAAGATCATAGTAAGTTACAGTTAGTAATTTTTGCAAATAGGATTTCTTTTTCCAAATTCAAAGATTCAAAAATTCAAAAGCATTTATTTCAAATAAACCATTTATAGGCACTTTTGAAATGCCAAGAAGGCAGTCAGTCAGAAAAAATGATGCTGATGATTTTTTTTTTTAGTAGGGTAGATAGAGTAGGGTAGAGTAGGGTAGGTAGAGTAGGGTAGAGTAGGGTAGAGTAAGGTAGAGTTGGGTAGAGTAGGATATAGTAGTCAGTTGACGGGAGCGAAGCCGCGGGCAAAAGCTAGTTACTTATAAATGTTAAGGTATATCACTGATACTTTTACTATGTACAAGCACCTGTGACTAGATGAATGTATGGCGTGTTATCACAGGTTGCACTGATATCTTGTTTATGCGCGTGTGCCTCCCGGGGGTGTCGTAACAATCTATCAATAGTCTTGTCTCATCCGTCAAGACCTTGTTGATAAGTAATTGAATTTTCCTTACCGCTCTCCCTCAGGATATCTGTAACAAATACAAATAAGATTAAGTAACGGATATCAAGAAAATTTATTATTTGTTCGGTATTATAAAAACGTTTGCCCAGTAGCGGAATGCCTAGTATCCTAAAAACCTTTGCCCAGTAGAGAAATTCACACTATTCTAAAAACCTTTGCCCAGTAGAGGATTATCTAGGATTCTAAAAAACTTTGCCCAGTAGAGGAATACCAGTATTCTAAAAACCTTTGCCCAGTATTCTAAAAAACTTTGCCCAGTAGAGAAATGCCAAGTATTTTAAAAACCTTTACTCAGTAGAGGAATGCACAGTATTCTAAAAACCTTTACCCAGTAGAGGAATGCACAGTATTCTAAAAACTTTTGCCCAGTAGAGGAATGCCCAGTATTCTAAAAAACTTTGCCCAGTAGAGAAATGCCCAGTGTTATAAAAACTTTTGTCCAGTAGAAGAATGTCTAGTATTCTAAAAACCTTTGCCCAGTAGAGGAATACCTAGTCTTGTAAAAAAAAAATTACCTTCGTCACAATTCGTTTTTAACAACAAAAATACTATACGGATTGTCAATATCAAGTGTTGCACAAAAAAGAACTCAAGCCAGGTACATTTATCTAAAGGCCCTGCCTCAGCTTACCGCTTACTACTCAATCGGAACTAGCAAGTACTCGGAACTATAAAGTACTCGGAACTACTTCATACGATGCGACGCCGCGCCGGTGTTTCAGGCAGGACAGACGACTCTTTGAGATCTGTCTTACTCACACAGACATGGCCAACTTTACAAGTGACTTTGAAGTCGGTTTTATTGAAGAGAATGCGAGTCCTCGCATTTCATTTGTTTTTACATAACTTCTGTCTGTGTTTTTCGAATGATTAGGTTTACAATTATAGTACATTAATGAAGGAAGATATAGTGAGTTACAGTTAGTAATTTTTGCAAATACGATTTCTTTTTCCAAATACAAAGATTCAAAAATTCAAAAGCATTTATTTCAAATAAACCATTTACAGGCACTTTTGAAATGTTAAGAAGTCAGCCAGTCAGAAAAAATGATGCTAATTGCACATTCCAAAGCGTAGATCTCTATGGAGAAGAATGTGCAAGAAACTCCATGGACACTCTTTTCAATCATGTTTTGCAATTACAAATATCTCTGTTACATGTTTCTTGTCGCTATCATGTGAGAACAATGTCAATAAAGTAAAAATTAAACTAAATATAGATATTAAAATAGCAACTGGCAGCTAAGAGATGACCAGTCTCAACTGACAGCGCAAATTAAAAAGTATCCAATAATAATATTAGACTGCTGTCTCTAGCAAAGGGCAGTGGTAACGACCTAGACTTACGACTTGTGGGTGGTGGGTTCATTCAAACCCAGCCAGGCGCATTACTTTGTGTTATTTATTCATTATCATCACTGCTCTCAAAACGATGAAGGAAAACATCGTGAGGAAACCGGTATGTTCTAGAGCCGAAAAATTCGAAGACATGTGATATACGTTAATCTGCACTGGGCCCACGTGGTTTATTTTTTTCAATTTGATATAAACACCATTGCTCGATAGCGATCCCACCTGATGGTACAGAGTGATGCAATGGTGGAGGCGCACTAGTTTATTATGGCCCATGCCCTCTCTTAAATAGGAGGCCAGAGTTTTAGCAGTGGGAACATTAGAAGTCTGATTATAATGTCTCTAGTATAATAAAAATAATCTTTTTTCAGACGCAGATCCATTAAAAACAACTTACAATTAAATATAAAAACATCATACAAAATGTAACAATAATACACTGACATTTCGCCAACGTTTCAACGAAGCACAAATAAAGACAAAGGGCTGTAACTGAAAACTTCTAACTGGAAAACCCCACTCACTTTCCTGGAAATCGAACCCGAACTAACGCTCTCGCAGAGGGTGAATTTGTTAGGTAGTCTACTTCAACCCTCTTTCAGCAACTCCTCCTTTTAATAAACGCTATATTATTACCCACCCTTTAGCCAGAATATTACTAGTAAAGTATGAATTTTCTATCTTCACACATTTCTTGTGAAGATAGATCTATACGTGACAATATTAAAAAGAGAATTCTCATATCCAGAACAAATAATTTTATTTTTATACACTCGCTTTTTGATGAGAATTATGTCACGTACCAAATCTTTGAAAAAAAGTTATCCGGCTCGAAGGACCAAAAATTTACGGGCCTAAAGGTATAAACTGATTTTGTTCAATTTGTGTATTGCCCGAAAATAGATGATCGACCCGCGGCGAATGTGTCTTTCATCGATGCAACTACTAAAATGCTTACTTAAATGTGTGTTTTTATTCATTCGCTGCGCGTCGATGTCAGCACAAAATTAATACATTTAATATGTACGGGTTTGCTCGTACAGCTCTTTATTGCCTTTTCACAAAAAAAAAGAAAATTATTTTATCGTGGGTGCGTTCACAAACATCTACTCACATAAAAACACCGTAAGTATATTATAAAACTATAACAGTTTAATGATAAAAATATATCATCAACCATCTTAAATTACTATTAGACCCAACACAAATCTAACAAATGCCAGACAGGCTGGACTTAGTCTAATTTTGGCTGGACTTGCAACCAAAAAACTGGCAACACTGCACACAGTTCACCTTTCGTTACTTTGTTCTCCCCTTACCCTTAAAGCCATCCACAAATCTTCCAAGATAAAGGTCATTATCCCCTTTTCATTATATGACTTATCAGAGCCAATATAAATATGCACGGGTCACGTTCTCCAGACCTCCTCTAGACGCCTGCAGTCTAGACTCTACGCACGTTTATGACGTCAAAGAATAGACACGTCAGTCGTTCATTTGAAATCAATTATATATTGACCTGCAGAGTTTTGTACTAAAGGAATACATTGGACTGAGGCCCTCCTTCTTAGCGTATCGATGGCAAAACTAGTTAAATGCCGTGGCCGAATACTGGGCGTATTCGGCCACGGACAATGCCGTCCGCTGATGCTGTCATTAGGTCCCGACGTGAACAGGTAACAGGGCACGTGATGCAGGATCGAAGGTGGGACATGGTCTGTGGAGAGACGCCGCACAAACACTGAAGATCGGAACCGTCCGAGAACCCCCGTCTGCCCTACCACGAGCTCTTAACGCGGTCCTTTTTACGACCTAAACTGAACTGTTAAAGGGATGGAGCTGTATAGAGTGTATAGCAAAATCACTCTTTCTCGCTCGCACGATTGACATTTTACGAGTAACACGTCATGGTAAAGCCCCTGGTCTTTTGTATCGATAGTATTTAGGGTGAAATTTTACCCAGTATTTGATTTACTGTCGTGTCAATGAAAAGAAAAGCTGAAGTAAAAGCTCTATGTGGGCCACGGCCAGTGAGTGGCCCACCGGTACTCAGGTGGTACTCTAGGTGGGCCAAGGCAGTGCATGGCCCACCTAGAGTTCTCTAAAACGACTACGAACCTAAGTGAGCCACTGCAAGTACAACTTAGACAGTAGGTACTCCAATGAGCAGCAGTACAATTGCGGAGTTTAGTCCCATACAATACCTCACCTGTTCGACGAGTCGACAGCGATGCGGAGGAGTTTTTCGACGCCGTACCTTTATTTAATTTTTTTTTTAGTTCTTTAGGACTTGCACTTGCCCAGTTTTTTTTTTACGAAATACATTTTTAGAACGTAAATAAAGCAAAAAGAGATTATTTTTTGTTTGAGATTGGAAATCATTAAATGAATTCCGCTCTAGGCACTTTAGGGTCAAGCTAGAGGGCGTGTCAAGATTTTACTGACTAAAACCCACCTGTGTTCCTTTATTTACCCATTGCGTTCTAGGTAACTCTTTCAAACTTTCCCGCAGCCCTAGCAGGCATCAGCCTTCAGTCAAAACATTTCAACATCATCATTTCAGCCGAAAGACGTCCACAGCTGGACATCGGCCTGCCCCAGTTGTCACCACAATGGTCAGTGTTGTGTGTTTCGTCCATCCATCGGAATCACGCGACCCTCACCAGGTCGTCGGTCCACCTTGTGAGGCCTTCGAACGCTGCGTCTTCAATCGAAATTACTTCCATAATATAGATGTACGGATCGTAGCAGGTACCTTCTGCCATGAGAAAACAGCGTCAGCTTATATGTATACTAGCTTTTGCCAGCGGTTTTGCCCGCGAGAGAAAAAGTTTTTCTAAACAAACTTTGGACCCCCGTTTCATCATCTTAAGGGCTGAATTTTTGAAAATCCTCTCTTAGTGCTCGCCTACGTCATAAAAGAAAGCCTTGTTCAGAATTTCATGTTCTTAGTCCCAATAGTTTCGGCTGTGCGCTGATATGTCAGTCAGTCAGTTTCTCCTTTTATATATATATAGATGTGTGTATGTATAAACGAGAGAAAGTTACATCAGCTGATAACAATCTAGCTGTCTTTCTGATGAGTCAGATGAAGGAAGTCCTTGTTGTAGTCGTCAAGAGACGAGTGACACAATTACTTATTATAGTGTCCTATTCTAACAGCTGCTATGAATTACGCAACCTCTTACGAGCATTATAATATGAAGGAAAGTGGAAAAAGTGAGTCCACAAGTATAACATATCATCATACCTATATTTCCCACCCACATTTCGCTAAATCCTTACTAATATTATAACTATTAAAACTTAGCTCTGCAGCATACGCTGTTAAACAGATTCGAAATTTAACTGATGTAGAGACTGCCCGTTTAGTTTACTTTAGCTATTTCCATAGTGTCATGTCGTACGGTATTCTACTGTGGGGAAATGCCGCCGAAATACAGTCAATTTTTGTATTGCAAAAAAGGGCTATTCGTTCTATTTACAAATTAAGTCCCAGATACTCCCTCAGAGATAAATTTAAAGAAATCAATATAATGACTGTACCTTCACAGTATATTTACGAGAATATTGTGTATGCACATAAAAATATAAACATGTTTAAAAAATACAGTGATGTTCATAATTTTAATACTAGGAACCAACACAAATTTGTGGTTCCTACAATCAGGCTGAAAAAAATAGGGGGCTCATTTAGATGCCAATGTATACACTTCTATAATAAACTTCCTAGTCATATTCAACAACTAAGCCTTAATAAATTTAAATTATTTGTAAAGCGAAAACTTTGCCAAAAGGCTTTTTACACTATAAAGGACTATGTTGAGGACCAAAAGGCTTGGGATTGACCTGCTCCAGTAGGTACGCACTGCAACTGTTGTCTTATTATTATTATTTTTTCTTTTGTTTTTATTTTTAATTGTGCTTTTTATTATTTATTACAATTCGATATTGTAGATTATTTTTATTTTGCAATTTGACTTTTTTTTTTTTTTCTTCTATTAATTTTTGACAAAAATGTTTACTTTGCTAAAGTATTACATTTTGTAAACTACCTATATTTTTCCTTTTATTATTGTGAACGTGAGGACTATGTTGATTGTTTTTTTTTTTTTTCCTTTTCAGTAATTTTAATGTGTCTGGCAATTTGAGTATTTTCTGCGGCCTACCCAAATGTCCTTTCCTTGGTATTGTTCGTCAAGTCGTTGAGCTCCTTAGTAGTCCTGAGTTGAGCTTTACGAATACTGACAAATGCTTGCACTGACTGGACAGGTCCACTCAAATCTGTATGGTTCTTTCTTCAAAAGACCATTTCAGACAAATCTGCATGGTTCTCATGTGATTTGACCATTACATATTTACTGTATGGACTTTAAAAGAGACTTTGACCCCTGAGTTTGTTTCGGTGTTTCTTCTCAGGGTAGTCAGCTAGGAAACACCGGCCTCATCTAGTTTAAAAATGACGAAAAAAAAAATTGACGTGTAAAAGTGTTTTTTAAACCTATTTACAAAATAAATATCATTTATCATTTATAATATTTATGGTAAAGTCACTCTGTCTGTCTGTCTCTTTGTTTGTTTGTTACTTCTTCACGTCTAACGATTGAATAGTTTTTCGTGAATGATTCACATTCTCATGCACTATAGACTCCATAAACCCGTAGATTATTTAATTTTTTAATTTTTAATAGTTGAGTGGTCTACACTGTCCTCTCGGCTGACTGACGATTCGGACACAGTATGAAAACATCACACGTCTTCGAATTTTCGAAATTTTTTCGAGGACATGCAAACCGGGACGGCATGTCCTAGAACCAAAAATTCGAAGGCGTGTGACATTCATCAACCCGCACTGGGCCTGCGTGGTGGAATACGGCCTATTCCCTCTCCCAGAGAGGAGGCCTGAGTCCGAGCAGTGGGAACATTAAAAGGCTGATTATGCTATCCGAATTGGCACATTTATAAAATTTGTCAATAAATTTGGTGTCCGAATATATTGTGTCCGAATCCTCAGCAAGTCGTCCTCACATATCTATTAATATGGAAATATTGCTCGCAAAATGAGTCGCTCCCCCATTTGAAAAAAAAAGTTATTAGACCACATTTTGAAACATAATTAAATGGCCGTCTTTTTACCCGACTGCAAGAAGAGTTATGTTTTTCGCGCGTATCTTTGTGATGTGTTCTTGAATAAAAGTGAATGTTTCAAAGGGAATATTGTAAAAATATATTTAAAAAAAAAACTGGGCAAGTACGAGTCGGACTCGCGCCCTGAGGGTTCCGTACATACTTACCTATGTAAACAGTTCAATTCACGAATGGAGTCTCGAGGATTTTTCCGAATCGCATTTTTTTTTTTTTGTTGTGACGTATAAAAAATTTACAGTTTTCAGATTTATTCCTATAGTTTGATTTTTCCACAGCTTCAAGAGACCGCAAACTTGAGTATATGTTTTTAATTTCAACTCAATACCTCCACGCGTTCCCGAGATAAAGGGTCTTGACAGACAGACAGACAGACGGACGGACAACAAAGTGATCCTAAAAGGGTTCCGTGTTTTTCCTTTTGAGGTACCGAACCCTAAAAAAAGAGTAACCGTGGAGTTTCTTGCCGGTTCTTTTCTTATAAAACGACCAATTGGAAGTTCAAAATACTTTATTTCGTATAGGCACACGAAATAAAGTATTTTGAATATTCAATATTCACGAAGGAAAACTGTTGACAGAAGCTAGTTTAACATAGACTCACAGATATATTCCCCAAAGGATTACCCAGGTATCTGTAGTACACCCACATTTCGCTAGGTAACATAGAATTACACCAATATTCCCCAAAAGGTAATGCCCTCTGTATTATTAACCTACACGATAATACACCCATATTTATAGCCATTTATGAAGTCCTAGGGGATGAGCCTAATATCATTATCCTGGCACGAATTCAGACTCTAGGTTGTTAACGAGAAATTCAAGACAGAAAATCTCATTACCTGCCGAATGTTACTGGACGCACAAGACCGGTCGTTAAGGCGACACTTGGGGGAGGCCTATGTCCAACAGTGGACGGCTTTCGGCTGAAATGATGAGGATGATGATCCATTGTTATAAAATCGAATCGAAATAATCGAAGATGTCCATCTTCGGTGAACCCCAGCGTAGATGCCTTTTTTTGAGTGTGAAATAATATTCAATAATATATTCACACAACTATCACACAACGCCGTCTAGTCCCAAGCTAAGCAGAGCTTGTGTTATGAGTACTAGACAACTGATAAACATACTTAAATATTTCTAAATACATACATAATTATAGATAAATTACACCCAGACACAGAACAAATGATTGTGCTTATCACACAAACATTTGTCCTGGGTGGGAATCGAACCCACGACCTCCGGCATAGCAGTCAGGGCCACTAACCACTAGACCAACAGGCCAGTCAAATAGAAATAAATCAAATACACGGGTTATTTGATTATTTTCAGGTCCTGGTGGAGCGAGAAGTGTCACACTTTCACTAACTAAGACCTTCCTTGTTCCTTCAGTTGCCTTTTGGGTTCCCTTGCCGCGGTAACCCTTTCAAACAACACCACAGCTCTGACAGATGCCGAAGCCCGAATGTATGTTTTTTTTAATTATGTAAATTAGTGCTTGACTGGCGATCCCTCCTGTTAGTAAGAACTAGAAGTGATGCAATCGATGACGGTGAATCACACTACTTTATGAAGAGTCTATTCACTCTAGGCTTGAAGAAACCTAAATTATAATCGGACGGGAAGGCCCCAACAGGCAAAAATGAGTGATGCCGAAAATCCAGGATGCATAAAAAATGCCTTTGTTTAGAGTAAGGGAAATCATCAAATAACTTTTACTGACTAAAACCCCGTGTTCCTTTAGTTGCCCTTTACGTTCCAGGGGCGCGGTGACTGTTCCAAACGATCCTGCAGCCTTGGTATGCATACACTTGAATCAATTATCAGAACATTGTAGTAAGAAAACATTAGCAAATATTCTGTGACAATCGGGTAAAAATAATTTAGAATACATTTCTTTGTACATTCTAACCTGCTACTCGTTCAGTTAACATGTCATTACTGTTACAAAACACGTTGGAAACATAATTATTATGAATACACTGACGTCCTTCTTTTCAAACAAGCGTATTGACAGCTACCTAATCTATTGTTATGTATATTAGGTATTACATACTAGCACTTTACTAGCGACTTTTTTTTAAAATTGATATAAATCAGTGTGTGACTGCGAGCCCACCTGATGGCAAGCAGTAATGCAATCATTGATGGTGAGGCGCACTCAGTTTATTAAGAGCCTATTCACTCTAGCCTTGAAGACACCTAAATTATAGTTGGACGGAAAGACCGCAGCAGGCGCTTAGTCCAGACCGTTGAAGTTTCAACAATGTAAGGGTGGATACTCGCCGTACGTCGGGTTGTCAGATGGTAGAAAGAAGATGGCGGAATCAAGTCATGCAATTCCCACGCACACTCTCCAAAATGTAACCTGTAAAATACCGAAAGGCTGGCTACCCTGCGCCTGTGCTCGAGGCTTTTTATAAAAACTTTAATACCTACTCCTGAAACCGTTTATATTGAAAGTAAATTTCTCCATACAAACTTTAGACCCGGGCTGTTTCATCCCCTTAGGGGGAGAATTTCGGAAAACCCTCTCTTATGCTCGCCTACGTCATTAAAGAAAAAGTTGTGCAAAATTTCACACTCCTGGTCCCAGTACGCTGTGATGGTATGTCAGTCAGTCAGTTTCTCTTCTCATATATAATATAAATTTTATATAGATAATAGATTTTCCACCCTCAATATAAAAAAAATAGGCGTGATGTTATGTTTAATATAACAAGGTATTGACGTACGGTTAAACGTATAATATACTTCTGGAACCTCGTCATTAATCAAATACTAAAAATTTCAGCATATGAAAACTAATCTTCTAACCTTGAACTCACAATTAACGAGCCACCCTCTAAACAGGACCTGCCAGACGGTTACATCATGTGTATTGATTGGCACGCCAGGGGCGCTCCCCTCTGGCAGGCTGGCATGTCGACGACCCGATGAATGAAGCCTTACCACCCCTGTGCGTACCCCTGGTTCGGATGTAGGGTGTCTGGATGCGATAGGCCGTTAGGGTGACTATTATTGATTGGATGCATTCAAGGGTAAAATTTCGCTATAGCTAATGCAGTGAAAGTCGAGTACCCCTCGTGGTAGATTAATGTTTCAGACAATCAAAGTGTACAGACTTCGAAATGTTGCAATTAACTTATTAATTTTGCTTTATGCACGAGCACAACTGTACATTTAGGCATTTTTAGACAAAGACATCTGTCCATTTCAGATTGCCTGAAAGAAATGGCCGAGTGCGAAAAGGCCGCCAATTGTATGGTTTTTTTTTAATAATTATTTTAAGCTTCCTTTGTGTAAATTGTAATCTTGGTGTACAACAAAGAATAAATAAATACAGTTTGGATCTTAATTCATTGGAAATTTTACAGGGGTTGAAAGTACTCACGAATATGAAGAACTTTCACTTTGGAATCAATTCTAAAATACGAGAAAAACTCCGATATATATTTTTGCATAACTTGACAAAAAGTAAACAAATGATGACTTTTTTTTTCCTTATTACAGTTAAGTCCACTTGCGCCAAAATTTTAATCAATCATACAAAATGAGTCCGTGTTAGCAACTTAGCAACGAACTTAGCCTTCATCACCTAGCCAATAAAACATTGTTCGTGTCCGTAGGAATTTTCACCCCTTGAAAGATAGCCAAGAAATTTAAAGTCACTTTATAAAGTTTATAATTACTTAAGGTTATAAAAGACTAGCTTTTGTCAGCGGCTTCACTCGCGTGAAAATAGAAAATATATAGCCTATGTTACTTACTTAATGAAAAAGTAGCATTCAACCGGTGAAAAAATGTTGAAAATCGGATCGAGATTAGTAATTCTTGAGTTTATTCATCATCATCATTCAGCCAATAGACGTCCACTGCTAGACATAGGCCTCCCCCAAATGTCGCCACAATGAACGGTCCTGTGCTTCTCGCATCCATCGAACTCCCGCAACCTTCACCAGGTCATCGGTCCACCTTGTAGGGCCTTCCAACACTGCGTCTTCCGGTACCTGGACGCCACTCCAGAACCTTTATAGAGTTTTTTCATTACAAACTAAAACACAAATCTTATCTCTTATTTATTAGTTTATATGCGCACATTCGCCCAAATGCGATCCACTTTTATTAGGTATCTCGATTGAACTGTACAGCACGTTCTAGATATAAGAGTCAAAACGCTACTATATTTTTAGATTGACGCTTTGTTGCTATGTTAATACCACACATCACACAACAACACACACATCACTAAGCGTTTCGCTTCGTCGTTTATACCGCGTAGGTACATCGAGGGACTGGAACAATTTGCCTGCTGCGGTCTTCCCGTCAAACTATAATTTAGGTGTCTTCAGGGCTAGAGTGAATAGGCTCTTAATAAACTAGTGCGCCTCACCATCAATGATTGCATCGCTGCTTACCATCAGGTGGGATCGCAGTCAAGCACTGGTTTACTTATATGAATAAAAAAAAAAATCACAACACATGTTACTTCATATTTTTTCTAACCACTTCCAGTATTCCGACTGATTCCGACCTCCCGTCTGGGCACCCTCTTGATATGAATTATAGCATTAAAATTTAATATTTCTGCGTCATGAACAGTTACTTAGCTACGGGAATATTGCGATTCGATTATAAATTCGTCATTCTAGGCCCCCTCGTTTATGTAGAATTTATGAAATGGTAAAACCCTATGTACATTTATTTTGTTGACTGTACTATAGGTATATTTATTCTGATGTAGCAAGGAATTTAGACGTATGGCGTTGTGCCACCGGTAAATGATTGACATCCCACCCATACGTACTAAGTGTTTTGGGAACACATTTTTGTGCGTGCTGAGGAGTGGAATTCCCTACCGTAGTCTGTGTTTCCTGATAGCTACAACCTAGGGGTAGGTTACTTCTAGGCAAGTGTGCTCCATCGTCGGCCACATCATCACTTACCATCAAGTGATATAGTGGTCAAACGTGAATCTATCTATTTAATAAAAAAAAAAACTGTATTTTATTTGATGGCTGTATCAGCTGTATGTGATTACTTGTTAACTATATTTTTTTTTATGTAGGACATAATCAAATGACTTCTCCAGCTCTGGGTGGAGCGGGAGAGACTGTTCCTTTAGTAGCCCTTTGCGAGACCCTCGGTCTTAATACTCGTTATGACGCCGTATTACTATTTAACACTCTAATATGAAGCCTCATCAGACGAAGACTTAAAGTCACCCAAAGGGCAATGGAAAGGGCTATGCTCGGAGTGTCCTTGCGTGATCGAATCAGGAATGAGGATATCCGCAGGAGAACCAAGGTTACCAACATAGCACGAAGAATCGCCAAACTTAAGTGGCAGTGGGCAGGGCACACACAATTGCTCACAAAATGGATGGCCGTTGGGTCGAAAGGTTCTGAAATGGCGACCACGTACCGAAAGACGTAGCGTTGGAAGGCCTCCTACAAGGTGGACCGACGACCTGGTAAGGGTTGCGGGAATATCCCGCAATGCGAGACGGACAGGACCGTTTATAGTGGGGGAGGCCTATTTCCAACAGTGGACGTCTTTCGGCTGAAATGATAATGATGCTGACTAATATATTGGCTTTTCTAAGTAATATTTGGAAGTTATAATTACTATAACGGAGTTATCAGCATCGTCCTTTATTGTGGTAGAGGTAATTTTACAGTTGCCCCGACATTCGATAAAGTTAAAGAGAAGTGTTTACTGTGGTATGGTCACGTGCAAAGATGCCCAGACGATCATATGGTGATGCTTGCCCTTCAACTATCTACGATTAAGCACGCTCGTCGAAGACCACCCTCCACTTGGCTGATGACTTTAATTTAATTTAATGTATAATAGATTAATTTTATTATTTTTTATTAATTGTTATTAGAATTCCAATTTTATCATAATAATTATTATTATTCAATCAATTTTCAATTTTCAGTATTATTATCTTCATTCATTTACATCATGTTTGTAATGTATATTTAATTTTATTCTTGTTAGCTTAGTTGTTTAAATTATTTTTGTGCTGGCTGTGGTCTCCTATAAGTGAAGGAGTACACCAACAAGATACCGGAACCACTAGTTATAAGATACAGATATTGTGTACATCCTTTGTTGGAGATCCTAAATAAATAAATGACGGTCCAAAGAGATCTCAAAGAAGCTCATCTCGAGACCGACATGGCCGAGAAGAGTTCTGATAGCGGTGAGTGGATGATAGTGTGATGGTTGACAGGGGAGAATGGGAGAGCAAAATGTGTCCAATCAATTTTTTTATTTTCTTAAATAATATAAACTATTGCTTAACTGCTATCCCACCTGATGGTAAGCAGTGATAATAATGATAATATGATATTCCACAACTATCACACAACGCCGTCTAGTCCCAAGCTAAGCAGAGCTTGTGTTATGTGTACTAGACAACTGATAAACATACTTATTAAACATATTTCTAAATACTTACATATTATTGAGAACAAATGATCGTGTTCATCACACAAACATTTGTCCTGGGTGGGAATCGAACACAGGATCTCCAGCATAGCAGTCAGGGCCACTAACCACTAGACCAACAGGCCAGTCAAAGTGTGAAGTAAACGTTAATGGTGAGGCGCACTTATCTATTAGGAACCTATTCACCCTAACCTTGAAGACACCTAAATTTAAATCGGACGGGAAGACCGCAGACCGCGACGAGGCGAAACGCTTAATCCGGACCGTAGACGTTTCAGCAACGTAAGTGATTATAAGTGACATAGGACAAGGGCATTAAGATGATGATCCGATCATCATCATCATCTTCCTAGCATTTTCCAACTTGCTTGGGGTTGGCTTTCAGTCTAACCGGATGCGGCTCCGAAAGGGCCCAGCAGGGTCGAAGCCTACCGGGGCCAAGGGTCGACAAAATGATGATCCTATATTATCGGCCTATAATAATAAAGTAAGTATTTACTTTATTTAGGAGAGCAGTGGTGGCCGAGTGGTAACGGCCCCGACTTACGAATTGTAGGTCGCGGGTTCAAACTCAGCCAGGCGCATTACTTTGTGTAATTTATTTCATCACCACTGCTCTCAAAACGGTGAAGGAAAACATCGTGAGGAAACCGGCATGTCCTAGAACCAAAAAATTCGAAGACATATTGTGACATTCACCAACCCGCACTGGGCCCGCGTGGTGGATTACGGTCCATTCCCTCTCCTAGAGAGGAGGCCTGAGTCCCAGCAGTGGGAACATTAAAAGGCTGATTATGCTATTTATGCTAAGTATTTACTGCCTCGTTAGTCTTAAGGTTGCAAGCGCCACTGCTGAGCGTCAGGTCCTGGGTTCGATTCCCAGAGTTTGGAAGTTGGTGGTGTGACACCCCCGTGCCTCAGAAAGCACGTATAGCTGTTGGTCGTGCGCCTGTTCTCTCTCCGGTTGATTCAGATTGCTGTCCCCCATCGGACTATGAGAGTAAAGGAACAGAGAGTGGACCTGTGTTTGCGCACGCAATTGTACACTATAATATCTCCTGTGTACTTGGCTAATCTCCGTTAAGATTTTTTTTTATTATATATATGATAGGCTCGCATTTGACCACCATCTCACCTGATGGTAAGCGATGATGTGGTCGACGATGGAGCACGCTTGCCTAGAAGTAGCCTATTCACTTTTGATTTAAAGACCCCTAAGTTGTAGCTATCTGGAAACACAGACTCCGGCAAGGAATTCCACTCCTTGGCTGTACGCATAATAAATGTGTTCTTAAAACGTTTTGTGCGTATGGGTGGGATGTCTACCATGTACCGGTGGCGCAACGCCGTACGTCTAGTGGTCCGATGATGGAACGGACTTAGCGGAATTAGATTGTGCAATTCCAGTGCACACTCCCCGAAATGTAGATTGGCCACCATGATCGAAATTCGATCGGTGTAGGGTGCAATCCTAACATAAATATGATGTCAATGCAATGCAAAAGCAAGTGTAATAAATGCAGAAATGTCACTGAGTGCCTAACGGGAAGAGTCTAAATAAAAATGCAAGTATTCCGACTCAAACCACGTCTAAATGAACACTAAAGTAAAAATAATTTACATAAATGCATGTAATCGTTGCTCTGTCTATGTCAATGCATCTCCGAACGTAGGTCGCGTTCAAAGTGTACTTACTTACATGAGCCTATATTCGGCTAACTTAACTAATTCAATAATCAAGTTATTTTCCCATGTACGTACACCGTACAATCGGGACGATTATATTATCGAAAAATCAACAACAAAATATCTACCATAAAAATTACTTGATAGTAAAAAAGCTACCACAACTAAATAACTATACCCGTATTATACTGATTTTCAGCAGTTAGATACAATCATATAATCATTCCTACTATGCAATATCTATTCACAAAAGCCAAAGGCCTTGGTGACGATCAATGTTGACCTACAATGCACGCAGTTCGTTAACCCCATAGATAAAGTAAACGTACATGGTGTCAAATTACAAGATTATGTAGCAAAAAAGTCAAGGTCATATGTAAAAGAAAATTTATTTAAGAAAAAAAACCTAAACAGTATTATTTTTTTTTTTCTTTATTTCACGTTCCTTTCAATATTACAAAAGGTAATACAGTCAAAACAAATGCAAGAAAAATTGAATGAAAACATATTTCATCATGTTTTCAGTTTTCATATATATGCAAAGGTTGATTTCAGCCACTTTTGCGTAAGGCAGCGTGGCCGAGCGGTCTAAGGCGCTGGTTTTAGGCACCAGTCCGAAAGGGCGTGGGTTCGAATCCCACCGCTGTCAGAACCCCTTTTTGTGTTTTTTCAGGGTTTATTGTAAACGTTTATGATATTGATGAATGGAAGTTGTCTAGAATAATACATAATGTAAGAACGATTCTGATCTAGCGTTTGCAATAGTTTTAACTGATATTTCGCACCCTAGAATGTTTTTAAGTTCCCGCAATTTTAGTAATAAAATAACCTTTAAAAAGTCTATTCTGAAACCCTGTTGTGGAAAAGGAGACCACACTATAGAACACGAGAGACTATTTCAACAATAGGTACATCACACTAATATTATGTATTAAGGCAATAGTTTGTTAGTTCTTCACGCTCGAACGGTTGAACAGATTTTGATGAAATTTGGTATACTGGTAGACCATGTCCTGGAATAGCACAGATGATATATTTTATCCCTAGATTAAGTTCCCCTGAGACAATTATCTACTTTTCAAGCAGGAGAAGCTAGTTTTATTAAATAAATTATTTAATTTAATACATTTGGAGTTTTCAAGGCTAGAGAGAATAGGCACTTATAAACAGTGCGCCTCACCATCAACGATTGCATCACTGCTAACCATTGGGCGGGATCGCAGTCAAGCACTGCTTTTAAATATTATGTAAAAAAAGAAAAAACATTAATGCTCATTTGTCATAAACTGCAATACTTGAGTTACGTCACTTTCATTCTTAGGATACGATTTCTGCTTTAGTATCTACTAGGGAATCTAATCCCGCATCAAAATCGCAATCCGGCAGGAATGCGGGATTGAAGGATATATTTTATTTTGGGATGCTCAAAGGTAGCCCGCAAAATTCAAATTGTCCCAAGCTTCTCCGCACCTTACGGGTTACAGTGCCACTCTGACCTGCAAAATGCAAACAAACCTAAGACAATTTGAATTTCGCAGAAGTATCAACAATCAGAAACGATAATTATAATAAAATATTTAACGTTTCGTCTTTCAGATTTAGGAAGATTTAACTTTAACTAACATTGATTACGTTTCTTTCCTCCGATTTAGGACTCGCACAAAACAAAATAGAAATTCGAAAATTTAGTTGTAGGTAAGATAAAAAATTGAAAACCAAATGATTTTCCATCTACGTACAAATTCTACAGAAAAGTCACAAGTTCCATGGAAAGTTGTTAAATCACGTGTTAATGAGGCTGTACTGGGTCTAAAAATAGATAATCAGAACGGTGCATCGTCTAAACCCATATTTCTTAGAAAAAAATTCAATCCCGCTAGCTTGCGGGATCCCGCATGAGTAACCCCGCATTTCTGATCCCGCGCGTGCGAGATTGGATTCCTTAGTATCTACGTTTAATTACGTAACTATGAGTCAGCTAATTATAACTCCACGCAAATAGTAATAATTGATCAAACAAAGGTGAAGTTAAGTGTGCTGATTTCATTACATTATACTACTTATAGATGTCTTACTTAGGTAATGGCAAAAAGTGGCCCAGAACCGGGAACAAAGGTAGGAAGGGTTTTTCCCAGCAGTGAGACATTACAGGCTAGATGTCAGTGGTCCTGACTGCTATGCTGGAGGTCGTGGGTTCGTTTCCCAGCCAAGACAAATGTTTGTGTGATGAGTACGATCATTTGTTATGTGTCTGGGTGTAATCGTAATTTATGTATAATATTTAGAAATATATTTAAAGTATGTTTATCAATTGTCTAGTACTCATAGCACGAGCTCTGCTTAGTTTGAGACTATATGGCGTCGTTGTGTGAAAGTTGTGGAATTATTTTCCACTTATAAAGAAAGCCTGGTAATAATCGAAGATACATTTTGTAGACTAGACTTCGTATATATTCGACTTTTACTGGCGAACTATCAAAATGATCTCTTCGAAAGACAATTCGATCAACGAGTAGTTTGATTCCATTTGAACTCAATTTATTGATGTTCAGATAAGGTTTAAAATCGAAATTGAAGACGTCAGAGCTTCTGGAGTTTGCCTATCAGAAATCAGAAACGTTTAATTCAAATAGACCATTTACAGGCACTATTGAATTGTCAAAATGTCGGTCAGTCAAAAAAAAGTGAAGCTAAATTGCACGTTCCAAAGCGTAGATCTCTATGGAGAAGAACGTACAAGAAACTCCATGGACACTCTTTTAAATTATATTATTATGAGTTACGTAAATCTGGGTTACATATTTCTTGTCGCTTCTATTCTATAATATTACACTAGTTAATATATTAGAGAGTAGTGGTTGCCCAGTTGTAATTGCTCCGATTTACGAGTTATATGTCGTGGGTTCAAATTCAGTTAGGTGCATTATTATGCGTAATTTATTTCATCACTATAGTTCTCAAAATGGTGAAGAAAACATCGTGAGGAAACCGACATATCCTAGAACTAAAAATTCGAAGATATAGGTATCACACGACATCCACCAACACGCAATAGCCCCCCGCGTGGTGGATTACGGCCCATTCCCGCTCCTAGAGAGGAGGCCTGAGTCCCAGCAGTGGAAACATTAAAAGGCTGATTATGTTATGCTTATGTTAATAATATTACACTGACCCATAAGCGTAGCGTGAACTAATTTAGAAGTGGGCGAAGGCGCATCAGCGAGATATTTTTCTTCATAAATTCGAAAACGAGACGACTTTTGCAACTCAGTGTTCGACCACTTCGTCGCTTACCATCAGTTGAAATAGTGGTCAAACACAAACCTGTCAGTTATAAAAAGACCCTTGTCGTTAAAGAACCCTCGCTTGCGCGAGGCCCCTTAGGGTGCGAGTTCGTGGACGAGGGGCCGCGTCGCCCACGCCTAGCTACGCCACTGCACTGACTGACTTTAATATTAATTATCGACATAGCAACAGGTATTCTATGTTTACCTCTCTACTACCTATGTTTTGATTTGTAACTCGTGAAACACGAGAACCTATCATAACATGAAAGTTTCATGTAAGAAAAACAGTGTTTCATGATGAAACACTGTTTTTCTTACGACCACTATCCTACGGGCACCATTTATTTCCGAAATTATAAACATACTAGTTTCAGCTAGCGGCAACGCCCGCGTGATACTAGAAAATTAAACCATGAGAACATACTCCCGGAACAAAAATAATCCTATGTGTTATTCCAGGAAATGGTTAAAAAAAAACCGTGTAAGTACTAAGTTTCATCAAAATTCGTTCAGCCGTTTAAACATGAAGAAAATAATCTACACACGGGAACTAAAGGTTATGAAATATACCACAAACGGAGACAAGCCTCACGCCCCGGAGACGTCACAGGAGTCGGGAGTCGCAGGGCGATTCTTGCCCACTGTAGGCGCTAGTTTCCGGACGGCGGACAATGGGTACTTCGCCGTACGGTAAGGTCCAAGCCCGAGTGTGTTTCACGCACACACCACGTTGTGTAATGATGAGTGATGACCATGACGTCTCAAAATCATAATTCCAGTTTAAGAGATAGTACTATTCACCCTGTATAGTTTTGTTTCTTTCTCTCACCGGAATTATGATAAATACCTATACATATATATCTATGTTTACATATTTGACTGGCCTGTTGATCTGTGTGATGAGCACGATCATTTGTTCTGTGTCTGGATGTAATTTATCTATAATATGTATGTATTTAGAAATATATAAGTATGTTTATCAGTTGTCTAGTACTCATAACACAAGCTCTGCTTAGCTTGGGACTAGACGGCGTTGAGTGAAATTTGTAGAATATTAGTATTATTATATTATATTCATTATTATTATAATATAAATATCTAGTTAGGTACTTCCGCAGGTATGTTTTGAGTTTTAAATACGGCGTGTGAGAAACACGAGCCGTAAATCTAAACACAAGTACCCATAGTAACCTAGATCTTAATATGAAGCAGACACCGGCTTGCATACTAATGCTAGACATTCCTGGTCCCCTGCCTTTACATGTATATATGTATGCAGACGACGTAGATGGGATAAATGAAAGTCAATTACATCCAACTGAGATGAGATTGCTGAGAGGAATGTGTCGTACTACGTGATTGGCGGAAATGAGAAATGATTAGTCCATCTAAAACTACCTAGATTACTCATTTCTTCGTTCTTTCTTCACGCGCGTCTCAAAGAGATGTCAGCAAAACCGTAGGGGCCCAGCAGGGTCGAAGCCTACTGGGGCCATGGGTTGGCTTCCGAAAGGGAAACTCGGGGTCCTGGACCGCGCTAGGTAATGAAAAGCCTGGTGTGGCTTTAGTCAGTAAAAGTCTGACACGCCTTTTCGCTACGCTCTAGAGCGTGAAGTCATTAGATGATTTGCCACCTTAAAAAAACAATTAAATCAAGACACTAGTTAACCCATCCCGGCTTTGCAAGAGTGCAAATTATCTATAAGGAGAAACTGACTGACTGACATATCAACGCACATCCGAAACTACTGGGACTAGGAACGTGAAATTTTGCACAAGTTTTCCTTTTATGACGTAGGTGAGCACAAGAGAGGATTATCTAAAATTCACCCCCTAAAGGGTTGAAAGGTTGAAACGGGGTTCCAAAATTTGTAAGACTGGCAGAAGCTAGTAATACATAAACCTTTCTCGTTCATTACTCTTCCTAATACTGAAAATCGCATCAAAATCCGTAATCCTTAATCCGTGTCCTTAGTTTTACACTACGTAAAGATAATCGACCCATAAACACATCCATGTGTCACTGTAACATTCTGGGCAAAACCCCTTGCAAACAATATTAATCCAAGAACATAAAAACTGGGCAAGTGCGAGTCGGACTCGCGCACTGAGAGTTCCGTACAAACTTGAAAGGTAAATTGCGGTTTACGATTTATGACGTATTAAAAAAAAAACTACTTACTAGATCTCGTTCAAACCAATTTTCGGTGGAAGTTTGCATGGAAAAGTACATCATAATTTTTTTTTGTTTTATTATTCTCTTATTTTAGAAGTTACAGGGGGGGACATACATTTTACCACTTTGGAAGTGTCTCTCGCGCAAACTATTCAGTTTAGAAAAAAAATATATTAGAAACCTCAATATCATTTTTGAAGACCTATCCATATCCATCCCCACACGTATGGGTTTGATAAAAAAAAAATTGAGTTTGTGTTCTAAGTATCGGGACCCCCAAAATTTATTGTATTTTTTCTTTTTTTTGTGTGAAAATCTTTACCGCGGTTCACAGAATACATCTACTTACCAATTTTCAACAGTATAGTTCTTATAGTTTCGGAAAAAAGTGGCTGTGACATACGGACGGACAGACAGACAGACATGACGAATCTATAATGGTTCCGTTTTTTGCCATTTGGCTACGGAACCCTAAAAATCACATTAATATCCGTAATGGCGTAATCATTAATCCGTGTCCTTAGTTTTACACTACGTAAAGATAATCGACCCATAAACACATCCATGTGTCACTGTAACATTCTGGGGAAAACCCTCGCAAACAATATTAATCCAAGAACATAAAAATGTCATAGCGAAAAAACACTAGGTAAGGCGATACGGGTAATAATAGCCAAGCTAGGGTGGGCAGATCAAAAGGTCGCACGTGCTGTTTCCACATCGGTGGGCCGGATACCAGGGGTTACCGGCTGCCCCTTCTAAAACACTAGGTAGAGGGGGATAGCGAAAATGCCAGGCTTACACTAAGCTGACATTTTATCAATAGTCTAGCTGCTAGCAGCGACTTTGCTCACGTGAAAGTAGGTTTTTCTCCTTACAATCTTCGTACTCACGATTTTTTTTTTATTGTTGATAGGGTCACACTTGACCAGTATCCCATCTGATGTTAAACGACGATGTGGTCGACGATAGAGCGCGCTTGCCTGGAAGTAACCTATTCTCTCTTGACTATGGAACAATTTGCCTGCTGCGGTCTTCGCGTCCCATTATAATTCAGGTGTCTTCAATGCTAGAGTGAATAGTCTCTTAATAAACTAGTACGATTCACCATCAACGATTGCATCACTGTTTACCGTTAGGTGGGATCGCAGTCAAGCACTGGTTTATATGAATTAAAAAAAAAGCTGATTCATTCACTGACTCATCACCGCCCAGCTCAAACCCTTGAGGCTAGATGGATGGATTGTGTGAAGAGTGACATGAAAGAAAAAAACGTATTGCGCCGACTCCAAATAAAATGGGACAAGGGCAGGAAGATGATGTTAAACTAGTGCTTGACTGCGATCCCACCTGACGGTGGCCTGACGGCCTGGAGATGGCCAGTTTTCATCCCAATCCAACGGCTAAACGTTCGAGAGTATGAAGGAGTAACACATTAAAACGCGCACGAATTTCCCTTCTATTCTTCTCTTCTTCTTCTATAATCGATGGTATCTTTTCCAGCAGTTTATGGGCCCAGTAGGTTACCACTTTATAGCAGCGTCAGTGGCGTCTTTTAGGTCCTCCAAAGTGCAGATGTAGGGACACTGGCCACTCGAATAAGTGGGCCATCGTCTGGTTAGGAGCACCCTCTGGCAATTAGAAACTAAGTTCTTTTCCAAACAATTTCATTAGACATCACTTCTTCAAAGAAACTCCGAACATAGCTCGCTCCACAGCACTTAGCGACTCCATATTATCCGCTAATCTTTTACAACTGCAGAACCACGGAGATCACGTCCACTTACGAGGACTCTACGCATCATTGCTTCGCGTCAAGTAGCATCATGTAAATGTGGCTAGATTACTCATAAATAACTAAAGAAGTTATAAAACTGGTAAACTGTTAGCTAGCTTGGCTCTGGGCATTCAGTTTATAATGATTAGACGGTCTCAACCGTTCTCTTACTGTTAGTCTTTTTTTTTAGATGGAAAATCATCCAATGACTTCTCCCGCTCTAGGGCGATGCGAGAGGGCGTGTCAGACATTTACTAACTAAAACCACAGCTATTATCCTTCAGTTGCCCTTTGCGTTCTAGGACCACGAGATTCCTTTTCAGAAGTTTTGGCCATGGCCCTAGGAGACATCATCTCTTTGAGGCGCGCGTGAAGATAAGATACTGCGAACCATATTCGGCTGTAAAGTAGATGTTTACACTGAGATAAATGGACCACATATTTTTAGTTGTTTATTTTTAAAACACATTTATAAACGGAAGTGTCGCCGGCGATCTGTCTGCGCGTTCTCTTGCTATTAAAACTGAATTTATTTTTATTCTAGTGTGGTGTCACCAGCACATTTTATACACAGTAGTCTAGTAGTATGTTTCTTAAGGAATCTGAATGAAAAGGGACTATTTGTATAAGTTGAAGGGTGAACTGTTAAAGGGATGGAGCTATATTAGGGTGTATAGCGCCATCCCTCTTTTTCGCTCGCACGAATGACATTTTAACTCGTAATTGTAAGGTCCTTGGTTTAGAAAGATGTCTATGAAAACGCGTTGTCGCGCACTCTGGTCTGTCTGCGGTAGTCATTTAAGAGGGTCCTTCTCCACTCGCCTATCGTCAACATCGAGCATGGTTTAAAAGCTTGTTACTTCATCTAACGCAATCCAACGCGATGTTTGACGTAAACGCAACGCGAAAAAAGAGAGATAACGCCTGAAAACTCTGTTCGCATTCGGTAATTCCGTGATTTAGCGAAAAAAAAAACAAAATTTGTTCCAGGAAATACGTGTTTTTTTTAAACCCTTAAGTTTTTGAAAAAAAAAATTGGCGGCATTCAGAATCTTGATTAAATTTGCAAGGCTTTTATTGCTATACTTTGTTGACTTTTTAAATTTTTGAATAAATTATGAAGTGTCAAAGTTCATGCAAAATAGCAGATTTTCAGGTCTTTACTGGATTAGTTTTACACAAATTTATAAATTGATTTCAATAGAAGCCTAGATAATATCCACAAGATACTGTGTTTCCAAAATATCTAATGAAAAATAATGTAATATCGCATAAGAGCGGTTGTTAGAAAAACAGTGAAAATGTATGTCGAGTTGCATCCCCTTAACTGTTGCCTACCATTCAAAGATATTGATAGTTACCGCAAGCCTGGAACGCAGAGGGCAACTGAAGGACCATATGTGGGTTTTAGTCAGTAAAAGTCTGACACTGTCGCTCTCGTTGGCCATTGGGACCGAAAGGTTCTGTTGTGGCGAGTGCGTAGAAGACGCAGCGTTGGAAAGCCTACTACAAGGTGGGCCGATGACTTGGTGACGGTTACGGGAATCCGATGGATGCGAGACGCATATAACCGTTCATTGTGGCGTCACTTGGGGCAGGCCTATGTCTAATAGTGGATATCTTTCGGCTGAAATGATGATAATGATGATGACTATCGTTGGGAGGAGATGATATCCTACGTTTAAAAAAAAATGGTGAAGGAGCATTACCTTTCACTTTGATTTTTTCTTCTCCTGGCTCAATTATATATTTAATATTTATTAGTATATTTTTTTCTTATATTGTATGTATGTATTTGAGTTATTATGTCTTATTATTGTCTGATGTTGTACACTGACAGCCCTAAATTCCATCTCCTTTCTTTCAGTCCATCCAAAGGTTGTCTGTAAGAAATTGCCCTGTGCGTTAAGACCGCCCATTGTACACTTATTTTTAATTATGTTTGTCCTGTATTTTTGTTTATGTGGTGTACAATAAAGAATATAATAAATAAATAATAATAAATAAATAAATAAATATCCCCCCAATTAAAAAAAAACCCAATAAAAAAAGCCAGCAGAATGTTCTAAATATATATCCAAATATTCAAAAAAATCGCTCGCAATATTTACGATACCGCAACTGATAGCCGACAGTCACGGCGACTAGTGATAAGGGGTCATTGCCACCAATTCTTTGCACTAGGAAGTGATAACGAATGCGGCATGTAAACATCTTATAGTGGGGCTTTGTGTAGCATCCTTTAAAACTGTTGGGAGGGTTAACAGAAAGAAACAGTACTCCGTTTTCTTTGCATCACGCTTTTTAATGCACGTAAAATTATGTTATAAAAATAAACAGGCAAGTACGAGTCGGACTTGCGCAGTGAGGATTCCGTACAAACTTAGTCATGGACACACAAATCGAACCTCGAAGATTTTTCCGAATTTTTCAGGATCAACGAGAAGTACTTATATAGATTTTGATTTCCTAGAGTGTCAAAATATGCGCCCAAATGGAGCATAAACGGTCTTATCTTCAGATTGACTGTTAAATTTTTTCACTGCGACTGGGGTAGCAGTTCCTGAGAAAAAGAGTCTTCACAGACGGATAGATGGACAGACAGACGGACAACAAAGTGATTCTATAAGGGTTCTATTTTGCCGACTTAGGTACGGAACCTTAAAAACACTTAAAATCAGGTCCACCATGACATTAACATGACTGTTACATCACACGAGCCTTGACGACGTTCGGAACCGAACGGATGCTTTCAGAACCTATATCATATATTTCCGACGGCCGATACCGAGCGTGGGTGGCGCCATTTCTGTCTCCTGGACATGAAAGGGTGTATAAATATAGCCTCCATGAGAGGACGTATATTACAGCTATTATTTGGTATTTCTCAGTTAAAGGGTTGCATCAAATGCCAGAGGTTATCTGTTCAAAAAACCTTCAGAAGACAGAGAGTAAGACCTAGACGAGACTCGTATATACCAGGGAAACATGGTCCAAAAAGGAGAACTACAGAAGGTCTATGCTTAGCATTTGATGTATAAAGACTGTCAGTGATGACCACCGGGTATACGGACAAAACCTTTTATTCATGATGCTACAAGTTTGGAAGTGGGAATGCCTTGAAGGACTCCGTTTCCCATTACTTATAACCATAGAATTTATGGTTATAGCCGAGGTTTCAAGTTTCGATTAAAAAGGTTACTTTAGGCAAGTAAGTTCTATCGCCGATTGTACATCATCACTTACCTTAATTTTCATAACCTTGTTTTCTAAAAACTCTTTTTTTATGCACTTTTTACGTTGTCTAAAGCCGTTTTGTGTTGCATGGAGTTATAATAAATATTTTTTTTAAAATAATCAATTTATAAATAAAAGTCCGTGATAACACCTGTCATACTGTATGGATAAGAATGTTGGGCTGTGAAAAAGATGGATGAAAAAGATTGCATCTAGCGGAGATGAGAATGTTGAGATGGATATGTAGTGTGTCGAAAATGGATAAAGTGAGAAATGAGTACATTAGAGGATGTTTGAAATTGACGTAAAAGGAATCGTTTGTCTTGGTATGGCCATGTGAAGAGGAGGTATGAAATCCATGTTACTAAAAGAGTTATGAGAATACATGTGGATGGATGGAGAGGGAAAGGAAGGCCAAAGAAAAGATTGATAGATTGTGTAAGGAGTTATATGAAAAACAGAGAACTAGTGATAGCGTGACGGGTGACAGGACAGAATGTAAGAGAAAAAAACGTGTCGTGCAGACCCAAAATAACACGGGTCAAGGGCAGGAAGACGAAGATGATAATGAATTTATAAATGTCATAGGTCTAGCTCGAAAAGTAAAACATTTATCGCCACACCTGTCTATTTAGACTGGAAGCCAACCCCAGTTAATTGTGAATAGCCTGCGTCACAGTATAGATATATGGAACAGTACGGAAACTACCTACAAATATTCGAAACGGCACACTCACACAAACATACGCATCGACGAGACTCCTAAGCGTTTCTCGCGGTCCTGTCAGTAGCGAATGCCGCTAAAGGGCCTATTACACTACTCGATATTCAGACAGTCTTAGTCGATGTCGCGTAGTGTATTAAGGGTTAGACCGGTCTTACTCGGAACAAAAAATAAGACAGTCTGAATATCGTGTGCTGAATATCGCGTAGTGTAATTAAATAGGCCCTTTAGGAGTCTCGTCGATGCGTATGTTTGTGCGAGTGAGCAGTTTCGAACATTTATAGATAGTTTCCGTACTGTTCCATATATCTATACCGTGCCTGCGTTGTCTCTAAGTAGGTGTAATGTTCACGGCATGGCATCTCTAGGGTATACTAAACCCCAGCAAACCGGCAATCAGATAAATGGACGCCTCCGTAACCCACGTTAGAGAATACGTAATAACAAAAGCTGGGCACTAATCGGTGTCAAAGTACCACTTGACCTTTGAAAGTTTGTACTTAAATATCCTTTTGGGTCTTTAATGGTGTAAGTAGATCCCATCGGGGGGATATGTGGGTGAGACTGAATTTAATATGGCCCTCTAATTTGTGTAGTTAAAACAGTATATACTTAAGGGTGGGCCAGACGGTTGCAATCTAGCGTTCCAACCAAGGTCATCTTGGTTGGAGCTTGGTTTGTGTTGCGACTACACGGATGTAAACAACGCAACAACACGTTCGCAAATCAGTCACTACGGTTGGTAAAACGCGCTCGTCAACCATGGGCGTTGAAGGTCATGGATTACAACTGCTGTCTACACAGATTGAAACTAGCAAGATCACCCCTGTTGTGACGCTGGATTACAACCGTCTGATCCACCTTTTACAACCAACTGATGCACCTTTAAAGCATGGATCAGACGGTTGCAAATCAGCGTAAAAACCAAACCAAAAAACCAAGCTCCACCAAAGGTGACCTTGGTTGGAACTTGGTTTGTGTGTTTGGTTTGTGTTGCGGCTACATGGATGTAAACAACGCACCAACACGTTCGCAAATCAGTCACTGCGGTTGGGAAAACGCGCTCACCAGGGACGCTGGATTACAACCGTCTGGTCCACCTTTAAAGGATGTAAATATTGTGTTGTTGGCATATGCCATTTTCTCTTACCCGCTTTAAGAGCGCTCAACCCGTGATACTTCTCGTACAACCGCTCTTACGTGATTATGACGTTATTACACATTTATCTCTAGATATTTTGGAAACTCCGATATCTTGTGGTTATTTAGATATCTATTGAAAACGAAAGATCTCTGAAAACCCTTTATTTTGCACTAATTTCATGTGAACATTGGCCTTTCATAATGTACTCAGTTCGTATAGTAAAAAAGTAAGGAAAAAATATATAATTACTAGCTGAGCCGGCAAACGTTGTTCTGCCATATAAATAAAAAAAAAAAAAAAAAAAAAAAAATTGATGTTGGCCGATTCTCAGACCTACTCAATATGCTCACAAAATTTCATGAGAATCGGTCGAGCCGTTTCGGAGGAGTTCAAGTTCGAACACCGTGACACGAGAATTTTATATATTAGACTAGCTGAGCCGGCAAACGTTGTTCTGCCATATAAATTAAAAAAAAAAAAAAAAAAAAAAAAATAGATGTTGGCCGATTCTCAGACCTACTCAATATGCTCACAAAATTTCATGAGAATCGGTCGAGCCGTTTCGGAGGAGTTCAAGTTCGAACACCGTGACACGAGAATTTTATATATAAGAGATGGAAACCTTGCACATAAGGTAAGGTAGTCAGAAAAATCATGGTTTACAACTGCTATCTACACGGATTGAAACTAGCAAGGTCACCTTGGTTGGGACGTTGGTCTGCAACCATCTGGTCACCCCTTAAAGCTACAACTACATTTGACCGACGTACACGTGTAAAACGCCTGATTTGTACGTAGAACGACGTCGCGTGGCGTGAATCAAGTGTACAAAACTAGACTACAAATCTAGTTTCCCCAAAAAAATTATGGAGACCGACGCGCCCAGATCGGCGTGTGTGGCACACGTGTGCGCAGTGTAGTTCTAGCTTAATTCGGTAATTTTTCAGAATGAACCAAAAAGTGATAGTGCCGTGATTACACCATAAAAATTGTGATAGTGCCGTGTTTGAATTTTGTTTACAGGAAAAGTATATTATTTACTGAAAAATTAATCTGTGCATCAATGCTAGAAATACGTCGTTATTACTCCACAAACATTACGCCTATGGTGGCATGGTACTCAAATTGGACTGTAATTCGAGATACTGCCTTATTCGATGCGGGTGTCGACATAGTTAAACGTCGGAGGTCACGTCCAAATGGGCGTGATAATGCAACAATTACACTGACATTCGTATTATCAACGCAAACGTCGTAATCACCAGTAATCATCATTTACTGCTTGTTAGTACGGTTTGTTTGTTTTTAATTATGTGTTTACAATGATAGCAAACTATTCAATTTAAGTACATGATTATCAGAAGGCTCAAAGTCCCCCAAAGGGCAATGGAAAGGGCTATGCTCGGAGTTTCCTTGCGTGATCGAATCAGAAATGAAGATATCCGCAGGAGAACCAAGGTTGCCGACGTAGCACGAAGAATCGCAAAACTTAAGTACCAATGGGCAGGGCACATTGCTCGCAGAACAGATGGCCTTTGGGGCCGAAAGGTTCTGGAGTGGCGACCGCGTACCGGAAGACGCAGTGTTGGAAGTCCCCCTGCAAGGTGGAACGATGACCTGGTAAAGGTTGCGGTAATCCTGAAATGTAATGTCCTTCTTTGGTCTAGTGGTTACAAGCATGACTCTTGACACATGGGGTCCTACGTTCGGTACCAGTTGCAGTGTTTGGGTTTTCCAAACAGCATAAGTGAGGATCTAGAGTCTACGACGCGGACTAGTTGTTAGAGAGCTCCCACGGGCGAACTAAGCGAATTAGATCCCAGATATATGTCACTCTTTAGTTCGCTAGTTCATTAGATAAAACCGACATAAAGGGGAGCATAGCATAGTCGGCCTTATAATTTTCCCACTGTTGGACTCAGGCCTCCTCTCTAGGAGAGGCAATGGGCCGTAATCCACCACGCGGGCCCAGTGCGGGTTGGTGGATGTCACATGTCTTCGAATTTTTGGTTCTAGGACATGCCGGTTTCCTCACGATGTTTTTCTTCACCGTTTTGAGAGCAGTGGTGATGAAATAAATTACACAAAGTAATGCGCCTGGCTGGGTATGAACCCGCGACCTACAACTCGTAAGTCGGGGCCGTTACCACTCGGCCACCTCTGCTCTATATAGCTCTGTATAGAGGAGACCTATTATTAATTGCAATTCGAACAGAACATTAGCTAGCACACACAATAGTTTATTAATTATGTCGTTCATATCGAATGAACTAGTGAACTAACGAGTGGCAGATCTAGGATCTAGTTCGCCCGTGGGAGCGATCTGACGTCCTAGTTCGTTCGGTTCGCGAACTGCAGAAGTCTTCCCTTTACAAGTAGTAGGTACTTATGAGATTAAAAAATACAGGCATGATGAATTTAAGTAGAATTAACACTAAAATTTTCTTTAAATACTAATAACGAACCATTTTTTTTTTAAGGTGAGAAATCATCCAATGATTTCTCCCACTTTAGACGGAGCGGGAGGACGTGTAGCGACATTTAAAAACACTGGCCTAGGCAATTTAGGCACTTGGAATTTGTTGCTCAATTCACAACCGGCTCACTGGAACAGTAACACCCCGACTCACTGAGGCATCACCGCAGACAGTTCCGACTCATCGAGAACTATGCGGCATTCGGTTCCGACCCACTGGAACCAACCTACCACTGGCCTGGCATGCATCAAGAACCGAAACATCGATCTCCGATCTCCGGAGGGGAGTGATGTAGCGACATCTATGGCGTCACATAAGAACTAATCCTGCATCGCGCAATTAAAGTTCTCCGCGCGATTAGAACATGTAGAACAGCCCGAAATCATCTATCGGGCAGTTGCCCACCAGACATAACACCCGTCTAGCCGGAGGATCCTCCCTTTTCAACGGAGGTTTGCGGGACTTTACTCTCTGTCCCGCATATCTCCAAAGACGTGTCAGACTTTTACTGACTAAAAGCACACCTATGTTCCTTCTTTGCCTTTTGCGTTCCAGGACGCGCGTCGGGTTTCCCTTTCGGAAGTAAACCCATGGCACCAGTAGGCTTCGACCCTACTGGGCTCCTATGGTTTTGCTGACATCTCTTTGAGAAGCGCGTGGAACACTACGCGCCGATCAAACAATTTTGATAAAACAAAGATCATCTTGTTCAGTATACAAACACTTTCTCTAGCAAGATGTAATCTTAGTTTGAGTAATTAACTGTTATACAACTGTTATGACAGATTATGAATTATGAGTAAAAGTTAGCACTATTATGTTGTATGAATATTTATATTTTCGTTATTGTGTTGAGGACTTAAGTAAATGGAAGTGACATTTTGAATTCTTATCTATCTATACAAATAAAAATGAATAGCCAGTTGTAGGTATTACTAGTCACAAAACTTGAAAAAGAAACCTCATACAGGTTCTTACAAAGAGAATATTGGAAAATTTTCATGGGCACTTGTTACATTCAAATTAATTAAGTCAAGAGTGAATAGGTTACTTTTAGGCAAGCATGCTCCATCATCGACCACATTGTCGGTTACCATCAGGTGAGGGTGGTCAAATGCGAATCTAAACATGATAAAAAAAAAATTGTTCATTTACACATTCTACACTAATATTATAAAGCTGAAGAGTTTGTTTGTTTGGTTGAACGCGCTAATCTTAGGAACTAGTGGTCCGATTTGAAAAATTATTTCAGTGTAGAATAGTCCATTTATCGAGGAAGGCTATAGGCTATAATATATAACATCACGTTATGACTAATAAAAGCGGAGTATCGACAAAAAATGTTGCAATAACGGGGGAAAATGATTCCATTTGAGAGCTTCCGTTGCGTGCACTGCGTAAACGGTTAAGGTTACACGAAAATTATGTACGACAAAATTGTTCCCCTTTAAAAGTTCTAGTCCGCGATATGTCTATCATTTAAGATGGCCACTATAACCTTTTTTATGGTAAGTAATCAAATTAGTCCTAAAATAATGCATTGTTTGCGAAGGTGTTTTAATAAACATAATATTAATCCTTATCCAAATAAGTACAATATTCATTTTAAGTATTTTATTTTTAACATAATTGCCATTTATATCATTTGATTTCAATAAATATCTTATGAGATAACATAGTTTTAAAATAACGCCGTAGCAAAATAATGATCAAGTTCTACACGCACGGCCGCAGCCGTCGTGTCGGTCGCGGCTGTCGTATATCGCTGCGACTCTAATAATTGGACGCACCGCTCATTCAACTTTTGAACTGCCTCTGACTATTTTTTTTTGTAGGCCATTTTTACAGATCGAGCACACGCTATCTGCGTTATCTGTAAAAATGGCCTTTTAGGAAAATTTTCAAGATATCAGTTTAATCATATGGGATGAATGCATTCATAGATCTCATGTAGACCCTTAACGACATAAGAAGCTGTAATAAAATCATGGGTGGAATGGAATCTCTTTCAAATTTGCTAGTGATTTTATATAGCCAGTTATAGTTAGGGGAACTAGAGCTGACATTGTTGAGTTTTGCGTTGAGTGGAGGTACAAATTTTCCTTCAAAGTAACTTTAAATAAGCGATGGGGAAGTATCTTATTGTGAAAATGAAAACAAAATCGAAATTGATTGTGATCGTGATTTAAACTTCCTTTCATTGAGATCTAATATGTGGGGAGGTATTCCCAACATCCCATCTTCTTTCATGGGAGACTGTTTGAAATGTTTTTCAAACAGTGAACATGAAAGATGATGCTACTTTAGCCAGTTTGAAACCTGGTTGAACTAATTGGTCCCTATTTCTTGTAACATAATTATGTCTATCCCATGCCTTATCAATATAAAGCACCTTCATGATGTTAATATCCTTAAACAGTTTCCTTAAAGAATCGCACTGGCAGCAATTGTAAATAGCTCTGATTGCTCTTTCCTGTAATATAAAAATTGAGTTGATGTCTGCAGCCCCTTCCATAGTAAGATACCGTATGACATGATACTATGAGCTTGCCTAGAAGTAACCTATCCATATCCAATCTTGACGACCCCCAGGTTGTAGCTATCAGGAATTAATAGAAAGACAAACTAGTAATGTAAATGTTTATTATTATGCTTGACAAGTAGGTATTTACCATAATTTACAAACCAGTTGCATGGATATGAATAGTACAACAGTGAATTCAATGAAAACATTCCAATGTTTACATTGCAAATTGCATAATAGGTACGTTTACATAATTGCATAGTTATGTAACGTAGTTAATTCAATCTTATTTAACTAGGGGTATTCTAAGCCTCAAATAAAATACTTATGAATTTATTTATAAGTGCCTTTACCCATACGCCTTAGGGCTATTCCAGAAGAAATGTGCAGCTTTTTGATATATTTTTTTTCTTGATAGGTTCACACTTGATCGCTATCTCACCTGATGGAAAGCGACGATGCGGTTGACAATGGAGCATGCTTACCTAGAAGTAACCTATTCACTTTTGACTTAAAGATATTATACCAATTAGCACTTGACACTTATGGATGGTGTTGCTTACCATCATTGATGACTGACTGGCCTGTTGGTCTAGTCTAGTGGTTAGTGACCCTGACTGCTATGCCGGAGATTTCCACCCAGGACAAATGTTTGTGTGATGAGCACAATTATTAATTTGTTCTGTCTGGGTGTAATTTATCTATAATATGTATGTATTTAGAAATATATGTACATATAAGTATGTTTATCAGTTGTCTAGTACTCATAACACAAGCTCTGCTTAGCTTGAGACTAGACAGCATTGTGTGATAGTTGTGGAATATTATATTATTATATTTTTTTATATTGTATTGATAGAATTTTCGTAATTGAATCATTTTTTCAAAAGATTTTCAAAGCAAAGTATTTCTTTCTTAATAATTAAGTAATTTAGATAAATTTACACATTATGGAGGTATGTAGAAACTACAATACCACAGGTCCACAATCCCTATGTATACTCTGTGTACATAATTAAATATTCTTCTGTTTGTGTGTTTGTCACCTAACTTATCCTAAACGGTTTGACCGATTTGGATGAAACTTTGTGTGTATATTTGAGTGGACCCTCGATGATTTGAAAATACAATTGGACCCAGTAGGTGGCACTGTAATCAAATTCTCAAAAAAATTTTTTTGACAAAAAATCTAGCATGCGAGCAGAACAATGTCTGTCGGGACCAGTAAGTTTAACATAATATAAAGTACATTGGCATACATTTCATATGTACTTAATATCATGCAGCTTAATGATGTACATATACATACATGGCTAATAAAGGACACATTTACAAATTTAATAACCAAAATAATTGGTTGTAAAGTAGGTATTATGATGGACATCTCTCCGTCTTTGTGTATCTTTAAATATTTTCATATGGAACCAAGATAAGATCTCTGTCAGACCATAACCAGTTACAGTACTTTGTACAAGTTGTGATGTAAGATTGGCAATTATTAAAAGCTCAGTGCTTCATGCTAGCTTGGTCTTCACTAAATAATTTGCAGGGTAAAACTATGGTGATGATAGAAGTATTTATTACTAGCCTCTACCAGCGGATTCGTCTGTGTGAATGTTGGTTATTACGGACGCAAAGTCGAAGAGAGATAAAAACTTGCCCATGTCCATCCTTGGAGTTCAAACTTGCTCCGTACCTAATTTCATCAAAATTGATTCAGTAGTATCACTGTGAAAGCGTAACACAGACAAAGATAATAGTATGGATAGTGATCAGCTGTGTGCCCATGGGAACTTCTCATTGCCAAACATTTTGACACAAACTGTCATCCCCTGAACTCTGCTTTAGGAGATGTACATTCTCTGTCAGTGGATTAAAATCTGTCTATTTAATCTCACCCTATTTTTAGTTTACCATTGTATTTGACTATAAATTGTAAATGTGTAGAAAACAAAATAGACAAATTAGTGTTTTGGCAAGTTGAAAAAAAGCAATAATTTATTTTATGAGCTAGATTCTAATAAAAGTACATATGACGAACAACAGGTCAACAGCACGAGTTATTGAGATTTTAGCGTAACAAATGGTTTGCTTAGTATTTTAGTCACAATAATATACCAACAGAAATAAACCTATCTTCACAGTTCAAAGACATAACATCGTGTCAAAATAAACCGTAAAACAAAACGATGTAAATGCATTCGCGGCCACTGAATCGTGCTAATTGACGGCAATTGAACGAGAAAGCCAACAAAACTGCCTCCCACATAAATAAACAAAAATAAAAAACAGTTTCTTAAAGTTTCTTCTGCACGAGAGCAACTCGAGTGAGTCACTTGGCATATTGCAGACAGATGTAAGCTTATACAAGATTATAACAAGCCGTTGAACGTAAACATTGAACACACAAACTTACTTGAATCTCTAGCAGGCTAACCAGACCAGACACCATCAAAATCCTTCAAAAAGAAACACTTTTTCACTCACAATCTTAACAAACACAAGACAAATAAAGTAATCACATATTACACCCACGATTACAACGTTTCACGTCCATTTTGTGCGATAATTTTAATTAATTATTTACATCTGTAATCACATCATGTTAGAAAACACTGGATTTACGCAAGTGTATTTTTGTTTTTGAGATAAAATTAAACGGGCACTATGCATCACTCGCGACGTGAATCAACGAGAAAATATATTATTCTATTGATACAGCGAACAGAACAATAATAACGAGAGCATTACAAAATGCAGCGGGTAAAGTGGCGAATAGCAAACGCGAAGGGCGAAAAGCTTAGAAAAGTTGAATGAAATGAGTCGGGGGTTGCTATAATAACGACAGATTTTCTACTACGACATAAAGCCTGTAGTGGTAGGTTTCCAATGTTTTAATTATTCGAAAGAATTTAAATGATTAAAAAACGAAATTTAATTTTTGATGTCACAACTCTTCTGATTGCACAGCAAAAAGCGTTTGAAGATTTATTTTTAAGATGATACTGAATAAGCTTTATGTTAACAGTAAATGTCATCATCCTATGCACATCCCAAGACAATAAAAGATAATTTATTTTTAAAATTTATTTTTTAAAGAGGAAGATTTTAAACTCCTATTTCCTCTTAATTGCTAATTTAACGATGTGGGCCAAAATCACATTCCACATGCATAAATGACTAGGTTGACTGGTAGAGAATGCCTTGTTGCATTAAGTCCGCCTATGAACCACTACTGTACATGAAGTTTAAATAAATAAATACCATGGATCCAAACCATGTTTGCTATATTTTTTATATTATTTTTATTTTATTTTTCACATGTTAGGAAAGCTTACAGATTAATAAGAACATAATGACAATAGTAAATAACTAAATTGCTAATTACAAGTTTTTATTTGAATTAAGTTGACCTTATAACTCTCGTTCCATTCAACCAACACGTCACGTTATGCTTTATTCACGCCACAATTTTGTTTCAAAGCTGAAATTTCTTAAGAAAAGCAAAGTAAGTAAAGAGACCCCACGATCAATAGATCACCCAAAAAATAAAGTAAAAAACTAAAACCCGCCTACGACAAAAAAAAAAACGACGCTGAAAAAGTATGAAACAAGATTTTCATACTTCGAACAGAACAAAAAGAAAAGCCGCAGTCGCACGTTATAGGTACCAACCGAAACACTTTAATAACGTGTGACTACGGTTTTTCTTTTTGTTCTGTTCGAAGTATGAAAATCTTGTTTCATACTTTTTCAGCGTCGTTTTTTTTTGTCGTAGGCGGGTTTTAGTTTTTTACTTTATTTTTATTTAAACAATTTTGGTGTTAAACTTAACACATGACTTTTTGTCCGCTAGAGGGCGTCACTTTAAATTTGAGCAATATTTTCGAAATTTACAAATGTAGCCCTTTCAAATGATACCAAACACGGCGTATTTATCTCCATTTTTATTTTTTGATACATACTTTTTGTCCGCTAGAGGGCGCCATGTCGAGTTTTGTGACACGTCACATAGTCTATGTTCAGTGGACAATGAAGACGGTTCTAACGATACCTCATATGTCGAGTTCCGATTGGTAGATTAGGAGCTATGAGGGAACAGATGACCATACTCACATACATACATAGCCTGTCAAAATCATAACCCTCCGTAGTCGGGTAAAAACAGATGAATAAACAAAATGTTCGTGGGGCTCTTGTATTGAAATTCAATTGATCTAAGTTGAAAGTATGCTTTGATTTTGTTAGGTTTACCCGATAGCTCTTTGTTTTTATCATTATCGTATTTTTACTTTGGTACTAGCTAATGTTTGTTACTGTGGTCATTCTACATTTCTAATCTCCAATAGATGAATAAATAGATAAAATGTTTGATTATGTTTTTTTCTTTAATATCAATTTGTAAAGCATAATATTATAAAGTCTATAACTTTTTGTGTTTTACATTTTAAACACAAATTAATTCTTTGCTTATTTGTTAAATTATACCAATTTGGTAGAAATATTTTTAGGTGGGTAATAAAAATGGCGCAGCTGTAGCAAAACAAAAAAACTTCAAAAAAGAAAGCTTTGTGCGTTCCGGTTCACGCAAAGTAACAGTATCATGGCATATGAATTAACCTTTTGAGTGCGTAATTAGAGACACAATAGTAAGACAATGGCGCGTGAACGCCTGCGTTAATGCGGGGATCAACAGCTTACGAATGGCGATTAGTGATTTTCACAAGAGCATTTATCCATTCTGGCAGGTATTTCGAATTTTTGGTAGTAAAATAGGTACTTTTCTGGTAGGCGTTTAAACTTTAAACACAAGCCATTTTTGTATAATATAATATCAGGTTGATCGCCGGGTAGTCCCCCACATTGATCGGTCGCTGGGCATGTAGCGACATCTATGGCGTATTGGCGTCACTTTCAAGGGCCTTTTTTACACCGATATTCAGCACACGATAATCAACTGTCTTATTTTTTGTTCCGAACTTCCGAATAAGACTGGTCTAACCCTTATTACACTACGAGACATCGACTAAGACTGTCTGAATATCGAGTAGTGTAATAGGCCCTTCAGTATATTACTATTACAAACAACGACCATACATTACAAAGGACTGTCGGCGGGCGTCAAATAGGAACTAAAAAATTCAAAACCATGCATCACGGAATTAGAGTTCTCTGCGCGATTAGAACATAATTATACAACAGCCCAAATAGTACATTTTGATACAAGTGTGAAAGTGTTTGAAGAGAGTTTGTCATTGCGACCGAGGCGGAATTCTCACTAGCCGTACGCGAGTGTGTTATGGAGCCCCGGGCAGCAGTGGCTGCACGTTTGAAGGCATGCGGAGCAGAGAGTAAAGTCACGCAAACCTCCTTTGAAAAGGAAGAATCCTCCGACCAGTCGGGTGTTATGTCTGGTGGGCAACTGCCCAATAGATGATTTTGGGCTGTTCTATAAATTCCAATCGCGAGGAGAACTTTGATTGCGCTATGCAGGATTAGTTCTTTTGTGACGCCATAGATGTCGCTACATCACTTCCCTCCGGAGATCGGCGATCGATGGGTCTTGATGTTTCTTGATAGGTACGTGCCAGACCAGCGGTAGGTTGGTTCCAGTGGGTCGGAACCGAATGCTGCATAGTTCTCGGTGAGTCCGAACTGTCTGCGGTAATGCCCCAGTGAGTCGGGGTGGTGCTATCCCAGTGAGTCGGGATGATGCTGCAGGCTCCAGTGAGTCGGAGTAGTGCTGCTGGCTCCAGTGAGTCGGAGCGGTGCTGTGCGACGTAGGGCTTGACTGCTGGCGTCGACCAGGAGAGGTTCTTCGTAGCTCTTCATGTGACTGGCCGAAGGTGCAATGTGCTTCGCCAAGGTCGCTGATGAGGCTGAGGGTGATGACCAGGTATGACCAGGTAGGCACGCTGGTGGTCAGCATACGCTTTAAAGCCGTGGGTGCTGGCTGTATGGCTCCCTACTCGAAAGCTTCGGCTGCACGAAGGCTGCGCTGACGTTCACTGTCGAGGGTCATCAGTTTGGAGGTATGCGGAGCAGAGAGTGAAGTCCCGCAAACCTCCTTTGAAAAGGGAGGATCCTCCGACCAGACGGGTGTTATGTCTGGTGGGCAACTGCCCGATAGATGATTTCGGGCTGTTCTATATGTTCCAATCGCGCGGAGAACTTTGATTGCGCGATGCAGGATTAGTTCTTTTGTGACGCCATAGATGTCACTACAACTTGTGTAACAAACGACTTTTTTCAATACACTTACGAAATGAATAAACGGGGGTTGATCGGCGACTGGTGGGAGTCGACGCGCGCCCAGCCTGAGCACGCGTTTTTTTCTGCACTAGTGCGGAAAACAGTCTATTGCGTGCCTAAAAGCGGTGGGATAAGAGTGGGTTTTCGAATAAGTGTATTGAAAATCAATTATCGGGCAGCTGCCGGGACCAAACATAACACCCCTCTGGTTAGAGGATCCTCACTTTTCAACAGAGGTACCTATGTGGGACTTTACAACCTGTCCCATATACCTATAAAGGCAACCCCACTTCTTCAGCAAATCAACTTTGTCGCTCCGATAAGAATCCGAGAACTATTTCTCACAATAATTTAGTGCTAAATACATTATATACTCCATTCACGATAACATTAGACGAGAAAGAAAAGAGGTAGGTACTATCTCCTCGCAGAGAGTTTGAAATAATTCCCGACTGAGTCTGTAGTTGGCTACAAACTCAATATCGGAAATTATGTTGGGGTCAAAACTCTCCCGTAGGCGACGACGGTTTCTTCTGCGCTCCAAGCATTCTTCTTCCAAACAATCTTCGATTAAAAAAAGTCTTGCTGCCATTTCACTAAAACAACAATTAATATATATCATAGATATTATAGTTTCACATCAATGACTTTCCATAATATTGTTAGAACATACCTTATTTTAATTATTTTTGCAATTCCGATAATGCTTCCGATGGTCAAAAGGTAACTATTTTGTTATCGTGAATTTTGACGTAAATCTCACGAGAAATCTGCTGTCAAATTCAAAACTTCGGTCGAGTTTCGCGCGTTCAGAGTAAGGTCCGAGACGAGAAACGTCACCTAAAGTTCGATCGGTACGAACGTCGGAACGAATGTATTTCGGAGTAGGAAATGGCCCGAACGATCAACCGAAACATTGATATTTGACGTTCGGAGTAGACCCCCTGAGACGGTAACGGGATCTTTATTGGGTCTCCAATTTTTTTTTTTTTTTTTTAATAGCCTATACTGTCCCACTGCTGGGCAAAGGCCTCCCCCAACTTCTTCCAGGTATTCTTTTCTTGGGCCACCTCGAACCAGTCTTTGTGGTAGGCATCTAGGTCGTCTCGCCACCTCTTCCCAGGGTCTTCAATGAAATATCAAAATATAATTGCATACTTTTCTTCAAGACTTCAATATTAGTACATCGCACTACAATGGTTATGTCCGGACTGAAAACACGAGACATTTCTTTGTTCTACTCAATTTTTAAACCTATTCTAGAACAACAAAATCCTTAAAAGTATATTTTACATGCCAGTTAGTTAACCTAACTCATGCGATCTCCTTTCGATATCACAGTACATAAAAGCAGATGTGCACAACATTTATTTTTGAGATAAATTCAAACAATTTTAATAAATAATGGTTTCAATATAAAATTTTAATATTACCTAGGTACTTAGATTTTGATTATTGTAAGGTAAGTACTAAACATAGTTAGATATAGGCATTTAAGTATAACAGTTGGTATTTAGGTTGATTATAATAAATTCAGCATCAATCTCAACTGTAATAAAGCACAACATATATTGTACATTTATTACAGTGTACCATAAAACAACCTTTTTTAACTTGTGTCTAATGCTATCGAGAATAGAGTATAGATGTTTATGATTTTTTTTTTTCAGTGTGTTGAAAAACGTCGTTTTATACATATGGGTTTTTTTCATTACAGTCTCTCGACTCCATAACGTATATTCAAACTCAGCTGCAATGACGTTAGCCCACTTGTATAAAAATGCCTATTTAAGGGTAGATGTAAATTTTTTCAATAGATTTTGTTGTTTCTGCTTAAAAAATATTTAAGATCAGCAGGTTAGTTCAATGAATAACTCACCTGTTAATGGTTTCTAAATGGGTGTGGAGTGGAGCCTTTGGATATTATGATGATTAAGTGGATTTTAGACAGATGTCAGTAAGAGCAGGTACCTTAACAAAATTTTTTTTTGCCAACTGTAATCTTTTTCAAAACTCTGTGAATGCAGTTCCGAATACCTTAAAAAGTTATGAATAGTCTCTTAGGAACATTTTCCTCTACCTGTCCTTACTGACTCATCTCAAAAATCCACCCTGAAGTTTTGGAATTTAATCTTATTGAATATTCATAATGACTATAATCATTACAAACTACACTAGTATTTTGTAATAATTTTACTAGTGAATCTAAATGTAAATGATTTTTTTAAAGGTTATAATGGTACCTGGAAATGAATGTTTTTTTTTAAAGGTACACTGAAGAATATTAATTCATTAAACCCCGAGTGAACGCCGGCGTTTGAACGTCATTGGCTTTCTATTGTCTCTACTTACGCTACTCAATAGGCTAATAAGGTTTATTGATCTGTCAAAACTATTTAAGAACTCTGCTGCTTCAATAGATCACATACTTTTTGGGTATAGGTAATTATCAGCTTTACAACAGTTTGTCATTCTTTTAGTTGTAATATTTCAAGATTTATACTTCCCTTTTTTATTGAATACTAGCTTCTGCCAGCAACTTTACCCGCATGACAGTAGGTTTCTCCATACAAATTTTGAACCCCCGTTTCATCCCCTTAGTGAGTGAATTTTGGAAAACCCGCTCTTAGTGCTCGCGTATGTCATAAAAGGAATACTTGCGCAAATTTTCATGCTCCTAGGACTTGTAGTTTCGGCTGGGCGTTGATATGTCAGTCAGTCAGTTTCCCCTTTTATACATATAGACAACTAACATTTTTATTCATGTTTTAACCTTTTGAGTGCGTAATTAGAGACACAATAGTAAGACAATGGCGCGTGAACGCCGGCATTAATGCGGGGATCAACAGCTTAATAAAGAACAGCCACTATTTTTTATGGAGCTGTAGGCAGATTTAAATTAGTTTAAATTACAGGCTATAGCTTTCACTAAGTAGTTTACAGTTGAGGAATGCTCAGACAGAATAAAAATTGTATGATAATATGATCTTAAATGAAAAAATCCAAAGTTAAATGCTTACATATCGAATTTATTTCGAAACTTATGCTTAAATTAGTATGTACACGCACTTCGTAGTCCAAAAATACACAACATCCAACAAAAGAGGTTATGAAAATTATCTCGTCGAAACTGTAGCCTCCTTCCGTGCTGCATCTTGCAATAACTGAGTATCGACCTCGTCTGCCGGTAGCTGCACGTAGCGCACCACAGAACCACGGATAAAGCAGTTCTTAACAGATAACATGTGAGGATACTTCTCGGGATCAATGACGCTTATGTCCGACAGCTTAATATTCAAATATTGGTCAACAGAATGCAAGGTGCCGCATATACTAAGGTCGTTCTTCAGTTCCACTACCACATCTTTGCCCACAAGTGATTTAAAGAAAGAATAGAATAACATTTTTGTTTATTTTGGTGAAATAACTTCAATTCTCAACCGCCTTGGCTTCGCTTGCTTTGCAACAAAATTGCAAATGTCAAAGCAAAGATGACAGTTAAAAAATCTTCGTCCAAAAATCTTGATTTTTCATCATTTTGGATTTATGCGTTGTAACTTGTAAATATAATTGGATTTTTGAAAAATAAAATAAAAAGAAATTCTACAAGCTGATGTGTATGTGTTGGTGTTGGTTTCTAATTGAACTTGTGGAGCTACCATGGATAGGCCATGTTGGTCTCACCTCGTGGGAAAGAAAAAGAAATTAGACGAAATTTCTGAACGCAACCATTCGCCTCGCCACTTTAGTATTTACAAAGTACTCTCACTCAGTCAGTAGGTAGTACTCGTTCAGTATAAATTATAATAGGTACCTATTGCACTCTGTGAAGTAGTCTGCGCTAGGGTTGTGACATTCTACATAAATAATCGATTTTTCTTTAAATAATAATTGTTTTTGTTAAATGAATAGATTTTTTCCTTATTTGTCAATTAATTTCATTATAAACGCCAAAAATATTATATTAATCACAGTTCTATAAATTAAACATAAACAACAGAAATAACAAGTTTTCAATCAAAACAAATTAACAAAATTAAACTAATCAAATTAAAAAAATAATTATAGAAATCTGTAGGCAATGAGTTTAGGAATAAGAGCTTAGGTAAACGTTTGGACAATATTCATCTCCTGGTCTTAGTTAATAATGGCGCTAAATTTCGAGAATAATCTCTCTGCTGGAACCATGGAAGCCGGCAACAAAAAATACTTACACTCCAACAAGACTTAATGTCGTGGGGTGGCAGACGAAATATCGCTTATGATCATGAAAAAAAAAACGATTATTAATCGATAGTTTGTAATATTAAAATCGTATGCTAAAATCGATTATTTCTAATCTATTATTTCTAAAATTGTTAATTATTTCGCATCCCTAGTCTATGCTCTGTTCTTGGCTGCTCGCCATCCAGTAGCGTAGGGATGTCGGCAGTGATGAAAAATATCAATATTTATAAAAATATCAATATCGGCCTCGATATCATCTAGGAAAAAATATCGATATATCGGTAAAACTTTACAAAATTGGAAATCGGTTTTAAAATAATAATTGATTTAGTTCGGTCTAGCTTAATAATAGGTAATAGTAATTTTTATACAAAACGTACATTATTTTAATATATGACGATCTTAATCGTACTAAATAACAATATTCTAATATTTTAAGACCAATTTATTGTTTCAGGCAAACCAGCATTTGTCGGGTAACAAAAGTAAAAACATACTCGTCATCTACAATAGTTATTTTTTCCGTTCGTTCCTATTTTTGTCTTTGAATTCCATTAAATATTCTGATAATTGTTGTATCGATATATCGAAGTAACAAATATCGATATATCGATATTTTTGCTACAAGCCTACAGTAGCGTCAGTAACTCAGTATAGTACTCTGTGGCATCAGTCGGTCAGTCAGTCAGTCAGTTGTTTTTGAGAAGTTGTTTCATGTTTGAGTTTCGTGGTTGTTTCGTAGTCAGTCTCAGTAATGAGTAATTTAATTCTTCATGATTTGAGCGAAATCAGTGTTTATTTTTAGTTTATTTATCCTTTAATCTAGAATATTATTTAGGAGTCATTGTAGAAAACGTATAATTTTGTTGAGTTCCAGATTACACATAACCTCAAAAAACTAAACGAAAAATGACGACCACCGAAGAAAATGCTGAAATTGTAAGTCGATTGCTATACTTGCTATTTTTAATTCGGAATTACTTTACGTAATGTTTTAGCTTTGTATCTATTGTAATAAATCTAAACTCAGTTATATTTATAAACAACTAGCGACCTGCCCCGGCTTCGCACAGGTGCAATGCTGATACCACCGCAACCGCTATGTCCCTGCCTTGTCCCTGCCTTGTCCCTGCATTTTAAATCTGTAATATCTTTGATAATTTTCATTTAAATTACGTGCTGTAACGGGCCATATTGATCTATATTCAGTGGCGGAACTATAGGGTGGCAAGGCTGGCAAAATGCCACGGGCCCCCGGCATGACGGGGCCTCCAGTCTAAACAGCCGCAGGCTCAGAATGAGCAACGCAACCAATTTAAAAAAAAAATAAAAATTAAATTAAATCACAACATGACCATTTTTCTGGGGCCTCCTCTAATGAATTTGCCACGGGCCTCAGATGATATAGTTACGCCACTATCTATATTAAATGGACAATGTATTTATGGTATTAATTGGATAAGGATTAGTGCTGTATTGCTTAAAATTGCTTCGTAAATAAGTCATTATTTCTCTTTAAAAGTTAAGGATAAAAAATAGTTATTGTGGGTTATCCATAAGAGATAGACATATAAACCATCGTGGACTTTTTTGTAGACCTTTTTAAGGTGTACAATACTGTAGTATATTATTTTGATCTATCTCGAAGGGTTCAGCCAGCGTTTGCAATGTAAGCACAAAAAAATGTGTTTATTTACGACATCACATTAGAAACCTCTAAAATTATCAGTGTTTCTCTACTTTATTATGCATGTATTATACACATAAACCTTTCTCTTGAATCACTCTATCTATTAAAAAAAACCGCATCAAAGTCCGATGCATAGTTTTAAAAATTTAAGCATATATAGGGACAGACAGCGGGTAGCGACTTTGTTTTATACTATGTAGTGAAGATAAAAAGGTCAGATAGATGATTCCATTAAAAACTTACTTACCTTGTTGTGAACCCTATATCAACAGTAAAGTGAAATTAATATACCTTTTTTTATGAAGGAGCCTTTCTCATACGCCATAAGATATGGTCTAAGCCACACATTTCACAGTTTTACACAAACACACAGCCTGCTTTTACTTTTTTTTTGAAAATCTAAATCATCTATTGACTTCTTCCATTGTTGGGCAGAATTGGAGGGTGTGTCAGACTACTGACTAAAACCAGACTCATGTTTCTTCAGTTGCCCTTTGCGTTCAAAGACCACGGGCTTCCCTTTCAGATGTCAACCCATGGCCCCAGTAGGCTTTGGCCCTGCTGGACCCCTACGGTTTTGCTGACAACTATTAAACCTTTAAAAATTAAATGTTTACAGGACTGGGGAAATGAGCGCCTGAGCAGAGCTCAACGCGCTGTGGAAGCAAACACTTACGATGTGGACTCTTGGTCGCTCCTCATTCGTGAGGCCCAAACCAGACCTATCAATGAAGTACGGCCAATGTACGAGAAGCTCATCACTGCGTTCCCAACAACAGGCCGGTACTGGAAGATTTATATTGAGCAGGAGGTGTGTATCTTTTCAAAACAAATTAAATAATAATGTAACCTTTTTATTTGTATATTGGGCTGGTGTCCGCAACTCCACATCTTAAGGGCGTATTTTGTGTACGTGTGGGACAAATGAGTCATTTGAGCCACCCCAGCTCCTCAAGGAAGGCCATCAGTGCCTTGGTGTTACTGACCATTTCACTCCACAAATTAAATAATAATATAACCCAAAGACTGAGGCTAAGAGGGAAGAGACAATTGCACATGCACTTCTTGACTGCACAGGTATCACCGATACGTACATGACAGTATTGGTCAATATGAAAACTACTGATTAATAACTACAACTACATAGTGTAGTAGTCATTACTACAAATTACATTAAATAATCGTAAAAAGTAGTTAAACATTTTGATTACTAACTAAAAATTGTAGTTGCAATCACAATTACGAGATTACTTTTTATAACTACACGTTTAAACATTGACTTTTTGATACGAAACTGAAACTAGCAGCTAGCAGCTAGCGGCCGCCAGGGACGGATCTTGTGAAAAGGGCCCTAGGCAACAAAATATTTATAACGTAAAAGTCATCTAAAATTGATAAATTTACGAAGATGAGAAGAAAGATTACACAGATTACACTTTAATAAAATTCTACCTTAAAAATTTTGAACTGGAATTTTAAATCGAATATTTTAACTTCGATTCTAAATACTCGAATCTGTCCAAACTCGGTCCAACGTCCACATAGAGCGTCATTGAGCTCTGATATTATTTTCAAGAGTGATACTCAATCCCTTATTTTTTTTTTAAATTTATTAATTTATGAATTTGGATTTTTATAATAACTCTTCTGTAACTTTAGTTCTGAACACTCGAATCTGTTCAAACTTAGTTCAACGTCTACTTGGAGTGTCCTTAAGGTCTAATATTATTTGCAAGAGGGATACTCAATTCCTTCTATTTTTTTTAAATTTATTAATTTATGAATTTGTATTTTTATGATAACTCTTCTGTAACTTTAGTCCTGAACACGCGAATCGATCCAAACTCGGTCCAACGTCTACTTAGAGTGTTATTGAGCTCTGATATTGTTTTCAAGAGGGATACTCAACCCCTTCTATTTTTTTATAATTTATTATTTTATGATTTTTTTACTTTTATCATAACTCTTCTGTAACTTTAGTTCTGAACACTCGAATCGGTTCAAACTTAGTTCAACGTCTACTTGAAGTGTCCTTAAAGTCTGATATTATTTTCAAGAGGGATACTCAACCCCTTCTATTTTTTTATAATTTATTATGTTAAGAATTTTGACTTTTATCATAACTCTTCTGTAACTTTAGTTCTGAACACTCGAATCGGTTCAAACTTAGTTCAACGTCTACTTGGAGTGTCCTTAAAGTCTGATATTATTTTCAAGAGGGATACTCAACCCCTTCTATTTTTTTATAATTTATTATTTTACGAATTTTGACTTTTATCATAACTCTTCTGTAACTTTAGTTCTGAATACTCGAATCGGTTTAAACTTCGTTCAACGTCTACTTGGAGTGTCCTTAAGGTCTGATATTATTTGCAAGAGGGATACTCAATTCCTTCTATTTTTTTTAAATTTATTAATTTACGAATTTGTATTTTTATGATAACTCTTCTGTAACTTTAGTCCTGAACACTCGAATCGATCCAAACTCGGTCCAACATCTACTTAGAGTGTTATTGAGCTCTGATATTGTTTTCAAGAGGGATACTCAACCCCTTCTATTTTTTTATAATTTATTATTTTACGAATTTTGACTTTTATCATAACTCTTCTGTAACTTTAGTTCTGAACACTCGAATCTGTTCAAACTTAGTTCAACGTCTACTTGGAGTGTCCTTAAAGTCTGATATTATTTTCAAGAGGGATACTCAATCCCTTCTATTTTTTTATAATTTATTATGTTAAGAATTTTGACTTTTATCATAACTCTTCTGTAACTTTAGTTCTGAACACTCGAATCGGTTCAAACTTAGTTCAACGTCTACTTGGAGTGTCCTTGAGGTCTGATATTATTTTCAAGAGGGATACTTAATCCCTTCTATTTTTTTTAAATTTATTAATTTATGAATTTGTATTTTTATGATAACTCTTCTGTAACTTTAGTCCTGAACACTCGAATCAATCCAAACTCGGTCCAACGTCTACTTAGAGTGTTATTGAGCTCTGATATTGTTTTCAAGAGGGATACTCAACCCCTTCTATTTTTTTTAAATTTATTAATTTATGAATTTGTATTTTTATGATAACTCTTCTGTAACTTTAGTCCTGAACACTCGAATCAATCCAAACTCGGTCCAACGTCTACTTAGAGTGTTATTGAGCTCTGATATTGTTTTCAAGCGGGATACTCAACCCCTTCTATTTTTTTATAATTTATTATTTTACGAATTTTTTACTTTTATCATAACTCTTCTGTAACTTTAGTTCTGAACACTCGAATCAATCCAAACTCGGTCCAACGTCTATTTAGAGTGTTATTGAGCTGTGATATTGTTTTCAAGCGGGATACTCAACCCCTTCTATTTTTTTATAATTTATTATGTTAAGAATTTTGACTTTTATCATAACTCTTCTGTAACTTTAGTTCTGAACACTCGAATCGGTTCAAACTTAGTTCAACGTCTACTTGGAGTGTCCTTAAAGTCTGATATTATTTTCAAGAGGGATACTCAACCCCTTCTATTTTTTTATAATTTATTATTTTACGAATTTTGACTTTTATCATAACTCTTCTGTAACTTTAGTTCTGAACACTCGAATCGGTTCAAACTTCGTTCAACGTCTACTTGGAGTATCCTTAAGGTCTGATATTATTTGCAAGAGGGATACTCAATTCCTTCTATTTTTTTTAAATTTATTAATTTACGAATTTGTATTTTTATGATAACTCTTCTGTAACTTTAGTCCTGAACACTCGAATCGATCCAAACTCGGTCCAACGTCTACTTAGAGTGTTTTTGAGCTCTGATATTGTTTTCAAGAGGGATACTCAACCCCTTCTATTTTTTTATAAAGCATAAGCATAATCAGCCTTTTAATGTTCCCACTGCTGGGACTCAAGCCTCCTCTCTCTAGGAGAAGGAATGGGCCGTAATCCACCACGCGGGCCCAGTGCGGATTGGTGAATGTCACATGTCTTTGAATTTTTGGTTCTAGGACATGCCGGTTTCCTCACGATGTTTTCCTTCACCGTTTTGAGAGCAGTGGTGATGAAATAAATTACACAAAGTAATGCGCCTGGCTGGGTTTGAACCCGCGACCTACAACTCGTAAGTCGGGGCCGTTACCACTCGGCCACCACTGCTCTCATTATTATTTATTTTTTATAATTTATTATTTTACGAATTTTGACTTTTATCATAACTCTTCTGTAACTTTAGTTCTGAACACTCGAATCTATTCAAACTTAGTTCAACGTCTACTTGGAGTGTCCTTAAAGTCTAATATTATTTTCAAGAGGGATACTCAATCCCTTCTATTTTTTTATAATTTATTATGTTAAGAATTTTGACTTTTATCATAACTCTTCTGTAACTTTAGTTTTGAACACCCGAATCGGTTCAAACTTAGTTCAACGTCTACTTGGAGTGTCTTTAAGGTCTGATATTATTTTCAAGAGGGATACTCAATTCCTTCTATTTTTTTTTAATTTATTAATCTAAGAAATTGGAATTTTATAATAATTCTTCTGTAACTTTAGTTCTGAACACTCGAATCTGTTCAAACTTAGTTCAACGTCTACTTTGAGTGTTTTTGAGGTCTGATATTATTTTCAAGAGGGATACTCAACCCCTTCTATTTTTTTATAATTTATTATTTTACGAATTTTGACTTTTATCATAACTCTTCTGTAACTTTAGTTCTGAACACTCGAATCGGTTCAAACTTCGTTCAACGTCTACTTGGAGTATCCTTAAGGTCTGATATTATTTGCAAGAGGGATACTCAATTCCTTCTATTTTTTTTAAATTTATTAATTTACGAATTTGTATTTTTATGATAACTCTTCTGTAACTTTAGTTCTGAATACTCGAATCGGTTCAAACTTAGTTCAACGTCTACTTGGAGTGTCCTTAAAGTCTGATATTATTTTCAAGAGGGATACTCAACCCCTTCTATTTTTTTTATAATTTATTATTTTACGAATTTTGACTTTTATCATAACTCTTCTGTAACTTTAGTTCTAAACACTCGAATCGGTTCAAACTTAGTTCAACGTCTACTTAAAGGGTCATTGAGCTCTGATATTATTTGCAAGAGGGATACTCAATCCCTTCAATTTTTTTAAAATTTATTAATTTATGAATTTGGATTTTTATTATAAATCTTCTGTAACTTTAGTTCTAAACACTCGAATCTATTAAAACTTAGTTCAACGTCTACTTAGAATGTCATTGAGATCTGATATTATTTTCAAGAGGGATACTCAATCCCTTCTATTTTTTTATAATTACAGTTACAGAAGAGTTATGATAAAAGTCAAAATTCATGAATTAATAAATTAAAAAAAAATAGAAGGGATTGAGTTTCCCTCTTGAAAATAATATCAGACCTCAATGACATTCCAAATAGACGTTGAACTAAGTTTAAACAGATTCGAGTGTTCAGAACTAAAGTTACAGAAGAGTTATGATAAAAGTCAAAATTCGTAATATAATAAATTATAAAAAAATAGAAGGGATTGAGTATCCCTCTTGAAAATAATATCAGATCTCAATAACATTCTAAGTAGACGTTGAACTAAGTTTGAACAGATTCGAGTGTTCGTAACTAAAGTTACAGAAGAGTTATCAGAAAAATCCAAATCCATGAATTAATAAATTTAAAAAAAAATAGAAGGAATTGAGTATCCCTCTTGCAAATAATATCAGACCTCAAGGACACTCCAAGTAGACGTTGAACTAAGTTTGAACAGATTCGAGTGTTCAGAACTAAAGTTACAGAAGAGTTATGATAAAATTCAAAATTCGTAATATAATAAATTATAAAAAAATAGAAGGGATTGAGTATCCCTCTTGAAAATAATATCAGACCTCAAGGACACTCCAAGTAGACGTTGAACTACATTTGAACAGATTCGAGTGTTCAGAACTAAAGTTACAGAAGAGTTATCATAAAATTCCAAATTCATAAATTATAAATTTTAAAAAAATAGAAGGAATTGAGTATCCCTCTTGCAAATAATATCAGACCTCAAGGACACTCCAAGTAGACGTAGAACTAAGTTTGAACAGATTCGAGTGTTCAGAACTAATGTTACAGAAGAGTTATCATAAAAATCCAAATACATAAATTAATAAATTTTAAAAAAATAGAAGGGATGGAGTATCCCTCTTGAAAATAATATCAGACCTAAAGGACACTCCAAGTAGACGTTGGACCGAGTTTGGATTGATTCGAGTGTTCAGGATAAAAGTAACAGAAGAATTATCATAAAATTCCAAATACATAAATTAGTAAATTTAAAAAAATAGAAGGGATTGAGTATCCCTCTTGAAAATAATATCAGACCTCAAGGACACTCCAAGTAGACGTTGAACTACATTTGAACAGATTCCAGTGTTCAGAACTAAAGTTACAGAAGAGTTATCATAAAATTCCAAATTCATAAATTATAATTTTTTTAAAAATAGAAGGAATTGAGTATCTCTCTTGCAAATAATATCAGACCTCAAGGACACTCCAAGTAGACGTTGAACTAAGTTTGAACAGATTCGAGTGTTCAGAACTAAACTTACAGAAGAGTTATCATAAAAATCCAAATACATAAATTTAAAAAAAATAGAAGGGATGGAGTATCCCTCTTGAAAATAATATCAGACCTAAAGGACACTCCAAGTAGACGTTGGACCGAGTTTGGATCGATTCGAGTGTTCAGGATAAAAGTAACAGAAGAGTTATCATAAAATTCCAAATACATAAATTAATAAATTTAAAAAAAATAGAAGGAATTGAGTATCCCTCTTGAAAATAATATCAGACCTCAATGACATTCTTAGTAGACGTTGAACTAAGTTTGAACAGATTCGAGTGTTCAGGACTAAAGTTACAGAAGACTTATGATAAAAGTCAAAATTCGTAATATAATAAATTTAAAAAAAATAGAAGGGATTAAGTATCCCTCTTGCAAATAATATCAGACCTCAAGGACACTCCAAGTAGACGTTGAACTAAGTTTGAACAGATTCGAGTGTTCAGAACTAAAGTTACAGAAGAGTTATCATAAAAATCCAAATTTATGAATTAATAAATTTAAAAAAAATGGAAGGAATTGAGTATCCCTCTTGCAAATAATATCAGACCTCAAGGACACTCCAAGTAGACGTTGGACCGAGTTTGGATCGATTCGAGTGTTCAGGATAAAAGTAACAGAAGAGTTATCATAAAATTCCAAATACATAAATTAATAAATTTAAAAAAATAGAAGGGATTGAGTATCCCTCTTGAAATTAATATCAGACCTCAATGACATTCTTAGTAGACGTTGAACTTAGTTTGAACAAATTCGAGTGTTCAGACTAAAGTTACAGAAGAGTTATGATAAAAGTCAAAATTCATGAATTAATAAATTTAAAAAAAAATAGAAGGGATTGAGTATCCCTCTTGAAAATAATATCAGATCTCAATGACATTCTAAGTAGACGTTGAACTAAGTTTGAACAGATTCGAGTGTTCGTAACTAAAGTTACAGAAGAGTTATCATAAAAATCCAAATACATAAATTAATAAATTTAAAAAAAATAGAAGGGATGGAGTATCCCTCTTGAAAATAATATCAGACCTAAAGGACACTCCAAGTAGACGTTGGACCGAGTTTGGATCGATTCGAGTGTTCAGGATAAAAGTAACAGAAGAGTTATCATAAAATTCCAAATACATAAATTAATAAATTTAAAAAAAAATAGAAGGAATTGAGTATCCCTCTTGAAAATAATATCAGACCTCAATGACATTCTTAGTAGACGTTGAATTAAGTTTGACCCGATTCGAGTGTTCAGGTCTAAAGTTACAGAAGACTTATGATAAAAGCCAAAATTCGTAACATAATAAATTATTAAAAAAAATAGAAGGGATAGAGTATCCCTCTTGAAAATTATATCAGACCTTAATGACCCTGTAAGTAGACGTTGGACCGAGTTTGGATCGATTCGAGTGTTCAGGATAAAAGTAACAGAAGAGTTATCATAAAAATCCAAATTCATAAATTGATAAATTAAAAAAAAAATAGAAGGGATTGAGTATCCCTCTTGAAAATAATATCAGACCTCAATGACATTCTTAGTAGACGTTGAATTAAGTTTGAATCGATTCGAGTGTTCAGGACTAAAGTTACAGAAGACTTATGATAAAAGCCAAAATTCGTAACATAATAAATTATAAAAAAATAGAAGGAATAGAGTATCCGTCTTGAAAATTATATCAGACCTTAATGACCCTGTAAGTAGACGTTGGACCGAGTTTGGATCGATTCGAGTGTTCAGGATAAAAGTAACAGAAGAGTTATCATAAAAATCCAAATTCATAAATTGATAAATTAAAAAAAAAATAGAAGGGATTGAGTATCCCTCTTGAAAATAATATCAGACCTCAATGACACTCTAAGTAGACGTTGGATCAAATTTAAACCGATTCGAGTGATTAGAACCAAAGTTACGGGGGATTAGTTTTAAAAATATTATTTAATTTGCAATTAAAATGTTTGGACTTATTACAGGAATCTTACCATCTGCGTAAATTTATTGTTTTAGCTGTTGAAACAGTACCATACAGCTCTATTTAACTTTACATTGACAATTTGGTTCTGGGCCTAGGGACCCACACTAGATCCACCCTGACTTGTTTGGCTGCTAGCTTCAGTTTCATCTTTTTGATTTTACTTGTCACAACGCAATAATAATATGTAAGTAATAGGCCTAATCTGTTTTTGGAGATAGGTTGGCTGATTGGAATAAGCCACCAAAGGATGGCTGCCAAGGCTTATGACTTATGACCATTGGTTATTTAAAATTGTCTAATAATATTCACTTGTCATCCATTACAGATGAAGGCGAGGAATTTCGAGAAAGTTGAAAAGGTTAGTATCGTAACAGCGTAAGTTAGTCTATGACATAAATAAGCAATCTGTGATAACAATAAACAAAAAAGAAACATTCGCTTCTATACTTTTGTCTGCTTGAAAAGTAAAAAAAAACAAGGGAAGCTGATAATATATTTATGATCAATGTGATCATATGAGTAGTGAGTGATTTAGTAAGTAAGCTAGCAAATAACTGAAATAAAACCGAAGAATTAAATTGTATCTTTTTTTTCGGCTAGGGCTAATGTGTTCAGACATATTGGAGGCGAGTTTTTGATGCTAATGTACCTTGATTTTATAAATAAACAACACGCGAAACATTGACAAGGCCTTGTGGCTAAAATGCACTGGCCAGGCATACTTAGTGCATAAACTCCATTCGAAGTAATATGAGACATTTAAACAATCATTTTTTACTGTCCGTTCAACTGATTTTGACTTTTATTGCGTTGGTGATATGACAAATGGCGGCTGCAGTAGATAGTAACTACTTTTTTGCTTTTGATGCCTATGGAATAGAAGTTAAAATCGGTTAAATGGACAGTAAAAAAAGGTTTGTTTAAATGTCTAATCTTATATCGAATGGAGTATAGTGTATCAGTTCAAAATTATTCGTTATCGGCCGCACTACGCGCTTGTCACTTAGCGCTAGGCGATTCAGTATAGAGTATTAACATTCAGTTAATACAATAAACTTTAATGATGAAATTAAACATTAGCAAAGAAAGCTCGCTTTTGAAATGTAATAAACCCTATTTCGTGAATTCCTTACTAAAGTAATCTACAATATATTCACATTTATATGAGACGCCATCTTAAGTTTTGGAAAACTCGACTGCGCTGTCTATAACGCCTGCTGTCCACGGACGCGTAGCTTCATAGACGCGTATTCGTCATTATACGCTTGATGTACGCTTGCCTGAAGCGGCAACGTCATGCCGTCATGTCGTTGCCGCTTCGTCGACACAGTTTCATAGTTTTGTATGTAAGCTGTGAGCAAGCGTACACCAAACGTAAAATGACGAATACTGTTCTAAACTACGTGTCTGTGGACAGTAGGCCCATATTTGAATGACAATCTCTTTCTCAAACTCAATTTGATATAACAACGCCTGGGTTTTGTGCGTTGGCCGCCATGTGAGATTGGCGTGGTTTGACCCATGTGTAGGCTTATTTCAACAAGTGACTTTACACCATATTGTTTACGACATAAAGGTTAGAGGTGTGTGGACCGACTTACAAGCCTCGAACGAGCGCGTTTCGAGCGTTTGGTTCGTGTTCGACTGGGCTCCGCCTGATGTCGGTTTTATGACCAAAACAAAGTGATTTGCACCGCGCTCGCAGTGCGCTCGTGGACGTGTTGAGTGACAGACGTTTCACACGAGCATCATGGAAAGGTCAACAGAAAATGCTCGTTTGCATTTAATTATTTCAAGATAATCCAACGGTATGGGACCCAAAACATGAGGATCACTATAAAAAAAGAATAAGATTGATGCATGGTCTCGTATACCCCAAGACTTGGGCAAGGATATAGAGAAATGCAAAAATAAAATGTTCAAAATAAAGTTCCAATGAACTAAGCCAATACCGAAGCCAAAATACTTTATATCGTAGATCCTCATAAACTTGGTCTTTTAGCGTTTTTACTGAATTCGGCTATACCCAACGGCCCGTTCACGAGTTCGGTCTTAGCGGCGAGCGGGGCGGCAATGGTACAGTACGCGTCACGTAAAAAGAACGCTGGCGGTCAAGCTGCGCATAGGCGATTTATCGGTCCATTTGGTGGTATGAGGTAGGGCGCGGGGCGGGTGAGTCACGCGCCGCATGTTTACCGGTGCGCTATTGGTTCAAAAATAAATTAATAGGCACATAACTTTCGTTCGAGACTGTACCCATGCGCAAACACGCTCCCACCACTTTCTTCCAGCGTTCTTTTTACGTGACGCGTGCTGTAGGCGAGCGCGCGCCGCTATGAGCGTTGCCTCGTGGCGTGCTTCAAACATTTTCATACTTTTGTTCTAACCGCTCGCCGCCCTGCGCTTAGCTACCGCTCATAGCGGCAAGGTCGTGAACAGGCCGTAATAATCGCTGTAGCAACGGTTACTGCAATAGTAAACTCTCCATATTCGCCACGAGCCGCGAGCACAAAACCATATTACTACTTTAACTTTTTTATAGGTTGTCTGGTAGATATCGCTGTCAGCGATAGGACCGCCGTTGTATCCATAGATTTAAATTTCTAGTAAAATAAAGTTTATTCTATTCTATTCTATTCGAGGACAGCGACTGTTATAAGCTCTTGTACGTCCACACTTAACACCGTAAGTAGGGCTGCTCGGCTTGTGCTCAACTCGTGCTCGGCTCCTCTAGCGTAGACCCAACTATAAAATAAAAATAAAAAAACATTTAGGCGTCTGGGGGTTTGAGACGACTCGCATTTTGATCTTTATTAAATAAACTATATGGTGTAAATTCACTTGTGAAATGAGCGTGCCAATTTTGAAAATCACGCCATTTGGTAGCTAACTAATCAAGCCCCGTATTAGTGGCAAGCAAAAATGCGTAACATTGTTACAGCAACATGGCTTTGTGTTTCTGGAAACATAACTTCACACACATTTTTAACGTTTTTGGCTTGGATACTAAGTCCTTTAAGCCATGTCTTCTGGTATGAATAGTTTAATTTGTCTACCATTAGACTACGGATGTGCACATTCTTATGTTTTTATATTATACTAGCTGAGCCGGCAAACGTTGTTCTGCCATATAAATAAAAAAAAAAAAAAAAATAGATGTTGGCCGATTCTCAGACCTACTCAATATGCTCACAAAATTTCATGAGAATCGGTCGAGCCGTTTCGGAGAAGTTCAAGTTCGAACACCGTGACACGAGAATTTTATATATTAGATTTGGCACCAAATGTATCAAGTTAACCTTCTCGGCAAACTTCGTTGAATTAGTCAACACTACAGTAAAATTCTCAGCCGCATTTTACCGAGATTTGTTTAGTTGCGCAGATACTTAGATACAAAACTACACCAATTTTACATCACAATATCCGGTAGGAATCAATTTGCGAATAATTAAAACAGCCACTGAACTTCACTCGAAGAAATCCCGCCAAAAATGCCCACTTCACACAATACTCCATAGTGTTGCCAGAATAACAAAAATAAATTGCAACAATGTAGCGTAACTTTTGTTATCCATTAATACCTACAAGGCTTTATCTTACACTACACAACATTCAACAAAATCTTTAGATTTCCACTCTTCAGATCTTCACCCAAAAAATATTGAAGACCCACTTGCGCCACAAATATCAAAACTCATTTAGCGCGCTATACATAAAGCATGTGAGCCCAAATCTAAAATCGAAATCTAGCGTGAAAATGACTACACTTGGGGCCTTTATATATATATATATATTTCACTAAGAAAATAATTTGTGGTGAAAGCAGGTCATAATTAATCCTCGAGTCGGGGAGGGGTAAGTATATGATACATATACAATTATTCAGACCCTTCGACATATCTACCTCCAGTATCCCAGGGGTTGTTCTGATGTAGGTACAGTCAGAGATGTTGATTGTTTCGCAAATTGACAACTAATATGGTCTATAATAGGGTGACTGGTAATTAGTGACCGATACTTAAATACGTGATTGTACGCATGATTACAAAAATCTTTCCCAAAGAAACTTTTTTTATATACTCACTAGTTTGTAGGTACATTCACTGATTAGGTACGTACACCTATGGGTTTGCAAGCTGCGCGGGTGTTCTATTACTATTGTAGTGTAGGTACGACGGCGTCACGCGGCTAACAGCTGAGCGGTCGCCAGTCGCAGGCGCGGGCACGCATTTAAACAGCTGTTTTATTATTGGGATAAAACTAATGAGAATATAAAAAAAGTTTCTTTGGGAAAGTTGTTTGTATCATGAGTTCAATCATGTGTTTAAGTATCGGTCACTAATTACCAGTCACCTTATGTAAGATTAAATTTATGTCCAATTCATAACCGTCAGTTCTTTATCAAATGGGCCCCAATATGTTAATCAATACATTTCTCTGATTGTACATGAATCTGAGGCCCTACCATGAACTCTTAACGCGATACATTTTACGACCTAAATTGAACTGTTAAAGGGATAGAGCTATATAGGGTGTATAGCTCCATCAACTTATATGTTTTGATCTAGTTTCCTCTTTTGTTATGTTTTAAAAATGTGTATTTAGGTAACCACGTTCTTTAAACTATGTTCTTGCGCGTAATATAGTAAAAAATTACTGTAAAAGTAAGTATGTTTTAAACTCTTCTAAATGTATAAACTACTGTTTGAATCCATTGCTGAATTTAGGGAATATTAGGGTTTAGTAACTTTCTTTTTTCAACAACTTTGACACAACGCCATCTAGTCCCAAACTAAGCAGAGATGGAGGTATGAGTAGGTACTTGATAACTGATAAACACACTTATATATTTCTATATACACACATAGTTTTGTTACTATTTTGGTGTACAATAAAGTTTATTCTATTCTACATACATAATAATAAATAGATAAATTATACCCAGACACAGAACAAATTATCGTGCTCATGAGCTCATCACACAATCATAAAATAAAATAGAACTTTTTACAAAAAAAAATAACCGACTTCACAAAAAAAAGCACTAAAAGGATCAAAATAACTTTAATTTCGGAAGTCGGTGTTTCTCGGTATTGTTTGTTTCTTATTTAACAACGGCTTCCGAATTGGTTGTTGTTATTTCACAATTTTTAGATGTGTTACACTTATAGCCATTTATTTCACATGACAATTCAACTAACCCAAACACTGCTAGGATGCATTGTTTTATTATGAAGTTCCCGTGTCTACCGTCCACCTTCCGGCTCCATCATCAGATCAGTTCGATAGTACCTCATAGCCAAAATACATCTCATGACAATTTTAATAAGCCAAAACACGGCTAGTATACATTGATTAATTACGGAGTTCCCGTGCCTACCATCCGGCTCCATTATCATTATCTGAACTTCGATGATACCATTTTCAACAGTACTATTCAGAACCATTTATTTATTTGTATTCTTCACCAGTTTCACTTCACCAAATGTTACTTTTTGACTGTAAATGCTTGAGTTCTCGATGAAAATAACAAAATCACCATATGGTTGCCTTTAATATGTGAGTTTCTTCAATTCCTCATGGGTTCAGAACCTTTTAGGCGAAGAAAAAATTTGCAAATTGGTCCATAAACGACGGAGTTCTGAGGAAACAAACATAAAAAAATACAACCGAATTGAGAACCTCCTCCTATTTTTTGAAGGCTGTAAAAAAAGAATTAGTGAAATTGGTCCAACCGTTCACGCGTGATGACCTGACCAAAGGAAATAGGATTTAATTTTTATTTATATAAATGTAAAAACAATATAAAACGAAAGATAGCCTGGCATTATTTTTCCAATTCTCCCCATCCACCCCAACTCCTATTTGGGCAAATCCTAAACTCAGCAGTGGTTCAAACCCTCGTAAGAACAAAAATGACATGATAACATTTTGGCTGGGCAGCTGTTCCAGCGGTGTCTCATGAAGATCCTGAACATTGAGTTGTGGAGGCTGTACCTCAACTACGTCAAGGAGACCAAGTGTATGCTGCCCACCTACAAGTACGTATTTAAATGAGTTTTTTTTTAAATTATGCATAGACTCGCGTATGACCACTGTATAACCTGATGGTAAGCAATGATGTGGTCGATGGAGCACGCTGGCCTAGAAGTAACCTATTCACTCTTGATTAAAAGATTCCTGGGTTGTAGCCATCAGGAAATATTTCACGTTGTTGGTCTTGACTTGGAAAGATTTGCGATTGTGTGAGAAGTGATATGAAAGAAAAGAAGTGATAGCGTGACGGGTGACAGGACAGAATAGAATAAAAAAACGTGTTGCGCCGACCCCAAATAAAACGAGACCAGGGCAGGAAGATGATGATGACAGATAGATGTTCTGGGTCTGGCTGGGTGTCATGTACCTATGTGAGTAAAATAATGTGAATTAAATGTTTGTGAAATCAGCCACGATACAGCAGTAATTCCTAATGTGGGACAGCAAAAAAGAATAGGTTACTTCAAGGCAAACGTGCTCTTATATGAAGTAGAGCAGTATTGACCCAGTGGTAACGGCCCCGACTTCGTCACGTCCGAACGTCACGGGTTCAAACCCAGGCAGGTGCTTTATTTTTTATTTTTTATTCTTGATAGGTTCGCGCTTGACCGCTATCTCACCTGATAGAAAGCGACGATGCGGTCGACGATGGAACGCGCTTACCTAGAAGTAACCTATTCATTCTTGACTTAAAGATTCCCGGGTTGTAGCCATCAGGAAAAACAGATTCCGGCAGGGAATTCCACTCCTTAGCTGTACGCACTATGAATGTGTTCCCATTTTCAAAATTCAAATCATTTATTGTGGATCATAGGTTCATAAGATGTTGTTTTAGTTACAGGTTCTGCTATGTCCCGCCAATAAGGCATACAATTTTTTTTATTATTAATTTGGTACATAGTTAATAAATAAAATAATTAAATCAAATTGTCATGGAATACATTAAAATTAAATTAGCAAAATATTTAGGTCAAATTATAAATTAGTCATATTAAATTACAATATATTAGTTTATAAAACAACAACATATTGCTTCATAATGCTTTTGGTTTGTATTAATAAACCGGCTGATTGAGTGTCTTGTCATCTAAAAATTCTTTTATCAAGTAATAACATTTACTTATTAATAATTCGAGTAGTTTTTTTTTAAAGATATTCATGTCGCTCATATTTCTGAATGAAGGTGGAAGATTATTGAAAATACGAGAGTACAAAAGATGCTTTGGTGCAAAAGCTTTGTTTTGCTGGCTACCGTGCGCAGCTTGTCTTTGTGTCTAGCCCTACTGCAAAATTTTGATGAAAATTTTGCGTAATTTATTTTCATCACCACTGCTCTCAAAACGGTGAAGGAAAACATCGTAAGGAAGGCATGTCCTTGAATCAAAAGTTCGAAGATATATGTGACTTCCACCAACACTAGGCCGGCGTGGATTAGAGCCCATTGCCTCTCATAGAGAGAAGGCCTGAGTTCCAGCCGTGGGAAAGTTATAATGCTGATAATATTATGGTTATAAGCGTCTTCAATAGCTGACCACATCATCGCTTACCATCAGGAGACTGATCAAATATGAGCCTATCAATAATATAATATTAAAAACGTATAGTGGGTGAAATTTTGATTAAAGGTCAAGTTTAAACTGCGAGCCATTTTTGTATTATGAACTCTATTTCAACTTACGTAAGTTTTTAATACATAATGGCAGACTCCTCTTCCTCAAAACGTTGGGGTCGGGTTTTTTATCATTGATAAACTCGCGCTTGACCACTATTTTACCTGATGGTAAGCGACGATATAGTCGAATACTGGGTTGCGACAGTCGCTGTCTCGTGTTAAAATTTATGAACGAAAAACGTTTCGCTGATGTGCCTTCGCCCACGTCTAAATAAGTCCACGCTATGCCTCTGCGTCCGATAATAATTAAGGTGTCTTCAAGACTAGAGTGAAGAGGCTCTTAATAAACTAGTGCGCTTCACCATCATCGATTGCATCACTGCTTACCATCAGATGGGATCGCAGTCAAGCGCTAGATTATGACATTAAAAGAAATATAATAAAACCACTTCCGTTACGTCTCTAACTTGAAATTATCTAATAAAGATTATCTAGCCTAAACTATCGATATATAATCTAAATTACTATTTCAGAGAAAAAATGGCCCAGGCATACGATTTCGCCTTAGACAAAATTGGCTTGGACATCCACGCGTACCCGATTTGGAACGACTACATCACGTTTTTGAAGAGCGTGGAAGCTGTGGGATCTTATGCTGAAAATCAGAAGATATCAGCTGTTAGAAAGGTAAGGAAAACACTCTTAAATAAATCTATGTCTTAATTTCGACCTCCAAGCTAAACAGTAAAAATAATGAAGAGGATTAAGCCACAGATACAGTAGGGGACAAAATCCCCCAACATGACGCGTAACGCTGTCCAATCATCCAACATTATGTCCCGCGTCACGAGAAGGCATCGTAAAATATTGGGGGGCAAGTTGCGGGACACTGCGACGTCGCATCGTCTCGTAGATTGAGAGCTTGAGGCTTGAAATTATCATCATTTCAGCCGAAAAACGTCCACTGCTGGACATAGGCCTCCCCCAAGTGTCGCCATAATGAACGGTCTCCCGCAACCGTTACCAAGTCATCGGTCCACCTTGTAGGAGGCCGAGAATATAGCCATATTGTTCAAATAATACACCAATATTATAAAGAAGAAAGTTTGTATGTCCTTAATACTCAAACAGCTGAACGGATTTGGATAAAATTTGGCACACTGGTAGACCATGTCATGGAATAGGACATAGGATACCTTTCATCGTATGTGTACGTTCTCTTGGTGTATTTTTTTGTACTTTAACCCGAGCGAAGGTTCTTGTGGGAGATAAATATTATAGTTATTTCTACCCTTGTCCCTATTAACGAGGGCTGGTGCAGAATGTCACTCCCTTAACCCTATATGGCTAGCATATGGAATAAGAGTGAATAGGTTACTTTTAGGCAAGCGTGCTCCATCGTCGGCCACATCATCGCTTACCATCAGGGAAGATAGTGGTCAAACGCGAGCCTATACATAATAAAAAAATACAACAATATCATCTATCTCACAATACATCCTTTTTTCAATCAGTCTTGGTTTTTATGAGTCAATTAGCGCATTGTTTCCGGGTGTCGACCAAATTGAGTCTGAAACCGAACCGTATGGTCAAAGGAATCTGACCCGAGGTCCTTGGTCTTTCGTCTTTGGATTAAAATTGATTCGATCTCTCTTTGGAATGCGCTCCCTCTGAAAATCAGGATGGCGTCCAGTCGGTTCACTTTTAAGGTGAAGGCACGTGAGCACATTCGCAGGAAGTTGGTGTAATCATCACAGCGTTGATTTGTTGGATTCCTTTTTCATAATTATATTGTTAATTTGTATGTGTATGTATCTAAGTATATATTTATTATTGTATTTCTTTACCATTAAGCTGCACCTACCATGTTATGTTTCTGCGTCACCCTAAGTAAGGTCAACTGGTAGAAAATGCCTAAGGCATTAAGTCCGCCTTTGTACAGTGTTTATTACTAGTGCATAAAGTTTTAATAAATAAATAAAATCTAAAACATCCTTTCTTTCCGCACAAGGAGGGTCAAAGGCACGATATGTATCTCCTTAGTTTTTTGCTAAAAATGCACTTGATTGCTTATTTTCCAGGTATATCAAAGGGCAGTCATCACGCCGATAATAGGCATAGAAACGTTATGGAAGGACTACATAGCGTTTGAGCAAAGCATCAACACTATCATAGGTAAGTAAATACATTATGTTATGCCAGCACTGGCTTCTGACGTTTTATAAGTTCCCATGTAGGTCTATGTGAAATAAAAATATTTTTGATTTGATTTTGAAAGTTGCGCGGATTGTTCAAGAGTTTTTTTTTAATTGTATTTGATATAAACCAGTGCTTGACTGCGATCCCACCTGATGGTAAGCAGTGATGCAATCATTGATGGTGAGGCGCACTAGTTTATTAAGAGCCTATTCACTCTAGCCTTGAAAGCACCTAAATTATAGTTGGCCGGGAAGACCGCAGCAGGCAAATTGTTCCAGTCCTTCGATGTACGCGGTATAAACGACGAAGCGAAACGCTTAGTCTGGACCGTTGAAATTTCAACAAGTTACCCCCGTTAGGCCCAGAGACCCTACCACGAGCTTTTAACGCGACCCATTTGACTACCTAAACTGAATTGTTAAAGGAATGGAGCTATATAGGGTGTATAACTCGATCAATCTTTCTCGCTCGCACGACTGATAATTTAACACGTCATGGTCACGTCCGGAACGAAAAGGGCAACTGAAGGAACACAAATGGGCTCTCCACCCAGAGCGGGAGAAGTAATTTGATGATTTCCCGCCTCAAAAAAAAAATCATTATACACCACTTATATTCTTTATTGCACATTTTTTTTTTTACAATTAATTAAAAATTGGACAGCTGATGTACAAAGGCGAGCTTAACTCTTTGAATGCCGGAAGCGTAGATCTACGCGAGACACAATGTTTTTAATTGTGTCTCTAATAGCCGGCATACGAAAGGTTAACCCACAATTGGGTTACCTTTTATCCTTCATTGTTAGACCTTTACTCCAAATTATAAACACCTATTGTTTATACGAATTATGAGTCAACTAAATGTTATTTTATCGTATAACAGCTGAACGCATGGCGATGGAGCGTTCCCGCGACTATATGAACGCTCGTCGCGTCGCCAAGGAGTTGGAGACGGTCACCCGAGGACTGAACAGGAACATGCCTGCCACACCACCTACTGCTGACAGAGAGGAGATGAAACAGGTAAGCATAGGCTAGGATATAATATTGCTTCAGTTTTCCCAGAAAGTCTCCGCGACCCTGGAATGTAGGCAACTGACGGAACATGGGTTTTATTTAGCCAAGGTTTTACACTCCCTCTCACTTCACCCAGAGCTGGACGAGGTTTTTGTAGACCCCAAAAAAATACGTTACACTATATCCAATCATGCCAATTCCTAGAGCTCAGAATTAACAGTTCCAACCACCAGAAAAGCGCTGAGCCAATAAAGCTCTACGAGTTCCGAAATCTTTTTTACATACCTATTATCCGATGGATGCGAGACGCATAGGACCGGTCAGTATGGCGACACTTGGGGGAGGCATATGTCCCGCAGTGGACGTCTTTCGGCTGAAATTATGATGATACATATTATAAAACGAGGTCCCCCACCGCGTTTGTCTGTCGGTTCGCGATATACTTAGAAACTGCTGAACGGATTTTAATACGATTTTCACCAATAGACAGAGTGATTAATGAGATTTATAGGTGTATAATACATGCATGTTATAGTAGCGAAAAATCGATAATTTTATAATTAGTACCGTTCCACGCGCAGCAAAACCGTAGGGGCCCAGCAGAGTTGAAGCCTACTGGGGCCATGGGTTGTGCGAAAGAGAACCCCGATGCGCTGAAACGAAGGCAAAAAAGGAGTGTGGTTTTAGTCAGTAAAAGTCTGACACCCCCTCTCGCTCTGCCATAGAGCGCGAGATGTCATTGGATGATTTCCCACCTAAAAAAATGTCTATGAGAACAAAAACAAAAAGTTTAACTACAAATTTGCTTGCCTCGCATAACATATTATGCAGACATGATGAAAAAGTTTCGGCTTAAGCACTTGCTGGCCGAGGGCACACAGACTGTTTACACAACTTGTTTAAATTTCTGCTTGCACGCATAATGTACGAATTCTGTTAATAATGTATTGAGGATACACAAAGGATCACACGCAAAGGTGGGATACATAGTTTTGACTGGGGATATGGACAAAATATCGGAACAGTTTATATACTAGCTTCTGGCAGCGGCTTCGCCCGCGTGAAAGTCAGTTTCTCCATACAAATTTCCAACCCCCGCTTTACCCATTAGGCAAACATAAATGTACTGAACAGCTGATTTTTTTTCGCGATTTCAGGTTTGTTCCCATAGTAAAAGTTGTTGGTTATCATGAGCACAATCACGTGTTTAAGTATCGTACACTAATTACCAGTCACCCTATATAATACATAATTATAGATTACTTACTATTATATATTCTATAGATTACTACTAGCTTCGTGAAAATAGGTTTCTCCATACAAACTGGACCCCCGTTTCATCCCTTTAGGGAGTGAATTATGAAAAATCCTCTCTTAGTGCTCGCCTACGTGAAAAACAACGATACTATACTCGTAGCTATCTATAACCCATATTTTTTTTACAGGTGGAACTCTGGAAAAAATACATAACCTGGGAGCGATCAAACCCGCTCCGCTCCGAAGATACAGCGTTAGTAGCGCGCCGTGTTATGTTCGCCATAGAACAATGTCTGCTGTGCTTGGCACACCACCCGGATGTGTGGCACCAGGCCGCGCAGTTCCTGGACCATTCTGCCAAGCTGCTGCAGGAGAAAGGGGTGAGTACAGTAACCGGTGTAACCACCCATCCTTTTCTATTGTGTGGTGAGTGTAGCAAGTAGACGGGCCCATCCGATTTTATACCAGATGTGGGAGTAGCTGAACTTTGAGAAGAACATTTCTAGCAGCAATCTATCATCATTTAGATTGAAGATGTACGGTTGGCGCAGGCTATATTTCACCGGGACACCATGTCGGCTCTTCCAGTCGCCACTACCAACAAAATGTATAAGAGAGTTACTCACCTGGTGTCCGTTTGGTTACGCAACCAATTTGGCGGCGCGACCAACTCGGACGCGTGCACTTAAGGTCCATTTTGATACTCTCTCAGTGTGGTGTAGCGACTCTGATGTCTGTATGGTGTCTAGTTTGGTAGCTTACGGACACCTTGGCGGCGCAACTGGTCGCGCCGCCATGGTGTCCCGGTAAAATATAGCCCTAAGGGGTCGATTCCCGTTTGGAACAAATATTTGTATAGTCTATAGAAAGTTTTTCCGGGTTTAAGTGTCTTGTATATACAACATTATTTTTACTATATGCGAAACCTGAATACAGTTTGTTTAGAATCAGTAACTGAATCGACTCCAATAATTTTTACACCATGTTATATTTTTTCCCAAAAATATTAAAAAATTGTCACTAGTTGGACACCACCGACACTAATTACAACACAGGTCACGGCAGGTCGTTGTGGGTCAAATACTACAAAAACATTAGAATGTGTTGCACCCGCATTCTAATGGTAAACTAATACAAAATTCATACGAAGACATGGCTTAAAGGACTTACTATCTAAGCCAAAAATATAAAAGAATATTTTTACCCATCCAATCACATCATTAATCACAATATTTGACCCCACAGGACTCGAACGCCGCTCGTCTGTTCTCGGATGAAGCTGCAGCGGTATATGAACGTGCGACCAGCGGGCCTCTCAAACAGTCTACGTTGTTGCACTTCGCGCATGCCGACTATGAAGAGAGCAGACTGCATTATAATAAGGTAAGAGAGGCACACTCCATTCCCAGAGCTAAGGGATTGGTTGAAAGATCTTTTATCAGTAGTAATATATTTTATCTTAGTTTTGGCACGCAGTATTGTGTTCCTTACGCATGTAGTCTTACAAAATTACATTCCGTAACAGGTCCACCAAGTATACACCCGCTATCTGGACATGGAAGACATAGACCCGACGCTGGCGTACGTGCAGTACATGAAGTTCGCGCGCCGCGCTGAGGGCATCAAGACTGCGCGGACGGTGTTCAAGCGAGCCCGAGAGGATCCCAGGTAAGAAACAATGAAAAGAAAAACGGGCCAAGTGGAGTCGAACTCGCGTACAAAGGGTTCCGTACCATTATCTATAAAAACGGCAAAAAAATCATGTCTGTTGTATGGGAGGCTCACTTAAATATTTATTTTATTCTGTTTTTAGTATTTGTTGCTATAATGGCAACAGAAATACATCATCTGTGAAAATTTCAATTGTCTAGCTATCACGGTTCATGAGATACAGCCTGGAGACAGACAGACGGACAGCGGAGTTTTAGTAATAGGGTCCGTTTTACCCTTTTGGTAAGGAACCCTAAAAATGAAAATGATGATAATGTTTCTTTCTTTTTCTTTTAAAGAGGTTTTTTAAGGTTAAAGGGCCAGGGTATTCCGCGGAATTTCAATTTTCTGTGCGATTCACCATCAACAATTGCGTTACTGCTTACCATCACGTGGGATCGCAGTCAAGCAATGGTATATATAATTTTATATTTTAAAGTTTGAAACTGGCGTTAGTGACTGAAAAGTTGAAGGGGAGCCGATTTTCTTGGTATGATCATGTGAAGAAGAGGGATGAAACGTATGTTACTAAAAGAGTTCTGAGTATATATATCGATGTATGGAGAGGGAGAGGGAGGCCAAAGAAAAGATGGATGGATTGTGTGAGGAGTGATATGAATGAAAAGGGAGTTAGTGATTGCATGACAGGACAGAATGGAAGAGAAAAACGTGTTCCGCTGACCCTAAATAACACGTGACAAGGGCAGGAAGATGATGGTGTAAAGATCATTATAATTATACCTACAGTTTCAAGTTTTAAACTAAACTATTTGCCATCAAAAACATAACTTGTAAAAAAAAACAAAGCTCGCAACTCAGTTCTTCTACCGTAAAAAGTTGTGAGATCCATGTAAGTTAATAATCCAAGTCGGTTAATTTATTCGAGGGTTATTTGAGGGACCTTTTGCAACATCTTATAGTGACCATATCAATATTACAAATCTTTTATATTTTAAATAAATAGATTTAAAAAAAATCAATTCAAAAGTTTTTATTTCACATATGCCTACATTACATGGGCACTTATAAAACGTCAGAAGCTAGTGCACGGTTCCAAATTGGTCGTTTTCTATGGAGAAGAACCGGCAAGAAACTCCGTGGTTACTCTTTGAAAAAAAATTTTTTTTACTTGACAATCGCATGAAAACAAAATGTATCTCACAAGTAATACGTATTATATTTAATTAGATGGTTTAGTTCATAAGTAATTAAATTCAGGCTTCTAGTTTTATACACGACGAAGTTATAGAGGGTCGAAAATAGCCTGAACTGTTTTGAGAAAAGGCACGACAGTGCCATCCCACTGTCGTGCCTCCTAATTCCATTCGCATTAAGATATTTAAACAAAAATCTTTTTTATTGTCCATACAACCAATTTAGACTGTTATTGCGTTGGTGGCATGACAAATGGCGGCTGCAGTAAATAGTTGGTACTATTAACCACTTTTTTGCCTTTATTTCCATCCTTATGCCGACGGAATAGAAGTGAAAATCGGTTGAACGGACGGTAAAAAAGGTTTGTATAAATGTCTAATCTTAACGCGGATGGAGTATAGCTAAGACAATTTGTTAAAAAATCTGTTTTGTTTCCTAGATCCCGGTACCACGTGTTCGTGGCCGCAGCGCTGATGGAGTACTACTGCTCCAAAGACAAGAATATAGCGTTCAGGATCTTCGAGCTGGGGCTCAAGAAGTTCTCACATATCCCCGAGTATGTGCTGTGCTATATCGACTATTTGTCGCATCTTAACGGTGAGTTACATTTATTTAATTACTAATTAACCAGGTGCAGTGAGAGCAGTGATGGCCGAGTGGTAACGGCCCCGACTTACGCGTCGTTCGTCGGTCGCGGGTTCAAACCCAGCCAGGCGCATTACTTTGTGTAATTTATTTCATCACCACTGCTCCCAAAACGGTGAAGGAAAACATCGTGAGGAAACCGGCATATCCTAGAACCAAAAATTCGAAGACATGTTACATTCACCAATCCGCTTCGGGCCCGCGTGGTGGATTACCGCCCATTTCCTCTCCTAGAGAGAGGAGGCCTGAGTCCCAGCAGTGGGAACATTAAAAAAAGGCTGATTATTATGCTTAACTAACCAGGTGAACCTTATACCGCTTAACAGTCAATAAATTTTAGCTAAGGGGCCATTCAAGTATTACGTAAGCACTACAGGAGGGTGGGGGGGTCTTTGCTTTGCTTATTTTTGATGACATGGGGGATGGGGGGGTCTAGATGGTGATTACATCAGCAGTATTATGTTTTTTTTAGTTTTTTAAGAGAACGATGTCGATGTTCCAAAGTCGCAAGAAAACGAGTTGACACGACACACATCGCTAAGCAGCAAACATCTGACGATTTAGTCATGGATTCGTACTGTATCATGGACTGTGGACTGGTAATTTGAATTAATATGTCAAAATTTTAAATGAAGTTTGTTTTTCCTTTATTTCAAACCTATTAATTATTTGTAGACTTACAACTGCTGCTCCTATATTAATAACGAAACCAACACATTGACAAATGCTTGTACCATGCAATGTTTACGTAAGCATGGGGGGGGGGGGGGGGAGAGCTTTGCTTACTTTTGCTGACAAGGGGGAGGGGGGAGTTAATATTTGCAAAAAATCTGCTTACGTAATACTTGAACGGCCCCTAATAGAGTGAGAGACTGGCTGCTAGACTTTCGTCATTTTGTAAAAGCTGATAGTTTATCAGTGCGTGTCCCCAACACAGGTTGGAACGATGCCTTCCTATGAAGTTTCAATTATGGTGACTATGGCAGGTGACAAAGCTGTGTAATATAGCAACCTAAATTCGGTTGTAGAAGTTTCAAGTTTATTAACCCAAGGAATCAGATTCTCCCATATAAACTTTTAACACCCCCTAAATCGTGTATAGGGGTAGTTTTGAAAAACGTTAATGAAAACTTTTTTTATTTACTTGGGTTACTATTTATTCTAAGTTTCTGGGATACGGACCCAAGGAATAAAATTTTGCATACTAACTAATTTCCCCCTTTTTCACCCCCTTCCAAGTTCTCGCCTACACCATAAAAGCAGGCCATGTGCATTTCACGTTCCTAGGTCCAGCCGTTTTGGCTGTGCGTTGATTGGTCAGTCAGTCAGTTTCTCCTTTTTATATAATATACACCCCTATTTTTTAATTAATATAAAAAAAATAGGGCTCTATCCGTTACTGATCATATTTTTGTAGTCAAAAGTAAAAAACACGAAATCCCAAAATTGTACACGAAAATTTGTCTCCATAAATTGAGTGACATTTTGGGATATAAACAAACGCTAATAACTTTGCTGTTTATGAATATTATTTATTAAGACTTTACATAAATAATAACAAGACCTTTTCTAATAAGCCCTTTAAGTATTTGTACTAATTAAAAATTAGTGGTGTATAGATGAATGCTCATAATAGGCAATTAGAAGTAACGTATTCACTCAGTCACACCCATTTTATCTGCTCAGAGGACAACAACACCCGCGTCCTGTTCGAGCGGGTCCTCTCCTCCGGCAGTCTAAAGCCTGAGAGCCAAGTGGACATCTGGAACAGGTTCCTGGAGTTCGAGTCCAACATCGGCGACTTGGTCAGCATTGTGAAGGTGGAGAAGCGTAGGCAGGCTGTGCTGGAGAAGGTAAGTGTTTTCTTTAGGTATGGGACTTTACAGCTTTGGATGGCAACGCGGTTCCTTTGGCCTACTGACCACGGACGCGTAGCTTCATAGACGCGTATTCGTCATTATACGCTTGGTGTACGCCTGCGTGAAGCTTACGTCGCCACGTTACGTCATGCTACCGTGTCGTTGCTGCTTCGTCGACAGAGTTTCATAGTTTTGTTTGTAAGCTTCACGCAGGTGTATACCAAGGGTATAATGATGAATATGTGTCCGTGAGCAGTGGTGGCCGAGTGGTAACGGCCCCGACTTACGAGCTGTAGGTTGCGGGTTCCCAGCCAGGCGCATTACTTTGTGTAATTTATTTCATCACCGCTACTCTCAAAACGGTGAAGGAAAACATCGTGCATTTCCTAGACCCAAAAATTCGAAGACATGTGACATCCACCAACCCGCACTGGGCCCGCGTGGTGCATTACGGCCCATTCCCTCTCCTAGTGAGGAGGCCTGAGTCCCAACAGTGGGAACATTATAAGACCGACTATGCTACGTGTCCGTGGACAGTTAGTCTTTGTCTTCGCTCTAACATACAAACGGTCCATTAGAAAATCAAAATTTGTTTGATTATAGTGCTAATAGCAACAATAATAAGAGTCGGCATTCATTATAGTGATAGTCGTGTCAGCCAATGGTTTGATAGCCACGGATCTGGACCAGCATTTTAGGAGGCTCTCATTCAGAATGCTGTACTTCTGGACACGACTCTTCGTTTTCCCTGATCGTAGGTAGCTTGGACCCTGTTACCAATACTGGTGGGATACTGTTTTTTTTTATTTATTGAATGTATTTTTAGGATTTCGTATCCAAAAGGGTAAAACGGGCCCCTAAAAATATATTCTAAGAATCCACTGTCCGTCCGTCCGTCTGTCTGTCTGTCTGTCCGTCCGTCGGTCACCAGGCTGTATCTCATGAACTGTGATAGCTAGACAGTTAAAATTTTCACAGATGATGTATTTCTGTTGCCGCTATAACAACAAATACTAAAAAACAAAATAAAATAAATATTTAAGGGGGCTCCCATACAACACTTTTTTTGCCGATTTTTTGCTACGAACGATATCCGAAGTCAAAAACGGCAAAAAAGTCACGGAACCCATCGTGCGCGAGTCCGACTCGCAATTAGCCAGTTTTTTCTTTTCTTTTTAATATTCACCAGTTTTAAAACTTAAACTAATTAATTTACCTTCGTTAAACAGATCAAGGAGTTCGAAGGCAAAGAGACCGCCCAGCTGGTGGACAGGTACAAGTTCCTCGACCTGTACCCGTGCAGCATCGCCGAGCTCAAGTCTATTGGATACACAGAGGTAAGGTTCATTTGAAATAGTGTCTATGGAGTAGCGATGGGCGATTCCGAGATGTTTTAACAACCGAAAGAATCGGAGTCGTTAAAATAAACCAACGAGTCGACAATCGATTACAAAATAATAGAGATGTTTTTCGATTGATTCGACTCAAGGGAATCGACCGCTAGTTTTCGATTGTTCGAATCAGTCACTCTCACTCACGGCGAAACTCTAAACCATCGAGGAACAACCCGCGAATGAACGCGCATGCGCCAGTCGCAATAACAGACCGAGCCGGACTCGAGTCGAAGTCGAAACAATCGAGAACCATCGAGATATTCGAACAATCGAAACAATAAAAAAAGAACATACAATACAATGCATGATTTTTATTCATGGTCTTCAATTTTGTACAAATATTTTTTTCATTTATTGTTCTATAAACAATAAAAAAAATGTCTTTTTGCGTTTATTGTTTGTGTTTCAACTTTTTTACCTAAGCTAATTACCTACACGAAATTTATACTTATATATGGTGTAAAAAAATTAACTTTAAGAATTTCGAGGGGACATTGTACTCCTCATTATGAAGAACTTTTACTATGGGACCAAACCTGAAATAGCGAAAAAAAAATCAGCTGCTCCATACGTTTTGACGAGTTATGCGAACATAAACGTAGGGAACAGCTGATTTTTTTTTCGCGATTTCAGGTTTAGTCCCATAGTAAAAGTTGTTCATAATGAGGAGTACAATGTCCCCTCGAAATTCTTAAAGTTAATTTTTTTACACCTTATATAAAGAGAATATAATGATTGTAAATATTGTACAAATACTTTTTTTACTAACAGTACATTTTTTTAAAGATATTGGCATTTTTTCAATTCTCGGTAACAAATTTTGTAAATCACAACGTTAAAATGTCAAATTGAAATCATAGGTCGCCTAGCCCTTTGGACGGGCGGACGTTCGTCATTTTTCTCGCCAAAACGCTCCTGTATTTACGTAGATTTATCGTTCTAGTGTAATAAATATTGGGGAAGAGGGGTAGACAAAGGTCATCGGCTAATAGGAGCCCCTTAAAAAAAATGCAAGTTTAAGTTGAGCAATGTTCGCATAAAACACCGTTAATTTTAATATGACACATTGAGTATTTTTGCTTTGAATGGGACTGACATTAAAATGTGATCGTTTATAAAAACAGGAATTTTACACTTTGGGTTTGTTAGTTATTTAGAATAACTCTCTTAATAAACCCCTTAAAAAAAAAAACCGATTGATAGAGTCTTTATTGTCTTTAGGAACTTAAAATTAATAGGGTGTCACAAAGGGCGGTCTTATCGCTAAAAGCCATTTTTTACAGATAACCTTAGAATGGATTTGACAGAGAAGGACAAAAAAGATACGCAGGTAGTTCGTGGTGGACTATTTACAAATATACAATACATAAACTAATAAATTTCATGTAATACAAACAATATATATTTATAAATAATTATGAAAGCAATGAAATGATGTATTTAATGACGACATCACCCGCACAGAACAACAACACCCGCAATAGAATCACCCGTAGGATTTATCGCGCGTCGTATCACTGTGTGCGTGAGTGCGAAAGCCTGTACGAGGCTCCGCCCACTTACTCTACGAAACGCTTTTACCGATTTCTGTAAATTAGAAGTAATTAAAAAAAAAATACCCATTTTATTGCTGATTCGAGTCGAGAATCACTAACATAATTGCCTCCTGAAATTGTTTGCAAATGCAAACTGCACCTTGTATTTCTGCTCCACAATTTACTAAGATATTCGCACACAATGAATAATTCTTTGAATAAATCAATCTAAGACATGTGTTTTTTTGCACAGGTGGCTTCAATGTCAAACAAATCGTGGGCGCTCGGTGGGCCTTTAGCGGGAATATCACCCGAACTAGCAGCCGTCATACTTGGCCAAAAGTAAGTTATAAGCAACATAACATTATTGCTGTTTTTGTCGAGCGAGTTTATTCGAAAGTCACGCAAAGGGACAATACACGATAATTACAGGTATCGGCACGGATCTTGAGCGCTCGGCGAAAGAGTGGGGATCGCTTTGCGCATTGTCGGATTTATCTGACGAGTATTTTCGCCAGGGTCGTGTGTCTGCGACTGGGTACTCCATCTCGTTTAGCTCTTCGATCTCCATAGGTGACAGAAGAGCTGACGAGATGGAGTATTTGGTTGGGGATGTACGACCCTGGCGGACAAAAACGCAAATAAGAGTGGTGGTCGGATTTATCCGACGTAGGCGGTTAAAAGATTAAATAGTACAGGTATCGGCACGGATCTTGAGCGCTCGGCGAAAAAGTGTGGATCGCTTTGTGCATCGTATACATATGGCAAAAAATGGCCACCTATTTTATTTTTTCTTTTACTTACTGGGTAATATGTAAAAGAAAAAATAAAATAGGTGTATTTTTTCTTTTACCTACTAGGTAAAAGAAAATTTAAAATAAAATAGGTGGCCATCTTTTTTTGGCTAAAAAAAAAAAAAAGGCTAAAATGTTAACCCATTGTTCACAGAGATAACGACCCCAACAAGGACATAGCTCGTCCAGACACGAGTCAGATGATACCGTACAAGCCGAAGGTGAACCCGCTGCCAGGAGAACATCCTATACCAGGTATAGTTACATCATCTTTTTATCGTGTAAGTTCTTTGAAATGGTCTTGATGAGCAGGTATTATACCTTGTCATCATACCTTTTTAGGGTTCCGTACCTCAAAAGGAAAAAACGGAACGTACAACGGGCCGTTAGAGATGAGGCTTGAGTCCCAGCAGGGAGAACATCGCTAAATGTTTTCTATTATTATTTTTTCAGGTGGAACGTTCCCAATGCCACCGGCAGCGGCTCATCTATGCACAATGATGCCTCCACCATCTTGCTACCGAGGACCGTTCGTAGCTATTGACAGATTGATGCAGCTGTTCAACAGGATATCACTGCCAGACAAGCGTAAGTTCAAAGTTTTCTTTTTATTTCTAAATTATATGTTAGATTTTTTTTCTTTATTTTCTTCATTGTGTATGGATTTGTTATTAGGTTATTGTTTTAATAAATGTATTCTTTTAGTTTGTATGTTTATACTGTACAATGCCTTGGACATCTTCCATAACGTTGTACAAGTGCTTGTAAATAAATAATAAATAATTTTTTTATTTATTATTACATATACATTTTATTGCAAACATGTGGTCCAGGTTGGAATAAAAATTAAACGTTTCAAACATGCACCCTGTAAGGGCACTGCAAATTAAATAAGTTCACTATCAATCAGCTATACCTTTATCTTCTCAAAACAAAACTAGAATACCGTGAATTACCCGAGCTTTTCGTTCGATTCTTAAAAAAAAAAAAAAAATTGTTTTGCTCACCCTACCCGATTCGATTTGACAGCTATGACGTCACAACATGGCGCTAAGTTGATCCTATCTTTATTTGAAACGCTTAGTATGGTTGTAACTTCTTCACGCTCGAACGGCTGAACGGATTTCGATGAGACTTTGTACACGGGTAGACCATGTCCTTGAATAGCATATCTAGGATACTTTTTGTCCCAGGAGTATGTTCCTTTGAGACAACTATCTACTTTCGCGAGGGCGAAACTGCTAGCAGCAGTTTTATCACAGTATAGATATATAATATTCCACAATAATAATAATAATATTCCACAACTATCACACAACGCCGTCTAGTCCCAAGCTAAGCAGAGCTTGTGTTATGAGTACTAGACAACTGATAAACATACTTATATATTTCTAAATACATACATATTATAGATAAATTACACCCAGACACAGAATAAATGATCGTATTCATCACACAAACATTTGTCCTGGGTGGGAATCGAACCCACAACCTCCGGCATAGCAGTCAGGGTCACTAACCACTAGACCAACAAGCCAGTCAAAACGTATAATAACGTATATGGAACAGTACGGAAACTACCTACAAATATTCGAAACGGCACACTCACACAAACATACGTATCAACGAGACTCCTAAGCGTTTCTCGCGGTCCTGTCAGTAGCGAATGCCGCTTAGGAGTCTCGTCGATGCGTATGTTTGTGTGAGTGAACCGTTTCGAACATTTGTAGGTAGTTTCCGTACTGTTCCATATATCTATACTGTGGTTTTATCATCATCAACATCATTTCAGCCACTGTTGGACATAGGCCTCCCTCAAGTGTCGCCATAACGACCGGTCGTGTGCGTCTCGCATTCACCGGATTCCCGCGACCCCCACAGGTCATCGGTCCACCTTGTGGGAGGCTAGTATTCAACTGGCCTGTTGGTCTAGTGGTTAGTGGCCCTGACTGCTATGCCGGAGGTCGTCGTGGGTTCAATTCCCACCCAGGACAGGTGTTTGTGTGATGACCATGATCATTTGTTCTGTGTCTGGATGTAATTTATCTGTAATGTATTAAGAAATATATAAGTATGTTTATCAGTTGTCTAGGGCTCATAACACAAGCTCTGCTTAGCTTGGGACTTGACGGCGTTATGTGATAGTTGTGGGATAAAAAAAGCATTATATAATTCTATTGTTCTTATGTTGACAGCGCCAGCACCGACCCAAGAGAACGGCTGCGACACCAAACTCTTCGACCTGGCGCGCTCCGTGCACTGGATCGTGGACGACGAGGGAATCACCACTGTGGCTAGCAAGGTATGGACTTTATTACTTCATATCATCACGCCACGCTTGTACTTCCCGAAGAGTTAAGGTTAGGTTAGGTAGGTCTTCAATGCACGTGCAGCCAGGCTCCCGACCTCCACGTTGGAGCGTCACACTAAGAGCAGGCGCGGCTCGTTGTTATGTGCAGACCACGTGCTTTAGATCTTCAGGCCCTGGAGGCTCTGGGTGTCTTTAAGTGAACGCACCCACGATGCAGGAGTAACTAGGCCAGATACCGTCAAATGGGGTGAATAGAAACATTTTCGTGTCTCCTGATGTCTACAACCCAGGAATCTTTAAGTCGAGAGTGAATAGGTTACTTCTAGGTAAGCGCGCTCCATCGTCGACCGCATCGTCGCTTTCCATCAGGTGAGATGGTGGTTAAGCGCGAACCTATCAAGAATAAAAAAAAAAATCACTGCTATATATTTATATTATTGATTTTTATCAAAGCGTCCGTTTTTATTACAATTATTAAATAAACAGGAGTACATAAATGCTGGGAAAAAGATCCCTTCAACCTTTTTTTCCTATTCACCCCGTATTTATATCGTGTGGGAATCGAACTCGCCACACGCACCGTAGCAGCCAATCGCTCAACCACTGAGTCAAACGAGGCGTCAAATTAACTTAATTTATTTTGTTATTTGATACAGGCTCGTCGAAGGAAAGCGGGAGAAGATTCTGATGATGACGAGCTCGGCGTGGCGCCGCCCGCCAACGACATCTACCGGCAGAGACAGCAGAAGCGAGTCAAGTAGATGCTGTACCTGTATGTACTGCGCTAAGTTACTATAAGGAAATGGATTTTATATGTATTCTAATAATGTAGATGATTTTTAATACATTAAGAAATTACGACGTGTTTTGTGTTTTATTTCGAACTTACCCCAAAACAATCTAGCACTATAGAATAGTTTCGGTGGGAAAATCATCTTATGACAGTGTCAGACTTTTAGTCAAAAACCCACTCCTTTTCCTTCTTTGTCTTTCGTACCAGGGCCGAGTCTTCCTTTCAGAATCAGACCCTTGGCCCCAGTAGGCTTCGACCCTGCTGGGCCCCTACGCTTTGCTGACATCTCCTTGAGGCGCGCGTGGAACAGTACGCGCCGTTGACGACTTGGGGTCGGTCCGGGCGATTACCGGACGGTTGGACGGCGAGCTACCCATTGCTCGCCGTCCGCAAGCCCGCGCCTACGGTGGCCGGAAATCGGGATCGGAATCCCGGCGGCGGTTGGGGCGTGAGGACCGTTGCCTCACGCGATCGGCCGCCTCCTTTGCCAGTATTACTGTTTCGCACGCTGAGATGACCGCCTGCCACTCCTCCTCGCTCCGGACCATGGCCTGTACCAAGGCCCGACGCGAGAGATCGACACGGCGTTGCTCTGACCAAGCGGGAAACACCACCGTGTGCTCTACCGATCTAGCACTATTCAGAGATTGAATGACACTCGGGCCGCTGTCGTGTAGCTTTCTTCCAGAGAGTTTTTATAATCGGATCAATTCTTCTAAAGATTATGGTAGGTCTGCGTCCGTGGCATTGCGGACGACGAGTAATAAGTAGCTCGCTGTCCAGTAAGGACCGAGCCCAAATAATCTTCGACGGCGCGTATTGTTTCACACGCGCTTTGAAGAGATGTCAGCAAAACCGTAGGGGCTCGTAAGAATCGATGCCCGCTGGGGCCACGGGGAATGTCTTTAATTGAAGGACAGGTGGGTTTTAGTCAGTAAGTCTGACACGCCCTCTTGCTCCACCCTAGAGTGTGAGAAGTCATAGGATGATTTCCTAGCTCAAAAAAATCTCGAAACTAAATTATGGCTAGGCACATGAGGGTGTCGTTTTAGAGGTATGTGGAACAGAGAGTAAAGCCCCACGTACCTCTGTTGAAAAGGGAGGATCCTCCGACCAGACAGGATGTTATGTCTGGTGGGCTACTGCCCGATAGATGATTTCGGGCTGTTCTATATGTTCCAATCGCGTGGAGAACTTTGATTGCGCGATGCAGGATTAGTTCTTTTTGTGACGCCATAGATGTCGCTACAAATTCATTTGACAACGAGGGTACTGGCACAAAAGAGAGATAGGTGCAGAAGTCAATCTACATACCAAGTGAGCCCGAGCAACGCACACATAGTCATCGCTCACGGATACAATATCTCGGTCTGGTTAGGACCAGTGCGAGAACGAGCCATCCGCTTGAGACACGCATCTGTGAAATGCAATAACGAAGCCGAAGCAACAAAGAAGTTATTATAACTATTCAGTCTACATTTAAACATTAAATGGTGAATTGTCGTTTTTTAAGCTACCCTTTGTTTTAAAGGTTTCTTTTTTTTTAAGGTAGGAAAATCATCTAATGACAAATCTCGCTCTTGGGCGGAGCGGGAGATAGTGTCAGACTTTTACTGACTAAAAACCCACTCCTGTTCCTTCGTTGCCTTCGTCCCAGGGCCCCGGGTTTCGTTTTCACACTACCCATGGCCCCAGTAGGCTTCGATCCTGCTGGGCCCCTACGATTTGCTGACATCAACCTGAGGCGCGCGTGGAACAATACGCGCCGTCGACGACTTGGGTTTTCAGAGAGGTAAGTAGGTATGTATTCAATGGTTCGTTTTTTTTTTTTTTTATAATTTTTACTCGCACCGCCCGTTTTTTTTTAAGGTGGGAAATCGACCAATGTCTTATCTCGGTCTTGGGCGGAGTGCGAGGACGTGTCAGAGTTTTACTGACTAAAACCCACTCCTGTTCCTTCTGTGCTTTTGTTTCAGGGCCAGGCTTTACAGTCGCACCGCCCGCTTACGACATCTATCGGCAGTGATAGCAGAAACGGGTCGAATGGACTACACATTGACTTTGTGTGTATTCTAAAAACTGGCCAAGTGCGTGTCGGACTCGCGCACTAAGGGTTCAGTACCGTCCGTAACAAAAAACGGCAAAAAAAATCACGTTTGTTGTTTGGGAGCCACACTTAAATATTTATTTTATTCTGTTTTTAGTATTTTGTTGTTATAGCGGCAACTGAAATACATCATCTGTGAAAATTGCAACTAATAACTTGAAAATTGAGATACTCATCTCAATTTTCAAGTTAGTAACTCAATGAATATAATAATAATAATATTCCACAATTCTATCACAACGCCGTCTAGTGCCAAGCTAAGCAGAGCTTGTGTAATGAGTCTAGTAGGTATAGACAACTGATAAACTTACTTATATATTTCTAAATATATACATTATGTAGGATGGATAATGGGAACGTACAATGCGTTCCAAATAAGAATAGGATCAGAATCCAGTTTTTCAATTTTGCTCATCTCTGAGTTCTTCAATTTTGCCCAATTTCTTACGATATGACAGTATAACGTGACGTCACAACATGGCAATCGATCCTATTCTTATTTGGAACGCATTGTATGAATGATGTGTGAAACGAAGCGTAAAATTGTGAGAGCGAGAGAAAGGAAGGGTATGAAAGGGACAAAAGAAACATGGCGGGAGGGCGACTTTTGAACGTTAGCGAGAGGGCGTACTCATTTTTATTAGAAAACTTTTTTTTTATAAAAATAAGAAGTTATGAATTCGTGTAAAAACTAATAAACGAAAAAGTTATCATCATCCACAGTTTTATTTGTTTTTCTACAAGGCCGCGACCCACTAACACTACACATATTATACATAGACAAATTACACCCAGACACAGAACAAATGATCGTGCTCATCATTTCACAAACATTTATCGTCCTGGGTGAGAATCGAACTCACGACCTCCAGCATAGCACTCAGGGTCACTAACCACTAGACCAACAGGCCAGTCAAAATATGATTCTTAAAAAATTATGATTCTTTCATAGATACTTTAACACACAATGGAATGCGGTTGCATCTAGTTGAGATATCCCAGGCATCGGGAATTGCAGAGCGTTCTCCAGCCACCTTAGGACGATGAGCAATGGGTAGCTCGCCGTCCTCACGTCCCATAAGCACGGAGCTCAAGTCTTCGACGTCGCGTACTGTTCGACGCGCAGATCAAAGACTGCCCCCACCCAAAAAAAAAACAGCCCTTAAACTATCTTTTGAAGGTACCATCAGTTTTAAAAAACTAATAAGATCACTTTGTTATGTTTCCTTTTTCACTCGCCTATCTTCAACATCGAGCATGGTTTAAAAGCTTGTTACTTCATCTAACGCAAACCAACAAGCCAACGCGATGTTTGATGAAAAGGTAACGCGAAAAAAGAGAGATAACGCCTGAAAACTCTGATAACATTCGGTAATTCCGTGATTTACTCGAATATTTTACAAAACTTGTTCTAGGAAATACGTGTTTTATTTTTAACTTAAAAGTTTTTCAGTAAAATTGACATCATTCAGAATCTTGATTAAATTTGCAAGGCTTTTATTTTTATACTTTTTGTCATTTTTAATTTTTGAGTAAATTATGAAGTGTCAAAGTTCATGCAAAATAGCAGATTTTCGGAGGTCTTTACTGGATTAGTTTTACACAAATGTATAAATTGATTTCAATAGAAGCCTAGATAATATCCACAAGTTACTGTGTTTCCAAAATATCTAATAAAAAACGTCATAGTCGCGTAAGAGCGGTTTTATGAAAAACAGTGAAACTGTATGTCGAGTTGCATTTATGCTAAGTTTCAAGTTTAATGGACCAAGGAATAAAATTTTGCATTTAAACGAATTTCCTCCTTTTCACCCCCATAAAGTTTAATTTTCTATAACCCCTTTTTAGTGCTCGCCGACATTAAAAATGTTACGTTCCTAGGCCCAGTAGTTTCAGCTGTGCGTTAAGACAGACTTCAAGGCTAGAGTGAATAGGCTCTTAATAAACTAGTGCGCCTCACCATCAATGATTGCATCGCTGCTTACCATCAGGTGGGATCGCAGTCAAGCACTGGTTTATATGAATTATTTATAAAAAAAAGACAGTTTTCCTTAGACAGTCCTTTTATTTATATTTACAAGCACTTTTGAATACGTTTAAGTAGGTACTAAAAGTCAGTCATCAAAATAATTATATTCTTCATTTCTTCAATGCACGCGTATAAAAATGCGTGTAATGTAACGAAGCCAAAATTGACGTAAAATCTAAGTTCCGTTTCACGCACTAACAAGCGGAAAACAAACACATGGCACTTTATGAATTTGTCGAACCAATGAACACTAGCAAGCCATAACTTTCGTTTGAAAAACTTACTCAGCTGAGTTTGATACTTTATTGGATCGATAATTTTATTTCATAGAAGGATCGTTTTAAAACTGCCAGACGGTCAATAAACTTCTTGCTGTCAAATTGATGACATGTCTTTCTCATTTTCGAACGGAACTCAGTCCCGTCAAAAATGGCCTCTCTAATCAATGTTTTGCTGCGAAAATCCCCAAATTTGGGCCAAACAGCGGCCCTTGCTAAGAACCTACCCGCAATTTATAATGTGAAGTGAGTGTCCGTCGCATTAAAATATAAATAATTGCTCAATTTGTGGTGTTATAGTGATACAAAAATTATGTAACATTTGAGGTTAAAAACCTAACAAATCCCTATATTTTGTTTTCTAAACATATCCTTTTCACTGTAATTACATGTATGTTGAAATTAACTCGCTAAACAAAGTCTTAAAAACCAAAAATTGTCTTTGTGTTAGTTTATAAACTGGCCAAAGTTGCTTTGTTTTTTTTCGGATTTTTTTATGTTCTAGTATAATTAAGAAAACAAAATGTATGGTTAATATAATAACAAGGAAATTATGAAGCAAAATAGTCCTTAATTACGCGCAATAATGTAATTATTGTTGTTTCACTAAACACAAATAACCAATAACTTGTGAGCAGAATCTTGTTTAGGAAAATTATTGCACTTTGTGTTCCCAATTGCAATTATGTAAATGGCTCAATTTTGCATAATATGTCAGATATGATTTAAAAATTTAAGTGGTAGTATAACTATTTATTTATTAATATTAAGTATAACTATTATTAAATAATACTTATGTTGTAGAAGTCCAATATCAAAAACAGAATTTATAGATTAAGTTATGAAAATTTTCACAGTTCACACCATTAAATTTATTTAATTTTACTCTCAATATTTAATTAAATATAAATCAAATTCATTGAAATTTATTTGCGTAAAATGATGATAAAAGTTATTACTGTAAGCCCATAGGGTCATTCTGCCCTGTGTTCTAAAATAACCAGAGTAGGGTAAAGTACTCCAACCGTTCAAAAATGCTTCGAGTTACAACCCAGGGTTGTTCTTTTATAACTCGAGTAGCTACCCTAGAATTAACCCAACTAACTCTAACTCTGAGCAGGGTATGTTGGTGTAAGTGGCCATAAACAACACTTGCTTGATATTGTCAGTTGAACTCTAAGTTCGCGTTAAAAAATGCAAGCGTAGAGTATCTACTCTGATGACGTAATTAGAGAAACTCGAATTTGAATGCAGGGCTGCAGGGCAAAGGCTTCCCTCTTCCACACTTATTCCTTTTTTCTATGTTGGTCTATCTTGGACAATCTGAGCCTGCCTTTAGGTAGGAGACCAACTCCTCTCACCTCTCCTTTTGCGTCATCTGCATTGTATTTGTATATATCGGGCTGGGGTCCGCAACTCCACGACTAAAGCGTGTATTTTGCGTACAGGTGGGACAAATGTGTCATTTGATCCACCTCAGCTCCAGCAGCTGAAGGCCAGCAGCGCCTTGGTGTTACTGACCAATTCATGGAGGGTACCTGGGTTACCGAAGTACTTTGCCCTGTATCCAGTGACCACTGGGCAGCTTAGAAGCAGATGAGCTGCTATCTCGTCCTCCTCCATGCAGGCTTTGCAGAGTGGGCTGTCTGTAACTCCTATGACAGAGAGGTGCTTATGAAAGGTCCCATGACTAATTGTAACGGTTATCACTTTGCATCATCTGCATTGTCGGTTCAATAAGTGTCAGAGAATTCACAAATTTTTATTTATCGTTTTTATTGTAATCCACAGCAGCCAGCGTAACGCACACAGATGGATGCCAGACGTAGATTATGTGAAACAGTTTCAAGGGGCTGTCATGTACCCTGATGAGGTCACTTCTCTGCTGAAACACCCTCCTTACCACGGTAAGTCGACTTCAGAATTATTTTAGCTATGTTGAATGAATGGATAATGGATGCGAGATGCACAGGAACATTTGTTGTGGTGACACTTGGGGAGGCCTATGTCCAAAAGTGGACGTCTTTCGGTTGAAATGATGATGATGATGATGTTGGAAATAGTACATTTTGATACAAGTGGAAAAAGTTTGTCATTGTTACCGAGGTGGAATTCGCCCGAGCCGTAGGCGAAAGTATTATGGAGCCGAGTGCTGCAGTGATAAATTTCCACGTGTATCACACGACGTTTTTCGATACACTTACGAAAAAATAAATAAGGGGGGTTGGTCCGTCCCGACCGAACAGATATAATTTTTGTTGATGGAAAAATTCTTCAAGCTAAATCTCGTATTGTACTAAAACCTGTCATCCTTCCCGCAGGTGTGATCTCCCCGGGAGAGAAGCAGGTGCGCAACATGGTGCTGAACTTCGGTCCGCAGCACCCTGCGGCTCACGGAGTACTGCGGCTGGTGCTTGAGTTGGACGGAGAGGTAGGTGGCGTGCTCGTAAAGACTGATCAAACCAAGGACTGTATAACAACACCTTAAGACTTCAGCATTATTTAAAACAGCTAGTTTTGAGACCGCCGATCTTCGTACCGCCTACAGTCAACCGATTGCGAAGAAACAAAGCCTAAGTAATATATCAAGTTACACACAATTTTAATGTATAAAAGTTATCTACATTGATTTCGTACATTTTACGTGATGCGCGCACAAATATTTATTTGACGCCTGTCTCCAGGATCACAAAACATAAATAAAATAAAACGTGATAGCCAATAAAAAAATACAATAACATTGTGTGTGCCTTACGGGCTTGTAATAAAAAACTTCTCACTGTTCCCAGACGGTGCGCGCCGCCGACCCTCACATCGGGCTGCTGCACCGCGGCACCGAGAAGCTCATAGAATATAAGACCTACACCCAGGCACTGCCCTACTTCGACCGTCTGGACTATGTGTCCATGATGTGCAACGAACAGTGCTACAGTCTCGCCGTCGAGAAACTGCTCAACATTGACATTCCGCCCAGGGCGAAGTATATTAGAAGTTAGTATTTGTTGAATAAATTTTTAGGGTTCCGTAGCTCAAAAGGAAAAAAACATTGCTGACACCTCTACGCTTCCTCGTTTATACCGCCTACATCAAAGGTGCGCGGTCTTCCTGTCTGATTATAATTTAGGTATCTTCAAGGCTCGAGTGAATAGGCACTTAATTAACTAGTGCGTTTCACCATCAACGATTGCATCACTGCTTACCATCAGGATCGCAGTCAAGCACTAGTTTATATAATTAAAAAAAAACTACCTCAACATGGAACTCAATATAACATGTTTTAGTTTTTGTGTACTGTGTCTTCTACAGCCCTATTCGCCGAAATCACGCGTATCCTGAACCACATCATGGCAGTGGGCACCCACGCTCTAGACGTCGGAGCCCTAACACCTTTCTTCTGGCTGTTTGAGGAGCGAGAGAAGATGATGGAGTTCTACGAGAGAGTCAGCGGGGCGCGCATGCACGCTGCTTACATCAGACCCGGGGGAGTTTCTCTGGTAAGTTAAAGTGTATCAAAAAATTTAATACAGTGTTCTCACATTCACTTTGTAAAAAAAAGCTAAATAAAAATAAACATATGAATAAATGTCATGATTATATAACATTAATAAATCATTAATGAGGTTAGTCACTCAACATTGTCTTCAACGTAGTCTTCAACGTTGTCTTTAACGTAGTCTTCAACATTGTCTTCGACGTAGTCTTCAACCTTGTCTTCAACGTACTCTTCAACATAATCCTGGTAGGCTGTGTTCCAGTTTATGTCATAAAACCTTGCCACAATTTGTTGCAGGACATGCCTCTCGGTCTGATGGATGACATCTACGAGTTCAGCGCGAAGTTCGCAGAGCGCCTGGACGAGGTGGAAGACGTACTGACGACCAACAGGATCTGGGTGCAGAGGACCAAGGACATCGGCGTGGTGACCGCGCAGGACGCGCTTAACTACGGGTTCAGGTGAGCAAGTAACATTAGAAACAGTGGACATCTGCTGACTACAAGATCTGGGTGCAGAACACCCAGGACGTCGATTTGGTGACCGCGCTTGACACATGGCAGCGCAACACTGGCACGTATGATGCAGTACATAGCGTGTATTTATTTTTGCTCTGGCTCCGCGAAAGCATTAGCCAATCAAAAAGTTAAGTCATTTCTTCATGAATGGTTAATTTGTTTACCATTAGAATATGGATGTATAGATAGCGGCACGAATCTTGAGCGCTCGGCGAAAGAGCGGGGATCGTTTTGCGTATCGTACAATATCGGCGAGCCAATCACTGTACAACGGTTTCACGCGCGCCTCAAGGAGATGTCAGCAACTGTAGGGGCCCATCAGGGTCGAAGCCTACTGGGGCCAAGGGTCTGATTCTGAAAGGAAGACTCGGTCCTGGTACGAAAGGCAACGAAGGAACAGGAGTCGGTTTTTTGATTTTCCCACCGAAAATAAAAACACTGTACAAGGATTTCACTCCCCGCCTCCGCATCTCTCTTCATACCACTAAAGAGACCCGATATTTCACTTCTGCGTGCTTCTGCGCAAGTAGAACTGTAGAGGTCAGCGTTCAAGATCCGTGCCGGTATCTATACACATTCTAATGTTTTTTATTTGCCAGCAAATGTATCAAGTCAATCTTCCGGCAAGCTACGCTGAGGTAATTAACACTACATTAAAATTCTCACCTCCATTTTACCGAGATCACGACTTTTTCAATGATAATTGTCCAGTTGCCAAGATACTTTAGATACAAAACTACACCAATTTTACATTACTGTTACGGACGTGGGCAATTAAATGCCGATTTTTCTAGTAAAGGAATTTAATGTCCACAAACAATAAACAATTTTCCACACAACGAAAGCCAATCACTATGCACTAGAATCCGTTTAACTATCGCAGGGGTCATTAGAGAATATCACTTATATCAGTTATCGTAGTTTTCACTTGTGTCGCAGTCGAAACAGTACTGACCTAGTCCACTCGTGGCCTTCGCTACGTCCCCGTCAGGGGGCGTGGCAAACGGCTTCAGGGCTTCGCCCTCTGGCCGCGGAGTCCAGCCAGGGTCCGTCACAACGGGCCCGTCATCAGGGTGCCTACTAGGCGATGACGGCGGTAGAGCAGACGGCTCTATGTGTATATGTGTGTACTGCAGGCACGTCACGACGCTGCTGCACACAGCGCCCACTCTTCACGACATGCCGGCGGTCAGTCCCCGCCCGGACAGTGCCCCAGTCCCGGTCAGGGAGCTCTTATTTATACGCCGAGCCAGGAAAAATCTAGAACAAGGTGTTTCAAGGCCGCTTTAAAATAATGCAGTCCCTTCTGGGGGGGGGGGGGGCATAATATAAATTATTATTATTACAAACATGTAATTTTTCAGAAGGTAGCAACTTCATGCGAATTTCGACTCTATTTTATAAGCCGGAAGGAACAATTTCCCTTATCAACTACAAGTACTTTGGTGAACTTTTTCTAGAATTCGCTAGACCTTGGTACGTATTTTGATTCTGGAACTTTCGCTCAGCAATGCGTTTTAAAGTAACAAGTCATATCTCCGCCAAAATCAACAGTAACGCCAAAACTTTACTGTTGATTTCGGCGGAGATATGACTTGTTAAAGTTTCACGGCGTAACATTACAATATCCACTAGGAATCAATTTGCTAGTAATTAAAACAGACATTGAAGTTTACTGAAAAAATCCTGCCAAAAACTCCAGCGTGTATATGGAGGTGGTGTGTTGTTACAGCGGCGTGATGCTGCGCGGCTCGGGCATCAAGTGGGACCTGCGCAAGTCGCAGCCCTACGACGCGTACGAGCACCTCGAGTTCGACGTGCCCATCGGCACCAATGGGGACTGCTACGACAGGTAACACGCACCCACAATCTGTAGAGATGACCTCGTATTGCTCATCACTGTATCCATCACTGTAAATCACCATATTCTCATAGCATAATCAGCCTTATAATTAAAAGAAATTTTATGAATAAAAAATAAATTTCTTGATTTTTTTTTAAATAATTAATTTTAAACTTATTTTTTTATGTAATTAAAACAAAATATAGATAGAGCAGTTAATAGAACCTAGTGAACCATAAATCTTGAGTGTTTTTTCTAAGTTGGTACTGTGTGTTAGGTACCTGTGCCGCGTGGAGGAGATGCGGCAGTCGCTGCGCATCATCGACCAGTGCCTCAACCTGATGCCTCCCGGGGAGGTCAAGACGGACGACGCCAAGCTCACGCCGCCCTCGCGAGAGGAGATGAAGGTATGGCGAACCATTCCAACATAACTGAACTCCTGATACGCCAGCACATAATTATTACCGTTTCATCCATTTTATTAAGAAATTGTCATGGTTTTGAATGCGTCCTCACCTTCCGCATGACGCAGGTCCTCACCGGATTTGGTAAGTTCGGGAGGTTTCTGTACCTGATTCGTGAAGAAGAAACGCCCGGTACAGGCCATGGTCAAGCGAGTAGGAATGGCAGGCAGTCCTCCGCGTGCGAAGCAGTAATGCTAGCGAAGGAGGCGGCCGCATGCATGAGGGAACGGACTTTCTCACGCCTCAGCTGCCGTGATCCCGACCCGTATTTCCAGCCACGAGATGGAGTATTTGGTCGTGAATGTGCGACCCTGGTGGAATAAAGGCGATAGTGTTGGTTAAAAGATTAAACTGTTCCCCGTTACTTGCAGACGTCGATGGAGGCGCTGATCCATCACTTCAAGTTGTTCACGCAAGGGTACCAGGTGCCTCCTGGCGCCACCTACACCGCGGTGGAGGCTCCTAAGGGAGAGTTCGGCGTCTACCTCGTCTCCGATGGAGGTTCCAAGCCTTACAGGTATGTGTGCAGTAGCCCTAATACTGATACTTTTTTTGTTCCAAAATGGTTCTCGATTAACGTATTGTAAAAGAAAACTAACATGATAATGTACTGGAAAACAAAAATCTAGTATATCTATGCAATATTTTATTTTTTTGCGACATGTTCTTGAAAAGCAAGCTGTGTTGAAAAATCCAACCATATCTAAGGATGCTAGTAGTGATGCCAGAGGTTTCACAGAACATCTCGATGGTTCTCGATTGTTTCCACTTTGACTCGAGTCCGACTCGTACTATTATTGCGACTGGCGATTCGCGTGTTGTTCGAGTTGTTTTGACAATCGAAAACTAGCACTCGATTCCCCTGACTTGAAACAATAAAGAAACATCTCGATTATTTTGTTGAACAGCGAGTCGATGCGTGACTCGATAGTTTATTTTAACGACTCCGATTCTTCTGAAACATCTCGGAATCGCCCATCGTTACGTAGCGACGCCTCTTAAACATAAGCATAATATGCGACGTCTTTTACAATTATATTATCTCAGAACCAAAGTGGCGTTGCAAAATTTTTATTGACCCACCTCCTCCCATCAAATGATATTTGGTCAGATTTTCTCTGTACTTCTTGAATTATGTGAGCTCAAAATGGAGGGCTATTTGAGCTCACATAGTTAATGAATGCCCTATCCCTAAAAAATAGATAATGAAAGTATTGTGCAATCGATCAAAACATGCAATCTGCTTCCGATCGATGTTCAGTCATCTACCAATCGATATGTATGGTCTAATCGATTGTTTAGAAGCGATCAATACCGACTAGTCGACGTCAATCTTCAGTATATACGTTAAGATAATAGTGACTCATCGTTGTCAGTCGGCCATCATCTTGAACAATTAGATCACAGTAAAATAGAAAGCAGTGTTTACATTGACAAGTTGAAGTAGAACAGACGCGTCTTTTGTAAATTCTAAAAATGAATACCTCTCAAAATTTTAAAGATTCGCACTGATTCATCTAGCTTAGGTGTCTCGGAATATCAATGTAAAGACTGATTTTGTATACCGAATTTATTTCCGCGATTAAACCCCATGAGAGAACCGTCCACCTGGGCCAGTGTACTGTCACTGCCCGTTTGCTCATAAGTCTCGCTCACATACATTTTGCTTACCATGTACTCTGCCTACGAACTTATATAGGGTGACTGGTAATTAGTGACCGATACTTAAACACGTGATTGTACTCATGATTACAAACAGCTTTCCCAAAGAAACTTTTTTTTTTATAAATTAGTTTAATCACAATAACAAAACAGCTGTATGAAACTTTAAACTTTGCGCGCGCGCCTTCACCCGATCAGCTGTTAGCGGCGCGGCACCCGCGCCCGCTTTATCGATGACGTAAGCAATGTACCTACATGTTTCGGTAAAATAATATCCAACTATGATTAAAATTAAAATTATTACTTAATGATTATTATATTTGAAAATATACGCCTGTACTTTGCAATTGAGTGCAACTGCAAGGTCATCAGTGGATTATTTTGTTACCATAAATAGACTATAGTTTTATATTAACGGTTGCAAAGTACTTCGATACTCAATAACAAATGGTTCCCACAGATGCAAGATCAAGGCGCCCGGCTTCGCTCACCTGGCTGCTTTAGAGAAGATCGGCAAGAACTCCATGTTAGCCGACATCGTCGCCATCATAGGAACACTCGACGTCGTATTCGGAGAGATTGACCGATAAAAAAACCGAATCTAGACGCAGAATACCGGTAATACCGGAAAAACCGAAATAAAAATTACCGAAAATGGTAGTTTGAGATTCTCAAATCACATGTACATGCATTTACGGTTTTCGTTAATTTACGGTTTTTCGGTAAATACCGGTTTTTAGTTAAGTGAAACATTCATAGTATAAAATATCAAAGTGTAGATTCCTGTGTACATTTTTTAATTTTAAGCAATAAATTATTGTTATATAATTTTGAAGCTTATTCGTGTAAATAATCGTTGGTTCTTTCCAAATCCCTCTAAGACTTGTACCAGTATCAAGGAAATAATAAACACAAAGAATCAAATTATAATTTAGCGTTTTTAATTTCATAGAATTTCCATAATCTCATAATTATTAATTTTTATAATTATATTGCATTTGTTATTACAAATTAACTATAACTGATTAGTGATTATCCACAAAATCCTACTTTAATTAAGTAATATTTCAAAAATGAGAAGATACCAATAATAATAATAATCTCAAATAAATAACCTATAATTTATTTAATTATAGGTTATTATAATCGGACGGAAATACCACTGTATGCAAATTGTTCCAGTCCTTTGAAGTACGCAGTATAAACGACGAGGCAAAGCGCTTAGTCCGGACCGTAGAGGTGTCAACAATTTAAGGGTGTAAACTCCCCGTACGTGGTACGTAGGACCTCCAAGGTTACCGGGGGGCTATGTTTTGACTTCTGAAAGGGAAACCTGTGGTCCAAGTGCCCGACCCAGTTCTCGATAATGGTCATATCACTTTGTACTGGGATAGGCCCATCATCAATGACAAGAATATTGTAGCTAATAAACCTGATGCAGTGGTGGTGACCGATACGAGAGACGTGCAATGATAGTTGATATAACCGTCCCTCATGACGAGAACCACGTGAAGTCGAGTAAGATAAGCAAGGTTATCGACATGTGGTATGTAGACTCAGCGATCATTGAACTGATAGTCGTGTCAGCCAGTGGCCTAATAGCCACGAGCTTCGAACAACATCTTAGAAAACACTCGTTAGCCGGCTGGATCACAGGCTTGATTCAGAAAGCGGTGCTCTCAGACAGGGCTCGTACAGTTAGCAGGTTCCTTTCTCTTGGAGCCCTGACCACCCATAACTTGGACCCTGTTCCCGATGCCAGTGGGCTATTTTTTTACCCGGGGGGTCTATTTTTAAATATTTTAGACGGGGTTACGATTTTGACAGGCTATGTATGTATTATTGCATGTGTGTGTGTATGTTCATCTGTACCCTCATAGCTCCTAAACTACTTATCGGAACTCGACAAATGAAGTATCGTTAGAACACAAAAAACTCAATGTGGCGCCCTCTAGTGGTGGCCCTCTAACTAACTTTCAATACCCATTTGTTTTATCGCTATTATATTAATCAATATGTCTGCTGCTCCTGATGTTGTTACTGAAAATAATACTAGTAAGTAAAATGGAATGGCGACCACGTACCGGAAGACGCAGCGTTGGAAAGCCTCCCATAAGGTGGACCGAAGACCTGGTGAGGGTCGCGGGAATCCGATGGATGCGAGACGCACAGGACCGGTCATTATGGCGACATTTGGGGGAGGCCTATGTCCAACAGTGGACGTCTTTCGGCTGAAATGATGATGATGATGATGATGAAAGCTTTCTTTAAAATCAGTAATAGGGTTTTTTTAGGTGGGAAATCATCCAAAGACTTCTCCCGCTCTTTGGCGGAGCGAGGGGCGTGTCAGACTTTTGCTGACTACCCACTCCTATGTTCCGTCTTTTTCTTACGTCCTAGGCCCCGGGGTTCCCTTTCAGACAAGCCGTGGCCCCCGCATGCTTCGGCCGTGCTGGGCCCCTACGGTTTTACTGACATCTCTTTGAGGTACGCGTGAAACACTACACGCTTATATATTTCAATTATTATTATTGTTTATTTATTACTTTAAACATATAAATTATATTTTTAAATATTTCAATAAAAAAAAAAACATTTAAAACTATAAAAAATAGTGTCCCACCAGTATTGGGAACAGGGTCCAAGCTACCGGCGGTCAGGGCTCCAGAGAAAGGAACCTCCTAACAATACGAGCCGTGTCCAGGAGTACCTACCGCTTTCTGAATCAAGCCCTTGATCCAGTCGCCTAACGCGAGCCTCCTATGGTGTTGGCGAGGCTCTTGGCTATTAAGCTATTGGCGGACACGACTATCGGTACAATGATCGCCGAGTCTACATCCCAGATGTCGACAACCTCGCGAACCAAATCAATATACTTGATTTGTTTGTCTTCTCGGAGCTCTCGCTCCATCCATAGCGACAGAAGTTGATGATAATTTCCCACACTAAAAAAACTAGGTGGTGACTATTCGAACATTGTGGAATAGGTCTTAAATGAGTTTTATTATTCAATATCGTGTCTCTATAAATATCATGTGTAAAAGGAAAAAAATATTATTAAAGTTGGCCGCGCATCGATGGCATTACTTTGAGCTAGCGTAGCACGGAATTTTAATGGAATGAGAGGCCAACTTAAATTGGTTTTCTGATACTCATGTGTCAGCTGTACCTACCTCATTATCGAAAACAATGGATTTTCCTCTTCACTAAACAAAATCCTAAAAAAAACCTCTTTCTATTACAAGTAGGTATTTAATACTTGTAATAGAAAGAGGTTTTTTTTTAGGTGGGAAAATAATCTAATGACAAATCGCGCTCTTGGGTGGAGCGCGAGATAGTGTCAGACTTTTACTGACTAAAAACCCACTCCTGTTCCTTCGTTGCCTTCGTCCCAGGGCCCCGGGTTTCGTTTTCACACTACCCATAGCCCCAGTAGGCTTCGACCCTGCCCGTAAAAAAATTATCATAACAACAAGCTCGTAATTCTCGATGGGGCAAGCAAATCGCGCCAGTTATGTTTCCCTGTTTTGGGAGACAAGTGGTGTATATTTATAAAGATCGAACATCACAGCCTAAGTTCGTTTGATCATTTAAAATAATCTAACAAATATCTGTTTGTTAGTCTCGCTAAAACTTAAGAACGGCTGGACCGATTAGGCTAATTTTGGTCTAGAAATATTCGTGATAGTCCAGGGAAGGTTTAAAAGATGAGAAAATAATTATGGAAAAACTCACGAAAAAAAAATCCCAAGCAAACACCATCTCGTATTAAAATGTCATTTTAAAAGTGAATTATGCTGGTTCTGGTAATGCCAGCAGATGGCTTTTTTACCAATGTACTCTGTGGGCTTTTATATACTGACAGTTCAGTTAAAGTAGGTATGCCAAAGAGAAATAAAGAGCTATATGAACCATAGACTAAAGGACAAAGTGAGAGGAACGCTTTAAGGTAAAGGTGGTGGCCTAGAAAGCGCTTGGCTTGAGAAAATGGACTGGACAATCTGAAAATATGAAATGAGCATCAGACGAAATGTAGACGAATATCACCAAGAACCCTATAGACAGAATGCGCTGGCAAGGCAGACTACAGAAGCGATAAATCTTTTTCAATACACTTACTCGAAAATCCGCTCTTATCCCACCGCTATTAGGCACGCAATAGACTGTTTTCCGCACTAGTGCCGAGAAGTGCGTGTGCTCTCCCCCGCCACAATGTTATTACATTTCTTGTATCAGGCTGGGCGCGCGTTGACCCCCACGAGGCGCCGGTGAACCCCCGTTTATTCATTTTTTCGTAAGTGTGTTGAAAAAAGTCGTTTGATACACGTGCAAACGTATGCAAACGTATGGCCCTCGGCTCCATAACACACTCGCCTACGGCGCGTGCGAATTCCGTCTCAGTCGCAATGACAACATTTCTGCACTTGTATCAAAATGTAGGTACTATTGAATGATGATCTTTTTGAATTCCATTTCCACACACACAGTGCCGTAAATATGGGCAGTGCCAGCGGTGTTCAGTCACAAGGCGCAGGCGCAGGTCCTGGAGAGGCGCAGAAATTATCAAGCTAGGGCCAATTTACTTTTGTATGCTTGGTAGTTAGTACCTAACATATCTTTTATTTATCGTGTCATATTAGGCTTGCCGACTGCGTAGGTGCTCATTACGCATTTTTTTTTATAAGTATCTAATCATTTTTCTTTTTATTGTTCGGTTGGTAAGATTAGGGCAGTTATAGAAGCTCGCACAATAAGGCTAATTACAGTACAGTACTGCACACACAGTTTCATCACAATGGCGGAGCGTCATATCCTTTCTTTCCTTTCACATTTTTCGCAACTTAATGTTGCCACTATATACCCTCCTCCTCCTCCTTGCCTCGTTTATCCTCAATGCTGAGGGTCGTGACCTCGACTAATAACTTTCTTGTGGACTAATATTTCGCCATGTTTCCTGTCTTCGGCGATGTGGATGGCGTCGCAGACTGTGGTCTCCAGTGTAGCACAGACTCCTGCCCTTGGGTCTTTTCACATCTATTTTTCTTGTCAGCAGTAACTAACCACTATATACAAGTGTAATTATATTTCCTCTTTAATATTATTCATATTCCATTTATATTTTTATCAAAAATTTTGTTTAGCTCATTAATTCAACCGAAAGACGTCCACTGTTGGACATAGGCCTCCCCCAAGCGTCGCCACAACGACCGATCCTGTGCGTCTCGCATCCACCGCACTCCCGCGATTCTCACCAGGTCATCGGTCCACCTTGTGGGAGGCCTTCCAACGCTGCGTTTTCCGGTGCGCGGTCGCCACTCTAGAACCTTTCGGCCCCATCGACCATCCGTTCTACGAGCAATGTGCCCTGCCCACTGCCACTTTAGTTTGGTGATTCTTCGGGCTATGTCGGCGACCTTGGTTCTCCTGGTTGTTATCTATACATATAATAAAACAGTAAAATTATTTTGCGATGGTATTAGTTGGCGCAAAAACTACTGAACCGATCCTGTTCAAATTTTGCATACATAATCCTTATAGGTCAGGGCAACTTATAGGCTATAAATTATCACGCTATTTGCTATGGGGGGTGAGCAATAATCCAAAATGTCGATGTTGAACGACATTTGCCACGAGTTCGATCCTCAGCTACAGTTAAAAATTTTGTCATTATTTTATCTTCTTTTTTGTAATAAAATAACTTTTACCATTTTTTCAATATAAAATTGACATTTCTATTCGATATCTTCTAAATATTTTGTAAAAACTAATCAAAACACATAATAAAATCAAAGCGGCGAGTAAAATCACGTACTAAAATGTTGCAAATATGGCACCACACGCAATTCAGATACTCGCAACGCCATCTAAAGACTGAAAGTAGAAATAATGATGACAATGATAGTTGAACTTCATATTTGATAGATGGCATTGTGTATTTTACGTAATTTTCTGAGTGGCGGAAGAATGACCATCGCCCAAATTTGCAGACAGTTTTATTGTTTAAAATTGGACGAAAACCGTTATGGTTAAACTGGAGTTAGACGGAGGCATTTTTAATCCTACTGCTTTTTTTTCCCGTGGTTGTAACAAGCTAATTGACCGTGATTATTCAAGGGATACCAACCAAAGGCGATAAAAGTAAATACTTATATGTATTTTATTATTGACTTAAAATAACACGGTAAATTTTCGGAAGGGGTAGCAATATGGCACCTTGCGTTGGAAGACCCCCAGGTGGACCGATGACCTGGTGAGGGTCGCGAGAATCCGATGGATGTGAGACGCACGGGACCGGTAATTATGGTGACACTTGGGGAGGCCTATGTCTAACAGTGGACGTCTTTCGGCTGAAATGATAATGATGGCACCTTTATTTTTCTTTTTTTAAGGGTGAAAGTCATCCACTTTTCCCACTCTGGTTGGAGCGGGAAGGCGTGTCAAACTTTTACTGACTAAAACCACACCTGTGTCCTTCAGTTGCCCTTTGCGACATCTCTTTGAGGAGAGCGTGGATCACTACGCGCTGTTGACGACTGGGCTCGGTCCGGTCAACTACCGGACGGCCGGACAGCTGTGGACGACCCATTGCTGGATGTCCGCAAGTCCGCGTCTACCGTGGCTGGTCGTCGGGGTCATAATCTCGGTTCGGCGTGAGGACGTTCGTTCCCTCACGCGTGCGGCCTCCACCTTCGCTAGCATTACGGCTTTGCAGAAGGAGGCAACCGCCTGCTATTCGGGATTGCCATTTCGATTACCTTGCGGGGCACACCCGCAAGGTAGCACCCGCAAGCCTGTGTGCTCCACTGTGTCCTCCAGGATGATGGCACCTTGCGGCCTAATAATGGTGTGTTTTGTTATATAAAACGGGGTCGAAAGGTTTGCGTTCCTAATCACAGTTCGACAACGTATGATGTATCTCAGATTCCTTGCAGCCTTACGTTGACATCCGTACGTTACCTCCTTGCAGTGAGTGGTGACCAACACTGGAACAACCCTCTGAGGGAGGTCAGTCTCAGGGATAACACTAATCGGCTGTTACATTTGTTTACCGGAATTTTATTGTTTTATGGATACACAAGCTCAGGACTGTTGAGGGTGTTTCACGCGGATTCACTGGCTTTTTGGCTTTGCACTATCAGTGCACGTTATCCAGCTGAAGGTCGGTGTCCCGATTATGCTCCTTCGTTTACCTCTACCAAAGCTGTCTGACTGCTTAAACTCTTCAGTGAAACATTATTGAGGCGAAAATTTTACAGGAGGTAACTCTTTCGAACAATCTCGCAGCCTTAGGAGACATTGGCCCTAGAGGCCCCTATCCATTTGCTGACATCTCTATGAGTCGCGCGTAGATTACTGCGCGCCGTCGATTCAGGATTGCTTTGACCAGATGACCGGACGGCTCCACCGCAATCGCCCTGCGGCTTTCAATACCTGGAGCATCACTTCCCTCATCATCCCTCATAGTTTCAGCCACCTTCTTCGATCGTAGTGCTTCACTGAAGGAGGCTACTGGTTGGCATTTTTTCCACTAATTGCCTTCATGAGGACACGGCGGCGCCGGCGCTCTTACCAAGCGGGACTGACTTCCACCGTAAGCTCCATCGTATTCTCCGGGCGATCCGCACCGCGATTGTGACGTGCTCACTGTGACAATGTTGTTTTACCAGAACATAAACCAGAAACATACATAAACTAGTGCCTTTTCCCTTGGGGTAGGCAGAAATGCCAACTGCTACGACCCTTACATACTCTTTCTATTCATTGACGTTCATACATCTGGATCTGGACGAGTACATAACATGTATCCTGAAGATAATTTGCGTTTTTACCTTTAACCGTTTTATGTGAAAGTACAATAAATAATCACGATGCTTTCAGAATGAATTGCAAGCACAGAATGATTGTACAGTTTTACGAACTTAACGCAGACGAAGTCGCGGGCAACAGCTAGTTTTACATAATTCTACTCAAATCTATTAGCACACAATACCGGCCCGATGTCTTTGTGTCGACACCGTCACCGGCCCACGCTGATATCCAGCGCTGTGAGAATGGTTCACAGCTCTCCATAACTTGAAGTTTGAACATGGCTTTGATGAACCACTTTTAAGCTTAATAACGGCTTCTCTATTTGTAGAGTTACCCCAAAATGTAAAAAAATAACATACAAAATTTTGATCGTATTCAGGGATAAACACAAATTATATTGATTTTCCTGGTTTAAGTAGGTCGTCCGAAAATGTTGAAAATAATTAAAGGAATTTAAATATGTTGATATCTAATTATTCATAACAGGACAAAGTGAATGTTATAAAAAGCGTTTTGAAAAGGATTAATTAATAACACTACATAAGTAGTCTACTACAGCCAAAATGCAACAGATTGGCTATTGGGGTTTTTATATAAATGAATGCATGCCTACCAAATATGATTCCGTAACTGAAAATTCCGTATCACGTGGTATTTTTCAGATTTTTTTACATTAAAAACCATAAAATGCAAAAAAAATCAAATTCATAATCATGTCGGTAAGCCCCTCTTTGAGGAGTGGCTGGCAAGACGCCACGGCGTCCTCATCTTCCGCATGACGCAGGTCCTCACTGGGCATGGTAAGTTCGGGAGGTTACTGCACCTGATTCGTGCGGAAGAAACGCCCGGATGTCACCAATTGTGGACCGCCCGAAGGACACGGTGCAGCATACACGCGCCACCTCCGGGTTCCCAAATAACGGTAAGAGGGGTTCGCATCGACGGCGGGTCGATGACGAACCTGGGACTTGCCCTCGACAATCGGTGGAACTTCGTGGAGCACTTTCGACGTCTAACTCCAAAACTGGAACGGACCGGAGCTGCCCTAAATCGGCTCCAGCCTAACCTTGGGGGTCCGCCTCCTACCGGAGACTCTACTCGGGAATCATTCGGTCCATGGCCCTTTACGGGGTGCCAGTGTGGGCGCCGTCGCTGCAAAAGCGACCGGCGGCCATACTGAACGCTTGCCACACGGTCATGGCCATCTGGATGGATACTACACGGTTTCCCGCGAAGCGGCGAGCCTCCTTGCAGGCCTGCCACCATGGGATCTGGAGGCAACAGTCCTTGCACGCATGCTCGATTTGCGCGTGGAGGTGCAATGTTGGGGCGAAACTCCGCTGCCACGACAAGTCGCAACATGGCAGCCAGAGTTCTGGCGGCCGGGCCCTGGTTCAGGCTATAGATAAGATAAGATAAGATAAGTCTTTATTTGCCTTAAACATGGTATAAAGTTGTTACAGTCAGGTATTAATCTATAGTCCACATGTTTAGCTATTTGTATCAATTGCATGCAAAATTATAATTATTAGTTATTGAGTATTCAATGTCATAATATAAAGTCAATACAATAATATAATAGTTTTATCTCAGCATTATCCGTAATCACAAAAGTCCAGAAATTTAAAGTTTGTGGTTAAAAAATATCTTTAAGGTCATAAAACATATGTTCTTTCAGCCATTTCAATAGTCTGTTTTTAAATGAGTTTACATTATATAACAATTTTATTTCTATTGGAATTTTGTTATAAATTCGAATACACATGACTAGGAAACTTTTCGCATACTTGGCTGATTTAGGAGTATCCTGCAGTGCAAGTCTGCATGGGTCTCTATTTCGAGAGTTCATTTGATAGGCTTTTTTGAACAATCCCTTATTATTATAAACATAATTACAGATTTCGTAAATGTATAGTGACGGAAGTGGTAATATACCCAGCTTTTTAAAGAAAGGCTTACATGACTCATCGGGACGGATACCACAAATGGCTCTGATGCATTTCTTTTGTGCAATAAATGCTCTGTGCCTATCCGTGCTGTTACCCCAAAAAATAAGTCCGTATCGTAAGATAGATTCTATATAGGCGTGATATGTTGTAATTGCTGTTTTTTTATTTGTAATATTCTTTATTTGTCTGAGAGCATAAACAAACTTGTTAATCCTCCCGCACAAATTATCCAGATGCAAGATATGTTCCAGAGCAAGGAGGAATGGCAGGTGGTCGCCTCCTTCTGCGAAGCAGTAATGCTAGCGAAGGAGGAGGACGCACGCGTGAGGGAACTTTGCGGTTTAGGGCCACAGTAACTCTTTTGAAATATCCCGTATCCCGTAATGGCAGGATAATTTACTTAAACAATTTTGACCATCAGTTAAATAATAATAATTTTGTTTTATTTATTAAATCTTATTTAATAAATGAAACAAAATAAGACCGCCTTTGTACCCATAGATTTAAGTTAGTGTAAAAGTTTTGTTACTAATTTGGTGTACAATAAAGTTTATTCTGTTCTATTCTATTCTTATTTATCAAATCTACGAAATCATTTAGCCTGAATGACTGGGTGTGTTAAAGAAATAAACATTCAGTAAAGATACAGTAAAAAAACATAACCTTCCTTCTAGGGCAGTCGGGTAAAAAACCCGTTAATTTTATTTTTAACCGTGGCGTAAATATTTTAAAACTGCTAGCAACAGGAAATTGATATAATAGGTGGACTGGAGCCGAGTGGCTGATAAGAGCAGGAAACTTTTAATACAAAAACATCATTAAAATTATTCGTATCGACCGTCTATAGTTTGTTCTTGGATGGTTTGTTCTTCCATTTGTACTCACAATTTAACTTACTGTATGGAAATATTCAGAATCTTTGTTCCAATTTAAATGTTGAAATCGAATATTATTATATTTTAAGACAATGATTCCAACAGTTTTAAAATGTAGTCAACTGCGTCATCGAATATTTTTTTGGCATTATGGTAATTAGCGTTTCTGGTATAGGTACAGAAGAATATAACATAGGTACTGGTGAGTAAAGGTTTTTTTCGTAAGAACTGCATCTGCTTCATTCCATATTCATTCATCTTCATTCCATTCTGATCTAAATCAATTAAACAAAAAAAATATCATTTGCATGGATTCCGGAATAACATAGAATAGCAATTTAAAAACTTTAACAACGTATTATTGTTATTATTTCTTTATTCATTTAATAAATACATTTATAAATTATATTTTTAAATATTTCAATAAAAAAAGAACATTTAAAAATATAAATACAGTAGGTATCCTACTAGTTTCACATTCTAACTATACGATAATACGAGCCATGTCCATAAGTACCTACTGCTTTTTGGATCTTATTATTATTATTTTTTTTACAAAGGCATACAATTTTAATGATTTATGATATTTATTTTGCACATCTAGGTTACCTATGGGTTATGTTTATTTGATAAATAAAGTACTAAAACAAGAAAAATAAAAACACTTCACTAATTAAAACTATATAACGACAATGACTCTAGCTAAAATATGGCGTCATAAAAATTTCTCCGCATCCTCAATTATTTGCGTTTGCAAAATATTTGTATTCGCTTTGTTTTCAATCTTAAAAAGTACGATCATGTCTCAGGCTTTCGCAAGATACTCAAGTGGCTCCCTATTCGACTTCGCAGGAACTCTCGGATATTATGTCTGCTATTTAACATCCTTCACAACCCTAAAACTCCTATTTGCGGGAACGTTTTTCCTACTCACGTCCTTCTGATGCACCTTGCAGGTCGCATCTAAAGAATCTCCTTAAATCCCCTCCCCACTCCACCGATTTCTACTCCTACTCCTTCACGGCGCACGCGGTACGGTTATGGAATTCACTACCGCCTGACATAAGGGGCTGCCAAACTCTTGCAGTTTTTAAAAGTAGAGTGAAAGAACACTATCTTTCCATTTCGTCATAGTTGCATATTAGTCTGTATGTATTAGTTTTATTATATTATTTAGTATGTATTTTTGTGATATTTATTTTACTATGTGTATGTATATAATTTTAATAGTATATCTTTTTTTTTTGCTTGTTATATTATTTTATTGTTAACTATTTTGTATGTACTTATTTCCCTATTACTGTTACACACGGTGTCTACATAATATATCTTTTTTCTTCCAACTCTCCTTTCGCAGGTATGCTGGAAGAGATTTCTTTAGAAATAAGCATCACCTTTGTACCTATTTTTCTGTTTCCTTCTTCTAATCTTTTTTTTGTGTGTGTGTGTACATAAATCGTTAAATAAATAAATAAATATTTTTTATATTACTAGCCTGTGCCCGCGGCTTCGCCGGCGTACATAAAATATAGCCTATGTCACTCAGGAATAAAGCAGCCTTCGCATATCATACAAAATAGCTAAAGTACACGTGCGTAGTCCAGTTGTGGGCTGCTGTGGAGTGACGGATTATTTACACTAGTATTATAAAGAAGCAAAGTTTTTTTTTTTTTTGTTTGAAGGAGGTAATCTCTGAAAGTACTGCCCCCCTAGCCAAGTTACAACCGTTTCGTTTGAATTCTCTTTTCGTCGATCGCCTCGGGTCGGCCACGCCTCCGATTCCTTTGTTCTGAAGTCATCTCAACGCTCAGTCACGTGGTCAGAACAAAGGAATAGGAGGCGTGGATGACTCGAGGTGATCAACGAAAAGGGAATCGAAACAAAACGGTTGTAACTTGGCTAGGGGGGCTGGTCTGATTGCTGCTTTATTCCTGAGTGTCATAGGCTATATTTTATGCAAAAGCTAGTAATAAGTACTTTGAGATTTTCTGCATAAAACTAAAATGATGAATTTAATTTTCTCAAAGCATAACACAGGGTTCTTTTTTATTTCTAGAAAAAAAAAATACCCAACAGAACTTTTCCTGATACAATTTAAATGAAATATTAATATTGTTGTACAGAGCTTGACACCGGCGTGATACGTTATCAATATCTACGAGTACATAACAATGGCATCTGATTTATCAGGTAAGCTTTGTACTTTTTGTCAAATTATTTAGGTAGACCTTGACACAATGAATAGGTAGATACACTTTTTGACATAGGTAATGTAAAGGGATCTGACGCAGAATGTCCCTTCGCAAAATATCACCGTGAAAATATATGTCCTATTTTCAACAAAAACCCCCATTTCATTTGGTCCATTCGTATGGTCTCATATGGAATTCCTACTTGACTGCGAAGACCGTATCATCAAATTTTGTTTCTTCGAAAACATTTCAACTACATCTCTAAAATGCAACGCCTTGTTAAATCGACGTCTTGTTACTGCGACATTTCGTTACATCGAATAACTGTACAATGCGTTCCAAATAAGAATAGGATCGATTTCCATGTTGTGACGTCACGTCATACTGTCAAATCGAAGAATTATTATGGTATCTAAGCAAAACAAGATTTTTTTTAAAATTTAATTTATTTCCGATCTGTGAAAGAAAATAGTTTAATCAGAAACCAGTTCTTCAATTTTGCTCATCTCTGAGTTCTTCAATTTTGCCCAATTTCTTGCGATTTGACAGTATGACGTGACGTCACAACATGGCAATCGATCCTGTTCTTATTTGGAACGCATTGTACTGCGAACGATTATACTGCGAAGCCTTGTTCTATCGACGTTATGTTACTGCGATGGCGATGCAGGATTTCGAATTTTACTTCCTATGTAGGTTTGCCAGCCGTACTCTAAAATAGAGTACTGTACTCTATATCAAGTAGGTGTACTCTAAAATCTATAACACTAATAGAGGACGCTAAAATAATCTTTTTTACACAGTAATTACTATTACTAGTGCCAGTCGTACATATAAATATGATGCATATACCTGTAATCGTAACCAAATAGTCAAATATATTTTCATGAAAGTGAAGTAGCGGGGAGAGAGGAACAGGGCTTCATTGAAATTGATTAAAAATGAGCTGATCTATGTAAACTTAGATTTAGTAAGTTTGGAGTCATATAAATCTATTAAAAACAATGAAAAAATATTAAGTGCTGCAAAAAGTACCAAAAATGCCTTTTTAAAATTTTTAAATAAATGATACTCTTTTTTATAAATCCGTACTCTTTATTTACCTCCTTTGAAATGATAATAAATATACCTACTCTATTTCTTCTAATAAAAGTTGGCTGTCCTATGGCGTCATAGATGTCGCTACTGATTCTGTTATTGTTAAAATCCCTAACAGCTTCTATTTTTCCAGATGACAATATTTGTTTGAGAGGGCCTCGGTACTCGAGAATTGATGAGATGGATTTTAAATACGAATGCAAAGGTAAGATGTTTGAAACACTTTGAATTTTAAAGTAATAACTTTTTACACGCGCGCTGAAACAAGCGTGAGTTTTACTTTAAATAAAGGCCTGACAATGGTGAGTAGGTAGGTAGGTAGTCAACTCGCCGCCAATGCCATCCGCGACAATGCCGTCAATGTCCGCTCCGTCCCTTGCTCAAGCCAGCCCGCGCCTCTGAGCCTGTAGTCTAAAATCCCCTTTAATAATAATTTTTCTTTTGTTCGATTCAGCCCGTCTCTTGCTGCCCTCCCCCAGCGACGATTTAAGCCGAGGTCCGTACCCCACAGGGGGAGCCCGGAGCCCTTAGCGTGTAGTCGCTTAGTTGTTAAGTAAGCCCTGGCTGGAGGCTTTGATTTTCGAATTGAGGCCACCACAGGCAATTCCGGTTAAGCTGCCGACAACCTCCTTTTTTTTTTTTGTTGCCGGGTTGGAAAATCCTCATGGATGTCCTTCGCCTGGGGCAGGCGAAGGGGTCTGTCAGACTCTTACTGACTAAAAACCACAACACACAACAACCTACAAGGAAAATTTCAGGTCCATAGTTAAACCTAAAAATTAACCCTGACGATCGTGAGTTTCAGGTACAACTTGACTACTCAACTTTTTTTGTGAAGCCTCTCGCAGGTCAACCTAGGAGGTTTTTCGCGATTTCGGCTTTGCTCCCATAATAAAAATTGTTTGTCATCATGAGCACAATCACGTGTTTAAGTATCGTACACTAATTAACAGTCGCCCTATATAAAAGGAGAAACTGACTGACATATCAACGCACAGTCGAAAGTACTGGGAGTCGGAGCGTAAAATTTGGCACGAGCATGGGCACGAGGTTTCCTTTTATGACGTAGGCGAGCACTAAGAGAGGATTTTCAAAAATTCACCCCCTAAGAGGATGAAACGGGGGTCCAAAGTTTGTATACAGAAACCTAATTTTACGCGAGCAAAACCGCTGGCATAGGCTAGTTACGTCATAATCAAGTAAGAGCGGTTGTATGAAAATGTACTTCGGATTGGCCGGTCTTAAGAACTTCTAATTTAAGATCATTTTTTTGTTACAGATGCTGAAAAAATAACCGATTATTAATACGCGATAGTTTGTACGGTTAGTTGAGACAGGGTCAAAAAGGTTCCAGCAAGACTCCAGATGTGATGGTATATCTATTCATGCTATGACCATGAACAAGCAAGACAAGACTTGAGGTGTCGACTCGTGGGACACCCGACAACAGAGAACGCTTCGTTAATTCTTCGTGCAATATATCTCTTTCTCTTTTTCACTCTCTATCTGTTAGGAGGCGTGATGTAGGTACAGTATGTACAGAGGCAATAGGCCTCTGTACATACTGACGACCTAAAATGAACTGTTGCTGTAAAAAGGGATGGAGCTATATAGGGTGTATAGCTCCATCCCTCTTTTTTGCTCGTACGCCTGACATTTGACCACGTCATGGTAAGGCCCCAGCCCCCCATTCTCTTTTCGTTGATGGTCTCGAGTCGGCCACGCGTCCTATTTCTTTGTTCTGACCACGTGACTGAGCGTTGAGATAACGTCAGAATAAAGGAATCGGAGGCGTGGCCTACTCGAGGCGATCGACGAAAAGAGAATCGAAACGAAACGGTTGTAACTTGGCTAGGGGGGCTGAGTCGGCCGCTCGTTCTACTATGTCGTTCTACAATAACAAAGGATGTATCGTTGAACATTGTAGAAACGATAACAATTCATTCTATAATTTTGAACGATGTGAACTTGGCTCCGAATTTTCTATCCGTTTGTTCTGACCACGTGACTTAATTTTGAGATGATGTCATTCCCATACATTTGATTAGTATTTGACCAGCGTTAACGATTGCAGATTATCAACTTGGCTAGGGGTGCAGGTGTCTCATCGCGCCAGGCGATCGAATTCCCGCTTTTTCCATCTGTCTCTCTCTCTAATAAATGACCGCTCTAAGAGACAGAAAGTTCGCTCTAAAAGACTAGATAGATTTAGAACGTGTTACCGACCGCCTCGCCGGTTCCACCGCACTCCGCTCTGTTTCTTTCTCTAGTAAATGACGGTTCTAAGAGAAGGAAAAGGATGGAAGTATAGGGAAGTGTGATTCGGTACGGCTAGAAGTACTGCTCAATCCTTACTTTCTCTGCAGAAGCTCGCTAAAAGATTTTCTATATCAAGGAACTTCTACAACAGTGGATTTGACAATTCATGTACAAAGACGAGCTTAACTCAAAAATAAGTTTTCTCCCAGCAAACCTTTGACCAACCCGCACTGGGCCCGCGTGGTGAATTACGGCCCATTCCCTCTCCTGGAGAGAGGAGGTCTGAGTCCCAGCAGTGGGCACATTAAAAGGCTGATTATGCTTATGCTTATGCTTAAACCTTTGAGTGAAAGAGATCACATTCGAGGGTATCGGTAGTCCATAAACCTACATAAATAAATTTGTTGTAATAGGGAAAATGCATGCATTTTTTTTGCTAAATTAAATACTTTTTATCACTGGTATATATGAAAGAAAGTATATTCATTAACAACAAAGTTATGAAGCTTCAAAGCTGATAATAAGAAAGTGTAATCCGACATGGTCTTTGACGTCAAAGACCGTATTACCCGTACAGCCGCCATAGAAAACGGCGTCGTGACGAGAGACAAGTATATTTATTTAAAATTGGGTAGTATTTAAACGAGTGACTGTAAATTTAAGTTTTTAGTGACAAAAATAATTAATTTAGGTTATAGTATTAATAAGACTACAGAAACTTACAAGCATTAATTTGAGTTACATAAAATACAAAATGAGAAGCTTCATAATATTTGAGCGACCTAATATTTGTTTGAGTGTCAACGTTACGTCCAGCATTTGTTTTCAATATTTGGCAAATGATTTATCTATACTGAGCGGCATTTTATCTTAAATGAAGTGTTTCGAATGTCCTAAATATCGAAGTGCAGAGTATCGAATGTCATAAATATCGATATTTATTTATTATGTATGTCACAAGGTAATTTGATAATTCGGAAACCCGGATAATTAGAAAATGGTAAAAAAAAACTGCGAGCGACTTGGACGTAGCGTTCGTCGGCTGCTGCCGCGGCACCGCTCGCTTCGCTCGCTCGGCTCACGCGCGGTTGGTCACAGTTCTAACCTAACCTAACCTATTTCACCCAGTTCAAAATGATGAATCTGCCTGCGACTAGATAATTAGACAATGGTGAAAACATTTCTTAAAGTAAACTTTTTAGTAGTTCGTTATGTAAAACCTCAATTTTATTTCTAGTCGCTCACTTACTAATTTAGTCGCTCACTTAGTAATTTTGTCGCACGGCTAGAATTTTAAATATCTGAAATGGATTAATCACAAGTATGCTCGTTCTGAATTTTATTATTAATCAATATTTGTCGTTAGTTAAGTTAATTTTTCGCTTACTCAAATTCATACCGCTCAAGTTATTAAAACAGTATCTCATCATCAGTCGCTAGGTTTTTTTTTATTCGCTCGTTTTAAGTATAATTCCCCTTTAAAATTGTTATAAACCTATATCTCGTTTGCTTTCCTACCAATTTTGATATTTTTTTCACAATAATTATTCTATTTTCGTATTTATTTATTAAATATATATATATAGTATTAATATAGTAAGCGTGGCGATTATGGCAACCCCCCCCCCCCAACATGAAAAACAGAAACAAAAAATGGCCCCTAGTGCCCGGCAGCCCGTCTACCCTTGACTCCGGTAGCGGTCAAGGCCACGACGAGGCAAGGGGTGCGAAGAATCTCCGGATGAGATTTGGCTACCCATCTATGAAACGACTCGACCTGGCAACTTTTAACACGCGTACACTGAGGACTGACGAGAAGATCACCGAACTGGAGGAGGAATTGAGCAGGTTGCGATGGAGTATTGTGGGATTGTCTGAAGTCCGAAGACAGGGGGAGGATACGATAATTCTCAAATCCGGTAACCTGCTCTATTTCCGGGAGGGTGACCAGCAGTCCCAGGGTGGTGTCGGGTTTATCGTCCACAAGTCCCTTGTGAACAATGTGGTGAGGATCGAGAGTGTGTCGACCAGGGTGGCGTACCTTATACTCAGAATATCATCAAGATATTCGCTGAAGGTCATACAGGTCTACGCCCCGACCTCGACACATCCCGATGACGAAGTAGAATCCATGTATGAGGATATATCAAGAGCCATGCATGGTTCTAAGACTCACTTCACCGTGGTCATAGGGGACTTTAACGCGAAACTGGGCAAACGAGACGGTGACGAGCTGCGAGTGGGGCAATTTGGATTTGGACGTCGGAATCACCGTGGACACCTACTGGCTAGCTTTATGGAGAAGGAGGACCTCTATATGATGAATTCCTTCTTCAAAAAGCGTGAGCATAGAAGGTGGACCTGGCAAAGTCCTGACGGTGCAACTAGAAATGAGATTGACTTCATCCTGTCGACGAAAAAGCAAATATTCAATGATGTCTCTGTGATCAACGCGGTGAAAACTGGAAGTGATCACCGCGTCGTAAGAGGCACATTGAATATTAACATTAAGCTTGAAAGGTCTCGACTGATGAAGTCTACGCTCCGGCCAGCACAGATCCAGATCCAAAACCCCGAGAGCTTTCAGCTCGAACTCCACAATCGTTTCGAGTGCCTAGGAAGCTCCGTGGATGAATATAACGATGGGTTCGTGGAAACTGTCCATACGGTCGGGTCTAAGTTTTTCAAGACTCACCGTACAAATAAAAACAAGAAGCTCTCCGATCCGACCCTCGAGCTAATGAAGAAGAGGCGTGAGATGATTCTGCAGTCTTCAGACGATGCGTGCATATACCGGCAGCTCAATAGACAAATCTCGAAGTCCCTGAAACGTGACCTTCGCCGCTTTAATACCGCAAGGATTAAGGATGCGATTGAGCGGAATAAGGGCTCTAAAGTATTTGCACGAGATCTGTCTATTGGGCAAAGCCAGCTCACGAAACTGAAGACCGACGATGGCAGAGTCATATCCGCCAAATCGGAGCTTCTGGGAGAGATCGAGGCTTTTTATGGACAGTTATACACGTCTATCGCTAAACCCGCTGTAAATCTAGTGAACGACCCAAGAGCTAGATTGACTCGACACTATACCGAAGATATCCCGGACGTCAGCCTGTACGAGATTAGGATGGCTCTGAAGCAGCTGAAAAACAACAAGGCGTCGGGTGAGGACGGAATTACGGCCGAACTCCTGAAGGCGGGTGGAAAACCGGTCCTTAAGGCCCTTCAGAAGCTATTTGATTCCGTCATACTCGAGGGAAAAACGCCACAGGCGTGGAGCAGAGGCGTGGTGGTACTCTTCTTTAAGAAGGGCGATAATGCCCTGCTTAAGAATTATAGGCCCATCTCGCTTCTGAGCCATGTCTACAAGCTGTTTTCCAGAGTCATCACGAATCGTCTCGCGCGCAGGTTCGACGACTTCCAGCCTCCCGAACAAGCCGGATTTCGTAAAGGCTTCAGCACCGTGGACACATACATACGCTGCGGCAGGTTATACAGAAGACTGAGGAGTATAATCAGCCTCTCTGCTTAGCGTTTGTGGACTACGAGAAAGCCTTTGATTCGATTGAAACTTGGGCTGTACTGCAGTCTCTCCAACGGTGCCAAATTGACTATCGGTATATCGAAGTGCTGAAGTGTTTGTACAAAAACGCCACTATGTCAGTCCGACTACAAGACCAGACCTCGAAACCTATCCTCTTGCAGCGGGGTGTGAGGCAGGGAGACGTTATTTCTCCGAAACTGTTCACGGCAGCAATGGAGGATGTCTTCAAGGTTTTGGAATGGAGAGGGCTAGGCATTAATGTCAATGGCGAGTACATCACTCACCTTCGGTTTGCCGACGACATAGTAGTCATGGCTGAGACTACGGAGGAGCTCAGTATAATGCTTGGTGACCTCAGTAGAGCTTCCGAAAGAGTGGGACTTAAAATGAACATGGACAAAACCAAAGTCATGGTAAACAGCCATGTAGCACCCACTCCTATCAAGGTCGGGGACTCTACACTCGAAGTTGTAGACGAATACGTTTACCTGGGACAGACGGTCCAGTTGGGAAGGTCTAACTTCGAGAAAGAGATTAATCGTCGAATCCGACTCGGCTGGGCAGCGTTCGGGAAGCTGCGCGGTGTCTTCTCGTCCAATATACCACAGTGTCTCAAGACGAAAGTCTATGACCAGTGCGTGTTGCCAGTGATGACATATGGCTCCGAAACGTGGTCGCTTACAATGGGCCTCATTAGAAGGCTTAAAGTCACCCAAAGGGCAATGGAGAGGGCTATGCTCGGAGTTTCCTTGCGTGATCGAATCAGGAATGAGGATATCCGCAGGAGAACCAAGGTTGCCGACATAGCACGAAGAATCGCCAAACTAAAGTGGCAATGGGCAGGGCACATTGCTCGCAGAACAGATGGCCGTTGGGGCCGAAAGGTTCTGGAATGGCGACCACGTACCGGAAGACGTAGCGTTGGAAGGCCTCCTACAAGGTGGACCGATGACTTGGTAACGATTGCGGGAGTCCGATGGATGCGAGACGCACAGGACCGTTCGTTGTGGCGACGCTTGGGGGAGGCCTATGTCCAGCAGTGGACGTCTTTCGGCTGAAATGATGAATGATGATGATTTATTTATTGATAAACAGCTTTACCTTGACGTGTAAAAATGAGAAGGAGGGGTGGAGCTATACACATTACCTTACCTTCCCTTTAGCAGCTCAGTTTAAGTCGTCAAAAAGATCACGTTAAGCCCACGTATTAGGGTTTTTGGTTAATTAATAAATATTTTTTCATGTATATTCCCTAATATATTATTTAAAAATAAAATATTAGAATTTATGTTTGTTTTATAATCCGGACTTTTGCTAAATCATTTAGTTAATAAATCATTACAGAACAAATAAGCTGTTTTTTATTTTAAAACCTTACAGGTATGAGAGGTTCGGGTCGTTCGATCTTATAGTACTAGATTTTGGTAGTCCTCTTATTTAACTAGGTATTATAACTAGTGGTCGCAGAACAGATGGTCGATGGGGACGAAAGGTTCTAGAGTGGCGACCACGTACCGGAAGACTCAGTCAAAATCGGTTGAATGGGCAGTTTTTTACTGTCCGGTCATAGGGTTGTTTAATTGTCTGAGGTTATTTCGAATGGAGTATACCTACGCCACTAATTATGACATTTGGATGGCAGGCATCCCTCTAAGTATATCAAGATGTATGTGGCAATGTGATTCTCATAAGACACTGGAAAACATCGGTTGAATTCCTTGTTTGAGACACACAAGCACAGTGTTCCAAGAAAATTCAAATAATTATTGATTTATTATATTCATTATAGTACACTTCATAAAAACAGGATAAACATTTACTACATAAAAACCAGTATACAATGGGCGATCTAATTGCACAGGGCAATATCTGACAGAGAACCTTTGGATGTACTGAATGGAAGGAGATAGATTTAGGGCTGTCAGTGTGAGCCGTTTAGGGTCGAAACGCTTAGGTCATGGGGTCCGAGTGCGTGCTTCCTTTTTAAGGAAATTTCACACCGACTGATCGACACTTTGCGTGACCAGAGGGCTGGATCGTTCTTCGCCCAAAGAATTAGCATTGCCATTCAACGTGGCAATGCTGCCAGTCTTCTGGGCACATTTCCGGATGACAGCGATGTGGAGGAGTATTTAATGCGGAAACCACACATAAATAGATAGATAGATAGATAGGAGGAGTATTTCGACGCCTGAGTGTACTTTGTGTTTTTGTATTATATTTATGTACATAGTTAGGTTTTAGTATAGTTTAGTTAATACTAGACTAACGTTAATCGTTGATTGTGTAATTCTAAGGCTTCACTTAATAACAATAAAAAAAATAAAATAAAAACAATTAAAAAAAAACCTAATTATGTAAATAGATATTAAAAATATATGAATATTATGAAAATAAGCGCAAATTCAAATAATAAATAGTATTTTCATTTAGCGTATTTTGGGCAGCCAGGCCGATGTCTAATGAAAGAGAAGAAGACACTTTATAGTACAAGGTAGGTAATGCTAATATTCATAAAACACTTGCGTCAGATAAAAAAGTTAAACAGATCGTACGTAAGTTGGCTTTTATTAAATTCCTAGTCCATTTCTTTAAATGTTTTTGAATTCGACTACTAGACAACGTGTATGACGCAATGAGAAAGGTAAACTACTATCAAAAATTTACGTGATACGTTTTTGAAAAAGCGATACTTCCGTGCATAAATTCGTAACATATTTTTGGAGTAACATTGTAATATAAGTAATTAAAATAATTACATCATTCATTCTTGTTACATCCAGCTACTGCTACTGTGATCTTAAACTGATTATTGATATTATATAATGCAAATATCACTGGTTAAAAGTATTTCACGAATTACTTATATCTATCATTAACAATTACGAAATAGAACTCTTAAGATTAATAATAATAATAAAATTTATTTCAGAATTACTTCCATACATATATTGTTAGTAACAAAGTTCTTAGCCTAGTGTTAGTAAAGCATAATAAATTAATAATAATAATGAAAGTATATTAGGCGCTTCCTCTAGCATGTAGGCCTATCAAATGTGCCATCAGTACCGAGTCCCATCGGCTGGCACACGCGGTCAGGATGGCGCTGGGGCCGCCGCGTACCCGCGCCAGTAAGGACGCACTTCGCTTTCGTATGACAGCGTGAAAGCCGTCTACGCGCGCCTCCGCGATCATGCCACTCGCGCTACAGTACCGCGGCAGCCCCATCAGCACCCTGAGGGGTGCTACGACAGAAAACCTCCTCGAGTGCCCGCAGGCTGTAGTTCCCTTGAGGATACGTCCGGAGTGAAGGCCAGTCTGCGGGACGGTGCACCCTGGGAGGCGGCTAACGACTCCCCTTGGGTACTTTTGCCTAAGGGGTCTCGATGTCCGCCTGCGAATATTCTGTCCGAAGGAACACTTCAACGCGTGTCCCTCTGCAATAGCAGAGGGCACAGCGGCGAAGTAAGAGCGGGCTCGGTGAGCACTCACCCTGCCACCGGGTAGGCAGGAGGAAGACTTACTCCTCCTTCTGCCACCGTTAGTCTCGTAGCCCCAGAGATTGTCCAAGGTCATGTTTCTGACTTTTGATGGGGGTCGAGGGTCCTGGCTTAACTGTCCGGGCCGCGAGGAAGACAACCTCTATAAAAAATTACCCCAAATCTCCAAGCGGCGGCGCACCGTGAGGGAGATTGTTAGCTTGACTAATGGGTAGCTAAATTAGTCTTTAGTGCGAACCACTATCTTGAGCAAGTTCACAAAGTTTTTACTCGTGGGAACAGCAATGGAAACACAAATTTATATTAAAAACAACGAACGGAGGGAGAGAGATGGGCGGCCGGAGTCCGATGCCGCATCGAAGGGGAGGAGCCCAGAGAGCTCGGAGTGCGAGGGAGAAGTGGTTTTCGGTGAAAACTCACGTTTTTTACCGAAAACGCGGCAAATCGGGGGACGGATCGTCCTCCGAAGGAGAATTTGCGTCGGCCCGCAAGATCTCCACCAGCAGTCGGGGTGCGAGCCGAGCGAGAGGAAGAGGGAGGGGGCTTACCTCCCACGAGGCTGCTGAGAGAGCCGAGAGGCTCTCCGCGGAGGGGCGCTACCCCGCAGCGACCAGCATTAGGGCTGACCCCTCGGGGCCGTCTGGCAGCGAGCCAGACGCCAGAGAAGACTCCGCTGATGAGTCACGCAGGCTGCTTGGGGAGCTGGTGGTCGACGCCTTGACAGTCATGTCAAGGAAGAGGGAGAAGGGCTCCAAGAAAAGGGGCATCGCCCAGTTTGCGACCTCTATCTTGGAGGCTATGGACGCCTGCTTAGATAAGAGGGTCGCGAAGCTCCGAGCTGAGCTCTTAGGTGCCCGGAAAGTTGACCACCAGGAGGAGGCACAAAAAGGGGGGCGCATGCAGGAGCAGGGGCAAAACCAACCCCAGCCCCAACCCGAGCCGGAGGCCCAGCTACTGACACTGGTGCGGCAGGAGCTGGCTGCTCTCCAGCAGCAACAGCAGCAGCAGCAGGAGCAGTTCCAGCAAAGGATACAGCAGCAGCTGTCTGTGCTGGAAGGCATAGTGCTGCGTCCCCCGCTTTCGGCCTCCGGCCAGCGGAAGGCGGTGTCATATGCCGTCGCCACCGCGGTCACGGCTGCTGCGCCCAAGGCGGGCCCGCCGGGGCAAGCCGGGCACGGGGTCGTGGCGTCGGAGCCTGCGAGGCTGGCCTCAGCGGCCAAACAGCAGCAGCAGCGACAGGGAGGGACGGCTCCACCCACAAAGCGTAAAGCAGCACCTGCCCCTAAAGCGGCGAGGGCTCCTGCCATGACGGCGACTAGGCCGCCCCTGCCGCCCCCCACCCCGCCTGCAGAATCCTCGGCCGAATGGACGGTTGTCGGGGCCAAGAAGAAGGCAGGCAAGGCGTCTAGGGCGGACAAAAAGCGCGCGAGGCGACAGCAGCGCAAGAAGCGGGCCTTGGCGGCCAGACTTCGCGCCCCGAATTCCGAGGCTGTAGTTATCACACTACAGCCAGACGCGGAAAAGAAGGGCGTGACGTATGACGCCGTCATGGAAAAGGCAAGGCAGGCGGTGTTGCCCCACCTTGGCGAGCTCGGAGCCTCTGGAGGCTTCCGCATGAGGCGCACCGTAACTGGGGCCCGAATGCTGGAGGTCCCTGGTGCGGCCAGTGGCCCTGCCACGGATGCCCTGGCCGCAAGGATCAGGGCGTCCTTGGACGCGGAAGAGGCCCGAGTGTCCAGGCCCACCAAGTGCATTGATATGCGCATCATGGGCTTGGACGACTCCGTCAGGGTGGACGAGGTGGTGGCCGCCATCGTCAGGGCGGGAGGATGCGCTGCCGAGCAGGTTCGGGCGGGCACCATCCGTGCTGACAGCACGGGCATGCGAGCCGTGACGGTTAGCTGCCCCGTGTCGGCGGCCAAGACCATCACCGGGGAGGGCTGACGGCTTCTGGTAGGCTGGGTCTCCGCACAGGTGAAACTGCTGGAGCCCAGACCTCTGCGGTGCTATCGCTGCCACGTGGGGCACCATGTGGGGGCCTGTTGTGCCGCGGAGGTGGACCGCAGTGACCGCTGCTTCCAGTGCGGTCAGCCCGGTCACAAGGCGGTTGAATGCCGTGCAACGCCGCACTGCTACGCATGTGCGGCGGCAGGCAAGCCTGCCGATCACCGGGCTGGGAGCAGGTCCTGCGACCCCCCCACCAAAGCCAAGGGCAAGGTCCGGAGGCCCATCCACCCCGACGTCCTCACCGCCGCAGCCTCCTCTCTGGCTGCCGTTGCTGTCGCCGCCGCAACCACCGCGGCAGGGCCCTCACGAGGGGCTCGGGAGGAGACTGTAATGGACTGTTAAATACGGCTCCATTACGTCTCCTCCAGGCGAATATCAACCACTGCGCCCCCGCTCAGGATCTGTTGCTCCAAAGCATGGCGCAGTGGTCGATCAATATCGCCGTGGTCTCCGAGCCGTACTATGTCCTGCCCAGGGGAGTCTGGGTTCAGGACCTGAACGGCTCGGTGACCCTAATTTCGTCGGCCGCCGCTGGTACTCCGTCCCTCGAGGCCGTCACGAGGGGACGGGGTTGCGTGGCAGCACGGTTCGGGGACATTGCAGTGGTAGGCGTCTACCTGTCCCCGAACAGAACTCTCGCCGATCTCCACATCTCCCTTATGGAGCTGAATGCCGTCGTCGCTAGGTTTGGTTCCCTCCCCGTGGTCGTTTGCGGGGACTTCAATGCCAAGAACTTGGCTTGGGGTTCTCGGTTCACGAACCAGCGGGGTCGGATGGTGGAGGACTGGGCTCTGGAGACAGGCCTGGTCGTCCTAAACCGGGGTTCTGTCCCCACGTGTGTGCGGATGCAGGGCGAGTCAGTGGTGGACATATCGTTCACCAGCCCTGCTCTGTCGCCACGTGTTGTCGACTGGCGCGTCATGGAGGGGGTGGAGACGTACTCAGACCACCAGTACATTCGGTTTGACATCTCCACCCAGACCTCGATCGCGCCGGTCCAACAGACCCCGTGTGGTCCGCGTTGGGCGCTGAAGCAGCTGGACCGGGAGCTCCTCCTGGAAGCCGCGATGGTACAGGCCTGGGTGCAAGCACCGGACAGGCCTGTCGACATTGACGTCGAGGCAGAGTGGTTCCGGGAGGCCATGTCGCAAATTTGCGACGTGGCAATGCCCCGAGTTCGGCCAGGACGTGCCCGGCGCCAGGTGTATTGGTGGTCGCCGGAGATTGCGGCACTGCGCAATGCGTGCAATGCTGCGCGGCGCCGGTACGCCAGACACTGCAGTCGCCGCATCCGCCCGCCGGATGCGGAGGCCAGAGAGGCGGAGCTGTACGAGGGATACAGAGTGGCAAAGCGCACCCTCCGAGCGGAAATAAAGCGGGCCAAGTTGGAGGCCCGCAACGTGTGGCTGGGGACTCTGAACGGAGACCCATGGGGACGCCCCTACAAGGTGGTGCGGGAAAAACTACGCCCCTGGGCTCCCCCACTCACGCAGAGTCTCCGGCCCCAGATTGTGAAGGGTGTGGTAAGCACTCTGTTCCCTGCGCGAGGGGAACACTCTCCCCCGCTCATGGCTCCGCCACCAGCGGTGTCTAACGCGGATCACGATGGCGACGACGACGACAATGCTCCAGAGGTGACCGAGGCAGAGATGAGTGTGGCGGTACGAAGGCTGAGTGCCAAGAATACCGCCCCAGGACCCGACGGCTTGCCTGGGAAAGCCTGGGTCCTGGCCATGGAGGCTCTCGGGTCTCGATTAAGAGGGCTCTTCAGCGCATGCATAGAGAGGGGCCAATTCCCACTTCGCTGGAAGACGGGGAAACTGGTCCTTATCGCGAAGCCGGGGCGCCCTGCGGACTCTCCGTCCGCGTACCGGCCCATTGTACTGCTCGACGAGGTGGGCAAGCTCTTTGAAAGAGTAATTGCAGACCGCCTCGTCGCGCACCTAACACGGGTGGGGCCGGATCTGGCGGACGGCCAGTTCGGCTTTCGCAGGAGGCGCTCCACGGTGGACGCCATCATGCGCGTGCGAGCTCTCACGACGGGGGATGCGGTGTCCCAGGGCAGGTGTGTCGTGGCGGTGTCATTGGACATCGCTAACGCCTTCAACTCCTTGCCCTGGAGTAGCATTAGGAGGGCACTCCGGTATCACCGGGTGCCCGACTACCTCTGTCGTGTGATCGAGGCCTACCTTTCGGACAGGTACATCATCTACCCTGGTCACCAGGGAGAGTGGAAACGGCGAGAGATGTCGTGCGGTGTTCCGCAGGGATCGGTACTAGGACCGCCCTTGTGGAACATCGGCTACGACTACGTGCTGCGCGGCGACCTCCCTGACGGGGTCAGCGTGGTCTGCTACGCAGACGACACGCTGGTCCTGGCTCAGGGAGACTCGTACCAGGCGGCGGTCGAATTAGCGACACGCGGGGTTGCGATAGTCGTTGATAGGATCCAGCAGTTGGGACTCGAGGTGGCGCTGCAAAAGTCCGAGGCCATGTGTTTTCACGGCCCTCGGAGCGCGCCGCCTCGACGCTCCCAATTAACGGTAGGAGGAGTTCACATCGGCGTCGGGTCGACGATGAAGTACCTGGGACTCGTCCTCGACAGCCGGTGGAATTTCGAGGAGCACTTCCGACGTCTGGCTCCCAAACTGAATCGGAATGGGGCTGCCCTCAAGCGGCTCCTGCCCAACCTCGGGGGTCCAGACGCCTCCTGCCGGAGGCTCTACGCAGGCATCGTCCAGTCCATGGCCCTTTATGGGGCGCCGGTGTGGGCGCCGTCACTACGAAAGCGACCGGCGGCCCAGCTGAACGCGTGCCAGAGGGTCATGGCCATACGGATGGTGCGGGGATACCGCACGGTTTCCCGCGAAGCGGCGAGCCTCCTTGCTGGCCAGCCACCATGGGATCTGGTGGCAACAGGCCTTGCACGCATGCACGATCTGCGCGTGGAGATGCAACGTCGGGGCGAAACTCCGCTGCCACGACAAGTTGCGGCATGGCGGACAGAGCTCCGGCGGGGTCTCATGGTGGAATGGCGACATCGACTATCGCAACCCAGTGCTGGGCACGTCATAATTATGGCGGTAATTCCCCTCTTTGAGGAGTGGCTGGAAAGGCAACACGGCGTCCTTACCTACCGCATGACGCAGGTCCTCACCGGACATGGTAAGTTCGGGAGGTTCCTGCACCGGATTCGTGCGGAAGAAACGCCCGGGTGTCACCATTGTGCGGACCACCCGGAGGACACGGTGGAGCACACGGTGGAGGTGTGTCCCGCTTGGGCAGAGCAACGCCGTGTCCTCGTGGGGGCGATCGGCGGCGGCGATCTCTCGCGCCGGGCCTTGGTACAGGCCATGGTCCGAAGCGAGGAGGAGTGGCAGGCGGTCGCCTCCTTCTGCGAAGCAGTAATGCTAGCAAAGGAGGCGGCCGATCGCGTGAGGCAACGGTCCTCACGCCCCAATCGTCGCCGGGATTCCGATCCCGATTTCCGGCCATCGTAGGCGCAGGCTTACGGACGGCGAGCAATGGGTGGCTCGCCGTCCGACCGTCCGGTAACCGTCCGGACCGAGCCCAAGTCGTCGACGGCGCGTGCTGTTCCACGCGCGCCTCAGGGAGATGTCAGCAACTGTAGGGGCCTAGCAGGGTCGAAGCCTACTGGGGCCAAGGGTCTGATTCTGAAAGGAAGACTCGGCCCTGGTACGAAAGGCAACGAGGGAACGGGAGTGGGTTTTTAGTCAGTAAAAGTCTGACACTATCTCCCGCCCCGCCCAAGGGCGGGGGATGTCATAAGATGATTTTCCCACCGAAAAAAAAAAAAAAAAAAATCAGCACCCTGAACGCGTTATTATATTGCACACGCAGGGCGTCGTATGTCCTCCGCGTGTATTTGGCCCACAAACTGCACGTGTCAAAAGGTCTGACAGAAAGCTCTAAATAGAGTGACCTTCACTTGTTCAGTACACCGTGCGAATCTGCGAGCCAACATATTACAGCGAACAGACAACGCCCTGCGTTCCCTCTCCACATCCATGTCATCTTTAAGGTCCTCACTCCTCGGTGACCCAGTGGCTCAGATACTTGAAGTGAGTGACTTGGTTTAATGGTGTACCATAGAATGAAACGGGAGGTACCACTGTGACCTCTTTTTTAGGTGCTTTTGAAACCATAACCTCACTCTTTTTTACATTGTATCTGAGCCCATGAGCCTCCGCGTACTCTTCACATATACGGAGTAACAGACATGGTGCTGCTCAGCCCTTCAATCGGCGCAACGCACCGATTGAAGGGCTGAGCAGCACCATGTCATCCGCGTAACTGATTTAATTTACGCAAATTCTATCTACATGACACCCGATGCCCGTGCTGCTCAGCTCTCCAATCAGGCGGTCCATATACAAATTAAATAACTTCTTTGAGGTCAAACCTCCCTACCGCACCCCACACTCCAACTTATACTCATCCGACTTACTAGCCGCCCACCTAACAGTATTTTTCTGATTTTGTACCAGTACTTAAATATAGATACAATTTCAGGGGGTAGACTAGTGTCTTGACACATTTTTGTCCATAGCAGGTCATACGAGACCAAGTCGAATGCCCTGGACAGGTCCAGGAAACACGCGTATACTGATGTTTTACGCGCGGTGTAGTATTGCACAGTGTGCTTGAGGCACAAAATAATAATAATAATGAAAACATTAATAAAATCAGTGGAAAAACAAAGAAGTTATTTTAAAGCTATTTTTTGGGCGGCTTGAATTCCTCACTTTACTCAGGTTTCTATATAAATCCCTCACTGCGTTCGGGATTAAAACTTCATTTCGTTTGGAATCCAACATGCCACCCGCGACTTTAAGATACTGCTTTGTCCCCTAGTCACATAATCGACTATTATCGTCTGTTGTAAATACGTGTTGCTATTCTAATCGAAGAGGTTGTTCTAGTTCTAATTTTTAGGACGCATCACCCCTATTATTTCGGCATATGGGCACTCTTCCTCTGCTTTTCTTGGTGGGTGATCGTCAGGTGGCCTCGAGTTTTCATGTGCAAAGCCAAGATCTGCATATATTATTTCGTTCGAGGGGAGCTGGAAAAGAAATAAATGTCTGCACATTACTTATATAAAATCCCTTATTGCGTTCGGGATTAAAACTTAGCAACCTTCGTTTCGTTCGAAATTCAACATACCGCCCGCGACTTAAAGACATTGCTTTATCATTTAGTCACATAATCTACTGTAACAAGTTCTATATAAATAAAAAGATAGAGATAAAGGATTATATCTAAGTAGAAATGTCTTCTCCTGAAGTGATAAAATATGGGTTTAAAATCTGATTGTAAGTTCGTATAGTCTCTGTTGAACGGAAATCTCACCAGGCTTGTGTACTTACATAAGAAGTCATGTCCGTTGGTTCCGTCGGCTTCAAATTTCGATGATAATATTTTTTCACAAATAAACAAATCGCCAATATTAACACACAAATTATGCCTATCACGGATATTATGATATACGTGACACTAAACATTGATTTATTACTTTGTGACCGCGATGACGTTGGTGATGGCGATGACGCTCCCTCATTAGCTTTTACTGTAGTTTCTAAAACATAAAACAAACTGTTTAAAAACTGTCAAGCCCTTTGAGAGCCTAGGAGTTAGTCTGTCAGTCGCATACCTTTTTGATTTCCTCCGTTTATTGTTGTTATTGATTGATTTGACTCGAGTGTCACTTTATTTTCGACTAGAAATAATCAGACTTTGAATTAACCTCATATTATGTTAAATACGAAAAGATCATCTATATCTATTATCTATATATAAAAGAAGAAACTGACTGCCATATTAACGCACAGTCGAAGACTATAGCCCCCCTAGCCAAGTTACGACAACGGTCGTGCGGACGGGCGTGGCCTACTCGAGACGTTAGACGCAAACGAAACGTCGTTTGCGTCTAACGCCTCGAGTAGGCTACGCCTCCGATTCCTTTGTTCTGACCACGTGACTGAGCGTTGAGAAGACGTCGGAACAAAGCAATCGGAGGCGTGGCCTACTCGAGGCGTTCGACGCAAACGAAACGGTCGTAACTTGGCTAGGGGGGCTGAGCTAGTCCTAGTAGTTTTGTTCGACTGTGAAACTTTGCACAAAGCTGACTTTTATGACATAAGGGAGTATTAAGAGAGGATTTCCCAAAATTCATCCCATAAAGGGATGCAGCTGGAGTTTAAAGCGGAGAAACCTATTTTCACGCGGGCGAAGCCGCTGGCAGAAGCTAGTTTGATATTAAGCACGCGACTTTAATATTAATTTTAATATTAAAGTCGCGTGCTTAATATTAAACTAGCTTCTGCCAGCGGTACTGTATGGTGTCGGACGTAAAGAATAGCACCATCCCATATCTTCCCGTGGGTGTCGTAAGAGGCGACTAAGGGATATTTAGATTCTGTGCATACTACAGCACCTTAGGTCATCCCGTGGTGGCGGGTAAACTACCAACAAAAGCATTCCCAAGGAGGGTTAGTGTCAGGCTGGCAGCCGACTTTAAAAAAAAACTAGCCAAATCCCATTTGCAACATGTTTGGTTTTAATAGAATGCGCGATAGGGTTAGGGCGTACCCCACAGGCGACGCGCAGGGGCAGCACCCGGCTCCTGTGGGAAATGGACAAGGGTTGTTGCACCACCTCGGGCGGGTGCAACGTAAGAAGCTAGCTCGGGAAACGAGATTGAGGTATGCAAGTTGGAATGTTGGGACTATGACTGGAAGGGCCAGAGAGTTAGCGGATGTATTGAAAAGAAGACGGATAAATATAGCATGCTTGCAGGAAACTAAATGGAGAGAAACAAAAGCGAGAGAAATTGGTGAGGGATACAAGTTCTACTACTGTGGAAGTGATGGAAAAAGAAATGGTGTAGGAATAGTGTTAGACAGTAAATCGAAAGAAAGTGTGATGGAAGTACAAAGGATTAGTGATAGATTTATAGTTGTGAAAGTTATGTTAGAGAATGTGATGTTGAATATAGTTAGTGTGTATGCACCACAAGTAGGATGTGATGAAACGGTAAAAGAGAAGTTTTGGGAAAATTTTGATACAGCTTTAATGAACATCCCTGTTCATGAAGAATTGATAGTTGGAGGTGATTTTAACGGACATGTGGGAAGAATGAAAGGTGTTTATGAAAGAGTACATGGGGGATGGGGTTTTGGTAGTCCGAACAGTGAAGGAGAGACCCTGCTGCAATCCGCTACTGCATTTGACCTAGCAGTAGCCAATACGTGGTTCCAAAAAAGAGACGAACACATGATCACGTACAAAAGTGGTAATCATAAGACCCAAATCGACTACTTTCTAGTTCGGCGCAACCACTTAAAGCACGTCAAAGATTGCAAAGTACTGCCAGGAGAAGACCTAGTCTCACAACACAGACTCCTGGTTATGACATCAGTGGTTAAAATACTGTCTACCAAATACAAAGAGCGTCCTCCCCCTAAAATAAAATGGCATATGTTAGAGAGGAATGATTGTGCGAAGAAGTTCAGGGAGCGAGTGGTGGACAGAATGATAGAGATGGGAGATATGAATGATCGAAGTATAAATGAAAGCTGGAATGAGATGGCTGAGTGTATCAGGCATGCAGCGAAAGATATTTTGGGAGAGACGAGAGGAAAGGGCATAATAGATAGGGATACATGGTGGTGGTCGACAGAAGTTCAGAGTGTATTGAAAGAAAAAAAGAGAAAATTTAAGGAATGGCAGCGTGTAGAGCCTGGAAACGCTAGTTTAAAAGCTGAAAAAAAGAGTGAGTATGACGTTTTAAAGAAGAAAGCCAAGAAAGCCGTGGCAATAGCAAAATCAAAAGCCCAGGACAAACTATATGACGCACTGGACAGTCCTGCAGGCCAAAAAGAGCTATACCGGCTTACTAGAATAAGAGAGAGAAAGGCGAGGGATGTTTGTCATGTAAAATGTATAAGAGATGAAACTGGAATGGTTCTATCGGATGATGAAAAAATCAGAAAGAGGTGGAAGGAATATTTTGAAAGATTGATGAATGAAGAAAATAATTGGAGTGGGGTGTTAGAGAATAAACCAGTGAATGTGGGATTAGTGAGAATGGTTAGTATGGATGAAGTCAGAATAGCAGTAAATGGAATGAAGAATGGTAAAGCCATTGGTCCAGATGGAATACCAGTTGAAGTGTGGAAGTTATTGCGAGTGGATGGATGGACGTGGTTAGCTTTGTTCTTCAATAAGTTGTTGCTGGAAGAAGCCATACCTGATGAGTGGTGCAATAGCTCTTTGGTGCCGATTTTTAAAAACAAAGGTGATGTGCTTGACTGCAACAATTATAGAGGAATAAAGCTAATGTCACATACTATGAAAGCCTGGGAGAAAGTTATTGAAAGGCGACTGAGAGAAGAGAGTGAAATTTCACAGAACCAATTCGGTTTTATGCCGGGTCGGGGTACAGCGGATGCCATTTTTGCTATACGCCAGCTGTGCGAGAAATACAGAGGTGCGCATAAAAACTTGCACATGGTATTCATTGACCTCGAAAAGGCATACGACCGAGTACCTCGTGAGGTTCTGTGGTGGGCCCTTAAGGAGAAAGGTGTGCCTGGGAAGTATGTGCAGTTGATCCGAGCGATGTACAGTCGATGCAGTACCCAAGTCCGGTCTACAGTGGGCACCACTGGCAGCTTCAATGTGGCTGTCGGCTTACATCAAGGGTCGGCTCTCAGCCCTTACCTCTTCCTGATGATAATGGATGCTCTGACGTCGGACATTCAGGAGGAGGCTCCCTGGTGTATGCTGTTTGCCGATGACATTGTGTTGGTTGCCGAGAGTGGCCTAGAGGTCCAGAACAGATTGGAGGTGTGGTGGCACAGACTGGAGAGTGTTGGCCTGAAATTGAGTAGAACCAAAACGGAATACTTGTTCTGCGATTTCGGCGGTCTCTCCAATCCAGTGCCTTTATCTCTCGCTGGAACACCCATACCGATCTGCTCCGACTTTCGGTATCTCGGGTCACTCGTCCAAGGGGATGGTGAGGTAGACCGGGACGTAACACATCGGATCAACGCAGGATGGATGAAATGGCGACAGGTCACGGGAACAACTTGTGACCCACGGATGCCCCTCAAGTTGAAGGGTAAAATCTACAAGTCCGTGATAAGGCCTGTCATACTGTATGGATCAGAATGTTGGGCTGTGAAAAAGACGGATGAAAAAAGATTGCACGTAGCGGAGATGAGAATGTTAAGATGGATGTGTGGTGTGACGAGAATGGATAAAGTGAGAAATGAGTATATTAGGGGAAGTTTGAAAGTGGCGCCAGTGACTGAAAAGTTGAAAGGGAATCGTTTGTCTTGGTATGGTCATGTGAAGAGGAGGGATGAAACGCATGTTACTAAAAGAGTTATGAGTTTACATGTGGATGGATGGAGAGGGAGAGGGAGACCAAAGAAAAGATGGATGGATTGTGTGAAGAGTGATATGAAAGAAAAGGAAGTTAGTGATAGTATGACGAGTGACAGGGCAGAATGGAAGAAAAAAACATGTTGCGCCGACCCCAAATAACACGGGACAAGGGCAGGAAGATGATGATGACTTTAATATTAATTTTAAGAACAACATTATTTTAAGACGAAAGGAGGAGGGTTGATAAGAGGCATTTTTCGCTCATCACATACTCAAAAAAAGTTTCTGTTTCCAACTATTTTTAAATGCATTTGTATAGTTAAAGATATTCTATTTTTTTTATTCAGTGACATTTACGTGATAAATAATATAGTAAGTCAAAGCTCTGTTTGGACATCAATTGCCCAAATCAGTGTTTCGACTTTTTATTTTTATTTTAAGCTATTGCATAACTTCTATCGAGGGCCTTGAGCGCGGGGACCGAATCCAGAAATTCCGTAACGAAAAAAACCTCACGCTCCCCACTCCGACGGGCACGGAGGTGTGGCTTGAAGGCCGACAGAGACCGAACACCTATTTTAGAAAAGTCGTTAACGACCTGTGTGGCGCATTGGTACAGCGTTCTACCTATGTTATCATCGTGCCTCGAGTTCAAATCTCGGTCAAACAAAATAGTCTTTTTGTATTATAATAGATTATAGTAATGTTCTATGATAACAACTGAACATACTTGTAGCAATTTATGAAGTAAACAAGAAAGAAAAAAAATTGTTTTCTTATCGGTCACCACGCTCAAAAAGTGTAACTTGAATTAATATCAAAGAAAAAGAAATACTGCATAAATAAAATAAATAAATAATTATAATTGCATAAGTTGATACAAAATGCTATGCAATAGCTTTACCGCGGCAGTCCCCGAGTGCCACACTTATTCTTTTGCTGTTTTTTCAATATTCAAGTTATTATTCAGTCAGGACAAATGTTTGTGTGATGAGCACAATCATTTGTTCTGTGTCTGGGTGTAATTTATCTATAATATGTATTTAGAAATATTTAGGTATGTTTATCCGTTGTCTAGTACTCATAACACAAGCTCTGCTTTGCTTGGGACTAGACGGTGTTGTGTGATAGTTGTGGAATATTATTATTATTATTTTTGAAACAAGCGCTCCATGAAGTCGGAAGCGTGATGGGCTTCTTATCAACCCTCTTCCTTTAAATCTTGTATTGAAGTTGTCAAAAAATAAAAGGTTCGTTTTGACATTTGTGTTGTGACTACCTAGCGGCTGGTCCGGTGTAGTGTCGCTACTACTAAAATAGCTATTACTACACCGGGCCCCTAATTATTATTTTATTGTTTCTTTCAGTTTCGTTCCAAGTTACATTCTAGGGTATTTCTCAAATGTCAAAACAGGACTTTAATTTTTTAACGAGTCTAAACGTACATACATATGCAGCAAGGGCGGATCCAGCTTTGGCGCCAGGGGGGGTCACGTCACGTCATGGTCAAGTCATAAGAAGTTATGATTTAATTTTGATAATAATAGATACGGGTAAAAAACATACATCCATAAAATACCTACTATTTTATCGATGTATGTACTGTACTTTAAAATACCTATATTTAAATAACAAAATCAATTTTTCTTTTACGTCTCCCGAAACGCGTTATCACTCCATCTACTTCAATGGTATCGAGAAAAGCAAGTGGCGAACTCAAAAAAATGGACTGCCACAAGGTAGTATTCTAGCCCCCTTGCTGTTTAACGTTTACACCAATGACCAACCGGTGAGCCCTAACACAACCCGCTTTCTGTATGCAGACGAACTAGCATTAACTTGCCAAGCCACTGATTTTGAGGAGATTGAGGCCAACCTTACCACAGAGTCTCTCAGATCTTAGCCAGTATTATACTGCTAATGCATTTAAAGCAAATCCCTCAAAAATGTGCGTCTTTCACCTTTGTAACAGACAAGCGGGTTGAATGCTCAATATCTCATGGCAGGAGGTACCAATCATTCATAACCCCCATCCAAGATATCTTTTCATCACTCTGGATACGTCTCTCAACTACAGAAAGAATTGCGAGAACGTTAAACGGAAACTGCATACGAGAAACAACCTGCTACGTCGCCTAACATCCAGTAGATGGGGGAGTCTCCCCAAGTTCTGCGAACAGCTGGAATGGCGCTCCGCTTCTCCGCTGGTGAATATGCCTGTCCAGTATGGAGTCACTCCGCCCACTCTAACATAGTGGATACAGCACGTAAGCTGTTGATCCCCGCATTAACGCCGGCGTTCACGCGCCATTGTCTTACTATTGTGTCTCTAATTACGCACTCAAAAGGTTAATGAGACGTGCTAAAAAGCCACTGGTTGCCTTATGCCGACTCCGGTACGAATGCTGTATCCACTAATCGGCATTGCACCCTTAGAACGAAACAATAAAACGACCCTCGCCATTCTATGCACTATTACAGCTCGGTGCTCCTGAGACTTAAAAGTCGTAAAAGTTTTGTTGTAAACGTGAGCCCATCTCATAAGCCATATGGTTTTACTTTGAGATGGGAGTGATGCTCTCTCCTGGACACGAGTTGCCATGGCCAATCTGGAAAACTCTAAACAGACTCCGCATGCAGGTTGAGCGCAGCAAAGACAATCTCCACAGATGGGGGTTCCTGAACGGTTCCGACCTTCAGTATTTGTGCAGTGTCTCTCCACAGACCATGTCCCACCTTCCATCCTGCATGACGTGCTCTATTACCTGTTCATGTAGGGATCTTATGACAGTATCAGTGGACGACATTGCCGTGGCCGAATACTGGGCCAGGCAAGGAATTTTATTAGTTTTACCATCGACACGCTAAGAACGTACGACACTCTACGTTTTATGGACATGAAGAAGTGCCAGTCCGGTTAGACATTCGACCATTGAAGCTTCTAGTCATAATTTGATATTTCGTAACGAGAGAGGTCTTCCCGCTGTCGCTACACTAACATGTAGTGTAGACATAATACATAAAAAAATTCTTATATTAGGATACGTCTCAAAATCACAATTTAAAATAAGGTCAGAAAACTTCTATTGATAAAATATTTTTATTAAATCTTTTCAAAGAACTCTCCACTAGCCTTTATACAAAGTTTCATGCGTCTGAAACAATTTTCGAAACATTTTTTCTAGTTCGCTGCAGACACCTCTTACACGGCCTTCTTGAACGCTGCTAGCGCGTCTTCCGGCGATGAAAACTGTATCCCTTTCGGCAGATTTTTTATTTTAGGGAATAAAAAGAAGTCACACGGTGCCAGATTAGGACTGTAAGGAGGGTGCCCCAAGACTCTGACCGGTGCGGTGTCCAGGAAGTCCCTCGTTTTGAGCGCTAAGTGCGCGGGCGCGTTGTCATGGTTCACCATGTAGCACCCTGCGGAGCCCGGTATTCGGTCGCTTGTTGCTCATTGCAGACAAAACTTCTGGCAGGCATTTTGTGGTATACCATTCGGCGTTGATGCTGCTTTGGTCTCGTAATGGAATTGAAATCAGATAACCCGTCAAAGTGAAGAAACTAGTGATCAAAATTTTCCCTGCGCTGTTTCTGTTTCGTTCTGAAACAGCCAAACTGTCAACTGACGCTTTGTTTCTGGATCGTATTGATAAATACAGGATTCGTCACCTGTCACAATGTCGTAAACGCGCCGAGACGAGCCGTTTCAAATTTTTTAATCATATCACGGTACCACTCCACACGGGCTTGCTTCTGAGCTTCGGTGAGGTTGTGCGACACCCAGCGGCAAACTATCCTCCTCACACGAAGGTGCTCGTGTAGAATCTTGTGAACGCTTCCCGAACCAATCTGCAGTGTATGCGTCTGTTTTCTTGAATTATTTTTTTTACCGCCAGCACACTTTCTTCCGTGACAGCGGTCGTAGGACGACCACTTCTTTGTTCATCCCCCAAAGTAAGGCGACCGCACTTGAACTCGCTATACCAGCGGTAGATGGTAGCTTTTGAAGTTCTTTCATCCATAAAAGCAATTTGAAGTCGATCAAATTACTCATCAGGTTTTAGGCCACAATTAAAATCATAGAAAATCATCGCACGAAAATGGCTTCCATAGATGTACTTTTTATATTTTTATATATTAAAAAGCGTACATCATGAAGGACCAAAATTCACGTAAAATAGCAGATTTTCAGAGGTCTTTAGTAGATTAGTTTTACACAAGTTTAGGTTTTGATTTTTATAGAAGCCTAGATAATATCCACAAGATATCTGTGTATCCAAAATATCTGGAGAAAGAAAATGTACCTCGGGTTGGCCGCTCTTAAATTAATTAAATATTGAAAGCGCATACATAAAATCTATATTGTGACAAAAAATTACATAAAAACATTATGTTTAACAATATTAGTCAGTGGTCCACCTAGGTCCTGGACCCAGCCCAGGGGGGGGTCATGACCCCCATGACCCCCCCCCCCCCTGGATCCGCCCTTGATATGCAGGCTGGCAGTTGGGGTATTATTCTGAAGATAAAAATGCTTATCTCAATGCTGGTCCTGCTCCACAACCATTACGATGCTCAAACAAATTCTTATATATATTCTTTGTTTTATATACAATTTAAAAAAACTTACCGTTACATTCATTTTGTAAATCTATCTCAATAACGCAGACCTGTGGTTTAAGACACATAACATCTGAAAGAAGATACAAAACAATACTTAATGCAAATAGTGTTATAGGTATTTTTTAGGCACTGTACCCTTCCTCCCCCTTGATCTCGTGATTGTTGTAGTGTTCTGGGTCCGATTCTTCATCATTTCAGCCGAAAGACGTCCACTGTTGGACATAGGCCTCACCCAAATGTCGCCACAATGACCGGTCCTGTGCGTCTAGTGTTATAGGTATTTTTAATTAGGGACTACAGTAGCAGTCCAGAGTTTGGAAATCAGAAATCAGAAACGTTTATTTCGAATAGACCAATTACAGGCACTTTTGAATTGTCTAAATGACAGCTAAATTGCACGTTCCAAAGCGTAGATCTCTATGGAGAAGAACGTGCAAGAAACTCCATGGACACTCTTTTAAATCATATTATGAGTTACATAAATCTTGGTTACATATTTCTTGTCGCTTCTAATATGTGAGCACAATGGAGATAAATAATAATAATTAAAAAAAAAGTAATTAAAAAATAGAAATTGGATGAATCCAGTGGCAGCTAAGAGATGACCAGTCTCACTGACGGCACCCGTTCACGAGCATGACGCGTGGAATTTTGTGACGGAAAGCTTGCAAAGCCTTTGGACTATGAGAGTAAAGGAACAGACTGATAGTGTACCACAAAAAAAAAACCCCTTTGTGCGCCTTAAAATTATCTCCTGTAGAATATAATAACTGTTTCGGGATGTTGTCGGGATTGCCGCGTTATTGTAGTGCAACGGGTATGACTTACGCGATGATTCGAAAAAATACCAATTTGATTCTGATAAATGGCGCGGTTGAATTTGAACAGCATCTTGAAGGTGTTAGTAGACAAGTTCGACGTATCGTGGTTGTCTCACGCCATGGCGGTGCTGGTCAAAACATCATTTTTTTATCTCTAGCTGATGTTGTGTTTACTAACTACATACCAAGTTTGTAAGAATTCTGCCCCCCTAGCCAAGTTACAACCGTTTCGTTTCGATTCTCTTTTCGTTGATCGCCTCAAGTCGGCCACGCCTCCTATTCCTTTGTTCTGACCACGTGACTGAGCAAAGGAATCGGAGGCGTGGCTTACTCGAGGCGATCGACGAAAAGAGAATCGAAACGAAACGGTTGTAACTTGGCTAGGGGGCTGTTACCAGTTGCCATCAATAAAAAATAATTGTTATTTTTATTAAAAATATAACAGTGTTGTAATTTTTGCACTTTTAATGAGACTTCTATATTATTTTCTACATGCACGCGCTGGTTAAACCGCTAACAGAAACAAGTGGTTTTTTTTTTCATTGTTTTGTTTTTTTGTCTTAATAAAAATATATTTTTAGGCATGTCTCTACTTACTTTTAGTATTAGAAGACGTTTGATTTCCTTCCGTAAATATGTCCGTCCCACACGGGGTAGAACCTTGATTTAATTGAAGTCCAATAAATATTGACGAGGTATTCAATATTATACGACGCATAGATAAACACAGGCCGCCGCTACATTTTATCGTGTTTTTCATTCGAGTGTGACCTGAAATGTATTAAATTACAAAATTAAACCTGTGATTTTGGTAGAAAAGTAAATTTCATTTTAAAATACGCATCAATATTGTAGTCCAGTCGGAAAATTCTAATTACACGACTGCCAAAAAAAGGAGTGTTATGTTTTTTTTAGTAAATTGTTATAGTTGTCCATTAATAAAATAATAATCTTATATTTTTGACAAAGTCTATTGTCGGTTAATATACACATAACTTAAAAATAACATACTAAGCAGAGTTGGCGTCTTTGAGCTCTTGCATTTACTATTGGATTGCGATATATGGAAAACAAAGACTATAAGGCTATGGTTTTTGGAATATTAAGTAGACTAGTTATCAGGAACTATGTTGAGACTATAGCCCCTGCCTGAACAACGTTATTAATATCCATATAAAAAGGCAGGGGGTGACTTGCACACTCAATAAATGGGCCCCCAAAAACGGCCGCTAGCACCAAGTGACGTAGCAACAAGGAGGCAACATACCCTGAGGTGTTTGAGGAGTGGATAGGTATACCACGGCTTTCAGGACAATCCCGGAATTACGGTCAAGATCCCTACCAGCACCTTACTGGATTATACATCCTTCTCCCGAGCACGTTTGCTCTTGCGAATCTCCACTTAAGCCAGCCAATAAAGACAAGAGAGAGGTGGGAGCTCAGTTCCTCGTCAGTGTTCACAACGGCCGGCCAATAAAGGCAAACCGTAGATGAAGAACAAGAATTTTCCTGGGAGATCGGGTCCGTGGGGTCGCTAATGCCCAACAGTTCGCCACAAAACTGCACTGCGGAAATATACTTATTATTATTATTTATTTTATTCTGTCTCTAGTGCATTGCTATAACAACAAATACTAAATATATGTTGTTATAGCAATGCCTACATTATGGAGGGCCAAAGTTCACACGTAAAATAGCAGATTTTTAGAGGTCTCTACTAGATTAGTTTTACACAAATTTATGTTTTGATTTCTATAGAAGCCTAGATAATATCCACAAGATAGCTGTGTATCCAAAATATCTAGAAAAAAAGTGTGTAATAAACATCATGATCACGGAAGAGCGAGCGGTTGTATGGAAATGTACCTCGAGTTGCTCGCTTTTAAGGACGCTTTTACGCTTTTTGACAAATATCTCGGTTTTTCGGGTACCATTATGATGTACTAGGAACCATAACTATGAGGATGTAATGGTATCAAATAAAAGACAATATATTCATCTCCAGGATGGCGTAAAAAAAATATTATGGTCTCATATAAAATTTTCATATAAATACGATTTTACCAACGCACTAATCGTAGAAAATTAGAAACAAACGGGGTCTGAATAGGCAAACGTAAGTTAAATCCAGTGCATATTTTTAGCTTAAAAATCATAAAATAATACAGCTTATATATATAGTCTTCTATCCATGAAGCTAATTATTTTGAACCTACATAAATAACTTTAGGATTTATGACCAAAATAAAACCACTAACAATTTTTCTTCATACATTTTTCATCGAACGCATGATTTCTCGCGTCATTCCGCGCTCAGAAGCGCTTATGAGCGGACGTCGCCGCCGTACTGCTTTCTTAGAAAAAATAAATACGTGGAAGCGTATAGTAAAGTGAGTGCCGACTTGAATACTGCGACTGCAAAGACGTGCTACTTTCTCGGACTTAAATAAAAATAAGTACAAAATTTTTAGAATTGGATGGAGGATGATTCAAAATGAGGTGGATGTAAATTTTTCGAGCAGGTGGTGTAATAGTAGATTATGTGACTAGGAGATAAAGCAGTGTCTTTAAGTCGCGGGTGGCGGATGTTGAATTCCGAACGAAACGAAGGTTGCTAATTTTAATCCCGAACGATAGTGAGGGATTTATATAATTAACTCCCGAGCATTGCGAGGGAGTTAATAAAGAAACCTGAGTGAAGTGAGGAATTCAAGCCACCCAAGACAAAGACAGCTTTATCCCCGTGTTGGATACTCTACTTTTTACATCATCTGTGAGATAATTAAAAGACAATTTAGTAAAAGAAATCATATTTTATAATACAGAAATATAAGTATTATTTACGAGTTAATCTTAACTATCACTCAAAATGTTTTGAGATTTGTAACAAACAAAATTCACTACTCAAAGATTCTATAGTTTAAATTTTTCTATAACGCTCCCGCTTGTTCATTATTTTTTTTTAGAAACTTTTTTTATTGTTTTTTTTTGTTAGTGGCCAGTTTGAAATTTGAATAAACTTGTTTGATGCACTACATTTTAATTCACATAATGCTGACGGTTTTTCACGTTCCAAATTCAAATCTCATTATTCCCTAGGGATCGCCCATACTACATTATCTTTTTTTTACACCACCTGCTCGATAATGCCCTTTTATACATCATACAACCATCACTTAAAGCAAGTCATTATGTCCCTAGGGAGATAATGTAGTATGGGCGATCCCTAGGGAATAATGAGATTTGAATTTGGAACGTCAAAAACCGTCAACATTAAGTGAACTAAAATGTACGTGCATCAAACAAGTTTATTCAAAATTCAAACTGGCCACTAAACAAGAATAATAAAACGTGGTCGAAACGATTACTGACGAGTTTCGAAAAAAAAAGTAATGAAAAAGCAGGAGTGATAAAGAAAATTGTAACTATAGAATCTTAGAGTAGTGAATTTTGTTTGTTTCAAATCTCAAAACATGTTGAGTGATAGTTAAGATTAACTTGTACATAAATACTTAGATTTCTCTAATATATGATTTGTTTTACTAAATTGTCTTTTAATTATCTCAAAGATGGTGTAAAAAGTAGAGTATCCAACACGGGGATAAAGCTGTCTTTGTCTTGGGTGGCTTGAATTCCTCACTTCACTCAGGTTTCTTTATTAACTCCCTCGCAATGCTCGGGAGTTAATTATATAAATTCTCCATCTCATTATCGTTCGGGATTAAAATTAGCAACCTTCGTTTCGTTCGGAATTCAATATGCCACCCGCGACTTTAAGACACTGCTTTATCCCCTAGTCACATAATCTACTATTAGTGCATGACGTCATGGGTTTCATTATTTTTGTAGGTATAGATAAGTTATCATTTACTGATCAAATAAATAATGTAATTTTTAAATTAATAATGTTCTTCTTATCGAAAGATGATATTTGTATTTTGTCTCCCATAGTTTCGCCAAATCTCCCTAGTAATAAACTGACAACACTGGCTAATCGGAATGATATACAAAAAAACGAATTAAAAAATCGTGTTTTCTATAATAATAGTAGTTAAATAACAAAACTTACCGATGAAAAGTGATCTTAGTGTTATTAGGTATATTGTTTTCCCACATAATTACGGCACAGTCTGACAGCAAAAACCGGCATAATTAATTATTTTTCGTGAGCACATTATCCTTAGTTGTTTCAAATGACACTGACGTAAGGGAGAGGCGAGTCTACCAATTTTAGTAGTTTTTATTTCGGCCGTTTAGTACGGTCAATGTGGCCTCTAGACAAGTATATAATCAAAGGTTAAAACATACAATTTATAGAATGCTAATAAGAATGAACGCTCGCCACTCGACACGTCCGTTCAAATCAAAGTTCAAAAAATGTATGATGCGCGCGTTTTTTTTTTTGTGTGTCCTCTTGCAGGTATCTTACGATACAATTAAATGGAAGTCCATTGAATTGTATGGCGAGCGATATTGTATAAAATATTATAGTATCTTAGCCATGTGCAGCGCCCCTGAACTCCACTGCGGGTGACGTAACCTACGACAACTTATTATTTGCGGTTGGTACAGTAATCGGGTCTAGGGATCGAACCGCAAAATTAAGTTTGTTTTTTATTGTATATACTTTTCCGGGATAAAAAGTGCCCAGGATATTAAAGAATAATTATACCATGTTTCATCGTAATCGAACCGGTAGTTTTTGCGTGATGCCTGAACAAACAGACAGACAGACAAAAAATTTTTTAATCACATTTTTGGGTTCGGTGTCGGTCTAGTAATACCCCAATGTACAGAATTTTCACTTTTACAGATTTATTTGAAGTATAGAATATAGATAATATTTTCACCTCTACGTACGTATAATGGTTTATTGTTTTTTACTTTTTTGGTATATTTATTTAATGAATTTGCTAGCCGATAAACGATCAACGTCTTTCTTGTCGACGACGACAACTGGCGCATTTTTTTTTTTTTAAATTAGCGCTGTGACTGTATTATACACGAGCCCCAGCATTTGCATTTAAAAAAAAAAAAAAAAAAATCTTTAATTCGGATAAGTGACATCCGTATGGGTTAGTAAACAAATAAGAAAAATTTAAACCTATGTTAGTAAACTTACAATCTATCTATTTATTTTAAAACAAGGTGGTTGTTCATGATGCATCTGTGAACAACATCACCTAACAGAGGAGAATCGTACCTCCCCGCTATGGTTTTCAGGATGGAGTTGGAGCTAGCCCGCACTCTGCAGAGCAAAGATGCAGATTTCTGTCTGACGATGGCGTGAAACCCGTCGACGTGTGCCTCTGCGAACATACCTGATGCACTGCAGAAACGGGGCAGCCCCATCAACATCCTGAACCCGTTATTATATTGGACCCGCAAGGCGCTGATAGTCCGCTGTGTATAGTTGGTCCACAGACTGCACGTATAAAACACTTGACAGTAGGCTTTAAAAAGTGTTATTTTAACTGGTCTGCTACACCGTGCAAACCTGCGAGCCAACATGTTACATCGAACTGCCAGCGCCCTACGTTCCCTCTCAATATCCTGTTGGTCATTAAGGTCGTCGGTGGCCCCAAGTACTTAAACTTACACACTTGCACTATATCCTTCCCATTAAGTTTGATGGGGGGAACATAATCAGGACATTTACCACCGACAGCCTTAAAGACCAAGAATTCGCTCTTCTTAACATTATAAATAAGGCCGTGTTTCTGAGCAAAGCCTTCGCAGCAACTTAGAAGTTCTCTCAGCGCCCTAACTGTTGGGCTCAGCAACACCATATCGTCAGCATAACTGATGTTGTTGACACTCACGTCATCAATGCGACACCCGATTTTCTTGCTGCTGAGCTCAACAATCAGATCGTTAATATAAAGGTTAAACAACTTTGGTGAAGTTATCCCCCCCTGTCTAACCCCGCACTCCAGTCCATATGACACCGATCGATTCGATTTTGCTGAGCGCTGGCCGTTTTGCGCGGATGTGACGCATATCTACCTAATATATTACAGTGTTGTTATTGTTATTTTTTATGATATGGTATGTTTGACGTAAACATACTCTTTTTCTCTCTTTTCTTTTCTAAAAGAGAAACTTATTGTGATTACTGCTGTTTCAAATTACCTAAATAATAAACATTATGCATGCAGGCGTGCCCGAGCTGTTTTGCCGGGTGCCACCACTGGCACGCGTACCATAGGTCCGCCATCCCTGCACTCTAGGCACTCAAGGCAGTGGTAGCAGTGTTCGATGTCAATTGTTAACTTGTTATCTGCTAGAAGCCGCTCGCAGCAAAGCTCACCTCTTGTTTCGTTTGATGCTAGACGGGTTATACAGGCGGTTGCAGTGACACCAGGTGCTGCATTCTTTAATATAACATCCATGTTTAATGTGTCATTATGTTGATATGAAAACGTATATTTAGTCTCCGATTTTTGAAATGGTGTTCTACCTGAAATTAAACCACAACAAAATAAATACATTCCAATAAATAACACATGTGCTCCAAAACTGGCTGTGTAGGTATGTCTTTCATACTTTTCGAGGATGTGACCTAGAACGCTGAAATTTTGCACAAAGGTTCCTTTTATAATGTATAATGTTAACGGTAAACTGTGTAATCCGGTATTCTATAAAATACCTATGTATGAAATATTATTTATTTTATACTTTGCCTAGGTATTCTATACAATACCGAATGCACAGCCGGTGATGTGTGTAAAAATGAAAGCTGGCCAGGAGGTGACATAATTTTAGGGCACCAAGACACGGACAGGGTAGGTTATCTAAAAGGCTAAGGCAGGAGCGGAGCTGAGCTATTTGCAAACAAATTATGTACATTATGTTACTTATAGCCAGGAGAATTTTTAATTTTACTTTAATTTTAATATGTATAAGTAATCAGGTCCTATTTCTGTCCACGAAATTTAAAGTAACGTAACCTGTCCGTGTCGGGGCGCCCTTAAATTACGTAAATTCCTTTCCTGCTCTCGTCTTTTGCACACATTAATTTTTAAGTAGGTAATAGAACATGTTTCATTTACCCGTAATTTTTTTTTTAGGTAAGCTGGTCAACATTGATAAATATAGACCAAAATCTATTTACTTTGCACATTACCGCTGGACCAGCAGGTACTCTATACAATCCCTAGGAATTGTATACATTACCAAGGTAAAGTATGTAATGGACAACAATATTTCATACATTGCCTGGACGCCCCAGGTATTCTAAACATTGCTTAGGTATTGTGTAGAATACATGAATATCGAAAAGAAAGAATCATCATGTGGGGATATCGAACAGACGCTAATGACTTATTTATTGCCCAAAAAAAAAGGCTTCGCATAATATTTAATATAAAACCTATAGATAGCGGTAGACCATACTTCATAAAAGAAAAAAAAATAACATTACCATCAATATACATAGGTATTGGGAATAGCCTCTTTCGTTAGAAAACATATACACATGTTTAACTTTGAAAATAATGTGCGCCGTAAAGATAAATTAGTTCTGCCGGTGCCCAGACTTGAAATGTATAAAAAAGTCCAGAATATCGAGGCATTCAAATTTATAACAGGCCACCCATCTACAAAAACATTATATATTTTCAAACATAGACTAGACTAAAGCATTTATTTTTAGAAAAATGTTACTATAGTGTCAAAGAATTTATGGAGGATAAACTATAGGAGGTCAAATTAATAGCATAATCATAGCATATGCTATTAATAGCATAAGCATAGCATATGCTAGTAATAGCATAAGCATAGCATATGCTAATTATTTCACTATTATTTTCTAATTTATTAATGTATGAAATTGTGATAATTTGTATCTAATTTTGTTACTTCGCAGCCATTTTGCGCAAGAATGTGGCCCTCTGTTCGTGTGAGCGGCAATGGCATTCTGGCGGTTGTTGCTGATAAATTTGACTGCCCTAATACTAAAGCATTAAATTAAGGTGCTGATGAAATAGAATTACCAAAACCTGATTACAATGTAAATTTTTTAATCTTTTAATTTACTAACAAGGTGATAAATTTTCTATTAACCTTTGGATCAATGATGTCTTCGATGGTCTGAATGAATAAATTATTATTAATATTAACAATATAAATGTTGCTGTGCCCTACCAGGGTCCATGTTTGAGACAATACAATAATGTAACATCTATTCACAACATGAGTGCAATAAATAAATAAATATACAGATTGTCGGTAACATATACGAGTATAAAGAATGAGAAAGGATTTACCAAAATAAACCTCCTAAGAGAAACCTAGTGTCATGCGGGCGAAGCTGTTGGTATTAGCTAGTATACAATAAAGTAACTAGAGGTACTTACTGACATTATTGTAATAATTAGAACTACTATAAATAGACATGTTAAATGCAAAAACAACTGATATTATTGAAAAGTAACAAATAATCGAAAACATATTATTGAATTTCCTTTTGTTGAAATTATTAATTATTGTTAAAACTGTGTGCACCAATATCACGAAATTGTTTTTGAAAATGTATAAACACGTCCTCTAATGCATGAGTAACCGACACTGTAGTGTGGCAGCCAAGTTCGGCGAGATTGGACGGCGACGCCCCGGACGAGTGTCGTGTTGATTCAACGAACAATGTCGAGATACCATTAGCCCCACAATAATACTAATCAATACCCAATAAGAATCCTTAAAAACTGTTTTTTTCGCATTTCAGTTAAAAAAAAACTGTTTTAAATAATTAGGTATTATAGTTTTATTTGTTTATTTAAGATCCACTACAGGATGAAAAAAGAGACAAAAAGACTGTAACAAACAGGTTTTAAAGATATTCATATCTATATTAAGCTTTCGTTACTAGTAGGTAGATCCAAAATCTTGACAGTATTCTCTTTCGGCAGGAAATCATCCTCCCTCCCACACTGGGTGGAACGAGAGGGAGTATCAGACTTTTACTGACTTGGCCCACCTGTGTTTCTTCTGTTGCCTTTTGCGTTCTAGGGCCGCGGTAACTTTTGCGAACACTCTTTCGGCAGGAAATCATCCTCCCTCCCACACTGGGTGGGACGAGAGGGAGTATCAGACTTTTACTGACTTGGCCCACCTGTGTTTCTTCTGTTGCCTTTTGCGTTCTAGGGCCGCGGTAACTTTTGCGAACACTCTTTCGGCAGGAAATCATCCTCCCTCCCACACTGGGTGGGACGAGAGGGAGTATCAGACTTTTACTGACTTGGCCCACCTGTGTTTCTTCTGTTGCCTTTTGCGTTCTAGGGCCGCGGTAACTTTTGCGAACACTCTTTCGGCAGGAAATCATCCTCCCTCCCACACTGGGTGGGACGAGAGAGAGTATCAGACTTTTACTGACTTGGCCCACCTGTGTTTCTTCTGTTGCCTTTTGCGTTCTAGGGCCGCGGTAACTTTTGCGAACACTCTTTCGGCAGGAAATCATCCTCCCTCCCACACTGGGTGGGACGAGAGGGAGTATCAGACTTTTACTGACTTGGCCCACCTGTGTTTCTTCTGTTGCCTTTTGCGTTCTAGGGCCGCGGTAACTTTTGCGAACACTCTTTCGGCAGGAAATCATCCTCCCTCCCACACTGGGTGGGACGAGAGGGAGTATCAGACTTATACTGACTTGGCCCACCTGTGTTTCTTCTGTTGCCTTTTGCGTTCTAGGGCCGCGGTAACTTTTGCGAACACTCTTTCGGCAGGAAATCATCCTCCCTCCCACACTGGGTGGGACGAGAGGGAGTATCAGACTTTTACTGACTTGGCCCACCTGTGTTTCTTCTGTTGCCTTTTGCGTTCTAGGGCCACGGTAACTTTTGCGAACACTCTTTCGGCAGGAAATCATCCTCCCTCCCACACTGGGTGGGACGAGAGGGAGTATCAGACTTTTACTGACTTGGCCCACCTGTGTTTCTTCTGTTGCCTTTTGCGTTCTAGGGCCGCGGTAACTCTTGCGAACACTCTTTCGGCAGGAAATCATCCTCCCTCCCACACTGGGTGGAACGAGAGGGAGTATCAGACTTTTACTGACTTGGCCCACCTGTGTTTCTTCTGTTGCCTTTTGCGTTCTAGGGCCGCGGTAACTCTTGCGAACAATCTTGCAGCCCTGGCAGACATCGGTCCTAGTGGGCCCTATGCGTTTACTGACACCTCGCTCAGGCGCGCGTAGAACATTCGATCCGGTTCTAGTACTATTCAGACGACGAGCTATCCATTCACCGCCCGCAAGCCCGCGCCAACGATAGCTAAGAGGCCCCCTGCGTCTCCAGACACCCAGAGCATCTCCTGCGAGGGCCGAGATGTGAGGGTTGTCCTTGTCTCCTCTTCACGTTTTCCGTCATCTCCTTCGCTCGCATTTACTGCTTCCCAGAAGGAGATGACTGCTTCCTATTGCCTCTCGCTCCGTAACATGGCTAAGAGCACGGCCAGACACGAGTTGTCACGCTGGCGGATTGCTTTCACGAGGACACTTGGGTAATGCTCTACCCAAGCGGTGCAAACCTCAACCGTATGCTTCACAGTGTCCTCCAGGCAGTCTTCAGATGTTTATTCCTGCCGAACCTGAAACAAGAACCTATGACCGACGAGCAATGGGTAGCTCACCGTCCGGCCGTTCCACGCGCGGCTCCAAGAGATGTCAGCAAAGCTGAAGGTACCCAGTGGGGCCGATGCCAGCTAGGGCTGCGGGAACGTTTGAGAGAGTTAACGTGACGCTAGCACACAAAGGGCAAACAATGGACATAGGTGAGTTTTAGTCAGTAAAGTCTGACACGCCCTCTCACTCCACCCTAGAGCGAGAAAAGTCATTTAATGATATCCAAGCTCAAAAAAAAAAATGTTGTGGTTATAAAGTCCAAGCATTTCTGTAGTATTTTTTCCGAGCTTGGCTCACTCTGTACATTATACTTGATCGGCATAATGAGTAACAAATGCCTATACAGTATTGGTTTTCCTGTAACAGTTATATATATTTTTCTCCTTATTGATGTGTCATTACGTGAATAGTAGGCAAGCGTTGGCCGCCATTTAAATTGCTATAATATTTTGTCTGTACACTGGTATCACCATAAACAGTGGCATAGCTAGGCGATCAACGGCCCTGGGGAAAAAAAAATGTACTGGGGCCCTTTTTTTAAACGGGAAATCATAAAATAACCTCTCCTGCTCTGGGTAGAGCGGAAGGAAGTGTCTGACTTTTACTGTATAAAACAAGTTGCCATGATTAAAGTAGTGTTGCAATCTATTTTATTTAGATTTTTTCGGTAATTCAATAAGAGGTTTGCTAATTAGGTTTTGGGGGCCTCTCAAGCTTGGGGGCCCCGGGGCACTGCCCTGCCTAGCCTTCTGTAACTACGCCAGTGCTTTCGATGTACGCGGTATAAACGACGAGGCGAAACATTTAGTCCCGACCGCAGAGTTTCACTGAAGTTTAAAGTTAAGAGGAAATTATTGTACTTACCTACCTAATAATAAACCGACTACAATCTAGTTTTGTAGTGTCACAGTTACATATACACGTATATTCAATTAATAACTTAAATGAAGTGTTGTTCAATGTCTAAAAATAGTTCATAATATTAATTTAGTTAAATAAACTAATTCTATAATGTCTTTTTCATCAAATTGTGTGCGTATACGTTAATATGCAAACGATCGTTTATTTGTTTTTATTAGTTAAGGTTAGTGTAGCAGAAGATGGACATATTTTTCTTTATTACAACTCAGACAATTGTAAGTATAATTACTAAATCCATTGATAAAACACTTAGGTATAATCGCAATGCCAACCATCATCATCAGCCGAAAGACGTCCACTGTTGGACATAGGCTTCCTCCAAGCGTCGCTATAACGATCAATCCTGTGCGTCTCACATCCATCGGATTCCCGCGACCCTCACCAGGTCATCGGTCCAGCTAGTGGGAGGTTTTCCATCGTGTCGCGTCGTCAGGTACGCGGTCTGCACTCCAGAACCTTTCATCCCCATCGACCATCTGTTCTGCGAGCAATGTGCCCTGCCCACTGCCACTTAAGTTTGGCGATTTTTCGGGCTAAATCGGTAACCTTGGTCCTCCAGCTGAATATCTTCATTCCTGATGCTATCACGCAAGGAAACTCCGAACATAGTCCTTTCCATTGCCCTTTGAGTGACTTTAAGCCTTCTGATGAGGATAGACTTTCGTCTTGAGACACTGGTATATTTGAAGAGAAGATACCGTGCAGCTTTCCGAACGCTGCCCAACCGAGTCGGATTCGACGATTAACCTCTTTCTCAAAGTTAGACCTACCCAACTGGATCGTTCCTCCATTCACTCAATCCGAACCCAACCTGATACTGAAGGAATACTTAACTGAGTTCTCAGTACCAGATTAAGCCATCATGGAGCCTGTAGCAAATTCTACCGAAGGGGCCTCTCAATCTTTATAAACGACTAGCTTCTGCTCGCGGCTTTGCCCGTTATAAAGTAGGTTACTCTATATAAACATGGAACCCCGTTTCATCCCCTTAGGGGGTGCATTTTGGAAAATCCTCTTTTAGTGCTCGTCTACGTTATAAAAGGAAACCTTGTGCCAAATTTCACAGTCCTAGATCCAATAGTTTCGGCTGTGTCAATCAGTCAGTTTTTCCTTTTTTTACCCGACTACGGAGGGTTATGATTTTGACAGGCTATGTATGTATGTGAGTATGTTCATCTGTTCCCTCATAGCTCCTAATCTACCAATCGGAACTCGACATATGAAGTATCGTTAGAACCGTCTTCATTGTCCGCTGAACATAGGCTACGTGACGTGTCACAAAACTCGACATGGCGCCCTCTAGCGGACAAAACGTATGTGATAAAAAATAAAAATGGAGATAAATACGCCGTGTTTGGTATTATTTGAAAGGGCTACATTTGTAAATTTCGAAAATATTGCTCAAATTTAAAGTGACGCCCTCTAGCGGACAAAAAGTCATGTGTTAAGTTTAACACCAAAATTGTTTAAATAAAAATAAAGTTTTCATACTTCGAACAGAACAAAAAGAAAAACCGTAGTCACACGTTATTAAAGTGTTTCGGTTGGTACCTATAACGTGTGACTGCGGCTTTTCTTTTTGTTCTGTTCGAAGTATGAAAATCTTGTTTCATACTTTTTCAGCGTCGTTTTTTTTTATCGTAGGCGGGTTTTAGTTTTTTATTTTATTTTTTAAATATAAAGGGATTTGTTGCCTTAACATAGATATACCTATTGAATCATATTTTGACAAATTGATTTAATTCTAACAAATTGTAAAATTGATTGTTACAATTTAAATGAACTATATATTATCATATAGTTTTTTTTAAAATATGATTTATATATATTATATAATTTATATCTAGTTTTTGACCGCGGTTTCGCTCCCGACTACTCTACCCAACTCTACCCTGCCCTACCCTACCCTACTCTACCCCACTCTACCCTACTCTACCCTACTCTACCCTACTCTACTCTACCCTACAAGTTTCAATTTGACAGCAAAATCCCCATTAACAAAATGATCCGCCATTTATTGAATTCATTTGCTACAAAAAATGACCTCGACCGATTTTGTGCAAACTTCACATAAACCATCTACTAAATAGTCCGAACAAAGTCTAAACATTTGGATAGGTGAGCCCGTTCTTGAGTTATAAAATTACAACAAAGGGTGACATTGATTTTTATATATATTGATTGAAAGCCGTCTCTTTATATACGCCGTCTCTTATTACATCAAGGAAATATATTTTTATAAAACTTTTAACCGCCTGCATCGGATATATCTGACAAATCACAGACAATCTGTTATCGTATTTATTCGTCATACACCTGCAATAGAGATATCTAGTACACCACAAACCAAATTATACATATCCACACAGTCATGGCTGAAATCATTATGCACGTACCACCTTTATCCACTTTCGATTCTGCCACTCTGATTTTAACTGCTTTGGTTTAAGTGATTCACATTTTTGTGAACCTAAATCCTGCAGACAGTTCATATATGATGGCGGCAAGTCGTTAAATATAATGCATCTTAATATATGCGGTGTAAACTGTAACTTTGATAACTTTTTGATATTTTTGGCTATAATTAAAACGTAGTGCGATATCTTAATTTCGTCCGAGTGGGTAAGAAGGGTACGTTTCTTATCACACGAAAAATCTTATCAACCAAAATTATGGTGTTATGTTAAATCAGATTTACCTCATACCGTCAACGAACCCTCGATGAATGGTGCTAGCTGTTTGATCTGTAATATACAATCTCATAATATCTAACTTTTGGCAATATACCGTCGAAACCTGGATAATTTCTTTTGTGGTTTCGATACAATTCTTACTCAATAATCAGCACAAAAAACAATTGTGATTATGGGTGACATTAATATAGACATCACACCAAATGCTGTCTCTCAGCAAGAAAATCAGTACCTTAATCTTCTTACATCACATGTCCTCCCCACCCGGATAAACTCAAGTATTGACCACGTAATTATAAGATCTGACTATAAAAGTACGACTCTAGTATTTGATACCTACATTACTGATCATAAGCCCACATTTATAACTATTCAATATGGAATGTCACTCCCCACCCCTAAACCAAATCGCTAAATCGCTTAGTTATTGATTACACAGGTAAGTTCTGAGATCTTATCAATGGACTTCACAGAAATATTGAAAATACAGAACGCAAACGTTGCCAATGAGTCTCTTGCTTCCCTCATTAACTCGGTCATCGCTAATCACTCCAAATCAGTAACTCCAAACCCAAAACGCAGAATCCTTAAACCCTGGATTACAAATGGGCTGCTTCGTTGCATTCGAAACAGAGATAGCATGGCTCAGAAATTGAAGGTTGATCCTGAAACATTAATTCTCATGGTTACATATAAACGCTATCGTAAGTTTTGTGTGTACTCAAAAACCTGAAACAAGCATCTGAAAGGGAGGAATTTCAAATGGCAAAGAACAACCCTAAAAAGCAACTTAGATGATCATAAAAATTATTACTGGTAGGTACTAGTCGAAGTGTAAAATCACCTACCGAACTACTGAGGTTGTGTTCTGATGAAAAGTCCTGTCAACAAAGTCAACGAGTTTTTTTTTGCAAATATAGGTAAAAACTTAGCTGACAACTTCTCATCTACCACTTACATACCGGAGTATTCTCTCGATGGGCTGCCCTATAACTCACTTGTGTTACTACCAACAGATGCAGTAGAGATCTCAAATCTCATTTTTGGGCTACGTACTGATGCTGCCGTGGGTTGGGACGGCATGTCATCGAAACTGCTGAAATTGTGTTTGCCCGCCTCTTGTCCCAGTAATTACCCATATCTGCAATCGCTCTATTTCCACGGGCTGCTCTCCCAGGGCCTTCAAGAGAGCTGTTGTGCTTCCAATATTTAAGAGTGGGGACCGACACAGTGTAGATAATTATAGACCAATCTCAGTTCTGCCTGCTATCTCTAAGATATTGGAAAAAAATCTTAATAAAAGATTAGTAAACTTTCATGAGTCACACAAATTACTAAGTGACAACCAATATGGTTTTAGAGGTGGTAGGTCAACTGAAAATGCTGTTGTTGCCTTGGTTGATTTCGTATATATCGTGTATCGTCTGAGTCTGTCAAATATCTTGGGGTCTATATTGATATATGTCCCAAATTAGTAGTCTTTTGTCAAGAGTACGTAAATGTATATTTATTTAATAAAAAAATTAAGGCACTCTGCAGACAACAGAACTATTAAAACCGTCTATTATGCTTTGTGCCAAAGTATAATAAACTATTGCATCACCGTATGGGGAGGGTGTCCCAAGACAACCCTGCTGCCTCTGGAACGTGCACAGAGAGCTGTCCTCAAAGTTATGACCTCAAAGCCGGTCGGATATCCGACCATGGCTCTCTACGCCGAATGCCAGATCCTCACTGTTGTGGTTGTTGTTGGGCACGCCATAATTATGGCGGTAAGTCCCCCTCTTTGAGGAGTGGCTGGAAAGGCAACACGGCGTCCTTACCTTCCGCATGACGCAGGTCCTCACCGGACATGGTAAGTTCGGGAGGTTCCTGCACCGAATTCGTGCGGAAGAAACGCCCGGGTGTCACCATTGTGTGGACCACCCGGAGGACACGGTGGAGCACACGGTGGAGGTGTGTCCCGCTTGGGCAGAGCAACGCCGTGTCCTCGTGGGGGCTATCGGCGGCGGCGATCTCTCGCGGCCTTGGTACAGGCCATGGTCCGGAGCGAGGAGGAGTGGCAGGCGGTCGCCTCCTTCTGCGAAGCAGTAATGCTAGCAAAGTAGGCGGCCGATCGCGTGAGGCAACGGTCCTCACGCCCCATTCGCCGCCGGGATTCCGATCCCGATTTCCGGCCATCGTAGGCGCGGGCTTGCGGACGGCGAGCAATGGGTGGCTCGCCTTCCGACCGTCCGGTAACCGCCCGGACCGAGCCCAAGTCGTCGACGGCGCGTGCTGTACCACGCGCGCCTCAAGGAGATGTCAGCAACTGTAGGGGCTTAGCAGGGTCGAAGCCTACTGGGGCCAAGGGCCTGATTCTGAAAGGAAGACTCGGCCCTGGTACGAAAGGCAATGAAGGAACAGGACTGGGTTTTTAGTCAGTAAAAGTCTGACACTATCTCCCGCCCCGCCCAAGGGCGGGGGATGTCATAAGATGATTTTCCCACCGAAAAAAAAAAGGTCCTCACTGTGAGACAGCTCTTTGTTCTTGGAAGTATTCTACATAAGCATCCCTCTGTGGTATACGAGCCGAATGCACCTAAGAAACGCAGATACTATGAGGTATGCACAACTTACGGTAGTCGAACGGCCCTTGCTCAGCGTCATTCCGATGTCTTGTCGGACCATCTATATAATAGAATAAACAGAGTCTGTACCATTGCTCCCGTGTGTCAAAATGACTGAAGACCACAGACAGACAGATATCGCTCGCATAACTTAAATAAGGTAATAAAGTATCTTTATATGGACTGACTGACATGGGCGCAAGTTTGCATCGTGGTTTCGCTCACTCTCACAGACACACACACACACATAAACACACCATCACATACACATTTTCACACATACACATTTAAAGTAAAAAATCTTTTATTAATATTATAAATATATTGTGCTCATTTTAAGATTAAATGTTATGAAATGTTCAAATGATAGGCGAGGACGCTGGCACCCTAAACACTAGTTAAATCTTACATTGGGTGCCAGAGTTCATCGAAAACGTTTCTCTTGTCACAAACCATAGTTGTAAATAGTGTTGTTGGTTCAAACTTAATGTAATAAATATCGTTTTTTTTTTTAAATACTCTCGCGTTTATTCGTCGCACATCCACGACCAAATACTCCATCTCGTCAGCTCTTTTGTCACCTATGGGCATTGAAGAGCTAAACGAGATGGAGTATCCAGTCGCAAACACACGACCCTGGCGAATAGGACACGGAAACACTCGTCGGACAAATCCGACGCAAGCGGTTAAGGGGTTAAGTTATGGTTAAAAAACCATAACGTCGTGGTCTAGGGGTCTTTAAGTCAAGATTGAATAGGTTACTTCTAGGCAAGCGTGCTCCATCGTCGGCCACATCATCGCTTACCATCAGGTGAGATGGTGGTCAAACGCGAGCCTATCAATAATAAAAAATAAAAAAAAATTGTCTCTAATTTGCACGGAGTTTTTTAGTCGGCCGATAACTTAGCGATCAGTAGCTAATGTCAGTTTTGCTATCAATATCGAGACTGCTAGCCCAGGGTTGAGTCTTTATTTTTAAAGTTTGAGTTAAAAGTGGCTGACAATTTCCTAGCATATTTTCTTCATGATAGTAACCGTTAACGTTTTTCAGATGAAACGAACGAGCAGCCTACTGACTCTTTCACACGTCCATTTGAATTTGGCTACCACTCGACTGACACGTTAAATATGTATATAGTTCTGAAGAACAAACCTGAGAGTGTGTCTGCTGGCGTCCAGTTAATAAATCCAAATGGTAAGATTGTGGTTTTTGGCTTAGTAAGGACATCGTACGGGAGAGACTCGGTGATATCCGTGACTTCCGCAGGTAAACCATCACGTGTGGGGACCGCCCGGAGGTCACGGTGGAGCATACGGTGGAGGTGTTCTCCGCTTGGGTGGACCACCGCCGTGTCTTCGTGGGGGCGGGCGATCGACGGCGGCGACCTCTTTTTATGTTTTTTTTTTAGTGGGAACTCATCCAATTACTTCTCGCGCACTCTGGCGGAGCGCGAAGGTATGTCAGACTTTTACTGACTAAAACCTACTCCTGTTCTTAGTTTACCTTCGTTCCAGTGCCCCGGGGTTTTCTTTCGTACAACCCATGGCCCCAGTAAGATTCGACCCTGCTGGTCCCCTACGGTTTATTGATCTCTTGGAGGCGCGCGTGGAACACTGCGCCATCGACGACTTGACCTCGGTCCAGACGGCGAGCTACCCATTGCTCGCCGTCTGCAAGCCCACGCCTACGGTGGCTGAAAATCGGGATAAGGATCCCGGCGGCTGGGGCGTGAGGACCGTTCCATCACGCGTGCGGCCGCCTCTTCCGCTAGCATTACTGCTTCACAGGAGGCGACCGCCTACCATTCCTCCCCGTTACGGACATGGCCTGTACCAGGTCGTTGCTGTCAATCGGCCCCACGAGGATACGGCGGCACTCTGCCCAAGCGCAGCACACCTCTACCGTATGCTCCACCGTGTCCTTCGGGCGGTCCACACAATGGTGACATCCGAGCGTTTCTTCCGCACGAATCTGGTGCAGGAACTTCCCGAACTTACTTTAATTAAGTCCCGTTACCGCGAGAAAATGAAGTGTAGCCCAAGTTACTCCTTGTGACATCAACGAAGAATTTCGGACGACGTGCAATGTGTAGCTCGCAGTCCGGCCGTCCGGCTGTTGTCCGGAACGAGCCCAAATCGTTGACAGCCCGTCGTGTACTACGCGTTCCTCAAAGAGATATCAGCAAAACCGTATGGAACAGCAGGGCCGATGCCTACTAAGGCCATGGGAGGACTTCAGATTCTGAAAAGGTAACCCGTGGTCCTGGAACGCAAAGGGCAACTGAAAGAACCTGTGTGGTTTTACTCAGTTAAAGTCTGACACGCTATCCCTCTCCGACCTAGAGCGCGAGAAGTCTTCAACCACATAAAAAAAGGCTTTTCGTCAGTGAAAGTCTCGTCAAAATCTGTCTGGCCGTTTCTAAGGTTTCCTCTCCCCCGGGAATCAGGATGTCCCCCACCACCGGAATTAAGACCCATTCCCGCGAGAATATAAAAAGAAGCTTAAGTTAGAGTATTAAATATTAGTTATATCCCAATGAAAGTCACGTCAAAAAGAAACCCAACCTATATACTCCTTGTAAAATCAGCTATCCGTCAGTGACAGTCCATTTCGGAGATGTCCCCTATCTCCGGGAATCTCCCGCCAGAATTAAGATACCTCACCCTAATTAAGTCCCGTTCCCGCGAGAATATAAAATGTAGCTTAAGGTACATTATAATATTAGCTATATCCCAATTAAAGTCCCGTCAAAACGAAACCCAAGTTACTCCTTGCAAAACTCAGCTATCCGTCAGTGGGCACGCCACAATTATGGCGGTAAGTCCCCTCTTTGAGGCGTGGTTGGAAAGACCTCACGGCGTCCTCACCTTCCGCATGACGCAGGTTCTCACCGAACACGGTAAGTTCGGGAAGTTCCTGCACCGGATTCGTGCGGAAGACACGCCCGGGTGTCGCCACAGTGTGGACCGCCCGGAGGACACGGTGGAGCACACGGTGGAGGTGTGCCCCGCTTGGGCAGAGCAACGCCGTGTCCTCGTGGGGGAGATCGGTGGTGATCTCTCGCGCAGGGCTTTGGTACAGGCCATGGTCCGGAGCGAGGAGGAGTGGCAGGCGGTCGCCTCCTTCTGCGAAGCAGTAATGCTAGCAAAGGAGGCGGCCGATCGCGTGAGGCAACGGTCCTCACGCTCCAACCGCCGCCGGGATTCCGATCCCGATTTCTGGCCATCGTAGGCGCGCGGGCTTGCGGACGGCGAGCAATGGGTGGCTCGCCGTCCGACCGTCCGGTAACCGTCCGGACCGAGCCCAAGTCGTCGACGGCGCGTACTGTTCCACGTTCGCCTCAAGGAGATGTCAGCAAATCAACAACAATTTGCCTGCTGTGGTCTTCCCGTCCACCTATAATTTAGGTGTCTTCAAGGCTAGAGTAAATAGGCTCTTAATAAACTAGTGCGCCTCACCATCAATGATTGCATCTCTGCTTACCATCAGGTGGGATCGCAGTCAAGCACTGGTTCCTGCTCCGCCCAAGAGCGAAATTTGTCGTAAGATTATTTTTCCACCCAATAAAAAAAAAAGCTATCCGTCAGTGAAAGTCCCTCAAAGTCGGTCCAGCCGTTTCGAAGATATCCATTATCCCCGAAAATTACGATGAATGACCTCCCACGAGAATTAAGATGCCCCCGTCCTCGAGAAATAAGTCCCGTCCCTCGGAAATATAAAAATTAGATTAAGTTACTCATTATATCATTAGCTATAGGTATCCCAATAAAAAGCAGCCTAAGTAACTGTTTGTAACATTTGCTATCCATCAGTAAATTGCCGGTCAAAAACGGTCTAGCCGTTTCGGATATTAGCCGGAACAAACCTACAACTAATACAAATAAATAAGATGTTTATTTGAAATAAATATTTGAATTTGAATTTATGGGTATCGAAAACACTTTGATATACATTTAGTAAACAAATGTTTTTTTTGATAATACGAACAAACGCTTCAATTTTATTTAAGATAACAAAATAATCGAGGCAGATGACATTATGGTAGGTTTGTGAACTTTAAAGTAATAAATGTACGCCTAAAATAGAGAGAATAAATAGTGATATTAGATTAAAATAACTAAAAAGTGTAAAATAAAAAAATAAATTTAAAAAATAAAAAAACCCGACTGTCCCGGACCCGGGTTTTTTTATGCCAATGTTGTAGCCCAGACCACTTTTTGGACAATTTAATAATTTGAGTTTAATTTTTCAGGTATAAATATGGTGTCAACAACATTGAATGAAACGGTAAATTATTTCAAGATTCGTCGTCCTCTGAACGAGTCCAAAATAACCATTTTACTTGAGTTATATATTAGTACAAACATGTGTAACAGAAAAAAAATAGTAAAAGCGTCTAAAACACAAGATAACAGGAAATGTAAGTAGAAAAAAATGTGATGCTCTCGTGATAAAATAAGGCTGTCTCACTAATTGAGGAATTGGGAATATGCATGTGTTAGAATTATGGAGGAGGAAGAATGATTATATATAATATACTATTACATTATTATTTTATTATTGTTATTTTATATATAATATACGGTTATTTATGTCGGCGCAGGATGCCGATCATCATTGAAGCTCTGTCCAGAGACTATGTCTTGTGGGCGATGGCTGGGTAACGAGCAATAAACAAACTATTTTAGATCACACAACTGATTTATTATGAGGCAAGCTTTAGGTATTCACTTTACACAACGAGCAGTGAGACAGTCCCCGACACTTAGACGTTGTACGCACGACTGCCGACAGAGGAATGAGCCACGGACCTCTGCGGTCGGCCCTTTTATCTGCTCGGTTCGTGCAAACGTCAGCGCGGATTCTGTCAAAGTGACATGTGTCACTTTTCACTTAGCTCGTTCATTCGTTCTCAAGCTTCCGTACTATTGACTTCACCGACACGGCCATCCTGCGGAACACACGTCCCTGTGTGTTAGTCATCATCGTCACCTCAGCTGGAAGATATCCATTGACGAGACGTCCCAATAAGACATCCGTCGCTGTGTTCATCATCACCAGTTCACCACCTCAGCCAGAAGACGAGACTTCCAAACAAGGCGTCGGTCTCTGTGTGTTGATCTGAAACAAAATACATCTCGCAGTATCATATAGCTCGGTCACTCCTGACAAACATTAGGAACTACTCTCGCACCGTGAGTGCGCTCCCAAACATGTAAACTCTCACACACACTAGACATCCTGATCATGAGTGACTATGTATAATGAAAATCCCAATCCAACCATAAATCCAAATCGTTTACGCACCAACGCAAACGTGGTCAACTCGCTACAGGCGTCGCACCAACGACTCCTCTCGTTTACGCACTAACGTAAACGAGGATAACTCACTAAAGGCGTCGCTACAACGACTCATCTCGTTTACGCACCAACGTAAACGAGGATAACTCACTACAGGCGTCGCTACAACGACTCATCTCGTTTACGCACCAACGTAAATGAGGATAACTCACTAATTGCGTCGCTACAACGACTCATCTCGTTTACGCACCAACGTAAACGAAGATAACTCACTAATTGCGTCGCTACAACGACTCATCTCGTTTACGCACCAACGTAAACGAGGATAACTCACTAATCGTTCCTTAATTCTAAAGCAGCAGTGATTAAATAGTGCCATGATCACTTTCCCCACCTACTTCCTATACATCTAATTCAACCGGAACCTCATGTTTTATTATCCCTCTCTCTGTAGGCCATAACAACGTCTGCCCCCTGCGGGAATCGAACCCGCAACGCGCAGCGCAGCAGTCAATCGCTCAACCACTGCGCCAACCGTAAATTATGAAGGTTCAACAAAACTCGAGATGTATCGAAACTCTAAATTTCTTTTAACTAACCTACTAATTCTCACTACTGTTCATAGTACTGCTAAGTTCAATTAAAGAAAATAAATTAACATCAAAATTTCCATATCGTTTCAATATCAAAATCAATAATCAGAAAATTCAAAGCATAACCGTGAATTAATTATCATGGTAACTTCTCCACTAAATCAATCAAACTAATCCAAAACACTAATCATTAATCTCTGCACGTGATCTCTGGCTACTAATAGCCCAGTAACCTCTAGTCACTCAACCATTCCTGCGCATCCCTCCAGGATTGCCAAGTCTCTCACGACTTAATGGTTTCCCACATTACGTCCCAGGTTTGATCGAAATACCGCGTACTCACGGACTACTGTGACCACTAGATACCGATTTCTATTAAGCTACGGCTACAAATCAAATCTGGTATAGTCCGATCATCATGTAAACTTAATAATCTCATTATCTCTACTACTTTACTCTACCCCAATTTTATCAGTTATGTGCTGATTTTCTTTCTCTCTCTATTACTTCAAATTAATCTTTAAAAGGATCTTACTCAGTTTACTTGCTCTGCTTGTATATGAAAAAGTCTCTTATCAAAAATTTATCAACTTCCGCCTTCGTCAGATTAAACTTACACTTTTCATAGGTTGCTACGCACTCTCTATATGGCGTAGCGCATCATTTCTCACGGTACTAAAATTTAACTCTGAGTCTACATCGTCTTTTGTCATCAACGGTAGAGAAAACGCAGCCTTGTCAATTAACAGTGCTAAGGGACCACCTGCCTTCGTCGTTTGGTTTAGCGTCCGTAACTAAACAATTAATCACGAGTTAGACTTCGCCTAATGAACCCTACCACAAACGGTTTTTTTGTCTCTGCAGTCGTTATTGGCATTCTAACACGAACATCACACGTTTGTCACACGTGAAAATCCCGTCGCGACCAAGTGTAAGACAATGTTAATTGAATCACAGAACTCTATATTCTTTTAACTACCATTTATTTTAATCAGAACCTTAAAAGTTTCAAAGTCTCGTTTTTGTTTGTTCAGCACGTAACTAATTACCAGAGAGTTATTTTTAGCTTTACCTTCTAACCGACTATAAACCGACTGTAAATTATCTTTATGATCAAGCAATGGGAGATAGTTTCGCAATAACTCACGTATGGTACTACTACAGGGCATCACCTGCTTTGAATCCAGCCTTATCTTATGGTTTCACTGACATCAGTATGCAATTATACTACGTATTTGAGAGGCTTAAATCATTAAAACCGACTCTTTCATAAGAATTGAAATTATTTCTTAATCAATGTCTTCGTGGCGCTGTTGCCAAAAAAAGAAACTTTACTACACATCAAATCTTTAGAACGAACCCATAACAGGAGAAAACTTAGGCACATTGTTATTTAGTTCACAGTAATCTTTGCTCATTATATCTGACCGGTCGAGTTTTTAAGTCAAAAGAGCTAAACTAACAAACACCGAATTACTCGGTCGAATAATATTTGCCAGCAACAATCATCTACCCGCTCACACATTATTAATTTTTCCGCGCTAGACCGCTATGGTCATCTTTATACAGTCAAATACGAGTCAATCAAACGGATAAGTTTACTTTTTACAACACGCGTTTGTAGCATACCGACACACGTCACACGTCAGTGTCAATATCGTCAAAATTATCTATGGAGGAATTATCACTGTCATAAAAAAAATCGAAACGGTATCTACTGGATCTAATGAGGGTAGTTGTAATTACAATTGTTTACGTCGTGAACTTTAGCAATTTTTACTATTTGAACTGAACCCTTGCAACAATATTTCACGGCCAAAATATCACTTCGCAAATAGATCTGAACACACTGAACTGACCCTTCAATGTAACAATACTGTGTTTACGTTTGCCGTGAAATAGTGATGACAGACTTTAAAGTGAAAGAGAGACAACACTCAGCACCAGAATTAAAATGGAATGTGAATACCTGACCTTGTTCCTGGTGTAGGATCGACAACACTCGTCAGTCAACCTCTCGCTCGCTACGTGATGCCTTGGCGTCACCGTCACCGCTGCGTCACTTTCATCAGGACACCGGAAGGAGATGTGACCTTGTTCTCCACATTTGCAGCATACGATGTGGCTGACCATGGGATTGAGTCTTGAAGCTTGAATATCACGTTATTCTGTCGGTTTCCTACTGTTTCTTGCTTATGAAAACACAGCCTGCTCCGTCCAATTTTTCCACAGTGGAAACATTTGACAGGTGACGTTTGAGATGTCTTCATACGTTTTGTGTCAAATATTTTCTGATCTGGTAGCGCACTTGACACACTGCATCTCAGGCATGCACACACACACGCACTGCACTTTGCATTTTACACTTCAGGTAACTAAAAGTTTGTAATTCTTGCTGTAATCACTGGTGACTTCGGATTATCAGCAAAGCACGTATCGGAAAATGGTACATCGTGAACATGCATTTGCGTCGGTCTTGTCCTGGTCACAATCTGGGTAGTACACGGTGATTTAGTCAGTTCCTATTTCCTTCTGGGGAAACAATGTCATCATGGTCCAACATTCGTTGCTCAGGATTAGGGAAAAACCCCAGAAAAAACCCAATCAGACCAAAACTGATAATGACATTGATTAACGGAACTTTGAATCTTATTCGGTCCAGTGCTTCATTCCAGGTCTTCACTTTCTAATTTTCCATTTCAAATAATGACCGCTACTTGTCTTGGCTCTTGCTATTTTCTTCGTGACCGGCGTTACGTAACCTTCGTGCTGCTCTTGTTTATTTGCTCGGAATCCCACTTCTGATGTCGGCGCAGGATGCCGATCATCATTGAAGCTCTGTCCAGAGACTATGTCTTGTGGGCGATGGCTGGGTAACGAGCAATAAACAAACTATTTTAGATCACACAACTGATTTATTATGAGGCAAGCTTTAGGTATTCACTTTACACAACGAGCAGTGAGACAGTCCCCGACACTTAGACGTTGTACGCACGACTGCCGACAGAGGAATGAGCCACGGACCTCTGCGGTCGGCCCTTTTATCTGCTCGGTTCGTGCAAACGTCAGCGCGGATTCTGTCAAAGTGACATGTGTCACTTTTCACTTAGCTCGTTCATTCGTTCTCAAGCTTCCGTACTATTGACTTCACCGACATGTATATATTATGTTATGTTAATAGAGGACGACTATATTGATTTTATATATTTATATGTACCTACATATCATGCTTTACTGTGTATCAAAGTTCCTATGACTGGTGTGTAGGGAAAGGGTTTTATGAAGAAAAGCACAGAAAGACAAGACTAAGTATTTATTTCAAATAGGCTTGTCAATTAATCGAATAACTAGTTGCTTGTTCCAAAACTAGGTCGTCATGGGAAAGAACAAGCAAGAAAACCCATGGTAGCTTCAATTATAGTATTTTATAGGCACATTTTACAACATCATTGATTATGGTTTATCACAATAACATCTATAAGAAATTCTATGTTCTATGTCTTGGGACATTTCATAATAGTAAGCTGAATAATGATTAGAGAATACTTAATAACATAATTAGAAACAAAGTCAAAGTATGAAACATACACAGAATCAATACAACCAATAGCAAGAATAACAATAATCAAGATAAAATATTAATTAACTTACGTGAGCTTTGCTGGATCAGAATTATTATCTCACCAAAACGTCACAAACCCTTATATAGTAAACTGTCGACGGGTGGATGGACATCTTTTATTAAAAGTCAAATAATAATATCCCGCCATTTTCCACCAATCACAGTTTACCATAATTTAACTTATTTTATAGGTCTTTAATTACAATTGTTACATAGTTAAACAGTTTTAAAACAGTTTAAGATCCCAGGTCACGATAGCCTTAGCATCGAGCATTTGAAATACGCGGGCGTGCATCTGCCAAGAGTCCTCGCACTATTATTTAACTTGTGTGTTAATCATGGTTATTAGCCGGATGATTTAATGCACACAGTCGTAGTGCCAATTATCAAAGATAAGACAGGTGACTCGTCGGATCTGTCTAATTACAGACCGATCTCGCTTGCGACTATCATAGCTAAGGTGCTGGACAGTTTGCATAACCAACAGTTCGGAAAGCACCTCCATTTGCATGACGCTCAGTTTGGATTCAGACCCGGGTTGTCACTGAGAGTGCTATCTCTCTCTGTCTCAAGCGTACTGTTCAGTACTACACAGACAGAAACATTCCAGTATATGCATGCTTCTTAGATCTTTCAAAAGCAGTGCTAAACGAGCAGTAAAGACGGTGGTAGGCCATATCATCGGCTGCCGGCTTAAAGGTTACCACCCATCAGACAAAGCCATGCCGCCAAGCGATCCGTCGTGTTCCGGCGTGATGTCTGGTGAAGCCGTATGGTGGAAGATGGGTCTGAGCAGTTGTGTTGTGACGTATACCGGGTATGATGCGCCAGCTGTTGTTGTGTCGGACGTTTGATCGTGGAGGGTAGCGGGATCCGAAGCACGGTGCTCCGCTGGCCGACCGTAGGTAGATGGGGGCCCAAGTAGTGTGCCAGCCACACACGAAAGGCTGCCCCGCCAACTGCGAAAAATCCCAGGGTGGCCCCATCGTGCCGGTTGGCGACCGGGCGAGAGGACCCGATGGCGATCCCTGGGGGGGTTCGGGCGTCCCCGCAGTCTCCAGATCAACCCTCCATTGGCACAGCAACTCTGGTTGTGTTGTTGGGTTCAACATCGCATCAACTCGCTCAACCGCCATCTTCCATCTCTCCTATTCACTCCACAAAAACCATGAAAGTTAAAAAGAAAGGCAAGTTGTGTCAACAGCGGATGCACGTCCTCTCATTTCAAGTGCAGTTCTCAAATATTAGAGGCCTGCACTCCAATCTCGTTGCGGTCCACCACCATCTTGAGACTGACAAGCCACACTTGCTTTTCTTGACGGAGACCCAAATTAGATGTCCGTCAGATACGGCGTACCTCAACTACCCGGGATACTCACTGGAGCATCATTTCCTGCAGCGTGCCGGGGTCTGTGTGTACGTCCGTAATGACATCTGCTGCCAGCGTCTCCGTCACCTTGAAGACCCTAATTTATCTACGCTGTGGCTGCTGGTGGACACTGGTACGGACAAAATTGTTTATGCCTGTGTCTACCGTTCGCACAGCGGTGATCAGGAGACGACTCGGTTGTTCGACCACCTCAGTGAGGCTGCCGATAAGGCTCTGCAACGGCACCCTGATGCGCAGCTCGTCGCTCTGGGGGACTTTAACGCCTGCCACCAAGACTGGCTGTTCCCATACCAGAGGACCGACCACGCTGGGAGAGAAGCGCGAAACTTTGCAATATCGATGGGCCTTTCCCAGCTGGTCAAGCAAGCGACTAGGGTGCCTGATGTAGTTGCTCATACTGCCAATTGTCTGGACCTTCTGCTGACCACCGATCCGGACAGATGTATCGTAACAGTTTCCTCACCACTTGGAACTTCAGATCACTGTCTGGTGAAGTCTGTTTCGTCCTTCTCCCCACCTGACTGCGACTCACGCGGTAAACGGCGAATGTGGCGTTACAGGTCAGCAGATTGGGATGAGATGCGGCATTTCTTTGCATCTTATCCTTGGCAGCAAGTCTGCTTCTCTTCTGAGAGTCCGTCGAGCTGTGCGGATGCTATATCCGATGTGATACGTCAAGCTATGGAGTTTTTCATCCCTTATAGAGACGTACCCGTTGGAGGCTCAGCTCACCCATGGTTCAACGCCGATTGCGTTCAAGCTGAAGAGCGTAAGCATTCGGCGTTTCTCGCCTGGGTTGACGCTCGTGACCGCAAAGCTCCGGATCTGAGCTCAAAGAAGAGAGCTTTCAACCATGCTGCCAAGTCCTACAAAAAGGCACTAAAGAAGGCTCGGTTCGACCGCATTACTCATATTGGCACAAAGCTCTCTGCACAACCGTCCGGTAGCAGAGCGTTCTGGTCCCTTGCCAAATCGGTCGAAGCGAACTTCTGTAGGCCCACATTGCCTCCGCTGGTTAAGCCTGATGGAACACTGGCTCACTCGGCGAGAGAGAAAGCAAGTCTCTTTGCATCTCTCTTCGCCCATAATTCTCGTCTTGATACTAGCAGTGCTACTCCACCGACTCTACCTCATTGCAACACCTCGATGCCTGAGGTTCGCATAAGAAATAAAGAAGTATTGGGAGCACTGTGTCGCCTAGACGTGAATAAAGCTAGTGGACCAGATGGTGTACCAGCAATAGTTCTCAAGGCATGTGCGCCCGAGTTGTCTCCTCGTATTGACGCGCTTGTACCGCCTCTCATTTAGGACTGGTATAGTGCCCAAGTCCTGGAAGCTTGCCAACGTGCAACCCGTGCCCAAAAAGGGCAGTCGTGCCGATCCTGCCAACTATCGGCCGATTTCAATAACCTCCATACTCTGCAAGATTATGGAGCGTGTGTTGAACTCGCGCCTCATGGCATACCTGGAAGGTAACGATCTCCTCAGTGACCGACAGTACGGGTTTCGCCACAATCGGTCTACTGGGGACCTACTAGTGTATACCACTCACATGTGGGGCGAGGCCCTCGAGAAGAATGGAGAAGCGATTGCTGTCTCCTTAGACGTCTCGAAGGCCTTCGACAGGGTATGGCATGCCAGCCTTCTGAGTAAGCTTCCAGCGTACGGTATTTCCCCTGGTCTGATTAACTGGGTAAAAGACTTCCTGAGTGAACGGTCTCTCCGAGTTGTTGTCGATGGATACTCATCAGAGCCCATGACCACTAATGCCGGAGTTCCTCAGGGGTCAGTTCTCTCTGCAACTCTTTTCCTGCTGCATATTAACGATCTGCTGATGCCCGGTATCTATGGGTATGCAGATGATAGCACAGTTGTAGAGAGATACCTTCCAGGTGTTCGGGCTAGTAAGGAACTAATCCGGTCCGAACGAGTGGCTATGGTAGAGCGTACGAATGTCTCACTTCAGGCAGTCTCCAAGTGGGGCGAAACCAATCTAGTAGAATTCAACGCCGCCAAAACACAAGCGTGTCTGTTCACCGCCAAAAGGAGCCCGTTCACCTTGGCTCCTGCTTTTCGGAATGTATCCCTGGAGTGCACCGACCGCCTTCAGCTCTTGGGAGTTGAAATTTCCTCAGACCTCACCACCACCACCCCTCAATCTGGCACCTTTGGAGAGATTGCAGTACAGCCCAAGTCTCGATCGAATCAAAAGCTTTCTCGTAGTCCACGAACGCTAAGCATAGAGGCAGGTTATACTCCTCGGTCTTCTGTATAACCTGTCGGAGCGTATGTATGTGGTCTACGGTGCTGAAACCTTTTCGGAATCCGGCTTGTTCGGGAGGCTGGCAGTCGTCAAACCTGCGCGCGAGACGATTGCGATTCGTGATGACACTGGAAAGCAGCTTGTAGACATGGCTCAGAAGAGACATGGGCCTGTAATTCTTAAGCAGGGCATTGTCACCCTTCTTAAAGAAAAGTACCACCACACCTCTGCTCCATGCCTGTGGCGTTTTTCCCTCAAGTATGACGGAATCGAACAATCTCTGAAGGGCCTTTAGGACCGGTTTTCCACCAGCCTTCAGGAGTTCGGCTGTAATTCCGTCGTCACCCGACGCTTTGTTGTTTTTAAGCTGCTTCAGAGCCATCCTAATCTCGTACAGGCTGACGTCCGGGATATCTTCGGTATAGTGCCGGGTTAATCTAACTCTTGGGTCGTTTGCTAGATTTGTTATGGGTTTTGTGATAGACGTGTACAGCTGTCCATAGAATGCCTCGATCTTTCCCAGAAGCTCCGATATCCTTAGTGAAATGTTCTTTTAAAAAAAAAAGATTCAGCTAACAAAGACGAAGAATTGAGAGATTTCGTAACTTCTAATGGGATGTTGGTGAAAAAGTTTTCTAACGTCTCAGCCACTTTTGACCTATGTGAGATGATTTTATTATCAATTTTTAGCGACAATTCATTCCGATCTCGTTGGTTTGTCTTTCCAGTTTCCCTTTTATCACCTTCCAGACAGATTTTATTTTATTATTAGAATTTTCAATTAACTTACTTATTGATTTAGATTTAGCTTGGGCGCAGACTCTTTTGAATATCTGTAAATACATTCTAACGTGATTATGCAAGTTAAGATCAGATGACAAGGATTTTTCATGTTATAGGTGATATAAAGTATCTCTGCTTTTTCTTATTCCAGCAGTAACCCATTCATTAAATTTGGATTTATTATTGATTTGAACTTTTTTAACTGGACACGCCTTATTGAATTCTTGGCATACTGTAGAAAATAATGTACCATCGTTTACATTGGGGTCTCGCGAATCAAAATTGGCTGTTGAGAGACTACTAAGAACATTATTATTAAAATAATTTAATTTATTTTTAGTAAGCGGTCTAAACTCTGCTGGTGAATCTAATTGTAACGTTTTGACTAACTCGAATGATACGAGCTGACCAGTATGGTCAGACCTAGTGCCACTAATTATGGATGAGTTTTTTATATTACAATTAGTAAATATATTATCTATGCATAAAGCTGAGGTAGATGTTATTCTTGTTGCTTCATTAAAAATACATTTTAAGTTAAAAGAACTAAACAATGAGAGAAGTTTACATTTTTCTGGTGAATTTACTAATAAATTGATATTTAAGTCCCCACAAACGAAAACTAATTTGTTATCTCTAATAAGTTTATTTAGTATTTCTTCTATTAAGATCAAAAAAGATGTCAAGTTTGAAGCAGGTGGTCTGTAGACACATAAGAAAGTTTGGCCTTCAACCTCTGCACATGCTACCTCACATAGGCGATCAACAGAGCAAGCAGTGATATCTTTCCTTTCCTTATATCTTAAAGAATTATTACATAATATCAAGGTACGAGTACCACGCCCTATTGATGATCTATTGTACGCACTGGCAACTGAAAAATTATTTACATTGAACAGCATTCTATCTGGTTTCAACCAGGTTTCACAAAAACACAAGATATCCATATGATATTTATCTATTAACATTTCCACATCTAGAATTTTGCCAGAGAAACGATTTATCTTAGAATAAAATGTTATTGTTAGGCTTCCCTTTTGTCGTTTCTAAAAGTTTATAGAATCTAAATCAATATTATTAGGCATACTAGATAATACTGATTCGTCACTTAACCTAATCTCAGTTAAATTATCAATGTACATTAAAAGCGTGTATATCAAAAACTCACAAAGTAGCCAATAAATGTCGACTTTTTTTGGGAAGCAAAAGTGAATACACAGTGGAGGTCATATAATTAAGAACGACTATTTAAAAACAAGCTTTTTTTGAAACTTACGAGAATTATACGTTTTGCATGTCTTTTCGTATCTCTCTCGGTATCGCAAGATTGTTTTACATTGTCGTACTTAGCACACAGTTCAAATCAAATCAAATCAAATCATCTTTATTGTTGTGGATCATAGGTAATTGTACATAATACAGATGGTGTTAATTAATTTCTACGAACAGCTATGTCCCACCCTTAGGGCGTACAATACAATGTAGGTAAGTACCTATAGTGAAATTACATGCATGTCAACAATATCAAAACACATTCAAAATTATTACATTGTTGGAGCAACAAATTTCAACAAACAAACAGTTTACAAATTAATGGAGCCTCTCGTACACAAAACGCATCATGACCCAGGCAGATTATATTTTAAAAGTGATTTGTCGGCAAAAAAGTCTTTCATAGAGTAATAGCATTTGTTCACTAACAGTTCATGGAGTTTCTTTTTAAAAGATTTTATTTCAGTAATTGCTCTTATAGGCCTTGGAATATTATTGAATATACGCGGAGCCGAGCAGAAAATACTTTTGTGCAAGAAATGAGTCTTACTAGGAACTATGTCTAGCTTGTCCTGATGCCGTATACGCGTTCGATATTGAAATAGATCAGTATTATTTTTGACAAAAACTGCGACCTCAAAAATGTACAGACACGGTAATGTTAACACGTTCATTTTTTTAAAAAATGGTTCACACGATTCGGTTTTCTGTAAGTTGAAAATTGCCCTGACACACCGTTTCTGTGCAATGAAAGCACGTTCCTTATCAACACTATTGCCCCAAAATATCAAACCGTATCTAAGGTTAGAGCTGACGTAACCATGGTATGCCGTTATTAGTGTTGGTAGGTTTGCAATTTTCCTTAGTCTGTGAAGGGCATATGAGAACTTGCTTAACTTTTTACAGACATAGTCGACTTGTTTTTTCCAATTTATTTTGTCATCTACGTATAACCCTAGAAATTTTGTTGTTTCTGTTTCTTCAATGTCTTTATCTTGATACTTGATATTTAAAATACCCGTACGTCGAGATCTTATTTTAAAATTCATTATTTTGGTCTTGTCAATATTAATCATTAATTTATTTGAATTAAGCCAGTTATTTACTAATACTAAAGATTCGTTAATGTCAGATTCTAAGTCAATTGTATTGTCATTGATGAATAGTACAGTGCTATCGTCAGCGAATAATGTCATGTCGTGATTTATTACCGAAGGCATGTTGTTTATATAGACAAGGAAGAGAGGGGCGGATAAGATACCCCCTTGTGGAACGCCAAGTTCTACCGTTCTGGATTCAGACGCATAAGTTTCTTCTGTTTTTGTGAATACGTTTACTTTCCTTATCTCTGTAATCTGTTGCCTATTAGATAGATATGATTTTATGAGATTGTATGCATTGCCTCTCACACCGTATGCATATAGTTTTCATAGAAGAATATTATGGTCAACACGGTCAAAAGCTTTTGACATGTCCATATATATTGCTACAGCCGGCAGTCCTTTGTCCAAATTAGTCATTATATTTCCTAAGAAATTATATATTGCTACATTAATCGACTTATTTTTTCTAAAACCATATTGACATGGAGAAAAGATGTTATGGCTTTCGAAGAAGGTGTAGAGACATTTATAAATAACCTTTTCTAGAATTTTGGCAAAGATAGGTAATAGCGCTATGGGCCTATAATTGCTCATAGTTGTTCTGTCACCTTTTTTAAAAACTGGCTTTACAATTGAAATTTTTAATTTGTCCGGAAATATGCCTTCTTCTATACATAAATTTACTATATAGGTTAGAGGTTCTGATATTATATCAGCAACATCTTTAACAATATTAGTCGTTATTCCATCATAACCGGTACTGTTTTTATTTTTTAATGAAATTATTATTTTATTAATGTCTTCTGGAATTGTCGGAGTCAAGAAAATAGAATTAGAATTATATGTCAATTTATTTGAAGAGTTATTAATTGTATCGAATTGTTTGTTATTGTTATTATTAATGTCAAGAAAAAAGTCATTAAACGTTTTAGCGATGTCATTGGGATTGGTTATTATTTCGTCGTTGGTAATTATTTGTTCTACGCTATCGATCGGAAATTTAGATTTGATCTCATTAATTACATTCCATGTTGCTTTGCTTTTATTTGTGGCAGTCCTAATGTAGTAATCGTTTTGGGATTTTTTTGTCAGCCTTATTATTTTTTTGTATCTCTTCGCATATGTCTTGAATGTGGTTTTATTTGATGCATTTGGATTTTTTCTATATTGCCACAAGAGATGGCATTTACGTTTGCTGCATATTTTTAGGCCGCGTGAGATCCATTTTGGTCTTGATTTGTTAAAAATTTTAATTCTAGTTAGGGGGAAACACAGGTCATAAAGCATAATAAAATTTTCGTGGAATTGGTTGTATGCACGATTTGCGTCTAAACAGCGGTAAACATCACTATTGGTTAATTGTTTTAGATATTTAATAAATAGTGCTCTGTTATTTTCAGAATAATTTATTTTTAAAGAATACCAATATTTTAAAGTGCAAGTTTTTTTTACCGGAATTTTAATAATTTGCGCATTGTGGTCTGACAGCTCCTTGATAGTGACTTTACATGATTTTAAGTTGTGGGCTATATTGTTTATACAAGTTTTACTAGCAAAACGCGTTATTTCCTTGACCTGTAGATTCAGGTTATAACTAATTAATAGTTCTGTAAATTCGCCGGAAACCCTAGTTTGCTTTAGAATATTGATGTTAAAATCTCCGCAAAGGATTATTTTTTTTCCATTTAAGCTTATGCTTTTTAAAATCTTATTTAATATTGTAAAAAAACTTGTTATGGAATTGGGAGCGGAATTTGGAGGCCTGTATATACATATAATTATTATTTGATTTTCCACTAATTCGATGGCAGAGCATTCAATTGTATTACTAATTGATAATTTTGAAATGTTATTTAATACGTTAAACTTGATGTTATTTTTTAATAATATACACGAACCTCCATGTCTGCTATCCCTCATAAAATAAGACACAAGCCCCAATCATGTTATAGATTAATTAATTGAATATATAGATAAACGTTTTACATTAAACCTTAACATATTATTGCAAACTTACTGGCTGGCCACATAATTAAGAACGCTGGATAGTTTATTTTTTTTATTCATATTAAAATGGACAACACTCTGTAACTAAGCCATTATTCGCGTAATTTTGGCGCCATTTAGTACTGTAAAGTCAAGAAGTTGAATTTTTCACATAAAAACAATGGGAAAAAATAAAAGTTGCGATGAATCTACAAGGGAAGTGATAATAAAATTCGCGATAAGAATTGGTCATGTAAAAAGATAGCCGATCACCTGCAGTGCTCAAAAACGATGATATTCCACGTTGTGAAGCATTTTAAAACGTATCAAAAAATAAAAATAAACATCTTCAAATATTCCACGTATACCTAAACAGAGAAATTCATCTCGGCGAGGAGATAGAAATATCGTGCATTTGGCAAAATAATACTCTTTTAAGGGGTCTAATGAGTTAAAAAAAGAATATTTTGGTGAAAACAACTCTTCAGCGATCTCAGCGCGCACTATCCGAAGGCGTTTGGTAGAAGCTAAGTTGAACGGAAGGATAGCAAGAAAGGTACCCATGTTGAAACGGTGTCATAGGCAAGCCCGGCTTGCATTTGCTAGGGGGTATGAAAGCTGGACAGTAAAACAGTGGAAAAATGTTCTTTTCTCTGACGAGACAAAAATTATCAGAGTATGTTCTGATGGAAAACGGTATGTTCGACGCCCTCCCAATACAGCATTCGACCCCAAGTATACAAAAGTGGTATTAAAGCATGGTGGTGGAAATGTGAAGGGGGTGGTTTTCTGGTCATGGTGTTGGACCTGTTGGATTGATAGAAGGAAACATGGTTCAATTCCAATACAAAAGTATACTGGAAGAAACACTGTTACCATATGCTGAAGACGTGCTTCTGATTATTTGGACATTTCAACACGACAATGATCCCAAGCACACTGCACGCACGGTTAAAGAATTCCTCACATCTCAATCAGTTTCTGTCTTACAATGGCCACCAAACACTCCAGATTTAAATCCCATAGAGCATCTTTGGTGCGAAGTTAAAAAAAAGGTTTCAAATCGACGGTGTGGTAAACTAATTGAGGTATACAATGTTCTTTTAGAAGAATGGCGATCTATTTCTCTTGAAAAATGTCAAAAATTGATAGAGTCAATGCCTCGCCGGTGTAAGGCAGTCATCAAAAGCCGTGGACACGCTACAAACTATTAACTTAGAATAAAATGTATTAAATTGCAATTTTTAACATTATCACCGTTAACTTATTTAATGAGTTTTTAAAATCTAAGTATTTACTGAAACAGTTCTCGAGCAGTTTAAGAATCGGTCTTAATTATTTGTCCAGCTTTATTAATATTTGAAATTGTACCTAACTGTAGGGGCCCAGCAGGGTCGAAGCCTACTGGGGCCAAGGGTCTGATTCTGAAAGGAAGACTCGGCCCTGGTACGAAAGGTAACGAAGGAAAAGGAGTGGGTTTTTAGTCAGTAAATGTCTGACACTATTTCCCACCCCGCCCAAGAGCGGGGGATGTCATAATATGATTTTCCCACCGGAAAAAAAACCTAACTGTCGATAATAAATGAAATTTGTAAGGTAAATAGTAAGTGATTTTAATATTTACTCTTAATCCCGTTTACTCTATGCATGTAGCTATTTCATAACATAATTAATAACTTTTGAGAAGTAAAGAATCGAAGGTAAATTAGAAATAAGAATGTTAAAATAACTTACTTTTATACATGCACTTCATAATAGAAATACCACTTTTCACTATGCGCATTGTTATTTTACGTATGAAATCTCTCTTTTTCCCATTCAATAATTCACAAATACAACAACACTGAACCATCAAAATATTTCTAACACTACAATATTTCATTTTCAATAGGCCGGGTTATACTTAGAGAATTGGTGTTTCAATTTGGTAGGATTTGTAGGTCTATCTGCCTTACTCTGTCTTTTACTGTAGTTAGAAAGAGAGCAAACTTGAGTGTGAAGTTAGATACGATGCGGTTTTTGTACCAACGTAAACACTCGACACCGTTTAGACTATCGAGTTGTCGCTAGCGAGTCCGTTTGACTCATGGTACGAGTTTAATAGTAATCTATTCGATGCGCGTTTATTCGATATCGACTACGGTAAGATGGTGTAGTTTTTCGATAGTAACTCATGGTAAGGGTACTGTAGTCATCACGTATCGATACTTACTCAGTATCAATTAAAAAGTATTGATATACAGAACATTCGAGTACTATACATAGAATTCGATTCGATTTATCGATACAAAATATTCACGAAATTCATCAAAAAAGTATTTTTTTTCAAAATTAATTTATTAGCAGAATATATCTCCTCGCGCATATATGGGTATTATTATTAAGTAATTTCGCGTTTTTTACGTAAAATCACCAAAAATAATAATAAAAAAGAAATAAAAAAACTTATTCTGGATTTTTTTTAGGAAATACGAAGATATACCTAGAGACCAAAATTTTCGGGCAAATAAGATTCGTACACCCGAGTTTGGTAAAGTTTTCAACTAGCAATAATCGCACCTCGGATTAACCTCATTGGTTACGATATTGCCTCTGCGCAAAGTCCTCACGCCCTAGCCGCCGTAATTCCGACCCCGACTACCAGCCACGGTAGACGCGGGCTTGCGGACGTCGAGCACTGGGTAGCTCGTCGTCCGGCTGTTCGGTAATTAACCGGACCGAGCCCAGTCGTCAACAGCGCGTAGTGATCCTCGCGCTCCTCAAAGAGATGTCAGCAAACCGTAGGGGCCCAGCAGGGCCGATGCCCGCTAGCTAGGACCGCGGAGAATTTCTGAAAGGGAAACCCGTGGTCCTAGAACGCAAAAGGTAATTGAAGGATACAGGTGTGGTTTTAGTCAGTAAAAGTCTGACACGCCCTCGCGCTCCACCCAGAGCGCGAGAAGTCATTTGGATGATTTCCCACCTTAAAAAAAAAAAAAAACCCGAGTTTACAAAACGACAATTAAGCGTTTTTCAAGCGTCTCACTTTGGAAAACCTTATCAAAATTAAAAAATTCAACACCCATAATAAAGAGAGTTCCCCGGGGCGCGAGACGGTCCGTTGCGCTGAGTTTAGCGCGATGCGTCCGTTTTGCAACCCAGGAAAATACACAAAGTGCTTGGGAGGAACTACTTACATTCCCTTATAGGATTCTGCATGTTCAAAAAAGTTTGGCTACAAAAAAATCATTAACAACCCAAATTAAAGACAACTGCAACAATTCGACTAATATTTTAGATCCAAATTTACCCGCTTTTAATAACGTTTCCCAGAAAGGTTTGTGCGCACATGTGGAATCCAAATTAAGTGAGGGTGACATTAGGGGAGCGGCTAGGTTACTGTACAGCAGCACAGCAGTGATGTGGTGGCGCCTTACTCTCCAGATACACTTTCAGCCCTGGAGAGTAAACACCCAGTGCCTGCGGATGACCTCACCTTCCCTGATCCTCTTGACACCTCTAATTCGGATTCATCTTTTTTCCAAATTTCAGCGCCCCAGTTACTGGCAGCCGTGTGAGCTCTTTCAGAAGCGGTTCCGCCGGTGGCCTCGACGGCCTGACTCCTCAGCACTTAAAGGATCTTTTAAGCTCAGGCGCCGGGGAAGCCGGTGAGTCGCTTTTGAAGGAACTTCTGGCTCTAGTTACCCTTATGCTCTCCGGCGGCGTGAACGATGCCGTCGTCGATGTCTTGTATGGGGCCAATCTATGTGCCCTGCGCAAGAAAGACGGTGGCATTCGTCCTATCGCTGTCGGGTGCACCTATAGGCGTACGGCAGCCAAAATCTGTTGTAAATTTTATAGCCACTCTCTGACTAACAAATTCCAGCCCCTACAGCTTGGCTTTGGTTCAAGAGGGGCTGTGAGGCTGCCGTACATGCACTCGCTACCTTCCTAAATTCTGAAAAGGGTGAGGTCATCCTCAAGGTTGACGTTAAAAACGCCTTTAACTCTATTAATAGAGACACTTTGTTGGCTGAAGCCAAAAAAGAACTTCCAGAAATTTTCGGCTTTTTGTGGCAATGCTATAGGCATCCATCAAAATTATTATATAAAGACAATGTTTTGGAATCTGCAGTTGGATGCCAACAAGGTGACCCTCTCGGGCCAGTCATTTTTAGTTTGGCTATTCATCCTATCATTCAACAATTAAATTCAAAATTTAACCTTTGGTATTTAGATGATGGAACCCTGGGAGGTGACGTAAATACTGTTTTAAATGATCTCCAATTTCTAAAGGAGCAGTTTCGATCCATCGGCCTTGACCTCAATCATTCTAAATGTGAAATTTTTGTTTCTGACAATACTGACAGACAATCGACACTTCAGAAATTCAGTGCAATAGCCCCAGAGATCAAAATTTTAGAAAAATGTTCACTGCGCCTCCTAGGTTCTCCAATTTTAGAAGACAGTTTTTCTTTATTCGTTGACGATAAAATTAAACGTTTCAACGATATTTCGGATAGACTTTCAAAAATTAACTTACATTCGGCTTTCACCCTCATTAAATATTGCTGTTTTGCTCCAAATTTTATGTATTTTCTTCGCTCTTCCTCTTTATGGAAACAACCACATCTCTTGGACAAAATTGATCAAACCATTCGATCCGCTTTAACGTCCATCTTAAATGTGGCCCTGGATGACCGAGCGTGGGTACAAGCCACGTTACCAATCCGTTTTGGCGGGCTCGGCATCCGCAAAATTTCTAGTATAAGTCTACCGGCGTTTCTGTCTTCGGTCCATAACACTCAACAGTTAGTCGAACATATCTTAACTCCATCACTGGTTGACTGTGAGGTGCCGTGCTTGACCGACGCCGTGAACGCCTGGAAAGTGGCTTGCCCGGACAAGGCGTTGCCCGAGAATCCATCTTCCCAGAGACAGTGGGATGAGCCGCTCTGCAGGCTGGTACGGAATAATCTTATTAATACGTCCACCAATACTGCTGAGCGCGCCCGCCTACTGGCTGTGGGTGAATGGGAGTCGGGCCTCTGGCTACAGGCTCTACCGTCACCTAACATAGGTACTATGCTGAGTGACACCACCTTCCGGATCGCTACATGCCTGCGTCTGGGTGCTCCTAGTGGAGCTCCACATCGATGTCAGTGCGGCGAAGCAGTCGACCGCCTCGGACACCATGGCCTATCATGCAGTAGAAGCGCTGGTCGGATAGCACGACATGCCAGTATTAATGACATCATCCGCCGAGCTCTTGTCACCGCCGGGGTGCCAGCTGCTTTAGAACCCAACGGCTTGGCACGTGACGATGGGAAGAGGCCAGACGGGATGACTATAATGCCTTGGAAATTGGGTAGGCCTTTGGTGTGGGATGCAACATGTGTCGACACCCTTGCGCCATCCCATCTTCTGAGTACGGCGGGCTGTGCTGGGGCGGCTGCTGCAGGTGCAGAAAATCTCAAACGGCGTAAATATAATAACCTCATCGGAGGTTATATATTTGAGCCGTTTAGGGTTGAAACACTAGGGCCATGGGGTCCGAGCGCTCATCGAGTTATTCGGGATATCAGCAAACAGCTGGTCGACTCTTCGCGTGACCAGAGGGCTGGGCTTTTCTTCGGTCAACGAATCAGCATTGCCATCCAGCGTGGCAATGCTGCCAGCGTTCTGGGCACTTTCCCCATTGACATCGATGTGGACGAATTTTTTGATGCCCTATGAGTTTTATTTCTACCCGTTTGTACATATTATTTTTTTCAGTTTGTTTATATACTTATTATGTTATAATATTTAATAGTTAAAATGTTTAAATAATTTATTGTTTCTAAGAAATACAAGACCCTAAAAGTCATGAACCATTTTTCAAGGTCACTCAAATTGTATAGACGTATGTACAATCGGCCCTCGAGGTGATTTGACGGAATTCAAAGACAAAATAACTGTATTGTCTATGACGAGTCTGTTTATTTCGTTACCTACCGGACAAATGCTGGTTTGACTGAAATAATAAATTATTCTTCAAAATATTAGAATATTGTCATTTAGTTTAATTAAGATTCTCACAATAAATTATTATTTTCAAACCGAAAATCTCGAAATGTTTGACCGATATATCTATATCTTTTCCCAGATATACCGAGACGGATATTAATATTTTTAAATTGATAAATTAACATTTTTCATCACTGCCGACTCACTACTATAGAGGAGTACGTCGCTAGAATAACATAACATAATGTAACGTAACGTAACGTAACGTAACGTAACGTAACGTAACGTAACGTAACGTAACGTAACATAACATAACATAACATAACATAACATAACATAACATAACATAACATAACATAACATAACATAACATAACATAACATAACATAACATAACATAACATAACATAACATAACATAACATAACATAACATAACATAACATAACATAACATAACATAACATAACATAACATAACATAACATAACATAACATAACATAACATAACATAACAGGAAATCCTGTCACAGATTACCAGGCCCCCCACAGACTGTTTTTTTTTTATTATAAAGTCCTTTGGAAAAAAATAAAACTACTAAAATACAATAAAATAGTTTAAAAAACTAAAAAACACGCTTTTAGCACGCACTAAAAATTAGTCACGTGACTATTTTTTCGTATTCCTGACAGCAAACCCTTTCATTTGATACCCATATCATGGGGGTGCATTTCTAATAGCCTGTCCGCCATCTTGGACGTCCGCCATTTTGGATTTAAGTCACGTGACAATTTTTTTCGTTTTCCTGACAGCAAACCCTTTCATTTGATACTCATATCTTGGGGGTGGATTTCAAACAGCCAGTCCGCCATCTTGGGGAAGCCGCCATATTGGATTTGTAATGACGTTTCTTAGCTAGTCATGTATTGTCATCAGAACTCAGAGCATATGCAAAATTTCATCCTAATCGAAGACCGGGAAGGATTCCAAGATTTTCTTACATACATAGTTACAAGTGAAGCTAATAAAAGCGTGTTAAAAAGAGAAACAAGAATGCGCGCCTATGTATCACTATGTATAACTGTCGTTAGACAGGCTTGTCGCTGTGCAGTTTTTGTTGTTGTTAGACAATTTGTCTATGAGACGTCTTGTCTCAAGTGTACAGTCAGCCTAACTGATTTACGAACATTACCGGTAACATATAAATTAATTAATTATATAGAATAAATAGCAAGGTAATTTAATGTTTTACCATTACTTACAGATAACGACATTTGTTTGCGTTCAGATCCTTGTGTAGTTGTAGTGGATTTGTCAGATAATGAGTGCTCGGGTAAGTCAATATTTTCGGCATAGTGTTCTAGACATCGATATATATGTAATGGTTCTAGATATTATAACTAGAATGTAACAACTAGAAATAAATAAATAGAGACTTATGTTCAGACACTTAAGAGTCTTTGGCCAACTAATGGACCCACGGGATCAATCAACCCAGGCACATTTTGAATAGGTCGACTGGACCCACTGCCCATTATCATTATTAGTACAGTCACGGAATAAAGCCGACATCAATTTTCCAACGGCAGAATTAAATTTCATCACAGCATATTTTGTCATTTAATTAGAAAAATGCTGTTTTTTTGGAATTGAACTATTTACATAGGTAAGTTTGTATAGAACTTTTTTGGCACGAGTCCGACTCATTGGGTCCAGTTGACCTATTCAAATGTGATTGGGTTGAGTGATCCCGCGGGTCCATTTCTAAAGAGTCCAGTTGACCAAAGACTCTGATAGCCTGTTCCTTTTTAGATTCCACACCAAAACTTTATGTCTGTCTGTTACAGTACCCTGCTAATACTAACGCCTTCTTTGGAATAGTTGTAAATAATGCTTCTAACTTCAATTACAAGTGTTTTCCTTTTTATAAAGTTTGGATACAAAAATAAATATTAAAAAAACCTTTATAGTTCCTGATAAGTCTGCAAATACTTCTTTAACATCTACTACTGGAGCGACGTCGCCTGAAGGAGATATAAACAAAGAAAGAAAACCAAAAAAAAGAAAAGAAGAAAGAACGTCTAACAAAATAAGTACAAAACTTGATATAAATAACAGTAGCAATAGTGAGTACTAACCATGTATATAGTTAGCAAGGGTTTTTTTTTCGGGTGGGAAAATCATCTAATGACATCCTCTGCTCTTGGGCGGAGCGAGAGATAATGTCAGACTTTTACTGACTAAAAACCCACTCCTGTTCCTTCTTTGCTATTTTTCCAGGGCCCCGGGGAACTCTTTCGCATCACCCATGGCCCCAGTAGGCTTCCACCCTGCTGGGCCCCTACGGTTGCTGACATCTTCTTGAGGCGCGCGTGGAACACTACGCGCCGTCGACGACTTGGGCTCGGTCGGGACGGTTACCGGACAATCGGACTGCGAGCTACCCATTGTTCGCCGTCCACAAGCCCGCGCCGACGGTGGCCGGAAATCAAGATTGGAATATGCCGGCGACTGGGGCGCGAGAGCCATTGCCTCGCGCGTGCACGTGCGGCCTCCTCCTCTGCTAGCATTACTGCTACGCAGAAGCCAAGGCCCGGCGCAAGAGATCGCTGGCGCCGATCGCCCCCACGAGGACACGGCGGTGCTCTGCCCAGGCGGGGCACACCTCTACCGTATGCTCCACCGTGTCCTCCGGGTGGTCTACACAATGGTGGCACTCGGGCGTTTCTTCCACACGAATCCGGTGCAGGAACCCCCCGAAGTTACCATGTCCGGTGAGGACCTGCGTCATGCGGAAGGTGAGGACGCCGTGTTGTCTTTCCAGCCACTCCTCAAAGAGGGGACTTACCGCCATAATTATGGCGTGCCCAGCACTGGGTTGCGACAGTCGCTGGCGCCATTCCACCATGAGAACTCTGTCCGCCATGCCGCAACTTGGCGCGGCAGCGGAGTTTCACCCAGGCGTTGTATCTCCAAGCGCAGATCGTGCATGCGTTTAAGGTACTAGGTTGGGCAGGAACCGCTTGAGGGCAGCCCCAGTCCGATCCAGTTTGGGAACCAGATGTCGGAAATGCTCCTCGAAATTCCATCGGATGTCGAGGACGAGTTCCACGTACTTTATCGTCGACTCGACGAAGATGTGAAGTCCTCCTACCGTTATTTGGGAACCCAGGGGTGGCGCGTTCCGAGGGCAGTGAAAGCACATGGCCTCGGACTTGTACAGTGCTTCGAGTCCCAACTGCTGAATCCTCTCCACGACTGTCGCAACCCCGCGTGTCACTAGTTCGACCGCCGCCTGGTACGACTCTCCCTGCGCCAGGACCAGCGTGTCGTCTGCGTGGCAGACCACGCTGACCCCGTCAGGGAGGTCGCCATGCAGCACGTAGTTGTACCCGATGTCCCACAAGGGCAGTCCTAGTACCGATCCCTGCGGAACACCATACGACATCTCTCGCCGTTTCCACTCTCCCTGGTGACTAGGGTATAGATAATGTACCTGCCTGACAGGTAGGTCTCGACAACATGATAGAGGTAGTCAGGCACCCAGTGATACCGGAGTGCCCTCCTAATGCTACTCTAGGGCAGGGAATTGAAGGCGTTAGCGATGTCCAAAGACACCACCAAGAGACATCCGCCCTGGAACATCGCATATCCCGTCGTGTGGGCTAATTAACTATGAGCGATCTATCAAGGCATGAGATCCAATTTGTCTTTGCAATTCTTTATACTTAATTTTACTTCTTTTCCTTGTTCACGTCATCACGCGTGAAAGGCTGGACCAATTTCGCTAATTCTTTTTTGTTGTATTTTATAAGAAAAAGGTTGTTATGAAAGGAAAAAATTAAGAAAGTTGCGCAGAAAGTTACAAAATGTTATCTTTGCGCCTTAGACAATTCATAGCTAAGACGGGACAATGTCTGTCGGGTCAACTAGTTGTATTAAAATTTATATTTAGGCCATTATCATCGTCATCATCATTTCAGCCGAAAGACGTCCACTGCTGGACATAGGCCTCTCCCAAGTGTCGCCACAATGAATTATCCTGTGCATCTCGCATCCATCGGACTCCCGCAACCGTTACCAAGGCCATTATAATTTAGGTATTTTCAAGGCTAGAGTGACTAGGCTCCTAATAAATTAGTGCGCCTCACCATCAACGATTGCATCACTGTTTACCATCAGTCAAGCACTAGTTTAAGTTATTAAAAAAAATAATTAAAGTATATATTTTGTTTTCAGAACTTACCGAACCAAGTGAGCCTTCTCAAAGAAAAGTGTTAGTATACGTGATACCATCCGTGGTTGTGATGTGTGTTATAATATTTGTGGTCTATATAAGGGTTAAAAAACGATATCATCGGAATTCGCAGCCAGAAGGAACAATAGAATTGAATACCTATGTGAGTATTACACTACAATATTGCTATAGGATGGTTCGGGTGACAGCTGTCGGATTTATAAAATATAGCTCCCTATCCTTTTCTCTCATCTTAAAGATGCATATTTTCGTCTTGCTGTCATCCTACCCATGCTATGTAAAAAAGACCTTAGGTCAAAAAACTTTTCGTGAACAGAAGGTCCAAGCAATTGACCATGTGTGACTCAACATCCGGCACCCTTGTAGCCCCCTGGACCAGCTGGGTAAGATTTAACGCTAGCGCTAGCTTCCGCGTCTTTCGCCCAGCATGGTCTGTGCACTGGTATGGGGAGAGCCACTCCTGATGGTGGGCATTGAAATCCCCCAGTCAGTATCACCAATTGGGCAGAAGGGTACCGCTGCTGAGCCACATCCGCCGCCTCACTAAGGTGCTGTGTGAGCCTGGTTGTCTCCTGATCACCGCTGTGCGAACGGTAGACACAAGCATCGACAATTTGATCTATGCCAGTGTCCACCAAAGCCCAAAGCGTAGAGTACCTGGAGTCCTCAAGATTGCGGAGACGCCGATAACAGATGTCGTCCCGGGCATACTTTTTTTTTTTTTTTAATTGTTATAAACCAGCGCTGTTAACACCCGCGCGTTGTTTAAAATGGTGCTCCAGGGTAAACCCTGGGTAAGATAAGTACGACACGTCTGATGGACTACTGATCTGCGTCTCCGAAAGAAAAAAAAAAGAGCAGGTTTCTCAGTCTCCAGATGGTGGTGGACTGCAACGAGATTGGAGTGCAGTCCTCTGATATTACTGAGGTGCACTTTAAGAGAGAGGGAGTGCTGCCGCTGTTTTACTGTTCTCTTTTTAATCCTTGTCATTTTGTGTGATAAGAGTGAATGAAGGAGAGGAGAAGGAAGTGAGATGGGGTTTCACGCTGCTATCCCTCAGGTAAGCACTGATAGGACGGCATCATTGGGGTACTAGTCTGGAGACTGCGGTGACGCCCGAGCCCCCCCGGGAGTGTCCATCGGGCCCTCTCTTCTGGTCGCCAACCAGCACGATGGCGCATCCCGGGATTTTTCGACAGTTGGCGGGGCAGCCTTTCGTGTGTGACTGGCACTTTACTTGGGCCCCCAACTACCTGCGGTCGGCTAGCGGCGCACCGTGCCTCGGTTCCCGCTACCCTCCGCGACTAGTCTCCCGATACCTCCACACCAGTGTGGGCCTGGTCGGTCTGCCTGCTATGGAACCACCACTTCGACCCAACTCCTCTAAATTGGCTACACTGAGCATCGTATCAGAACACGGCTAGGCCGCTTGGCGGTACGTCTTTGCCCAGTGGGTGGTCGCAAGCCATCGGTCGAAACCTACCACCAGTAAGTGTCACCTGATTAGCACCACCCGGGGATCACGTGTAGGGACTTACAATGGGTATTCTCCTACGGACGCGGGTGACTCAGCCCCCAAGGGTGATGGCATCAAGATTTTAATGTTTTATTTTCTGTGGTTAACTTATTTATTTGCTTATTTGTGTTGTGTTAGTGTTTCAGTGTTTTCTAACAATATTTTTCCCAGTTCATTTTCAGTGCTTTCAAGTATTAATGTGAGCTGAGCCATTATCTCTTTCATTTCTGAGACTAATATCATGTCAGACACAATTCCGTCAACACTCATTGGCAATTTATAGGGAGGCAGACAGTATGTGGGAATCAAGTAAGTCAGCCGAATTTTGAACAGAAGATCGACGCATCAACGCTTTATTATGTTCTACACCTTTAGTACCTACTAATGGTTGTTCTCCACTCAAACGTCACAGGGACTGTAGTCACCGCCAAAATTGATCGTTCAAACGTTTCAAATTTTTATGATCCATCTATTCCTGTCTCTGGTGGTGTGAAGGGCTTTGTATATCTTGGAGTCAAGAGCGATGTGCAACCAACGTATTGAGCTGCGACCACGAGGCCTTTTTTCCATCTACTTTACCGGTAACGATGAGCCTTCCGAGGTTTCCACCATATTTCCTTGCAATGTGACCGAAGTATTGCAGAATGTTGCGAAGACACTCGGACGACAACGGCGAGGAGATTTTTAGTTCTCGCAGTATGGATACGTTGGTCCGAAATGCTGTCTAAATGATACGCGGAGCATATTTCTCCAGCACTACATCTTAAAGGCGTCAATGCGATCTGCAGCTTTCAGCGTCCAAGTCTCAGCGCCATGTGAAAAGATCGAGAAGACCAGTTTGGTTTTGGTCTTTACGGAGATTCCTCCAGACTTTGTATAGCTGAGACATGGCGCTCTTAGCCATGCCAATTCTTCTGCGGACTTCCTTCTCGCATAAGCCATCGTTACTACATCCCAGGTAAATAAAGTTGTCTGTTATTTCTAGGTCCAACGAGCCAATGAGCTCCAATATTTCCATTCCTGCTCGAATCTTCGCAGCCTGAGAAGTACATGGTGTTTCCTGTCACAGTGGTGAAGTAGCCATTATCAAGCATGTGTTTCACTGACGCTTCCTAGTATGGAAATACTGTGTGATTCCATTTCCTTCTCTACGATGGTTAGTTTGCCCGCCATTAATAGACCTCGGACGTTCCATGCGCCAATACGATGACATGGTAGTATTGAGGTCTTCTCGCTCTTAGATGTTGTTGCACCGACAGTAATAGGTAGCTCTTCCTTCTGAAGCTTTCCGGTACACCTCAGGGGAAGCTTCGGTCGCCAATTTCAGACCATCCAGCCCGGGTACGCGCTGATGGTTAATCGGGTCGCCCAACATAATATCTCTCTCTCTGTTTTTGATTCCATATGGGGTTTTCAAGGGAAGATAATCGTAGTGGGTTCCCACGTCCTTCTACGTCAGTCTTTTAGAGACACGATCACTGGTTACCAATCCGAAGACGCTAAGTCCTCTCGGGGTTGTCGGGTTAGTTACCGCGCCGCCCGATACTCGACGTTGACTGTTTTGCGGTATGGTTAGGTGTCCTCCATACAAACCCTCCTTTTTTTTCATTCACTGAGGCATAGCTCCTGCTACTCCCAGCGTGGGTCTGCGTGCTGCTCAGGCGAACACTCCCGTGTACATTTCCCGCCTGCATCACACCCTTGGGAAACGTGCACCATAAGACGAATTTCGCACTGAAGCGCTCTCGCACCCTTTGAAATGCATAGTTTCTACGTTGGAACTCTTTAATATGAAAAAACGTTTTTTTATTAGCTTTCATGGTTATAAGTCAGTACTTATAACCATGAAAGCTAATAAAAATACGTGTTTTGTATTTTCTGTAATATCGCAGTCGATATTACAGAAAATACAAAACACAAGGAAACCAATAAATAATCACCGAAATGAAATTCACGCCTTGCCGCTCGATTCTGGTAATCTCCGGGCACATCCGCCGCAGATGACCCATTCGCTGACATTTGCTGCATGCAAACTTTCGATAACGGCAATTAGCGTACTGGTGGTTCGTAGCTCCACATGCCGCACACGCACTCGCACCTTCCGATGTCTCCACGCTGGCAGACCACGCGCGGCCTGGAGTCGCCGCCACTGCCGGTCCCGCTCTACCACCGCCGACTCGACGCCCGCGTCCGCGCCCCGTGCGGCGCGTGCCCGACGTTAGTGCGTGTACTGGGCAAGCACTACTTGCTTCCGCTGCAGTTGTCGATCCCTCGACCACTGCAGCATCCCTCTCCGCCGCCTCCAAAGAACAAGCCAATTTGATCGCCTCCGCAAAAGTCATTGCATCGTTCTCTGCGAATAAACGTTGCCGAATAGTGTCGCTTCGTAGACCGCACACAAACTGATCGTGCAAGTTTTCATTCAAGTTTGCGTTAAATTTACAATTGCGTGATAATTTTTTTTAGTTCAGCAACATAAGCCACGACATCCTCCGTAGTACTTTGTCGTTTTTGCATAAAACCAAAGAGATACAATAGAGCGGCTATCAGAACAAATGTCTTAGAAAAACTGTCATTCTATGTCTCAGTGACACCATCTGGCTTTGAATAGCAAACACGCGAATTGAATTTGTCAAAATTTATAATTATTTAACTATCGCTCGGTAGGTGGCCAGGGGCCTTGCCATGATAATGTTTAAATGTCAGTCGTACGAGTGAAAAAGAGTGATGGAGCTATACAACCTATCCCATCCCTTTAACAGTTCGGTTTAGGTCGTAAAATGGATCACGTTATGAGCTCGTGGTAGAACCCTAGTGTGTGATAAAGGTAAGGTTAAGCTTTTCAGCAATAGATGGCGTTATCACAAAATCAGCAAATGTTCTCTAGAACCAAAGACATTAAATATATACTACCAATAGACAGGACATAGCGAACAAAATCGTGCTCCGATACTTATTACCTAGTGGTCATAAGTCGCTCAGTCTAGTATGACGCCCCTACACGTGAAGTCGTGTTTGTATCCGCTCTATGCATTAAAAGAAAATCATTTTCTGAGAAAATATGCCGAACTGCGCATTACGCTATTGCAAATCTTGTTATGATAAAATGACTGGACCTAAGTTCGGTTTATTTTCGTAAATATTTTTGGTATTTACGAAGTAATTAATTATAATTCAATAATTTTTATAAATAGTTCTAGAACATTTGCTGATTTTGTGATAATGCCATCTATTGCTGAAAAGCTTAACCTTACCTTTATCACACACTGACCCTCTACCACGAGCTCATAATGTGATCCATTTTACGACCTAAACCGAACTGTTAAAGGAATGGTGTATAGCTCAATCACTCACTACAAAAAGCCATAATGAAAAACAGGAGAAAAAAGTTAGTAAAATCTGTATTATAAGCGAAAATAAATATAATAAAATACGTACAATTGCAGAAAATAAGTTTGAAAATTGTGAATTATGTCATTACCTAACACCGTACTCGGGAATAAATAATATGTTTCGCGATTTGGAACCAAAGCTAAAAAAATTTACCATGGATGACTTCTGTATTATCTTAATTGGTGAAACAGACTTCAAATCTACTAAGGAATATCCCAGCATCATTCTCTACATAAGAAAAATACTCGAAAAAATTCAACACACAAATGTTATTCTCTGCATGCCAACTTATAGTAAATGTATAAGTAATGTTACTTTGTATAACATGAGAGTAGAAAATTTTAATAATCTGCTATACCAAGACATTTTAGCATACGAACATGCCTATTTTATTGACTCAAATAAGAACCTTACGTGGGACTACAAAATGTACAGACAAAAGACAGGATCAGTAAATAATTACGGCATGCACATAATTTTCCAAGACATCGCCACACTTGTGAACTATATACGTGAAAATACCTCTGCGAATACAGAAAGCGAGAAAAATAACAATATGGATGAACAGCAAGCGACAGAGCAGTTTTTTCGATTATAATTACCTAAACGTGATACATCAAAACATTGCGGGTTTACTGAACAAGAGTAGTGAACTAATTGTATGTCTTGAAGAGATGGCAGAAAAAAATACCGAAAGTGACATAATCTGTTTATCAGAACACTTCATGATAGCTGGCCATGAACAGTTATTACATATTTCTAATTACACTTTGGCGGCATGCTACTCCAGAAAGGACAGTAAGAGAGGTGGCACATGTATCCTTGCAAAGAAGGGTCACCAGTTTAAAGAGCTTCAAGATATAGCAAAATTGTCTATTAATGGAATTTTCGAATGTTGCGCTATTGATCTGCCTATGTATAATACAATTATTGTTTGTGTGTATAGAGTACCAAAGTCCAATAACTTACCTGTATTTTTTGAGCAATTAGAGAAAGTTTTATCTACTATTTGTAACAGAAATTTAAAAAAAAATGTCGTAATTGCAGGTGACTATAATATCGACTGTCTTAAACGTAGTAATACTCTGATAGATCTAGAATGTTTACTTTTAAGTTATAATTTAAAATTAGAAATAAATCAGCCAACTCGACTGCGCAAAATTATCTATGCAAAATTATCTATGCAAGCGGCACTTGCATAGATAATTTTGCACATAATGTGGGAAAAAAGTGTAAATCTGATGTGATTGACTTCGGCCTGTCAGACCACACAGCGCAAGTACTAAAATTACCGGTTAATAAAAAAATCTTAATAAGTTATTGGCGAACAAATAGACGAGATTATAGTAAAGAAAATATGCAAAAATTCAAAAATTATATAAAAACTTTTTCTTTCTCTGAAATCTATAATACAAATAATCCTAGTACAGCATACAGTGCATTTTTTGAATCTTTCATGATGCTGTATAACTTATGCTTTCCTTTCCAAAACGTTACAATAAGAACCAAAGTAAAGCCTCGGTGGGTATCACGTGGCATTAAAATCTGTAGTAAAAAAAAGAGAGAGCTTATGTGGAACTATAGGTTAAATCGTAATGAAGTAAATAAAACTAAATTAAAAAAATACTCTAAACTATATAAAAACATAATTAATTTAACGCAACGTGCACAAAACAATCATAAAATAAAATCGTCTTCTAATAAATCTAAAGCCACATGGGCGATCATAAATAGGTCTAAACTGAATTTACCAAAGGATAGTATCACTTCCATAGAAATAAATCACAAAACTATAAGCAAGCCACGCGAAATTGCGAATGCTTTTAACAATTTTTTTATAGAAAAAATAGAACCAATACCAGACGCTGGTAAGGATGTAACCGTAAATATACCTAAATCAAGCCAATCTATATTTATGGCACCAAGTACTCCATATGACATACTTCAAATTATAAGATCGCTTAAAAATACTACAAGTGTTGGGTATGATGGGATCTCTACTAAAGTCCTTAAGTATATCGCTTATTATATCTGTGACCACCTAAGCCATATTATTAATATGTGTATTACCACTGGATCATACCCGGAAGGTCTAAAAACTTCGATCATTAAACCCATCTTCAAAAAAGACAACAAGCGGAGTATGAACTGTTACAGACCTATTGCACTTATTCCTATAATTTCAAAAATTTTTGAGAAGTACATATATAATCAAATTTATAACTATTTGGAAAAGTTCAATATTCTTTCAGAAAAGCAGAAAGGTTTCCGCAAAAATAAAACAATAAACATGGCTGTTTTTGATTTTATAAATAATGTCATGGGCAATGTGGATAAGAGGACGCCGGTATGTACCATTTACTGTGATATGACCCAGGCTTTCGATTATGTTAATCATAACATTCTCCTTCGTAAACTGGAAGCTTATGGCATTAGAGGCAATATTTTAAATCTTATAGAATCATATCTGAAGGATCGTAAACAATATACAGAAATATCTAAAGTCAACATTAATACCAAAAAAGAAGAAACTTATTCTTCAAAAAAACGTATAGTTAAATATGGAGTCCCACAAGGGAGCGTATTGGGTCCTTTATTATTCATAATCTATATAAATGACTTGCCATTAGTAACTAATTATCCAGTGTCACTTTTTGCCGATGACAGTACAGTCACTATTAATTGTATAAATAAAGATACGTATGAACAGGAAATTAATAATACAATCAGTTCAATAATTAACTGGCTAGATAACAATAATTTAAAGATCAATCTTGAGAAAACAAAAATTATGTTCTTCAGTCAACGTTTAGAAGCACCAAATGTTAATGTTCAACACAAATCAACTGTAATTAAAAAGGTAGATACAGCTAAGTTCTTAGGTCTAACCATTGACAATCGTCTGAACTGGAAAGCATATACAGAAGAATTAAATAAAAAAATATGTTCTTCTGCCTATGCTCTCTATAAACTAAAACCTATTATAAGTACCAATGCGCTTATAACAGCCTACCATGGTATAGTCGGCTCGATATTGAGGTTTGGAGTTTTATTTTGGGGAAACTCTACTAATAGAGAAATTATTTTTAAGTCACAAAAAAGATGTATTAGGGCTATGTTTGGTTTGAAAATAACTGATAGTTGCAAACAGTATTTTATAAAGTATAATATTTTAAGTCTGCCGTCCTTATTTATTTATGAAATAGCTAATTTTGTACGAACCAATCCCAACCTATTCAAGAAACTATCAGACGTATCTATTCGTAATCGACGGGATAATAATAAATTATGCGTACCAAGGTCAACCACGGCATTGATGCGCAAAAGTATTTTTTGTTTAGCACCAATGATCTATAATAAAATCTCAAAACCTATTAGACAAATGCCTACTGCTCTATTTAAAATACATTTAAAAAAATATCTTGTAAATAAATGCTATTATACCTGTTGATATACTAAGTAATTGATACGTTTAATTTTAGTAAGCAACTCTATTATCATAGATTAATATCACTGCGTTTTACTCTGGTAACACTGTTCGCTCTCTGTTTTTTTTTGGTTTCCGTACATGCACTGCTGTAAATCTGTTAACAATAGAATCAAGTAATAAAACTAGTACAACGTATTATTTCTCGTTTTATTACATCAGGTTATGGGCCCAGACCGTAATCCTGCTTGTAGTAAAAGTGTAAAGTAGTGATCAAAAGAAATTAGGTCGCCGGTCAAAAAGTGACACGACCTAACCTTAAACACCGCGTGGCAAGGCGCGTTCTGAAAAGAAAAATCCGATATTTTTGGCGAATCCGTATACATCCAGTATAAAATGTCAACGAACAGCAATACAATGACGCTTATTGAAAAACTAGTTGGACGTGATAACTATAATACTTGGAAATTCTCTGTTCAGACGTATCTTCAGCACGAGGACTTGTGGTGTTGTATTGAAAACAATGACGGTGTGAACCCGAAGTTGGACCTTAAAGCGAAGGCAAAAATAATATTATTAGTTGACCCGACAAATTACATTCACATACAGGAAGCAAAAACAGCCAAAGAAGTTTGGATAAATTTGGAAAAGGCTTTTGACGACAGAGGGTTAACTCGCCGTGTTGGATTATTAAAAGATCTAATCACAACAACATTGGAAAATTGCCAAAACATCGAAGACTATGTGAATAAAATTATGACAACAGCACATAAATTAAGAAACATTTCGTTCAACGTCAACGATGAATGGCTTGGAACCCTACTCTTGGCTGGGTTACCTGAAACCTACAAGCCTATGATAATGGCTCTTGAAAGCTCAGGAGTGCCCATTACAGCAGATTCAATTAAAACAAAGCTTTTACAAGAGATAAAATCCACAGAGTCCATAGCGCTGTATGCAAACAATAAAAAGCAAAAGGCAAAACCTGAAAACATACAAAAAGTTAACAAAGGTCCACGTTGTTTTATATGTAACAAGTATGGTCACATCAGTAAGCAGTGTAAAGCAAAAAAGAAAAACCACATAGGAAATAAAGACTCGGGAAAAGAAAGTGGATATGTCGCAGTTTTCTCGGCAACAGCAAATAATGACAGTGATAGTTGGTTTATTGATTCAGGAGCATCCATGCACATGACTATGAAGCAGGACTGGCTATATGATGAGTCATCACCCCCGATCACAAGCATCCGTATTGCAAATGATAAAATGCTCAGTGTCAAAAGTTGTGGTAAAATTGATTTGAATGTAACAAATAACAATGGAGAAACACAGAAAGTTCAAGTTACCAATGTCTTATTTGTACCGGAGTTAGCAAGCAATCTTCTTTCAGTAAGTCAACTTATAAAACATGGATGTTCAGTACAGTTTCAAAATGATGGCTGTAAAATATTTAACAAATTTAAAGAAGAAGTTGCAACTTGCAAGCAAGTGAATAACATGTACAGGCTCAATGTGAAGAGCATTGTAGCATACACGTGCAAGACGAGTGATAATGATCACTACTTATGGCATCAACGGATGGCACATCTCAACTTGTCAGATTTGAACAAGCTCACCAAATGTACAGAAGGAATAAAGCTAAATGAAACCAGAATCAATATGACGTGTGAATATTGTCAGCAAGGAAAACAGTCAAGACTGCCGTTTCCAAAAGATGGTTCCAGAGCAAAGAAACCACTCGAACTTATACATTCAGATGTCTGTGGGCCCTTAGAAGTAAAGTCAGTTGGTGGAGCACAATATTTCCTTACCTTTGTAGATGATTATACGAGGAAAGTATTTGTTTATTTTCTAAATTAAATATTATTGGGCAGAAGCAGTGGCCACAGCAGCTCATCTGACTAACAGATGTCCAACAAGATCAATTTCATATGTCACCCCTGAGGAGCTATGGTCGGGGAAGAAGCCGAATTTGAAATATATCAGGATTTTTGGATGTGAGGCCATGGTACACACACCAGACTGCAAACGTAAGAAGCTTGATCCTAAGGCAAGTAAAATGATATTTGTTGGCTATTCTGATACAACAAAAGGGTATCGCTTATTAGATACAAAAACAAGAAAAATTATTGTCAGTAGAGATGTTTTATTTTTTGAAAATTCTATACAAAGAAAGTTTTCCATGGTACCATTATCAGAAAATATAAATAATGAAAGCACTGAACGGTTAGACAAAAGCATAGAATCAGAAAGCTCAGAATCTCAGGTTAGTCAGAAACCAAATGAATCAAACCAGTCTATACAATCAATATCAGATGATGAATCTTTCTATTCAGATGATGAATCCATATATGTACCTGAAAAAGAAATTTCTGAAATTCAAATTAATAATATAACAACTAGATCTAAAAGTAGGAAATTAAAACATGAAACTAATACTTACCTTTGTTATGGTGGAGACCAGCAACTGGATGACACACCGAAGACTTACCGAGAAGCCATGTTATCTTCAGATAAATGGAATAAGTCAATACAAGAGGAGCTAAAAGCACATGAAATCAATGAAACATGGGAGTTGGTGAAGAAACCAGATGGAGTAAAATTGATTGGATGTAAGTGGGTTTTCCGTATTAAAAATGATTCATCAGGATCCCTTTACAAATCAAGACTCTGTGCTATGGGATGTTCTCAGAGACATCAAGTTGATTATTCAGAAACATTCTCACCAACTGTCAGATACGACTCTATAAGAGTATTGCTTTCAAAAGTGTGTCAAGATAATTTGAATATGATACAGTTCGATGTGAAAACTGCCTTTCTTTACGGAAATATAACAGAAAATATATATATGTCTCCACCTGAAGGTTTAAATAGTCCAGAAGGTTATGTTTGTAAACTTAAAAAATCATTGTATGGCCTAAAACAAGCACCCAGGTGCTGGAACAGAAAGTTTGATTCAGTTTTAAAGAAATTTGGTTTCACAAATAGTCATTCAGATAAGTGTGTGTACATTGGCGAGCTTAATGGTACTAAAGTATATTTGATACTCTATGTTGATGACGGACTGGTAATTTCGAAAAACCAAACAGTATTGAATAAAGTAATTGATGATTTAAAAGAAAATTTTGAAATAAAAGTATGTCAACCAAAGAATTTTGTTGGGCTTGAAATAGAAAGGGGAAAGAACTATATATTCTTACATCAATCCAAATACATAGATAAAATATTACTTAAATTTAATATGAGTAATGCAAAAGGCAACAGCATACCTGTTGATCCAAATGTCAAGTTAGAAAAGGGCAAAACGGTAAATAGGAAAATACCCTACAGAGAAGCTGTTGGATCTTTGATGCATTTAGCAATTGTCAGTCGGCCCGACATTATGTATGGTGTTAGCCTATTGAGTCGCTTCCTTGATTGCTATAATGACAGTCACTGGAATGCTGTTAAAAGGATTATTAAGTATTTAAAAGAAACAAAATGTTATGGTCTCTACTACTCACCTAAAACGGAAAATATAATTGAATGCTTCAGTGATGCAGACTATGCCAATGACACTGACACGAGACGGTCAATGACAGGGTATGTGTTTATAAAAAATGGTGCTGCAATAACATGGGCCAGTCAGCGTCAGCAAAGTGTTGCACTGTCAACTACCGAAGCAGAATTCATGGCTGCATGCAGTGCAACTAAGGAGGTGATTTGGTTAAAAAGGCTTTTGTTAGACATAGGTGAATGTAGTCAAAAATCCAATATCATATCGGAATTCTTAAATGAACGCAATTAATTAAATATATTTCTGTAATTACGACATTTTCACAATTTGAGCCTTAAATCTGCAAAACCTAATCTGTATTTTTGTGTGTTTTTCCCCTCTTTTTTAATTAAGTATTACGATGAAAATTGTTATTGTTTGTTGTCTAGACTCAAATCTTTTATGGTTTATCCTAAACCAAATATGTTGTTTTTGTACGCCATAAATGGCAAAACATGCAGATCTTGCTGTTAATTTAAGACCTTGCACATATTATTATTATGATGTATACTCATGTTTTACAATAAAAATATATTCTATTCTATTCTATTCTACTCTTTTTCTCTCGTACGACTGACATTTTAACATTATCATGGTACGGGCCCTGGCCATCTACCGAGCGATAGTTAAATAATTATAAATTTTGACAAATTTAATTCGCGTGTTTGCTATTCAAAGCCAGATGGCGTCACTGAGACATAGGATGACAGTTTTTCTAAGACATTTGTTCTGATAGCCGCTCTATTGTATCTCTTTAAATCTCTTTGTCTAGAACTATTTATAAAAATAATTGAATTTCAATTAATTACTTCGTAAATACCAAAAATATTTACGAAAATAAACCGAAGTTAGGTTCAGTCATTTTATCATAACAAGATTTGCAATAGCGTAATGCGCAGTTCGGCATATTTTCTCAGAAAATGATTTTCTTTTAATGCATAGAGCGGATACAAACACGACTTGACGTGTAGGGGCGTCATTCTAGACTGAGCGACTTATGACCACTAGGTAATAAGTATCAGATCACGATTTTGTTCGCTATGTCCTGTCTATTGGTAGTACCTATATATTTAATGTCTTTGCATAAAACGATATCTTTCCGCTAACAAGATGGCGCCGGTTGTAAATGTTGACTCATAAGTTTGCAGGCTTCTTTGTATGACAATTCCGTCGGCTTCTTGGGACTGGCGAGATTGACGAGTAATTCATATGCTTCGTCCCCCATGTTCGCAATCAGAGTTGGTAACCTTAACTCGTCCTCCAAAGTGGAGGATTCACTAAAAAGGACATGTCGAGTCTGTCCACATACGACGACCACAATCTCGACCGCACGTCAAATTCTTTGATCCGTCCCACCGACATCGTAACTTTTAAGCGGAGTTTCTGTTTATCATGCACACAACATTGACATATATAGAAATCATTGGCACAGAACAATACGTTTACCACGTCCTGTTTTCCTCGTCGTCAATATAATGTTTTTGAGCGCAAGGAAAAAGCAGCCGGTTCGTAACAGGATTTATTTACAAGGTGACACCAAAAGTCAAACCCACTACAGATAATAGTTAGTTACTCTACTAATAAGTAGGTACTACACTACAGTTTGACATTAAAGTTATGGGTCTGTAGTTTCCTACTTCTTACTTGTCATCTTCTTAATGAACTATTTCAAACTTGATCCGTGTTGCAAAAATATTTTCGATGGTTTTTTTTTTAGGTGGGAAAATCATCTAATGACAAATCTCGCTCTTGGGCGGAGCGAGAGATAGTGTCAGACTTTTACTGACTAAAAAGCCAATCCTGTTCCTTCTTTGCCTTCGTCCCAGGGCCCCGGGTTTCACTTTCACACTACCCGTGGCCCCAGTAGGCTTCGACCCTGCTGGGCCCCTACGATTTGCTGACATCTCCCTGAGGCGCGCGTGGAACAGTATGCGCCGTCGACGACTTGGGCTCGGTCCGGATTGTTACCGGACGGTCGGACGGCGAGCAATGGGTGGCTCGCCGTCCGACCGTCCGGTAACCGAAGTCGGGATCGGAATCCCGGCGGCGGTTGGGTCGTGAGGACCGTTGTCTCACGCGATCGGCCGCCTCCTTTGCTAGCATTACTGCTTCGCAGAAGGAGGCGACCGCCTGCCACTCCTCCTCGCACCGGACCATGGCCTGTACCAAGGCCCGGCGCGAGAGATCGCCGCCGCCGATCGCCCCCACGAGGACACGGCGTTGCTCTGCCTAAGCGGGGCACACCTCCACCGTGTCCTCCGGGCGGTCCAAACAGTGGCGACACCCGGGCGTCGCTTTCACACGAATCCGGTGCAGGAACTTCCCGAACTTACCGTGTTCGGTGAGAACCTTTGTCATGCGGAAGGTGAGGACGCCGTGAGGTCTTTCCAACCACGCCTCAAAGAGAGGACTTACCGCCATAATTGTGGCGTGCTCAATTTTCGATGGTTGAAGTTTTATTATAAAAAGAATCCACAGCTCTTGTAGGATTTCTGTTGAGTTCACACTCTAGAGCTTTTGGCAACGTAACAATAACGTTTACCATCCCTTTGTACATGTATTGCAAATTCTAATTCGAATTTTAAAATATAAATAGGTAGGAATACATATTAATAAATATACATCTATGTTTTTCAGGCCACCGCAAACGAAGTTTTATATGCAGATCTCAGCTTGGAGCATGGAAAAAATCCACCACCAAGACGTGACGAGTCACCATATGCTCAAATTATTGGGGTGATGAAACCAGTTCCTAGTTGCGAGTTAAGAAATAAATAGATGACAAATGCGCGACGACATGCTGCGGTCGGATTGGACAAGACATCGATATTCTCCAGCAGTCGGTCGCTAATTCCGACAGTGCTGAGCAGCCGCTTTGCGTACTACATTACTGACAGTCAGGCGCACCCAGTCAGACTGCAAGCCGACCAGAACATAGTTGGGAAACAGTTGAAATACTCTACGGATTTATTAATAAATTAAATAAATGCGATTATGTTTTATTTGCCTTATACATAAACAGTCTCTTAAATGTTCTCCACCACGATACAAATAAAAATAAGCCTTTTATTTCATTCCCTTAGTAATAATACATTCCAATTACCAATTAGCAATACAATACAATTGATTATAGTTGATAATATAAATGAATTCTATTAATTAATTATTTATTGAAACATGCACTTATAATTTGTAACCTGTCTTGCTGTGAGGATGGAAGGTGGACAAAGAGAGTAAGAAGGTGGAGAGGGCCCAGCACCGGCAAGCGACGTGTGGGCCGCCCGCTTAAGCGCTAGGCGGATGACATCCGTGCTGTCGCCGGTGAGAGCTGGATGAGGGAAGCTCAAGACAAAGAAAAATGGTGTCTGGAGGAGGCCTTTACCCTCACCAGGATACAAATGAAAAAATAAAAAATTAGGTAAATTTCATTTACGTTACATATACCTGCATCACTTCACAATGTTCCCCACTGCTTGGTTTATAATAAACAAATTAAACCGATTGTCTGGTTTAATTTGTTTATTATAAACCTAGTAAGGACTCATTTGAACCTTAAACCTAGAAAATCATTATTTTTAGGGTTCCGCACCTCAAAAGGAAAAAAACGGAACCCATATAGGATCACTTTGTTGTCCGTCCGTCTGTCTGTCTGTCAAGACCCTTTATCTCGGGAACGCGTGGACATATCGAGTTGAAATTAAAATCATATACTTAGGTTTGCGGTCCCTTTAGTTGTGAAAAAATCAAACTCCTAAGTTAACGAAAAAAAATATAGATAATATCTATCTATTTATGTGTGGTTTCCGCACTTAGTCCTGTGTGGACCATTGTACGTGGGCCATAGCGGCCACAATCTTAGGTGGGCTTATTCCAACCAGTCCACCTCTCTCCAAAAACAGATAAGGCCTCTTAGGTTTTTCAGGGCATCAATAAGGGAGTTCGGGAATCCTAAGGTTCGTGTGCGTATTTCAGTGACACCTGTGCAGTCCAGGAGCACATGTGCAATCGTCTCCTCCCCCTCCAAACATGCTCTGCACAGGGGACTGTCTGTGATGCCTATCGTGTGAAGGTGTTTATTCAGTGTGCAGTGTCCGGTGATGGTACCCGTCACCAGGCGCAGGCCGCCTCTGTAGTAATATAGATAATAATATAGATAGGCCGTTTATGTCGCAAACAACGTATATTTCGACACTCAAGGGAACTTCCCGTTGACCCGGAATTAAAATTTTGCTTAAAGCAAGGTCTTATAACACAAGTATAGGAATAAATCTGAAAACAGAAAATTTGTCACATTTTTTTTTTTGTGAATTGGTAAAAACTTCGAGACTCCAATCAGGAATTGAACTCTTTACATAGGTAAGTTTATATAGAACCCTCAGGGCGCGAGTCCGACTCGCACATTCCCAGTTTTTTTTTTATTCTATCCTTCTATATTTTGGCTAGCCTGCCCTAGCCTAGAATAATTTCTAGTGGTTAGTGGCCCTGACTGCTAATCCGGAGATCGTAGGTTCGATTTCCATCCAAGACAAATGTTTGTGTGATGATCACAATCATTTGTTCTGTGTCTGGGTGTAATTTATCTGTAAATGTATGTATTTAAAAATATATAAATACGTTTATCAGTTGTCTAGTACTCATAGTACCAGCTCTGCTTAGTTTGGGACTAGATGGCATTGTGTGAATATTGTGCAATATTATATTACTAGCTGTTGCCCGCGACTTCGTCTGCGTTAAGTTCGTAAAACTGTACAATCATTCTGTGCTTGCAATTCATTCTGAAAGCATCGTAATTATTTATTGTACTTTCACATAAAACTGTTAAAGGTAAAAACGCAAATTACGTTCAGGATACATGCATGTTATGTACTCGTCCAGATCCAGATGTATGAACGTCAATGAATAGAAAGAGTATGTAAGGGTCGTAGCAGTTGGCATTTCTGCCTACCCCAAGGGAAAAGGCACTAGTTTATGTATGTTTCTGGTTTATGTTCTGGTAAAACAACATTGTCACAGTGAGCACGTCACAATCGCAGCGGTAATGCCTGTCTTTGAGGAGTGGCTACAGAGGCGTCACGGCATCCTCTCTTTGTGCAGGACTCACCGGATGTGGGTGTTTCGGGAGGTATCTGTATCGAATTCAGCGAAAAGAAACACTCGAGTCTCACCATTTTGCGGATCGCCCGGAGAATACGATGGAACTTACGGTGGAAGTCAGTCCCGCTTGGTAGGAGCGCCGGCGCCGCCGTGTCCTCATGGAGGCGATTAGTGGAAAAAATGCCAACCAGTAGCCTCCTTCAGTGAAGCACTACGATCGAAGAAGGTGGCTGAAACTATGAAGGATGATGAGGGAAGTGATGCTCCAGGTGTTGAAAGCCGCAGGGCGATTGCGGTGGAGCCGTCCGGTCATCTGGTCAAAGCAATCCTGAATCGATGGCGCGTAGTAATCTACGCGCGACTCATAATGATGTCAGCAAATGGATAGGGCCCTCTAGGGCCAATGTCTGCTAAGGCTGCGAGATTGTTCGAAAGAGTTACCTCCTGTAAATTTTTCGCCTCAATAATGTTTCACTGAAGAGTTTAAGCCGTCAGACAGTTTTGGTAGAGGTAAACGAAGGAACATAATCGGGACACCGACCTTCAGCTGGATAACGTTTGCACTGATGGTGCAAAGCCAAAAAGCCAGTGAATCCAAAAATTACCATCATCATCAACTATCTTCCTCCACAACAGTACTTATGAAGAATTTGCGAGAGCATGCTTGAATTGATTGTTGCAGCTTGATCATTTGGGGCGTAAAAATTACTTGTTCATTTACCTAGGATTTTTTGGTGTGTATTTGACTGACGTCCTCGTATATCAGACAAATGTTATTCCATAGTGGGAACTACCCTATGAAGAGTCTCCAACTTTTGAATGAATTTCGGTGAAATCTTGAACGCGTGTGTCCCTGTCCAATCGAACTCGCATATTGATGGCCAAACCGAGAGGTCACTGACGCCGATTGCCTCTATGAAGACACGGCGGTTCACCCAAGCAGGATAGACCTCCACCGCATGCTACAACGAGTCCTCCGGGCGATTTGTAAAATGGTAATATCAGGGTACTTCCAACCGAATCCGGAACAGACACCGCGTGAAACACCCTCAACAGTCCTGAGCTTGTGTATCCATAAAACAATGAAATTCCGGTAAACAAATGTAGCAGCCGATTAGTGTTATCCCTGAGACTGACCTCCCTCAGAGGGTGGTTCCAGTGTTGGTAACCACTCACTGCAAGGAGGTAACGTACGGATGTCGACGTAAGGCTGCAAGGAATCTGAGATACATCATACGTTGTCGAACTGTGATCAGGAACGCAAACCTTTCGACCCAGTTTTATATGAAGCAGTGACTGCTAATAATAAAACGCACCATTATTAGGCCGCAAGGTGCCATCATCCCGAAGGACACAGTGGAGCACACAGAGGTGTGTGTTGTCCTCGTGGAGGCAATCGGCGTCAGTCACCTCTCGCGCCGGGCCTTGTGACTTTGGGCTATGGTCCAGAGCGAGGAGGAATGGCAGGCGGTCGCCTCCTTCTGCAAAGCCGTAATGCTAGTGAAAGAGGAGGCCGCACGCGTGAGGGAACGAATGTCCTCACGCCGAGCCGAGATTCTGACCCTGACGACCAGCCACGGTAGACGCGGGCTCGCGGACATCCAGCAATGGGTCGTCCACAGCCGTCCGGCCGTCCGGTAATTGACCGGACCGAGCCCAGTCGTCAACAGCGCGTAGTGATCCACGCGCTCCTCAAAGAGATGTCGCAAAGGGCTACTGAAGGACACAGGTGTGGTTTTAGTCAGTAAAAGTTTGACACGCCTTCCCGCTCCAACCAGAGTGGGAGAAGTCATTGGATGACTTCCACCCTTAAAAAAAGAAAAATAAAGGTGCCATCATTATCATTATCATTTCAGTCGAAAGAGTCAATTAGCTTGTTACAACCACGGGGAAAAAAAGCAGTAGGATTAAAAATGTCTCCGTCTAACTCCAGTTTAACCATAACGGTTTTCGTCCAATTTTAAACAATAAAACTGTCTGCAAACTTGGGCGATGGTCATTCTTCCGTCACTCAGAAAATTACGTAAAATACACAATGCCATCTATCAAATATAACGTTCAACTATCATTGTCATCATTATTTCTACTTTCAGTCTTTAGATGGCGTCGCGAATATCTGAATTGCGTGTGGTGCCATATTTACAACATTTTAGTACGTGATTTTACTCGCCGCCGCCGCTTTGATTTTATTATGTGTTTTGATTAGTTTTTACAAAATATTTAGAAGATCTCGAATAGAAATGTCAATTTTATTTTGAAAAAATGGTAAAAGTTATTTTATTACAAAAAAGAAGATAAAATAATGACAAAATTTTTAACTGTAGCTGGGGATCGAACTCGTGGCAAATGTCGTTCAATGTCGACATTTTGGATTATTGCTCACCCCCCATAGCAAATAGCGTGATAATATGTAGCCTAACAGTTGACCCGGCCTATAAGGATTATGTATGCAAAATTTGAACAGGATTGGTTCAGTAGTTTTTTCGCCAACTAATACCAACGCTCCACCATTTTACTGTTTTATTATATGTATAGATTTACAAGTAAAGAAGAGGCCAAAAATGGGCCTTTATTCTGAACACAATATACCTTATTTAAAAGTTTATTTATTAAGCTATTCAATCATAATCAATTATGATTTTTTTAGGCCTCCGTTTTTATAAAAGCCGAAAAATGATTCAATTTTTATTACATAGATAAAACGTGTCGAAAAAGGTTAAATCCGTAAATGCAAGATTGACGATTTGTCAACTTTTTTTTTAATTGATATAAACTAGTGCTTGATTGCGATCCCACCTGATGGTAATTGCAACCCAAACTTGACGTTTGATGTTGAAGTAAACCATCCCTGCGTTCTGAGTCACTAGCTGTTAATGAATCGATGTTATCGTGACCCGGAACGCGGGGCATAAATGTGTGTATTCTAGAGAATGAGATACACAAAAATATTGTCACGTCAGTTGCTACAGGGAACCCTTTAAAATATTTTTATAATGATATATGCTTGTATTTTTTCCACTTCACTTAACAAAAAAAAACAGAAGGCTGTAAAATATTATTTAATACTAATGAAAATCAAAATAATTACGCTCTTCTAGCCTACATAAGTCAGATTGCTGATCAAATATTTAATTACTTTAGCTCCTTTTGTAATTTATCATCAGTCTATCAGCTCTCGTTGTGAGCTTCACCGGCCATCGGTCCTTCGAAAATGTAGCCGGCTCACTACCACCTCAGACTGCCTAGTGCGAGTTTGTTAGACGTTAACATGAACGAAACGTTTACCGCTTACGGCCCTCTGATTGGTTAAAAGCTTGGAGTGCGAATCGGAGAGCCGAACGTCATAAACGTTCCAATGCTTGTACAAGTTGCTAAATCTACATGCAAATGGGCTACAGATTTTTGCTCACCAGATGGCGCCACAGGTTAGAAAGGTCCTTTAGTTATAGCTTTAAAAAAAATTCTATTATGCGCTTAAAAGTGTGATTAATTCTTTTTTAAATTTTTTGTTAACAATAAGCACAGTTCAAGGAAATTAAATCCCTATAAAATACTTAAATAAGAGATACCGTTTCAAGAATAAGTACAAATTTATAATCGCAAGTGTAGACTTACAGAGTTGTCACCAACTACCACTAAAGAGGTTTCAAAGATTATAGACAATTAAGCAACGAACTCAAGCACGGTCGTTGATGGCATTAGTAGCAAAATAATTAAATGTATTAAATATTTACTTTTGGAAGTACTTGTAGGGTTCACCCCTACCACATAGTTTATTTATGTTTATAATAACCCCACACAAGACACTACAATTGAAACACAAACATAAACACAGCCACAGTATTATTATCATTTACGTATATCAATAACACTACTCAACATTCACGGCATTTATAATGTTTATCATTATAATGTCGGATGGTGTCGGCTGCCCCAGTGCGCGGGCCGGCGCACGCGGCGGTTGAGCGTCCAGGCTCAACTTTTATATTTCGAGTTGTGAGGGTCAGTCGGTCACAGACCTCGCCGCTAACCGCTTGCGCCGCGCCGCGAATCCTTTGCAACATCTTTATTACGTACGTGATCTCGATTGTGTGTATAGACTATTGTTTGTGCTGTAACTATTGTTCTGTGTTTCTCCTGTCTGTTCTCCTTCTTTTCATATGTGTTGTGTATGGACCTAGTGCGAGTAAATCGTGAGTACTATAACCAGCAGTGGCTTTTATTTCCGCACACCCGCACTCACCACATACACACTAACCAAACTGGTGACCCCGAGTCGAACACAGTGCAACAAAAATGAGCGACAGTGAGACTGAGCACACAGCATCATCGCAGCCCGACGATCACGGAGCGCACCGCGCGCGCAAGTCCAAGCGCTTGCCGGGTCCAAAGATCGAGCCAGCCGAGGTGTACCGCGTCGCTTTGCGCCTACCCCCATTTTGGTCCGAGGAGCCCGACATTTGGTTTGCGCAGATTGAGGCGCAATTCGAGAACGCTGGGGTGACGAACGACATCACCAAATATAACTACGTTGTTGGACATCTCGACCACCAGCAGTCCAAGGAGGTGAAGGACATAATCATGTCCCCCCCGGCGCACAATCGGTACGAGAAGTTGAAGACGGAGTTGGTGCGGAGGCTCTCAGCCTCCCAAGAGCGGAAGGTGAAGCAGCTGCTGATGCACGAGGAGCTGGGGGACCGGAAGCCGTCGCAGTTCCTCCGCCACGCTGCCAGGGGTTAGCAGGACCTACAGTGCCCGAGGACTTCGTGCGCACCATCTGGTGCAGTCGACTCCCTACCAGCATCCAGCCCCTCCTGGCATCGCAGCCCCACAGCACCCTGGGCGCGCTAGCCGAGCTGGCAGACCGCGTCCAGGACATCGTCGCGCCAGCAAGCCACGTCGCAGCAGCCTCGGCAGCAGGACCCTCGACAAGCGAGATGGCCGCCGAGATCGCCGAACTGAAGCGGGCAGTGAAGGACCTGACCCTGCAGCTGCGTGACAGCCGTTCGCGAAACCGCTCCCACAGTCGTGGTCGAGACGCGCGACGGCGCTCACGACATCGTTCCTCCACCCGCTCCGACTCCAGCTACCGGCAGCACCCCGTGTGCTGGTACCACTCCATGCACGGGGAGAAGGCGAAGCGCTGCGTCAAGCCCTGCGACTACCGGCAGGGAAACGCCGCGGGCAGTCGGTGATGGCGACAAGCGATTGCCCTCCCACAACTGGTCGCCTGTTCGTCATGGATCGCAGTACCAAGACGCAGTTCCTGATCGACACAGGTAGCGACCTCTGTGTCTACCCCCGCCGTCTACTGAGTGACCGACGCGTGTGCACAAATTATGACTTAGTGGCCGCGAACGGCACGCCCATCAAGACATTTGGGTATGTAGAACTAAACTTAAATTTAGGACTCCGTAGGGACTTTAAGTGGCGTTTTGTGGTTGCTGAGGTGACAAAACCAATTATTGGTGTGGATTTTTTATGTTTTTACTCGCTAGTCGTTGACTGTCGTAATCAACGACTAGTCGATAGTAACACGAATGTTTTTACTGTAGCCTCGAATCACACAGACTCATCTTTATTTTCTGTAAAAATAACTTCTGGTGATTCGAGGTACCATAGAATTTTAGACGGGTTTCCCGACATCACCCGACCCGCCGGTACACTACGCAACACACCTCACAACACCGTACACCACATCCGCACCACCCCAGGTCCTCCAGTATCATCACCATTTCGGCGCCTAGCGCCAGATAAGTTGAAGATTGCCCAACAAGAGTTCCAACTGATGCTTGCCAATGGAACCGCCAGACCGTCGGAGAGTCCATGGGCATCACCATTACACCTCGCTCCCAAAAAGGACAACGGATGGCGACCCTGCGGTGATTACCGCATGCTCAACGCCCGGACCGTCCCTGACAGGTATCCGATTAGACACATCCACGACTTTGCTCACAGCATCTCTGGTTGCAAAGTCTTCAGCACCATTGATTTAGTTAAAGCCTATAATCAGATCCCTGTCAGTCCGGAAGACATTCCGAAGACGGCGATCACCACACCGTTCGGCCTGTACGAGTTCCCGTACATGACGTTTGGTCTGCGTAACGCAGGGCAAACGTTCCAACGTTTTGTGGACGAAATGACCAGAGGTTTGGACTTTTGCTACAGCTATTTGGATGACTTTCTTATATTTTCTAGGACACAGGTGGAGCATGAGGAGCATCTCCGCACTATCTTCGGCAGGATGAAGGACTACGGAATGCTGATTAACACGTCTAAGTGCGTTTTTGGTGTCCCGGAGGTAACTTTTCTAGGTTACCGCATCTCCGAGAAGGGCACCCAACCACTAGACTCCAAGGTTGAGGCGATCCGGAACTTCCCGCCACCCCAAAATGTTCGTCAGTTGCGCCGCTTCCTGGGTATGATAAATTATTACCGACGCTTCATACCCCACGCCGCACAGATCCAGGCGCCACTTCACAACCTCTTGATTGGCAACGTAAAGGGCTCGCAGCCCATATGTCTTGCGGAGAATACTTTGCAAGCATTTGAGGACTGCAAGGTGAGCTTAGCTAACGCTGCTCTTTTAGCTCACCCCTATTGCAATGCCAATCTTGCGTTAGTCACTGACGCGTCGGATAACGCAATCGGCGCGGTGTTACAGCAGCTTAGCGATGATGGCTGGCAGCCATTAGCTTTCTTCTCCAGGAAGCTCAGCCCTTCGCAGGCAAAGTATTCTCCCTATGACAGGGAACTGCTGGCCATTTACGAGGCCATCAAATACTTCCGCCACATGCTCGAGGCTCGACACTTCGTCGTCTACACGGACCACAAGCCGATCAGTTTGGCATTCCACGAGAGGAAGAAAAACTGCTCGCCCAGGCAATTCCGGTACCTAGATTATATTGCCCAGTTCACCACCGACATAAGGCACATTTCCGGCAAGGACAACGTCGTAGCCGACCCCTTATCTCGCGTGGAAGCACTAAATGTACCGGTCAGCTTCGACACTCTCGCGGAATCGCAAACTTCGGATCCGGAACTGTCCAAGCTACTCCAGGAAGGCTCTTCGTTGGTTTTGGAGAAGGTGCAGGTCCCAGGGGAGCGTACATTTGTGTACTGTGACGTCAGTACAACGCCTTCCAGACCCTTTGTGCCCGTAATGCTACGAAAGCAAGTCTTCGACAGCTTGCACTCCCTCAGCCACCCTGGTGTCTCAGCGTCTGCCAAATTGATCGCAGAGCGCTTCGTTTGGCCAGGCATAAGGAGAGACTGCAGGGAGTGGGCACGAGCTTGTCTTGAGTGCCAGCGGGCCAAAGTGAACCGACACGTTTCTGCGCCATTAGGGTCGTATCACCTCCCACGTGCAAGGTTCACCACTGTCCACATTGACCTGGTGGGCCCGCTTCCAATTTCGCAAGGCTTTAGGTACTGTCTGACGGCAGTCGACCGTTTTACCAGGTGGCCAGAGGTCGTACCTATCGTCGACATAACTGCCGAGACAGTAGCTAAAGCGCTGCTATCCGGGTGGATTGCCCGGTTTGGCTGTCCCACAGATATTGTTACGGACAGGGGACGACAGTTCGAGTCGGCCCTGTTCGAACAATTGTCTAAATTGGCTGGTTTTCAGCACAAGCGGACAACAGCATACCACCCGGCTTCCAACGGGATGGTGGAGCGTTTTCACCGCCAGCTCAAGGCGTCCATCATGTGTCATGCAAATGACAAATGGACAGAGTCCTTGCCGTGGGTATTGCTTGGTATACGGAGCGCATACAAGAAGGATGCCCAAGCGTCTTCAGCCGAACTTGTTTACGGCGAACCACTAAGGCTCCCAGGTGAATTTTTCGCACCTAGTGACGAAGGAACGACCGACGTCACAGACTTCACTGCGCGCATACGCAAGTTTGCACAAAACCTGCAACCAACCCCAGCGTCCCGTCACAACAAGACCAGCATTTTTGTGTACAAGGATCTGCAGACCACTGATCACGTGTTCCTTCGTGAAGACGCATTACGTGGCTCGCTTCAACCAGCGTACACAGGTCCTCACAAAGTTCTGCAAAGGGGAGACAAAGTCTTCAAAATATTATTCAAGGGCAGAGAGGTCACGGTCTCAATCGACCGCCTGAAGCCAGCTTATATCTTGGCAGACAAAGCTGACCCAGAGGAAGTCACTCCACCTAGCAGTAGCAAGGAGTACACCACACGCTCTGGTCGTCATGTCAGGTTCCCTGACTTTTATCGCCCTTGACGGTCTCTGGAGGGGGGTGATGTAGGGTTCACCCCTACCACATAGTTTATTTATGTTTATAATAACCCCACACAAGACACTACAATTGAAACACAAACATAAACACAGCCACAGTATTATTATCATTTACGTATATCAATAACACTACTCAACATTCACGGCATTTATAATGTTTATCATTATAATGTCGGATGGTGTCGGCTGCCCCAGTGCGCGGGCCGGCGCACGCGGCGGTTGAGCGTCCAGGCTCAACTTTTATATTTCGAGTTGTGAGGGTCAGTCGGTCACAGACCTCGCCGCTAACCGCTTGCGCCGCGCCGCGAATCCTTTGCAACATCTTTATTACGTACGTGATCTCGATTGTGTGTATAGACTATTGTTTGTGCTGTAACTATTGTTCTGTGTTTCTCCTGTCTGTTCTCCTTCTTTTCATATGTGTTGTGTATGGACCTAGTGCGAGTAAATCGTGAGTACTATAACCAGCAGTGGCTTTTATTTCCGCGCACCCGCACTCACCACATACACACAACTAAATACTAACAAAGTGCATTAACCAAAGTTTTGAAGAAGGAAAATTTCCAAAAACATTAAAAATTGGACAAAGTTACACCAATACATAAAGCCGGGAACACTGGGGTCTAAAAAGGTCACTTTAGCAGAATGGTATAGGAAAATATTATGAATCACGATAAAAATCGCAAAATGGTCACGAACTGTCAGTTCATATTACTATACAAAAACAATATTCATATTATGATTCATATTCGGCAATTCATCTATTTGACATTTTTTTTGACAGACGGGTCTATTTGACAGCAAATTCGTAAAATGGTTCACATAATATGAATCGCTTTAGAGTTCATTAGCAGAATCATAAAAAGTTACTGAAGAGCAACATCTTACAATTTATTCATTTCCGAGAAATGAATTGTAAGATGTTGTATTATATGTGTAGATGTGTATTATATATTATTAAAGATTAGATGTGTATTATATATTAATAAAATTAAAAAATGGCAAATTTGGGCCTTTACGCGTATTTATTTATGAAGTGCCGAACCCCGAGTTTATCGGGCTATACAGACTTAAAAAAAAGTATGACTGTATATAATTATTGAGCACTAAAGCATTTATGCAGCTGAGGTATGTCATCAAAAATGGGCAAGAACCTACTTCAGTCACTTTCCAATGGCTTAAACTATCAATGTTCTTCATAATTACAAAATTTTATTGGATTTACAATATGTACCTACATATATAAGCTATAAAGATCTTAACATAAATTGCTTAATGTTTAGATATCACTTTTCAAATGGTTAAATAGTACTAAGTGGATACTTAGTACTACCCTGAACACTAAGGTACACTGTTTTTAAATAATTTGAAGTAGAGAGTTTAGAGTATTTTTAATATTATCATCTATAGAATATTTTAAACAAGCTTAGGTAAAATAAAACCATTTATACGTATAATAAATAGAATGTAATTACTCTTTTTATTGACTCAAATGTACATGTAATCCAAGATAGCAAAGATATCTTTGAGCTGCATCTGCAAGGCATCTCAAATTTTGTATTAGGTGTATTTGAGCAGTATTGGCATCAGCTGCGGTATGTTACATCTCCACCTGAGACAGAATCCTTCAAGCCTCATCATTATACTATAGGAGCCACAGTGCGGTCTGAAACAATTAAATTGTCATTTAATACCTAGTTGCGTAGGTATAAAAACTTATTAATATTAGAATATTAGTGGGTATTGGTAAGCACTTACTTTGTTGTAAACATTCGAAATCACAAGAAATACTCAAGTAGATGCTGGATTGGTACCATTTTCTTGAAACGCAGTCCTAAAGTTTTTACAAGTCGATGGTTTGCTTCAGAGTATTTAAAAAAAAAAAAATTTAAAGAAAAACAAAAACCCGACTGCGTAAAAACTAATTTTAAAAATACGTGAAAAAATTAACTTAAATAAAAACTAAAAAGAAAGAAACAAGCCCAGTAGTTTAGAATTCTGTTAAGTAATAGTAAATAACTACACAATGGAAATAGTTTTATAATCGATACACACAAAACAAATCATAAATTCTAATGCAGAACAGAACGACTCACAGTCGGGGCCCATTCAAATTTTATCAACCAAATCTTCCCAAGAGGAAGATTTCGTCTGGTTGTCGCTGTGGTGAATTTTGATTACTGTCATGTCTTTAGTGACACTCGCAAGGTTAAGACGAATCGATTGACGTAAGAATTATCAAAATCGGCCTACGCATTTGGTCTCTAGAACGCCACATAGAAACAAACATACATACATACATACATACATAGACTGATAAACACATTACCCTCCTTTGCGTCGCGCAGTCGGGTAAAAAAAACCAAGCACTCTGCACTTGAAAAATTCACTTAAAATTACGATTTATTGTTCAACTTCAACTCTTCATTTTATGGCATTATTCATATTATTATGATTTATTGTTTTCAAACGATTTTTCACAAGCAAAGGTTAAACCACAGACGACAGAGGGATAACCACAGACGACAGAGGGATACTACGGTAAACAACAATGTAGGTATGTTGCCAGCCTAACAAGTTTATATTTATTATTTCCAAAGATTTAGGCATTTTTAACTTCGTTTTTAAAGGCAATTAATTATTATCCTAAAATACTGAATTTATATTTTAATACAATAACTTAATACAAAATAATTATCCGTTAAATAAAAAGCTAAGAAAAAAAAACTAGTAAAAAAGAGATTTTAATTTTTTTCATCTGGCAATATTATGGAATATGATTTTGCTAAAAAATGAATTGAGTATGATTCGGCTAATTTGTGTAACCATTTTGCGATTTTTAGAAGAATTGCATAAAGTCATATGTAGGCAGGAATTCGGGAAATGATTTGCTTTTAGATGAATTGCCTATTGTGACCTTTTTAGGCCCCGTGGGGGCCTAAAAAAGATGTAAGTAATTAAGTAATTATAATGTAAAAAAAACACTGAAAAGTGCAAAATTAACTTTAATTTCGAAAGCCGGTGTTTCTATAATACTTTTGTCTCTTCGTTATTTAACACCGACTTCCGAAATTTAAGTTATTTTGCACTTTTCAGTGTTTTTTTACATTGAAGTCGGTTGTATGTTTTTTTTGTAAAAAGTTTTTGTTTAATCCTATGAAAATAGACCGAGTAGTGTGACCACACAATGACACAAAATTTATACAGTACTCATTTAATAAAGCATTAGACGAAATAAATACAAGGTTGTACAGTTAATTTAACGTTACATTACATGGCGTATATCATATGTATACATACAATAAAAACTTTTTACAAAAAAAAAAATAACCGACTTCACTAAAAAAAAAAACACAAAGGATCAAAATAACTTTAATTTCGGAAGTCGGTGTTTCTCGGTATTGTTTGTTTCTTATTTAACACCGACTTCCGAAATTAAAGTTATTTTGATCCTTTGTGTTTTTTTTTTAGTGAAGTCGGTTATTTTTTTTAGTGAAGTATTCGATGTAGGTAAAAGTGTATTTTTTTCTGAACAATAAACCATTATTATTATTATTGTAAAAAGTTTTTTATTTTACACTTTTTAGTTATGGTACCACTACTAAAAAGTACCCCTCAGCTATACTTAAATACCTTATAGCCAGAGTGCATCTCGTGACAATTCTAATAATACCAAACACGGTTAGATTAAATTAATTTTTTACAGAGTTCCGGTGCCTAACTTCAGGCTTCATCGTCAGATCAGTTCGATATATTCCACCTATTCTTTCAGTCAGTCATGGACTACACGTATAAATAAAGCAATTTTATTTGTTACGAAAGTTCTGCTGTGATCCTATGAGGAGTTCTGTTCCATATCTTCGAAGTTCATGATCAGATCATAACAATATTTCTATGGGACCAACTTGGAAGCATAACATTTCAATAATAAAAAAAAAATATTTCAAGATCGGTCCACAATTGATATGAACTCGAATTGCAACCGTATTCTTCCATATTTGTAACTTGTTTTTGTTTTGTCTGCTTTATATTTCGAACTAGCTTTTGTCCGCGGCTTCGCTCCCGTCAACTGACTACTATATCCTACTCTACCTTACTCTACCCTACTCTACCCTACTCTACCCTACTCTACCCTACTCTACCCTACTCTACCCTACTCTACCCTACTCTACCCTACTCTACCCTACTCTACCCTACTCTACCCTACTCTACCCTACTCTAACCTACTCTACCCTACTCTACCCTACTCTACCCTACTCTACCCTACTCTACCCTACTCTACGCTACTCTACCCTACTCTACCCTACTCTACCCTACTCTACCCTACTCTACCCTACTCTACCCTACTCTACCCTACTCTACCCTACTCTACCCTACTCTACCCTACTCTACCCTACTCTACCCTACCCTAAACCCGAGCGAGTAACAAACAGCCGCGTGTGACGTAAATTATCATTTTGTTGCCGTTGTGCCGCTGACGCGTGTATCAGCGGGTGAACTTATCGTTCGTTTGGTTTGATTAACCCATCTTTGACCGTGCAGGGACTTCTTTTTCTTCTCAGTCGGTATACTCTTGCCAGAGTGGTCGTGGTCATCACTGTGAATCACGATGATTGATTATCTTGGCAAAACGGCGCCATCCATCGCGGACTGCAGCTTTCTGGGTACATTCGTAAACCGAGCACTTAGTTGCGGCTTTGATCTGGTCTGGCCATCTCATTGGTGATCTACCACGTGGCCTGGTGCCCTCAACTTTGCCCTGCACTACTAGACGCTCTATGGAGTCTTTACCACGACGAGATACATGGCCAAAGAACACTGTGGATGATAGGCGCTGTCTGATGCAGAGTTCTTTTAATATGGAATCATTTGTACGAAACTCTGTCTAAGATAATCCCAGCATCCGTCTCCAGCACCACATCTCCAACGCGTCAACTTTCTTCTTCTCGGTTTCACGAAGAGTCAATGTCTCCGACGCATAGAGGAAAATGGGGAATATTAGACAATAAACGAGCCTGGTTTTCGTGGTCTTGGTAATGTTATTGTTGGTAATGTTGTTGTTATTACCCTAGATCTTTTTCATTTTATCCATAGCAGACCTAGTGATCGCCATTCACCGCTTGATTTTGTCTATGCACTCGCCTTCGTTGGACATTAGTAAGGTAAAAATATGATTGGACAACCTCGCCATTCCCTATGTGTGTGAACCCTGGTAAGTTGTTATTGGCGCGGTCGACAACCATCACTTTGGTTTTTGTGTAATCCAAATTCACGGCTTATAGCTTTCATCTTATGCATCAGATCTTCCATATGACGAGCACTTGTTGCGAACAAGGTCGTGTCATCCGCATATCGTAAGTTGGAGATCCTTCTACCGCCAATTACGACCCCATCAGTCCAATCTTCCAAGGCAATTCTCATTATCATCTCTGTATAGATGTTGAATAGTAGAGGTGAAACTATGCAACCTTGGCGAACTCCTGCATTTATTGGTTTGGATTGGTTAAAAGCTTGGAGTGCAAACCGAAGAGCCGAACGTCATAAACGTTCCAATGCTTGTACAGGTTGCATACGCATAAAAGTATGATTAAACCTTTTTTTAATTATTTGTGGATAATAGGCACATTTCTAGCCAATGAAATCCCTAAAAAATATTAAAATAATGTAACAGACACGCTTACAAGAATAATTACAAATATAAACGCAAGACCGACCGTTCATTGTCGCGACACTTGGGGGAGGCCTATGTCCAACAGTGAACGTCTACCTGCTGAAATGATGATAACCGCAAGTGTAGACTTACAGAGTTCTCACCAACTACCACTAAAGAGGAAAAAAGATTCTAGACGATTTAGCAACGAACTCAAGCTCGAACATTGATGGCATTAGTAACAAAATAATTTAATGTATTAATTATTTACTTTTGGAAGAATCCGAAAGCCGAAAGCTTTATGTATTGTTGTAACTTTGGAAATTTGAAAAAAGAAAACTGCCTTCCACTGCAGATATAAGCAATTATCGTCCAATGTTGGTATTATCGATAATCTCTGAAACCTATGGAAAAAATCATTTATAATAGTTTGGTTAGCATACTTACATTTCATAAATTTTATTTTTTAAAACCAAAGTAACTTCCGACAAAAATCAAACACCCATGTAGATAGATAGATAAACCATTTATTTCCGCCACTATTGATCTTATTACAAAATTAAAAACCAATATAGATATAAAACAAATATGTCTGGACTTTTGTAGATTTAAAAAAAGCATTTGACACCGTAAGCCATCGTTTTCTACTGAAAAAACTGAAAAATATTGGTATTATCAGCCTGGCATACAAACTGATAAGCTCTTACATCAGAAACCGATGCCAAGTGGACGGGATTGGTAATCATCGTAGCAAATTTCAGTCTATTACTTGTGGAGTACCTCAAGGCTTTATATTAAGCCCTTTATTATTTCTTATACATATTAACAAAAGAAATAATGGTGGTCTTAATGGAGAAATATCAGTATATGCTGACTTCATCTGATTCTTTTTCATTTTGGTAATATGAGTAACATAGACGTAATTGTTAAAAATAACAAAATAATCTTAATAGGCTATCTATCTGGTTCTAATGTAATCTGCTAACTACAAGCTACAATGCAAGTAAAACTAAATACATTATAGTTAGAGCTAAAACTAAAAAAAATACATGCATTTGATGATTTATTTTTTATGTTATTAATTAACTATTAATGATAAAACTTTATTAAGGACAAATACTGAAAAATATTTAGGTCTTACTCTTGATTACAAACTAACCATGAAACCACACATTGATAGTAAAAAAAATATACAATCCCTAACAGGTGCACTTAAAGGAATTGTTCGATGCCTACCCTTATAAGTAAAAATATATCATTTACAATTTTTTTGTTTGAAACACATCTCAATTATCTAATCGAGATAAATGCTACTAGAACTAACTTAAAAATCTGCAAATATCTTAAAATAAGACAGTCAAGGCTTTATTTAATTACAATTTTTTGACCTCCTCTGAAAATATTTATAAAGAAACCAAATTAATGAATATTAGTCTAATTCGCAAAAAGAATACAAGTACAAAAGCGCATGACTAGACAGGCTAATCATATATTTTTTAGAGTACCCGGAACAAATTACGGTAGAAGGATAACTATATAATTAACTTGTAGCGACATCTATGGCGTCACATAGGAACTAATCCTGCATCGCGCAATCAAAGTTCTCCGCGTGATTAGAACATATAGAACAGCCCGAAATCATCTATCGGGCAGTAGCCCGCCAGACATAACATCCCGTCTGGTTGGAGGATCCTCCCTTTTTATCGGAGGTTTGCGGGACTTTACTCTCTGTTCCGCATACCCCTAAACTGGTGACCCTCGACAAAGAACGTCAGCGCAGCCTTCGTGCAGCTACTGCTTCGTGACGTCATCATCACTTCCTCAAGCTTTCGAGCAGCGAGCCATACAGCCAGCACCCACGGCTATAAAGGGGTATCCTGACCTGATTTAATTTAAAGACATAAATGAATCCAAATTTCTTCTAACTTTTATAAGGTAATTAAAACACCTTATTTTAAACGTTACTCAGTGGTATAATGTTACTTTAGTTTTTTTTTCTATATTACTTAATTTATTTTTGTTTTCTCATAGAAGTGAATTGATACAGCCAAGGAGTGGAATTCCTTGCCGGAGTCTGTGTTTCCTGATAGCTACAACTTAGGGGTCTTTAAGTCAAGAGTGAATAGGCTACTTCTAGGCAAGCGTGCTCCATCGTCGACCTCATCATCGCTTACGATCAGGTGAGATGGTGGTCAAACGCGAGCCTATCATTAATAAAAAAAAAGTGAATACGTTATTCTTTTTGAGAAAATAAAGTTTCTTTAACCATATTAATTTTAACATCGAGTATGGCAGTGTTGAGCGAACGCGTTACGTTTGAAAAAAAAAACAGCAGTGACCTAAAGACAAAACTCTCTTAAAGTAGCGGTTAGTAGAACTATATCTTACTCTATATTTAATCCGTTATTGCAAAATATACACAACAACAATAAAAAATAGTAAATAAAATTGGGTTTAAAACCTACACAGTGACATTTAACATGACGATGACTTATCTACTACAAATTTTAGCGGCGAAATGATACACGATGCCCTCGTTGACCTCAGTTCTTTTCAAAGCCTTCGGATTGACCTTCAACAGTTTATGAGATTCACAACCTCACAAACTATTGAGGGTTAATCTCCTCATAGACGTGTTGCTCTATGAGCTCAATCTCCCGATCACACTTGTTTCTGAAAAGCATGTTCACGTAGAAGGGCTGAAAAACAAAAGGTTATTTTAGTACGTATGACCTAGTGTGTGTTCCTTCGTACACAAGGCTACGCAAATCTTCGGTACTAATGTTGAGAACCTATTAGCGTACGGTCCGTACACACGACATTGAGTCACGAGACGCGAGTCTTCTATTCTGCCACTGCAGGTGCGGCGGTTACTCGGCTCACACGAATAATTGCTCCATCCATCATATTGTAGTCGCAGCGATGTTTGATGCGACGATCTCGGCAGGCACAACTGGTCTCGGTGACGAATGATCAAAATGTCAGCGAAGCCGCGACGCGTGTCTTTATACGAACTTCTATGAATTTGTATTGTGGTAGTCGCTTACAGACCAAAAACGTCGGGTATCGAAGATCTGTGTAGCCTTGTGTACGAAGGGCCGTAGTCTTTTAAGGTACTGATCAGAATTCAAACATTCACTGATAGTAAACTACAGTAAAGCTGAGCGCCACTGGCTAAAGAATCATGTCCATTTGTTACCCAAAAAATGCAGAAAAAGTAAACTATCAATCGATCCTAAAAAAATATGATTAAAATTATGATGATAATTTGAAATCTTATAAAGGACTAAATAAAAAAATGTAAAAATAGGAATTTTTGAAGAATATATAATTCAATATTTTTTTATTTTCCTATAGAGGACACGATTTGTACATTTTAATAATAGGTCTTTACCTATGAAATTGGAGATTTTTAAAACGGGTTGCTTTGAAGTGTTTTATCATTGGATTGACTTGGAATCATAAGTTCAAATAAATTTTATGTTAAAGGTATGTTATTCTTCTTTTGAAATTAGGTATTTATTGGTTTCTTTGTGTTTTATATTTTCTGTAATATAGCAGTACTTATAACCATTTTTGTATGAAATCTAAGAAAACTCGCATTATTTTGTAATATGAGTTCTACCGTGGAAACAATGGGACTCAAGTGATATGCAATATTGATGATGTATACGGACTTAAAACTGCTAATGAATGAGATGTCTATTTTGGTTTCAATCACTTTCATGTGAGAAATTTTATCTCAGGAATAACTTTATTTCTTAGGGTGGCTACAAGACAAAATTTCCAAAACGAAATCTATTAAACCAAGAACACAGAGTTTTTTTGTTAGTTCCCTTTGCAATGCATAGTATCTACGTTGAAACTCTTAATATGAAAAAACGTTTTTTTATTAGCTTTCATGGTTATAAGTACTGCGATATTACAGCAAATACAAAACACAAAGAAACCAATAAATACCTAATTTCAAAAGAAGAATAACATACTTTTAATATAAAATTTATTTGAACTTATGGTTCCAAGTCAATCCAATAATATAACACTTCAAAGCAACCCGTTTTAAAAATCTCCAATTTCATAGGTAAAGACCTATTATTATCAAAGAAAAAGCCTAAAATATACAGAATTGCAGATAATGCAATTATCTACAATATTTGAATATTTTATATTATTTTTATATGGCCATAATTATACGGCGCGTACTATTTCCATGCATCAGTTCCATGCCCGAGTCGAGTAATTTGACGGGACCCAAGAACAAAATCTAATGAAAAAATAAGATGAAATGTATTGTAATACTTATTCGCATTGTAAAAACTATATGGCAGTCCTTTTTTTTTGTTAAATATCGTTTTACTTTTTATTTGAAATAACCAATAGAACACTATTTTATTATTTATACAGGACTTCAAAACCTCATACCGTAAATCGACAATTTTTCATATACGATTTTGTTCTTGGGACCCGTCTCATCATCATTTGCAATCGACTCAACGGGTTCACAACTCAGGTTGGAATGATATTTTCTCAAAAATTAAAACTAGCGCCTAGTGAATTTTTACTAATAGTAAAGTTGTCTGAATACTATAAGATGTATGAAAAATCAGTAGGAAGCTAACATTATCAAATATATCGTTATTAGACGATATATTTGATATCGTCTAATAACGATGACTTTTGAACCCGTGCTTTATATGACGTTAAATCTAGGTATTTAAAAAAGGCAAATAAAAAGCAATCATTTGAAATAATTCTGCATTCTGGGTATTGTGACTGGGGACTGGGGAATAGCTCTGTACTAATATGGGCATTATTCTTTGATCCTAGAAAACAGAACAATTTCTGTGAGTATACTACAGAGACTGTTCTGTCACGGTAGCAAAGACGCGGAACTAAGCTAGTGAAAAGTATAAACTTACATCGTGAGCCGGTAACTGGGATAAGTCTATGGGATTGTGTTTGATCCAGCAACGTTTTTTTCGTAATACAACAACTAGCAGGATCAACGCTGTTATGGATACAGCTGAAGCTACAGTGATAGTAATATATTTTTTGATGTCTGCATCTGTAAAAAAAAAAGTTCAATGATCAGAAGTTTGTTTAGCAAATTGACTAGCAACATAAGTTTACCAACTGAAACAACAGCCGTCAATAGGGAATACGAATGCAAAATATCGTTGTCTAACCAATTTATCAATAAATATACAAAATTGGGATACTAGCTGTGAAAACAATATCAAAATTAGTAGAAAAGTAAACGAGGTTTAACAATTTTACACAAATATCACTTGACAAAATGCCGTTTTCTACAGCAGCCGCACGAGCGCTGAACTTGGACGTCATATTCCATATCGGACTTCTCTTTCATATTAGCAGCTTTGAAGCTTTATATAGCTTCGTTGTTGATGAAGATATTTTAAAAATTCTCTAATATTTTTTATTAGAGTTAAAGATAATTTAAATTAGCAAATAAAAAAATTGCATGCATATTCCCTAATTGCTAAACCACCGATGAGCGATGAGCAAGTTGTAAGTGTGTGTGTGGACACACACACGCACCCACACAGGTGCGTGTGTGTGAGGTGTGTGGGTGCATGTGTGTACGCTTGTCATGTCTCCAAGAACTAATAGCATTATCATGACAGAGTATAATAAGTAGTATTAGTGTTAATAAATAGTAGTTTCTCTGTGTCACCGTAGTGAGGTAAAATTTGAAGTGAGATTTGCATTTCGATTTTGTCATAGGTAATAAATTAGTTTTCATGTTCAGTTTACTGTAAAGAAATGGTCCCATATAATTAAAACACCTTTTTCCAGGCCCCCTCCGGGAATGCAATTTTGGATCAACTAGGATTAAAGCTACTTTATGGAACCTTAGAGTAACGGCCATTATATATATTTGTCACACGCTCATTACGCTCGTTTCTACTACTACTACTGCAGTACTACTACAATACAGATGGCCATGCGGCGCAGGGACCGTGCGTTCCGTAAATACAAAAGGGATCGTACTGATGAGAACTGGACACTTTTTAAGGCATCAAGGAATAGATACAACCAGATGATACGCAACGCTAAACGCCGCCACATTCTAGAAAATATTTCTTCTTCCTCTTCTGCCGATATTTGGAAGTTCCTTGGAACACTTGGTATCGGCAAACCACGACATTTAGACCTTCCAAACTCCTTCAATTTAGATGATCTCAACCGTCATTTCTCTACTGTGCCTACAATGGATCATCTAACCAAACAACAAACTCTGTCTCTAATCTCTGGTCTAACGCGTCCTCATATTAATCCTTTTCGTTTCGTTCCAGTTGAGCCGGGAGAGGTCAGAAAAATCATCCTCTCCATCAAATCCAAAGCAGTGGGATGTGATAATACACTCGTGGCATGATCATAACCATTCTGGATGAACTCCTACCCGCAATTACCCATATCGTAAACTTCTCCTTGTACTTTGGTGTATTTCCCTCCTTGTGGCGAAAAGCCTATGTTCATCCGCTACCTAAAATTCCAAATCCCACTCTTCCTATCCACTTCCGCCCAATTTCAATCCTTCCCTTCCTATCCAAAGTGCTTGAGGCCTGTGCCCACAAACAACTCTCTAACTTTGTGCACTTTAACTCACTGATTAGCCCTCTACAGTCTGGGTTCAGGCCGGGACACAGCACTGTTTCCGCCCTCCTTAAAGTGACTGGCGATATAAGGGCAAGACTGGAAGATACCAAAGTCACTGTACTAGTGTTGGTTGATTTCTCGAATGCCTTCAATACCGTCAGTCACGATATTCTGTTAGCCGTTCTGTCCTATTTGATGGTCTCTCCTGGAGTACTGGAATGACCTCCTACCTTCAGGAACGTCAGCAGTCGGTTCACGTTGGAGACACTTCTTCTCGCTGGTGTGATCTGGCAACTGGCGTTCCACAAGGCGGCATTCTTTCTCCTCTTCTATTTTCTATTTTTATTAATCTCATTACTTTCGTTCTTCAGTGTGCGTATCATCTCTATGCAGACGACCTCCAGCTGTACTGCCAAGCAGGAGTCGATGAAATATCTGATGCTATCGAGAAGATAAATAGGGACTTGATGGCCATTAAAACCTGGTCTGATAAATTTGGTGTTGCAGTAAACCCCAATAAATGTCAGGCGATCATCATTGGGAGCTCTTGAAGCATCGCCAAAGTGGATTCTGCAGCTTTGCCACCTGTTCTGTTCGACTCTACGATCGTTCCTTTCAGCTGTGACGTAAAAGATCTGGGCTTGCGCATCGATAGCACTCTGAACTGGCGTACTCAAGTCGTTAGTGTTAGTCAGAGGGTTACGGGAGTGCTGCGGGCCCTGTATCGTCTTAAAAACTTTTTGCCGTCGAACACGAAGGCAATGCTTGTACAGACCCTAATTTTTCCTATCATCGATTATGGCGATGTGTGTTACTATGACCTGAATGCAGATCTCCTCAATAAACTCGACCGTCTTCTAAATTACTGCATTCGATTTTTTTTCAATCTGCGCAAATATGATCACGTCTCTTCACATCGGTCGCATCTAAAGTGGTTGCCCATACGTCAGCGCAGAGAACAACGGGCGCTCACTACCTTGTTTTCATTTCTCAATTCTCCCAATTCCCCTAGTTATTTAGCCCCTCACTTTCAATACATTTGCGCCAACCACAATAAAAATCTACGCTCATCTCATAACCGTCTTCTACTATGTCCTACTCATCGTACCGACTTTCTTCACTGTTCCTTCTTTGTTCAGGCTATTTCTCTGTGGAATGCGCTCCCCCAAGAGGTCAGGATGGTTACAAGCCGATTAAGATTCAAGATTGAGGTTCGCGAGCATATTCGTAAGAAGTTGGCAGTAGTATCATCACAACGTTAATATTTCTCTGTTTGTTGATTGGGACCATATTTTGTTTTTTTTTTTGTTTTTGAGTATGTATATTTAGTTCATTAAATTACGTATATATTATATTTACCTATATTGTGTTGTATCTATGATTCATTTGTGTATCTTTTTTATATTAACCTCTTTTTTTTCTTTCTTTTGTCGCACCTACCACTATTCTTCTCTGCATCACCCAAAGGTTGACTGGTAGAAAATGCCTAAGGCATTAAGTCCGCCTCTGTACCTTTATGTGCATGAAGTATTAAATAAATAAATAAATACTGAATAGTAAAACTTGCCCATCTTTTTACCAGTGGCATTCCACTGTTCCTGCCATGCACATTGAAGATTTGATTTTGTTAGGCTCAGCAAGTCATACCTCTAAATAGAATTGTGTGAAAGGTCAGCTGTAGCTGAACAAGCGTCTTTGGCCAAGGCATCGACGCTTTCATTTCCCTTGATACCACAATGACTAGGTATCCAAACTAACTGAACTTCCCTTTGGCTAGTACCACATGAAAATGAGGATTTTTTAATTTTTAGAAGTAGCGAGCTGTGTAATTTACTTTTGAAGGGATTCTGGGCTAAAGCTTGTAGATACAGCTAAGGGAGTCTGTGAAAATTACGGCTTTGTCGTTATTATGGTGTGACTCTATAAAAAGACATGCTTCCAGTAAAGCCACACACTCGCCTGTAAACACAGAGGACTCCTTGGGACATTTAAATTGTAGAATACTGGAGCTTTGGTAATATACTGCCGCTCCCGTGTACCTAACTGGAGTCAGTGAATTTTGAAGCATCCGTGAAAAATTTTTGAATACATTCCATCGCTCGCCCACCGCCGCATTGAAGGCCGAATTCGCCGAGGGGGAGTTTTTGGAATATACCGATATTGTAGAAAATTTTAGGAGTGAAACATAGAACATTATTATTCGAAATTAAAAAGGGGTAATTTGGGATACTGGACAGGCGGACATTCAAAATTTTGAGTCGTGGGAAAATTTTTAAGGATTAAGGGAATATCTTTATTTTTCCAATAATTTGAGGTTTTGTATATGGTATTGAACTCGTACAGTTTTGCAATGAGAGGATGGGAAGATCTGCATATTACTTTGGATAGAAAACGGGAGGCTAAATATTGCCGCCTAGGGCTAGGGGGGGGGGGGGGGGGCTCAGCGCACTATACCTGCAAAGCGTTGACCGGAGAGGACTTCATACACCCAGAGATGATCCGAAGGCACTTAGACTGAACCCTATCAAGTCCAGCCAGAGCACCTCTATTGCATGGAATCAAATGGAACATACCATAGTCTAATATACTACGGACTAGGGTATTGTAAACTAATTTCATGGTATAGGGGTGGGCACCCCACCAGACACTTGCAAGGACTTTTAAAATAGAAATGGCGCATTCGCATTTTTGGATTAATGAATTTATGTGATATTTACCTGTTAATATTGAGTCAAGAATAACGCCTAAAAATTTCACCTTATTTGTCAGTGGAATATTTTCCCCTGAAATTGTCACTGATATGGGAGGGAAGGTTCTTTTCCGAGAAAATATTACTGCCGAGTTTTTTGGTGCGGACAGTGACAAACCGTGGTTTAAAAGCCAATGGTTCAAAGAGTCCAGAGAGAGGCATAGAGATGATGCAGCGTCAGTAATGGAGGGATCTATCACATAAAAGGCGAAGTCATCAGCATACTGCAGGATGTGACAGTTATTATTTAGATAGGAGCCAATGACAACTGTGTACAAGTTATAGAGTAGGGGACTGAGGACAAAGCCCTGTGGGAGGCCCCTCCAAGTCTGCCTTTTGTCAAAGTCCTCACCCTGGACTCTCAGGACCAATGAACGACTGTCCACATATGCAGTTTCTGCCTGAGAACAGGAAGAAGAACATTATCATATGCGGAGGAAATATCTAAAAAGGCTGCAACCACGGATTCGTTTTTAGAGAATGCTTTATCTGTTACTAGAACTCCAACACTGTTCATTGTGCTAAGCCCTTTCCTAAAACCAAATCGGTAATTCGGCAGCAAATTTCTAGACTCGACTATCCACTCTAATCGATTTTGAATTAGGTGTTCCATTAATTTGGCTAGGACTGAAGACAAAGCAATAGGTCTAAGGCCGTTCGGATCATCTGCATGTTTGCTTGGTTTCAACAGGGAAATAACGATTTGTAATTTTTATTGATCTGGGTCCCAACCATGATTATAACAGAAATTAATTATATCTAGGAAATATAATTTAGTTTTATCACCAGAATGTGTGATAAAAGATTATGGCACACCGTCAATACCAGGTACTGAGTCCCGGACATGGCTGAGCACCATATTCAATTCTTTACAAATAAATGGCATATCAAAAGGGTCATCAGAAACAATATGTGGTGGTACATTAAGACATTCAGAAGGAATGGGGACATAAGGTGGGGCAATTTTATGATTTTCCCACCCGAAAAAAAAACCTTTGCTAACTATATACATGGTTAGTACTCACTATTGTTCATATCATGTTTTGTACTTATTTTGTTAGACGTTCTTTCTTCTTTTCTTTTTTTTGGTGTTCTTTCTTTGTTTATATCTCCTTCAGGCGACGTCGCTCCAGTAGTAGATGTTAAAGAAGTATTTGCAGACTTATCAGGAACTATAAAGGTTTTTTTTTAATATTTATTTTGGTATCCAAACTTTTTAAAAAGTAAAACACTTGTAATTGAAATATAGAAGCATTATTTACAACTATTCCAAAGAAGGCGTTAGTATTAGCAGGGCCTGTGACAGACAGACATAAAGTTTTGGTGTGGAATCTAAAATGGAACAGGCTATCAGAGTCTTTGGTCAACTGGACTCTTTAGAAATGAACCCGCGGGATCACTCAACCCAATCACATTTGAATAGCTCGACTGGACCCAATCAGCCAGGCTCGTGCCAAAAAAGTTCTATACAAACTTACCTATGTAAATAGTTCAATTCCAAAATAACAGCATTTTTCTAATTAAAAGATAAAATGTACTGTGATGAAATTTAATTCTGCCGTTGGAAAATTGATGTCGGCTTTATTCCGTGACTGTACTAATAATGATAATGGGCAGTGGGTCCAGTCGACCTATTCAAAATGTGCCTGGGTTGATTGATCCCGTAGGTCCATTATGAGTGGGTCTAGTTGGCCAAAGACTCTTAAGTGTCTGTACATAAGTCTCTATTTATTTATTTCTAGTTGTTACATTCTAGTTATAATATCAAGAACACTATGCCGAAAATATTGACAGACTTACCTGAGCACTCATAATCTGACAAATCCACTACAACTACACAGGGATCTGAACGCAAACAAATGTCGCTATCTGTAAGTAATGGTAAAACATTAAATTACCTTGCTATTTATTCTATTTATACATAGTTAATTTATCTTTGGAATAGGGTATATTCCCCGACAGTTTAAAATTTTCTGTTGTTAAGCCCCTTTACAATTGCAGGTTGCATTTTAGAGAGTGAGCGCGGGAATTGCATGACTTGATTCCGCCATCTCCTTTCTACCATCGGACAACCCGACGTACGGCGAGTATCCACCCTTACGTTGTTGAAACTTCAACGGTCCGGACTAAGCGTTTCGCTTCGTCGTTTATACCGCGTACATCGAAGGACTGGAACAATTTGCCTGCTGCGCTCTTCCCGTCCAACTATAATTTAGGTGTCTTCAAGGCTAGAGTGAATAGGCTCTTAATAAACTAGTGCGCCTCACCATCAACGATTGCATCGCTGCTTACCATCAGGTGGGATCGCAGTCAAGCACTGGTTTATATGAATTAAAAAAAAAAAAAGGACCTAGATCTGAGGCTAATAATTATAGACCAATTACTTTGGTTCCCATACTTTCAAAAATATTTGAGAAGGTAATGAGCAAAAGGCTTATAAATTTCTTAGAGAAACATGATATATTATGTAGTCAACAGAACGGTTTCATTAAGCAAAAAGCTACAACTTTGGCATGTTTCAAACTAGTAAAAGAAATTATGGATGCTATTAATAAAAAAGAAATCCCAGTAGCAGTTTTTCTAGATATGAGTAAGGCGTTTGATATGGTATGTCATGAAACCTTATCACGTAAACTTGAGCAATATGGTATACGAGGCGTTGCTTATAGGTGGTTCGAAAGCTACTTGAGAGGCCGACAATAATGCACTGAGATAAAAAAAATGTGTATCAAAACTAACACTCAGAAAACCTTTAGGTCACCGTACTTAACGAGCTATTATGGTGTACCACAAGGAAGTGTCCTTGGCCCTTTATTGTTTATAATATATATAAACGAACTGCCAAACTCCACGAACCAATATACTATATTATTCGCAGATGATACCACGGTGTTGACAAAAGAGAAAACTCTAGATAACAGTAAAATAGTCACGAATAAAGCATTAACAGATTTAATAAATTGGCTAAATGAGAATAACTTGAAAATAAACACAACTAAAACTAAATTTATGACATTTTTGTCTTTTAATAACCATAAAAAATTAGGAAATGAAATGAAATTAAGTTTAGAATACAATAATAGTGACATAGAAGAAGTTAATCATATCAAATTTTTAGGATTAGTTATAGATAGGCATTGCAATTGGAAAGCTCAAGTAGATAATGTATGTAAGAAAATAAATAAATTCGTATTTGCACTTAGGAGAATCAAAAACTTAACAGACATTTGAACAGCCTTGTTGGTGTACCATAGTCATGTTTGTTCGGTCTTAAGGTATGGAATAACTATATGGGGGAATTCAACAGATGCACAGAGGGCATTTATAGCTCAAAAGAAGTGTTTAAGGTCAATTTTCAATCTTAAGTGGACAGACTCTTGTAAACCTATATTTATTAAACAAAAGTTGCTGACCCTGCCATCTCTATATACATATATTTGAGATCTGCAAATTTGTAAGAAATAATTACTCGCTTTTTGAAAAAGATGAAAAGGTCAAGACAAAAAAGAAAATAACACAAAAGCCACTAGTAGTCCCGCGTAATAGATTAAAAGTATGCAACAAAAATTGTTATACCATGGCGGTGAAAATATATAACCACTTAGCCGAAAATTTTAGAATTGCTACAGATTTGGAATTTAATAGAAAGTTATATAACTGGTTGTGTGACAGATGTTTTTATTCTATCAATGAATATTTTGAATATAAAATCTAAAACTTTTATAATTTACTATGACATCCCTTGAATATTTAAACACTAGCTGTTGCCCGCGACTTCGTCTGCGTTAAGTTTGTAAAAACGTATAATCATTCTGAGCTTGCAATTCATTCTGAAAGCAACGCAATTATTTATTGTACTTTAACATAAAACGGTTAAAAGTTAAAACGCAAATTACCTTCAGGAAACATGTTATGTACTCGTCCAGATCCAAATGTATGAATGTCAATGAATAGAAAGAGTATGTAAGGGTCGTAGCAGTTGGCATTTCTGCTTACCCCAAAAGAAAAGAAATTAGTTTATGTATGTTTCTGGTTTATGTTCTGGTGAAACAACATTGTATGATTTTAACCCCTCGCCACAGTGAGCACGTCACAATCGCAGCGGTAATGCCTGTCTTTGAAGAGTGTCTACAGAGACGTCACGGCATCCTCTCTTTGTGCAGGACTCACCGGATGTGGGTGTTTTGGGAGGTATCTGTATCGAATTCAACGGGAAGAAACACTCAGGTATCACCATTGTGCGGATCGCCTGGAGAATACGATGGAGCATACGGTGGAAGTCGGTCCCGCTTGGTCGGAGCGCCAGCACCGCTGTGTCCTCATGGAGGCGATTGGTGGAGAAAATGTCAACCAGTAGCCTCCTTCAGTGAAGCACTACGATCGAAGAAGGTGGCTGAAACTATGAGGGATAGGACATTCTGACTCCTTAACTGTCGCTGCAAGTGATGCTCCGGGTGTTGAAAGCCGCAGGGCGATTACCAGCCATCGCAAACCGGGATTGCGGTGGTGCCGTCCGGCCGTCTGGTCAAAGCAATCCTGAATCGACGGCTCGTTGTATTCTACACCGGACTCAAAGAGATGTCAGCAAATGGATAGGGCCCTCTAGGGCCGATGTCTGCGAGATTGTTCGAAAGAGTTACCTCACGTAAAATTTTCGCCTCAATAATTTTTCACTGAAGAGTTTAAGCCGTTAGACAGCTTTGGTAGAGGTAAATGTAGGAGCATAATCGGGACACCGACCTTCAGCTGAATAAAGTGCACTGATAGTGCAAAGCCAAAAAGCCAGTGAATCCAAAAACTATCATCATCATCAACTATCTTCCTCCACAACAGTACTTATGAAGAATTTGCGAGAGCATGCTGGCATTGATTGTTGCAGCTTGATCATTTTGGGCGTAAAAATTACTTGTTCATTTACCTAGGATTTTTTGGTGTGTATTTAACTGACGTCCCCGTTGAATGAATTTCGGCGAAATTTTGAGCGCGTGTATCCCCGCCCAATCAAACTCGCATATTGATGGCCAAACCGAGAGGTCACTGTCACCGATTGCCTCTATGAGGACACGGCGGTTCACCCAAATGTGATAGACCTCCACCGCATGTTACACCGGGTCCTCAGGGCGATTCGCAAAATGGTAATATCAAGATACTTCCAACCGAATCCGGAACAGAAACCGCTCGAAACACCCTCAACAGTCCTGAGCTTGTGTATCCATAAAACAATGAAATTACGGTAAACAAATGTAGCAGCCGATTAGTGTTATCCCTGAGACTGGCCTCCCTCAGAAAGTTGTTCCAGTGTTGGTCACCACTCATTGCAAGGAGGTAACGTCCAGATGTCGACGTAAGGCTGCCAGGAATCTGAGATACATCAGTAATCAGGAACGTAAACCACTTTCGACCCCGTTTTATATGGAGCAGAAACTGCAAACAATAAATCACGCCATTATTAGGCCGCAAGGTGCCATCCCGGAGGACATAGTGGAGCATACAGAGGTGTGTCCCGCAAGGGCGGATCACCGCCGTGTCCTCGTGGAGTCAATCGGCGTCAGTCATCTCTCGCGCCGGGGCCTAGTTTGGGCTATAGTCCAGAGCGAGGAGGAATGGTAGGCGGTCGCCTCCTTCTGCAAAGCCGCAATGCTAGCGAAGGAGGAGGCCGCACGCGTGAGGGAACGAACGTCCTCACGCCGAGCCGAGATTCTGACCCCGACGACCAGCCACGGTAGACGCAGGCTTGCAGACATCGAACAATGGGTAGCTAGCCGTCCGGCGGTCCGGTAATTAACCGAACCGAGCCCAGTCGTCAACAGCACGTAGTGATCCACGCGCTCCTCAAAGAGATGTTTCAAAGCGTAACTGAAGGGCACAAGTGTGGTTTTAGTCAGTAAAAGTTTGACACGCCCTCTCGCTCCAACCAGAGAAGTCATTGGTTGATTTCCACTCTTAAAAAAAGAAAAAAAAAGTACCATCATTATCATTATCATGGACATAGGCCTCCCCAAGTGTCGCCATAATGACTGGTCCTGTGTGTCTCGCATCCATCGGATTCCCGCGACCCTCACCAGGTCATCGGTCTACCTGGGGGCCTTCCAACACAAGGTGCCATGCAACCCCTTACGAAAATTTGGCCGTGTTATTTTAAAATCAATAATTAAATACATATACTTGTTTACTTTTATCGCCTTTTTTGGTTGGTATCCCTTGAATAATCATGGTCATCTTGTTACAATCATGGGAAAAAAAAGCAGTAGGATTGTTAAAAATGCCTCCGTCTAAAACCAGTTTAACCATAACTATTTTCCTCCAATTTTGAACAATAGAACTGTCTGCAAACGTGGGCGATGGTCACTTCTTCCGCCATTCAGAAAATTACGTAAAATACACAATGCCATCTATCAAATATGAAGTTCAACTGTCATTGTCATCATTATTTCTACTTTGAGTCTTTAGATGGCGTTGCGAGTATCTGAAGTGCGTGTGGTGCCATATTTTACTAATTCGATTTTATTATGTGTTTTGATTAGTTTTTACAAAATATTTAGAAGATATCGAATAGAAATGTTAATTTTATTTTGAAAAAATGGTAAAAGTTATTTTATTACAAAAAGAAGATAAAATAATGACAAAAAATTTAACTGTAGCTGGGAATCGAACTCGCGGCAAATGTCGTTCAACACCGACGTTTTGGATTATTGAACACCCCCCATAGCAAATAGCGTGATAATTTATAGCCTAACAGATGCACTGACCTATAAGGATAATGTATGCAAAATTTGAACAGGATCGGTTCAGTAGTTTTTGCGCCAATTAATACCATCGCAAAATAATTTTACTGTTTTATTATATGTATAGATTTTCACAATTTTTGTTATTTTTTATTATTATTATTTTTCTTGTTGACATGAAATTATTTTTATTATAAATTATTTGTATTCAATTATTTAGTATTTAATTTTAATTTATATTAATTTATTGGTTGAATGGTTATTTAAATTTAAATGATGAAATTATTAAAAAAATTGACTAAAATTAAATGTGTACCTACTGCATGCTAAAGATGTAAAATCTAAATATTTGTACGGCTGAAATGCCGAATATAGTGAGACTCCACCAAATGTTAAGAACTTGTTACCTATATTCTTGCAAATAAATATATCATTCATTCATTCATTCATTCATTCATTCATTATCATCATCATCATCATCATTTCAGCCGAAAGACGTCCACTGCTGGACATAGGCCTCCCCCAAGCGTCGCCACAGCGAACGGTCCTGTGCGTCTCGCATCCATCGGACTCCCGCAACCGTTACCAAGTCATCGGTCCACCTTGTAAGAGGCCTTCCAACGCTACGTCTTCCGGTACGTGGTCGCCATTCCAGAACCTTTCGGCCCCAACGGCCATCTGTTCTGCGAGCAATGTGCCCTGCCCATTGCCACTTTAGTTTGGCGATTCTTCGTGCTATGTCGGCAACCTTGGTTCTCCTGCGGATATCCTCATTCCTGATTCGATCACGCAAGGAAACTCCGAGCATAGCCCTCTCCATTGCCCTTTGGGTGACTTTAAGCCTTCTAATGAGGCCCATTGTAAGCGACCACGTTTCGGAGCCATATGTCATCACTGGCAACACGCACTGGTCATAGACTTTCGTCTTGAGACACTGTGGTATATTGGACGAGAAGATACCGCGCAGCTTCTCGAACGCTGCCCAGCCGAGTCGGATTCGACGATTGATCTCTTTCTCGAAGTTAGACCTTCCCAACTGGACCATCTGTCCCAGGTAAACGTAGTCGTCTATAACTTCGAGTGTAGAGTCCCCGACCTTGATAGGAGTGGGTGCTACATGGCTGTTTACCATGACTTTGGTTTTGTCCATGTTCATTTTAAGTCCCACTCTTTCGGAAGCTCTACTGAGGTCACCAAGCATTGTACTGAGCTCCTCTGTAGTCTCAGCCATGACTACTATGGCGTCGGAAAACCGAAGGTGAGTGATGTACTCGCCATTGACATTAATGCCTAGCCCTCTCCATTCCAAAACCTTGAAGACATCCTCCATTGCTGCCGTGAACAGTTTCGGAGAAATAACGTCTCCCTGCCTCACACCCCGCTGCAAGAGGATAGGTTTCGAGGTCTGGTCTTGTAGTCGGACTGACATAGTGGCGTTTTTGTACAAACACTTCAGCACTTCGATATACCGATAGTCAATTTGGCACCGTTGGAGAGACTGCAGTACAGCCTAAGTTTCAATCGAATCAAAGGCTTTCTCGTAGTCCACAAACGCTAAGCAGAGAGGCTGATTATACTCCTCAGTCTTCTGTATAACCTGCCGCAGCGTATGTATGTGGTCCACGGTGCTGAAGCCTTTTCGAAATCCGGCTTGTTCGGGAGGCTGGAAGTCGTCGAACCTGCGCGCGAGACGATTCGTGATGACTCTGTAAAACAGCTTGTAGACATGGCTCAGAAGCGAGATGGGCCTATAATTATTAAGCAGGGCATTATCGCCCTTCTTAAAGAAGAGTACCACCACGCCTCTGCTCCACGCCTGTGGCGTTTTTCCCTTGAGTATTACGGAATCAAATAGCTTCTGAAGGGCCTTAAGGACCGGTTTTCCACCCGCCTTCAGGAGTTCGGTCGTAATTCCGTCCTCACCCGACGCCTTGTTGTTTTTTAGCTGCTTCAGAGCCATCCTAATCTCGTACAGGCTGACGTCCGGGATATCTTCGGTATAGTGTCGAGTCAATCTAGCTCTTGGGTCGTTTACTAGATTTACAGAGGGTTTAGCGATAGACGTGTATAACTGTCCATAAAAAGCCTCGATCTCTCCCAGAAGCTCCGATTTGGCGGATATGACTCTGCCATCGTCGGTCTTCAGTTTCGTGAGCTGGCTTTGGCCAATAGACAGATCTCGTGCAAATACTTTAGAGCCCTTATTCCGCTCAATCGCATCCTTAATCCTTGCGGTATTAAAGCGGCGAAGGTCACGTTTCAGGGACTTCGAGATTTGTCTATTGAGCTGCCGGTATATGCACGCATCGTCTGAAGACTGCAGAATCATCTCACGCCTCTTCTTCATTAGCTCGAGGGTCGGATCGGAGAGCTTCTTGTTCTTATTTGTACGGTGAGTCTTGAAAAACTTAGACCCGACCGTATGGACAGTTTCCACGAACCCATCGTTATATTCATCCACGGAGCTTCCTAGGCACTCTAAACGATTGTGGAGTTCGAGCTGAAAGCTCTCGGGGTTTTGGATCTGGATCTGTGCTGGACGGAGCGTAGACTTCATCAGTCGAGACCTTTCAAGCTTAATGTTAATATTCAATGTGCCTCTTACCACGCGGTGATCACTTCCAGTTTTCGCCGCGTTGATCACAGAGACATCATCGAATATTTGCTTTTTCGTCGACAGGATGAAGTCAATCTCATTTCTAGTTGCACCGTCAGGACTTTGCCAGGTCCACCTTCTATGCTCACGCTTTTTGAAGAAGGAATTCATCATATAGAGGCCCTCCTTCTCCATAAAGCTAGCCAGTAGGTGTCCCCGGTGATTCCGACGTCCAAATCCAAATTGCCCCACTCGCAGCTCGTCACCGTCTCGTTTGCCCAGTTTCGCGTTAAAGTCCCCCATGACCACAGTGAAGTGAGTCTTAGAACCATGCATGGCTCTTGATATATCCTCATACATGGATTCTACTTCGTCTTTGGGATGTGTCGAGGTCGGGGCGTAGACCTGTATGACTTTCAGCGAATATCTTGATGATATTCTGAGTATAAGGTACGCCACCCTGGTCGACACACTCTCGATCTTCACCACATTGTTCACAAGGGACTTGTGGACAATAAACCCGACACCACCCTGGGACTGCTGGTCACCCTCCCGGAAATAGAGCAGGTTACCGGATTTGAGAATTATCGTATCCTCCCCCTGTCTTCGGACTTCAGACAATCCCACAATACTCCATCGCAACCTGCTCAATTCCTCCTCAAGTTCGGTGATCTTCTCGTCAGTCCTCAGTGTACGCGTGTTAAAAGTTGCCAGGTCGAGTCGTTTAATAGATGGGTAGCCAAATCTCATCCGGAGATTCTTCGCACCCCTTGCCTCGTCGTGGCCTTGACCGCCACCGGAGTCAAGGCTAGACATTCATTATATAATTAATTAATTTATATGTTACCGGTAATGTTCGTAAATCAGTTAGGCTGACTGTACACTTGAGACAAGACGTCTCATAGACAAATTGTCTAACAACAACAAAAACTAGGCATTAATGTCAATGGCGAGTAAATCACTCACCTTCGGTTTGCCGACGCCATAGTAGTCATGGCTGAGACTACGGAGGAGCTCAGTACAATGCTTGGTGACCTCAGTAGAGCTTCCGAAAGAGTGGGACTTATACATAGTGATACATAGGCGCGCATTCTTGTTTCTCTTTTTTATTGTAATTTAGTAGTTTTATTTTTTTCCAAAGGACCTTATAATAAAAAAAAAAACAGTCTGTGGGGAGCCTGGCAATCTGTATGACAGGATTTCCTAGTGCAGATGCCAGTCTCCCACAAAGGAATACTTGTATCTACGTATGTAATAAATAAATATGTTATGTTATGTTATGTTATGTTATGTTATGTTATGTTATGTTATGTTATGTTATGTTATGTTATGTTATGTTATGTTATGTTATGTTATGTTATGTTATGTTATGTTATGTTATGTTATGTTATGTTATGTTATGTTATGTTATGTTATGTTATGTTATGTTATGTTATGTTATGTTATTCTAGCGTCGTACTCCTCTATATTAGTGAGTCGGCAGTGATGAAAAATGTTAATTTATCAATTTAAAAACATTAATATCAGTCTCGGTATATCTGGGAAAAAATATCGATATATTGGTCAAACATTTCGAGATTTTAGGTTTGAAAATAATAATTTATTGTGAGAATCTTAATTAAACTAAATGATAATATTCTAATATTTTGAAGACTAATTTATTATTTCAGTCAAACCAGCATTTGTCCGGTAGGTAACGAAATAAACAGTTCAATTCCGTTAAATCACCTCGAGGGCCGATTGTACATACGTCTATACAATTTGAGTGACCTTGAAAAACGCTTAATTGTCGTTTTGTAGACTCGGGTGTACGAAACTTATTTGCCCGAAAATTTTGGTCTCTAGGTATATCTTCGTATTTCCTAAAAAAATCCAGAATAAGTTTTTTTTATTATTATTTTTGGTGATTTTACGTATAAACGCGCAATTACTTAATAATAATACCCATATACGCGCGAGGAGATATATTCTGCCAATAAATTAATTTTGAAAAAAAAAAATACTTTTTTGATGAATTTCGTGAATATTTTGTATCGATAAACCGAATCGAATAGAATCGAATTCTATGTATAGTACTCGAATGTTCTGTATATCGATACTTTTTAATTGATACTGAGTAAGTATCGATACGTGATGACTACTGATGACCGATACCGTATCGAGTTCGTTTTTTTTAAAACAGTTTCATTTTAGTTTTGAGACAGTCTTGTTTATGTGAGACAAGTCTGTCTAAAGACTGTCTTGTCTCAAGTGTGCGCTCAGCCTTAGAGTGCGCGATTAACTTGTTAATCTGCAGATTATTTGATTGAGTCCATTAAAGTGGAAAAATTGTTTAAGTTCTTATATTAACTAGATAACCTGCAGAGTTAGTCTGCTAGGGCAAGCATACGGTTAAGTTATAAAACAGATTCTTTGCTTAAATAAAACATCCGACTTCATTGTAATCGTTTAATTTTAATTTCTAATAATAATACTAAAGTATCAAACTTTAGAATTATTATTAACATTTTATGCATGAAAAATTATTATGTTCTAGGACCCTCCGCAACGAACAGAACAGGTTATGTTACAAGGCTAGCCTTCGTGGTTATTTTTCTTTATAACCACCCAGAAGTAGGCTCCGTTAAGCTAAACGGGAACAAAAGCCTTCCGCGATTTAACTATATAGCATCCGTTAATATGCAGATTAACTAGGTAAAGTGGAGACATCTGTTACTTTAAGTCAAAATATCAACATATTCCGTATTCTAACGGTAACATATACGGTGGTGGTCATATAATTAAGAACGATTTGTAGTACCAGACATTTTTTTAAAAAACTATGTCATATGTACTTTTATGTTACTTCTCAAAAGTTATTAATTATGTTATGAAATAGCTACATGCATACTTAGTTATAGAGTGTTGTCCATTTTAATATGAATAAAAAAATAAACTATCCAGCGATCTTAATTATGTGGCCAGCCAGTAAGTTTGCAATAATATGTTAATGTTTAATGTAAAACGTTTATCTATATATTCAATTAATTAATCATGTTATAACTGTGTGCTAAGTACGACAATGTGAAACAATCTTGCGATACCGAGAGAGATACGAAAAGATATGCAAAACGTATAATTCTCGTAAGTTTGAAAAAAAGCTTGTTTTTAAATAGTCGTTCTTAATTATATGACCACCACTGTGTATTCACTTTTGTTAGAGATTTTGTTTTGATACGGGAACATATGTTTCTTCCCAAAAAAAGTCGACATTTATTGGCTACTTTATTAGCTTTTAATATACACGCTTTTAATATACATTGATAATTTAACTGAGATTAGGTTAAGTGACGAATCAGTATTATCTAGTATGCCTAATAATAACATTTTATTATACCATCAGAATATAAATCGCTTCTCTGGCAAAATTCTAGATGTGGAAATGTTAATAGATAAATATCATATGGATATCTTGTGTTTTTGTGAAACCTGGTTAAAACCAGATAGAATGCTGTTCAATGTAAATATTTTTTCAGTTGCCAGTGCGTACAATAGATCATCAACCTTGATATATATACATATAATAAATTTGTAGAAAAGTGGTGTCTATACAATGGAAATATAAAAAAAAAAGTAGCAGAGGTTGTTATTATATCGATGCCGAACCCGAGATTGTAATTAATTTTTTTTTTGTCTTTTTGTCGGTTTGTTTGTTTGTCTGTGTGTTTGTGCACGCTAATATCAGAAACGGCTTATTCGATTTAGATGCGGTTTTCACTAATATATTTTAGTAAGCTTCACTTAATATTTAATGTTTATTTCATGTCAATCGGTTCATAAATAAAAAAGTTATGTTAATTTAAAGAATCACGGCGAACATTTGTTAAGGTATTCTATCAGAGTACGTACACGCCTCGCGCCTGTGCGTCCGTGGCTATATAAAGCGCACTGAGAGCCGCGCCGCTGTTTAAGCCCTGTCTGGAGGCTTTGATTCTTGAATCGAGGCCGCCAGAGGCAAGACCGGTTAAGCTGCCGACAACCTCCTAGGTTGACCTGCGAGAGGCCACACAAAAAAAAAATATTATAAATGCGAAAGTAACTCTGTCTGTCTGTCTGTCTGTCTGTCTGTCTGTCTGTCTGTCTGTTACGCTTTCACGCTTATACCGCTGAACCAATTTTGATGAAATTTGGTACAAAGATAGAATAGAGCTTGAGAAAGGACATAGGCTATAAATTATCACGCTATTTGCTATGGGGGGTGAGCAATATTCCAAAATGTATTGAACGATTTGCCGTGACTTCGATCCCCAGTTATAGTAATAATTTTTGTGAGTATTTTGTCGTCTTTTTTGTATATAATATGCGATGGTACTTCGATTACAATAATAATAGGACTTTTAGCATATTTTTAACACATCTTAGACATTTTTACTCCATATTTTTGTAAAAAGTTATCAAACATGTAATAAAATCTAAGTGGAAAAACGAAAATAATATTTCTTTTTTTCATTTAGCTACAAATTTAATATCTGAGATGAAAATCATCACGCTATCATCGACAAAGGGTTAAGCAGACAATGATGACGTTTATATAAGAACACCTATTTTACACAATAGTCAACGAACACCGTAGTGCAGTCGTGTCTGGATTAGATCGGCACTCAAGGGGATAGTGGTTCAAAACTCAGTTTCTTTTTTGTGATAGTTTTGTTTTATTTTACTGTAAACAAGAAAGTTTTACATATTTTTGCGTTCTTACTATTATTTTTATCGACAGTCTGGTTTCTACATCAGCACCTTGGAATCAGTTTGGCAGATTATACTGACCTTCACTATCAAGACAGAAATCCAGCGGTTATGCATTCAAACGTCTACAAAGAGATCTAAAGAGATACAATAGAGCGGCTATCAGAAAAAATGTCTTAGAAAAACTGTCATCCTATGCCTCAGTGACGCTATCTGGCTTTGAATAGCAAACACACGAATTAAATTTGTCAAACTATTTATTTAACTATCGCTCGATAGGTGGCCAGGGGCCTTACCATGATAATGTTAAAATGTCAGACGTACGAGCGAAAAAGAGTGATGGAGCTATACACCCTATATAGCTCCATCCCTTTAACAGTCCGGTTTAGGTCGTAAAATGGATCACGTTATGAGCTCGTGGTAGAGCCTCAGTGTGTGATAAAGGTAAGGTTAAGCTTTTCAGCAATAGATGACGTTATCACGAAATCAGCAAATGTTTCTAGGACCTATTTATAAAAATTATTGAATTCTAATTAATTGCTTCGTAAATGCCAAAAATATTTACGAAAATAAACCGCAGTTAGGTCCAGTCATTTTATCATAACAAGATTTGTAATAGCGTAAAGCGCGGTGGGCCTTGGGCGCGGTCGCCTCCTTCTGCGAAGCAGTAATGCTAGCAAAGGAGGCGGCCGCACGCGCGAGACAATAACCCTCGCGACCCAGCCGATCCGAACCGAGGGGTTCCGATCCCGATTTCCGGCCACCGTAGGCGCGGGCTTGTGGACGGCGAGCAATGGGTAGTTCACCGTCCGTCCGTCCGGTAACCGTCCGGACCGAGCCCAAGTCGTTGACGGCGCGTAGTGTTCCACGCGCGCCTCAAGGAGGTGTCAGCAACCGTAGGGGCCCAGCAAGGTCGAAGCCTATTGGGGCCATGGGTGATACGAAAGAGATTCCCGGGGCCCTGGAACAATGGCAAAGAAGGAACAGGAGTGGGTTTTATGTATGTTTCTTTCTGGTTTATGTTATGATAAAACAACGCTGTATGATTTTAAAATTATTGGTTCATTAGATATACTAAAAGTATATTATACCATAGAATTATCTTTTTTACAACACTAAATAAATGTTATTTAACGTAGGCTATCAAAAAAAAAAGTGGATAAAGTAGTTTTCAGTTGCCAAAATGTATAAATAGTCTGAGTCACGGAGTTGATACTGAGGTCGATACCCACAGTTTTTAGTGTGTGCACCTTTTGCTTTTAGGTAGGAAATCATCAAATACCTTCCCCCGCTCTGGGTAAAGCGAGAGGTAGTACCAGACTTTTACTGACTGAAACCCACCTGTGTTCCTTTAGTTGCCCTTAGCGTTCCAGGGCTATGGTAACTTGCACGCCACAATTGCGGCAGCAAATACCTTCTTTGAGGAAAGTCTAAAAAGGCTCTCTTTCCGCCTGATGCAGGTCTTCATCGAACGTAGATGTTTCGGAAGGACCCCCAAAAAACCAGCAAATATAGGTAGGTACTTAATCACAGAAAGATGCTTCTTGAGCAGTTCGTGAAGGTTACCAGTACTTCAAGTAGTCTCTCCCTCGGACTTGACCACAACCTACTGTTTGGAACAAGTACCTAATTTCAAAGATTCCAAAAATTGAAGATCATTAAGAATTTCATGAAACACCCATGAAGACATATTTCACACAAGGCCCCGACGTGGTTTGTGTTTCTGAAGATAGTTTGATTACGTATGATGTATCCCACATTACTTGCAGCCTTAAGTCGACAACTGGACGTTACCTCCTTAAGAGTGGTCAGTGAGTGGTGATCACACTGGGACAACATTCTGACGGATGCCAGAGTCAGTCACAGCCCCAATTGGTTGTGACATTTGTTCGCTGTCATTTTATAGTTTTGTGGAGTCACAAACACGGAGTAATGAGGGGGTATTAGGGTGTTTCGAGAGGTTTCTGTTTCAAATTCGGCGTGATCTAAATCAACATCAAACTGCAACAATTTTTTCACAAATTCTTTATAAGTACAGTTGTGGAGCAAGATGACATCGTAGGTTACTCTGTAGTATTTTAATAATCGCTAGCAGTAGTGGACTATCAGTGCACGTTATCCCGCTGAAGATGGGCTGAAGCCGATTATGCTCCTTCGAAATTCACCTCCGCCAAAGTTGCATAACGGACCCGGCTAAAAGTCTGCAGAGAAATATCATCGAGGCAAATTCTTATGGGAGGTAATTCTTTCGCAAAACCTCATAGCTCTAGCAGACATTGGCCCTAGAGATCTTCGTCAGGCGAAAAGAGAGGACGCTGTGGTGTCTTTAGAAAGACACCACAGCGTCCTCTCTTTTCCTCAAAGAAGGAAGATTTGCTGCCGCGTGCAAGTTACCGTAGCTCTAGAACACTAAGGGCAATTAAAGCAACACAGGTCGGTTTCAGTCTGTAAAAGTCTGACACAAACTCTCGCTTTACCCAGAGCGGGGGAAGGTATTTGATGATTTTCTTCCTAAAAGTAAAACGTGCAGACACTAAAAACTGTGGGTATTGACCTCAGAACAAGATCCGTACAGACTCTTTATACATTTTGGAAACATTTAACATTTTGAAAACTACTTTATCCACTTTTTTTATAGCCTACGTTAAATAACATTTATTTAGTGTTGTTAAAAGAAAACAATGGTTTAATACACTTTTAGTCTATTATAATGAACCAATCATATTAAAATCATACAGCGTTGTTTCATCATAGAATAAACCAAAAACAAACTTAAACTATCACCTTTTCCTTTTAGGGGTAGGCAGAACCACAGTTTATCAACTACTTCGACCTCAACATGTCTGTTTCTGTTTATTGATGATGATAAGTAATTTATTTGATGTATTTCATGAACGAGTATTCTATTACTGGTGAGCCAAATAAATAAAATAAATTACATATCTGGACATAAGAAATACATTTTACATAATATATTTACTGAAATTAATTTCCGTTATTTGAATTAGATGTTTTTAGCACGAATCACAAGCACAGAATTATTAATTACGTTTGTGCATTTTTACTAACTTGACGCAGACAAAGTCGCGGGTAACAGCTAGTAAATATTATAAGTATTTGGTATAGGTTAGGCATTTCTTTTCTTGATTTTCTTTATTAAGTATAACTCAGGTTAGTAATTATTTTTTCTAGCAATTCTTTTGTTTTATAAAGTTAGTACGTTTGGTTTACACGTCTTAACACTTATTACTTAAACTTCGATTATTTTAGACTGTATAATAATCTGTAAGTATTTATAATTTAATTGTTTACGATAGTACGTGTTTACTAAATAACTGTGTGTTAAGTAGTAAGTACTATTTTATTGTAAGAATGCCTCGAAGAAGATCCAACCTCTCCCAATGTAGCAGAAATGCTAAAAGGATGAGATTAGTTCGATCACAGGAATCTGAGGAAGGTCGTGAGGCAAGGCTCTCTGCAACTCGGGAACATAGGCTAGGTTTCGTGCTGCAGAAACTTCGACTCAGCGAGAATCTCGACTGAGTTCAAATCGTTCTCGAATGATGACAACTCGAAATAGGGAAAACGGGGAGCAACGAAAGGCACGTTTATCTGTCGATCGCGAAGCTCACGCGCTATCGCGTGAGTCTGAGACTTTTGCTGACAGGGAAACCCGCCTGAGCTCCCAGAGAGTACGGACAACAAATGCTCGATCCCAGGAGACACAGGACGAACGGGAAATACGTCTCACTGCCGATCGTGAAGCTCATGCAATATCGCGTGAGTCTGAGACTTTCAATGATAGGGAAATTCGTCTGAGTTCTCAGAGGGTTCGGACAGCAAATGCTTGGTCTCAGGAAACACAGGACGAACGGGAAATACGTCTCACTGCCGATCGTGAAGCTCATGCACTATCGCGTGAGTCTGAGACTTTCAATGATAGGGAAATTCGTCTGAGTTCTCAGAGGGTTCGGACAGCAAATGCTCGGTTTCAGGAAACACAGGACGAACGAGAAATACGTCTCACTGCTGATCGTGAAGCTCATGCACATCACATTAAATATGCGTGCGCAAATTGGAGGCAACGAAAATGCTCAAGAATTTTCAGATTTGTTACGGAAGGAAAAGTTGTTCTTAATGAAAACCTATGCAACATAGTTTCATCAATGCGAGACCTCATATCATCTGTGTATGGAAACGCAACGCAAACACCAACTTGCGAAAATTCCTGGCTTTGCGAAAAAGCAGAGAAGCTATTTTGACGCCACGAAACGACCAAGCAGCAACAATAAACGCTGAAATTTTAAGTTATGTTCCGGGGGATTATGTTGAGTATATCCCATTCTATCCCATTCTATCCCTCTCTATCCCACTCTATCCCATTCTATCCCGCTCTATCCCATTCTATCCCGTTCTATCCCATTCTAACCCATTCTATCCCATTCTATCCCTCTCTATCCTACTATCGCATTCTATCCCATTCTATCCCATACTATCCCACTCTATCCCAATCCTATCCTATCCTATCCTATCCTATCCTATCCTATCCTATCCTATTCTATCCCATGCTATTCCATTCTATCCCATTCTATCCCACTCTATCCCACTCTATACCACTCTATCCCATTCTATCCCACTCTATCCCACTCTATACCACTCTATCCCATTCTATCCCACTCTATCCCACTCTATCCCACTCTATCCCATTCTATCCCACTCTATCCCATTCTATCCCACACTATACCACTCTATCCCATTCTATCCCACTCTATCCCACTCTATCCCATTCTATCCCATTCTATCCCATACTATCCCACTCTATCCCACTCTATCCTATCCTATCCTATCCTATCCTATCCTATTCTATCCTATCCTATCCCATGCTATCCTATCCTATCCTATTCTATTCCATTCTATCCCACTCTATCCCACTCTATCCCACTCTATCCCATTCTATTTCACTCTCCCACTCTATCCCATTCTATCCCGTTCTATCCCATTCTATCCCATTCTATCCCATTCTATCCCATGCTATCCCATTCTATCCCATACTATCCCACTCTATCCTATCCTATCCTATCCTATCCTATCCTATCCTATCCCATTCTATCCCTCTCTATCCCATTCTATCCCATTCTATCCCATACTATCCCGCTCTATCCCACTATATCCTATCCTATCCTATCCTATCCTATCCTATTCTATCCCATTCCATCCCATTCTATCCCATGCTATTCCATTCTATCCCACTCTATCCCCTTCTATACCACTCTATCCCACTCTATCCCACTCTATCCCACTCTATCCCCCTCTATCCCACTCTATCCCATTCTATCCCATTCTATCCCGTTCTATCCCATTCTATCCCATTCTATCCCATTCTATCCCATGCTATCCCATTCTATCCCATACTATCCCACTCTATCCTATCCTATCCTATCCTACCCTTCCTATCCTATCCTATCCTATCCTATTCTATCCCATTCTATCCCATTCTATCCCATTCTATCCCTCTCTATCCCACTCTATCCCATTCTATCCCACTCTATCCCATTCTATCCCACTCTATACCACTCTATACCATTCTATCCCACTCTATCCCATTCTATCCCATTCTATCCCATACTATCCCACTCTATCCCACTCTATCCTATCCTATCCTATCCTATCCTATCCTATCCTATCCTATTCTATCCTATCCTATCCCATGCTATCCTATCCTATCCTATTCTATCCCATTCTATCCCACTCTACCCCACTCTATCCCACTCTATCCCATTCTATCCCACTCTATCCCACTCTATCCCACTCTATCCCCCTCTATCCCATTCTATCCTACTCTATCCCATTCTATACCACTCTATCCCATTCTATCCCACTCTATCCCACTCTATCCCACTCTATCCCACTCTATCCCACTCTATCCCACTCTATCCCACTCTATCCTATCCTATCCTATCCTATCCTATCCTATCCTATCCTATCCTATCCTATCCTATCCTATTCTATCCCATTCTATCCCATTCTATACCACTCTATCCCATTCTATCCCACTCTATCCCACACTATCCCACTCTATCCCACTCTATCCCATTCTATCCCATTCTATCCCGTTCTATCCCATTCTATCCCATTCTATCCCATTCTATCCCAGGCTATCCCATGCTATCCCATTCTATCCCATACTATCCCACTCTATCCTATCCTATCCTATCCTATCCTAACCTTTACTATCATATCCTATCCTATCCTATCCCATTCTATCCCATTCTATCCCATTCTATCCCACTCTATCCCACTCTATCCCACTCTATCCCACTTTATCCCATTCTATCCCATTCTATCCCTCTCTATCCCATTCTATCCCACTCTATCCCGTTCTATCCCATTCTATCCCATTCTATCCCATTCTATCCCATGCTATCCCATTCTATCCCATACTATCCCACTCTATCCTATCCTATCCTATCCTATCCTATACTATTCTATCCCATTCTATCCCATTCTATCCCTCTCTATCCCACTCTATCGCATTCTATCCCATTCTATCCCATTCTATCCCACTCTATCCCACTCTATCCCACTCTATCCCGCTCTATCCCATTCTATCCCATTCTATCCCACTCTATCCCACTCTATCCCACTCTATCCCACTCTATCCCACTCTATCCTATCCTATCCTATCCTATCCTATCCTATCCTATCCTATCCTATCCTATCCTATCCTATTCTATCCCATTCTATCCCATTCTATACCACTCTATCCCATTCATCACGAATCGTCTTGCGCGCAGGTTTGACGACTTCCAGCCTCCCGAACAAGCCGGATTCCGAAAAGGTTTCAGCACCGTAGACCACATACATACGCTCTGACAGGTTATACAGAAGACCGAGGAGTATAACCTGCCTCTATGCTTAACGTTCGTGGACTACGAGAAAGCTTTTGATTCGATCGAGACTTGGGCTGTACTGCAATCTCTCCAAAGGTGCCAGATTGACTATCGGTACATCGAAGTGCTCAAGTGTTTGAACGAAAACGCCACAATGTCAGTCCGACTACAGGACCGGACTTCGAAACCTATCCTTCTGCAGCGGGGTGTAAGGCAGGGAGACGTCATTTCTCCGAAACTGTTTACGGCTGCAATGGAGGATGTCTTCAAGGTTCTGGACTGGAGTGGACTAGGCATTAATGTCAATGGCGAGTACATCACTCACCTTCGGTTTGCCGACGATATAGTAGTCATGGCTAAGACTACGGAGGAGCTCAGTACAATGCTCGATGACCTCAGTAGAGCTTCCGAAAAAGTGGGTCTTAAAATGAACATGGACAAAATCTAAGTCATGGTAAATAACCATGTAGCACCCACTCCGATCAAGATCGGAGACTCTGCACTCGAAGTTGTAGACGATTACGTTTACCTGGGACATACAATCCAATTGGGTAGATCTAACTTTGAGAAAGAGGTCAATCGTCGAATCCGACTCGGCTGGGCTGCGTTCGGGAAGCTGCGCGGTATCTTCTCGTCCAACATACCACAGTGTCTCAAAACGAAAGTCTATGACCAGTACGTGTTGCCAGTGATGACATATGGCACTGAAACATGGTCGCTTACAATGGGCCTCATCAGAAGCCTTACAATCACCCAAAGGGCAATGGAAAGGGCTATGCTCGGAGTTTCCTTGCGTGATCGCATAAAGAATGAAGATATCCGCAGGAGAACCAAGGTCGCCGACATAGCCCGAAGAATCGCCAAACGAAAGTGGCAGTGGGCAGGGCACTTTGCTCGTAGAACGGATGGTTGATGGGGCCGAAAGGTTCTAGAGTGGCGACCGCGCACCGGAAAACGCAGCGTTGGAAGGCCTCCCACAAGGTGGACCGACGACCTGGCGAGAGTCGCGGGAATGCGGTGGATGCGAGACGCACAGGATCGGTCGTTGTGGAGACGCTTGGGGGAGGCCTATGTCCAACAGTGGACGTCTTGCGGCTGAAATGATGATGATACCTGTGTTTTAGAAACAAAACAAAACTGATAAATTGAAATTGGAATTTTGCTCGCCAACAAAGAAACACATGTCATTCATTATTTTGACTCGAGGACAAAATGGCCGACTCATATTAGACTTTAGCATGTGATTGGCTCGTTATAGTTTGAGTGTTGCCATTTTACAAATTCTAAATAATACTAAATTTTGTTGTTCCAAAAATGAATAACAAAAATGAACAAAATAATGGACATTACTTTGTACCCAAAGTTTTAAATAACTAACATAAAATATTTTTTACCGTAATCAAAGGGTATTAACAACGTTTTGGCAAAAAGTTCATCAATAATTAAATATCGCAGCTATTAAATTTATTTACATAATTTTTGTTACGCAGCCCGTGAAAAGGATAAATTATTTTGTATGAAGATTATCCGAGTTCGATGATTATAAGGAAATATTATGTGTTTATTATGGGCAAAAATTATATAAATATGTGTAGTTTAACTAGACAATATATATCAGAGTACTAATAGGTACTTCTTACATAGCAAAACTAATTTTGTCATAAAATAACGGGTGTGGACAAATTTTGCAATCAAAATGGTCATTTTAAATGATTTTCACCCAATAGTTTTTATAGATTTTTTTTTGTTTTCTATCATTTAAAGTTAAAGTTTTATGATTAGCTATTGCTGTAACTTACTTAGTTTTGAAGTGATAAAAGTTTATTAACTTTGAGATGAATTCGAAAACGATACTTGTGGTTGTGGTATCGGTGGCGTGCCGAACCTTGACTTATCTACAATACTACTCACTTACCTAATATTCCGAATAAAAAAGAACTCGCGCTATAATCCGCCGTCAAGGATCATCAGTGCAAAATTGCTACATTTTCATTTGTTAATATTAAGATAGAAATTATGTAAACATCATACCTGTATCATAGATGACGTAAACTATATAAGAGCTATCTATTGATATTTTTTGGCAACTCTGGCTCGCTCACAACATTCTGACTGGCTACTTCTGAATCCACTAGATGGCACACAAAAGATGATAGTAATCAATCATTTGTTTACAATATTGATATGTAATATAATTAGCAAATACTCACAATTTAAACAGCCATAACTTTTCGTTCCTCCCTTCTTTATCACACAAGATTCTGATCAACTTAAGAATTGAACGTACTAGAAATTTCGTCACTTAACTTTTCAGAAAGAAATGTTTCTATTCGCAGTTAACCAAAACTACAGAATGAAATAATAACAGCATTCGAATGCTTTTGAGAATTCTGATGTCTTTTCATAGCACCAGCGAAATTATCTAAGTCATTATAACCTGATATCCCCAGCATTCTTATCGTTTGAAAAAAATTAAAACTGCCTATTATGTGATTTACTTTTATAAGAAATATTCTAATATTCTCTTTACCTGGCCAATTATCGATTCCACACTGACACCACAACCACACTTGTATCGTTTCCGAATTTATTTCAAAGTTAATAAACTTTAATCACTTCAAATCCAAGTAAGTTACAGCAATAACTAATCATAAAACTTTAACTTTAAATGACAGAACACAAAAAAAACTATCAAAACAATTACGTACAACACGATAACCGCGCAAAGAAAATTTGAACTAATTTGTAGTTTGCGCAACTCTTTTACGCGTCAAAGAGGGCGCCTCGTAGTTTGCGTAGTATTTAAATGTTATAATCACAATATTACAATAATTTTCACACACAATGTCACAGAGTCAAATTATACGTGGAGAGCCGCTAACATGAAGCTGCATCCACCTCTGTGTCAGGGACAGGTCCCACCGCTCGGGCAACACCCTCAGGAGACGCTTCGTAGGCGAATTAATAGTGAAGCGCTTCGTTTCCTTATGATTGCGAAAAAATCATCGGTCCGCGCCTCAACAAACATCGTCGAAGCACTACAAAACCGCGGAAGCCCTGATAATGCTTTCAGGGTACTGCCCTGAAAGCATTATTATACTGTACACGCAGTGCGCTGTACGCCCGCTGCATAAAGTTGGTCCATATTAATATTATAATGCCTTACAACCAAATTTTCAAAGCGTTTCTTCTGCCATATTGGTGGTTTTCTTTACAATAAAATTAATAGGATGCTACCGATAGTTAATCTTACTAAGATCATGTGTAAAAAGAAAATAACTTCCTTTCTACAAGCACTAAATTATGACGACACCGAGAAACTACTTGCTACTCTGGTTTAACATTTCAAACGTAATTACACACACACACCATCACCATCACATACTTACCCTTCCACACGCAACACACACTCATATACTTATATGCCCATATACACACACACACACATATACTAACCAATATATATTTATTTATTGAAAATAATTATGTATGAGTTCACCGATCAGTATACTTAATGTTAATGTAACGAAATTAATTACTATATAAAAGGCGGGGTCCTGGTGTCCTGAAATACAGGCTTGCAGCTTAGTTTAGGCACCAGTCTTCCACAATAATAAAACACTTGTCACTACATTTTAAGAATTTGATGTATTGTAAAATATTGTGGTGAGAAAAATAAAAATTTATTATTATTATTATTAATAAGCCTTAAATAGAGTCACCTTCACAGGTCCAGTACATCGCGCAAACTTGTGAGCCAACATATTACACTGGACAGACTCCAACCTGTATACGTCCGACTGCGCACCCATCCATCTAACGGTATTCTGCCGCTTACTGTACCAGTACCGGAGCAAAGATACTATCTCATGTGGCACATCTGTTTCACATTGTAGCTTTTGCCACAGCATATCATAACACACCAGATCAAAAGCTTTTGAAAGATCTAAGAAGCATGCATATACTGGAATGTTACTGTCTGTGTAGTACTGAACAGTACGCTTGAGACGGAGGATAGCACTCTCAGTGACAACCCGGGTCTGAATACAAACTGAGCGTCATGCAAATGGAGGTGCTTTCCCAACTGTTGGTTAAGCAAACTGTCCAGCACCTTAGCTATGACAGTCGCAAGCGAGATCGGTCTGTAATTAGACAGATCCGACGAGTCACCCATCTTATCTTTGATAATTGGCACTACGACTGTGTGCATTAAATCATCGGGCAAATAACCATGACTAACACACAAGTTAAATAATAGTGCAAGGACTCTTGGCAGATGCACGCCCGCGTATTTCAAATGCTCGATGCTAAGGCTATCGTGACCTGGGAACTTGCCTCTCACCATCTTCTTTGTGATTATGGCCACATCTTTGGCAGAGAATCTGATGTTAACATGACCAGGCCGGTCCTCGGCAACGAGCACCTGATATGCGGACCGTGCGGTGACCGTTGAAAGGCACAGGCAATGTCCCGTGGTTTATGCGCACCACCGACACTCGCCAGAGAACCCGACCTTGGATTAAGTTTGTGAGCATTTTTTGGATCTTGGAACAATTTTTTTTCTCTAAATTCGTCACTTATCTAAGAACACTAGGGTTATCAAGACCAATCTTACAATATCTTAATTATGTATGTAAATCCGTTCAGAAGTTTGGAAGGTATGAGGTAATAAAGTATATTACATACATACACACATTCATACATACATAACAGATACGCGCGAAAAACATACCCCTTCTTTCAATCGGGTAAAAATCTTTAATATTTTTAATAGAAAATTTAATGCATATTTCCAATTGCTAGAGAATTTAAAGCGTCTACGAAGAAATTTCTGTTGAAAAAAATCCGAATGAGTAAATAAATTGTTTGTCAATCCCGGGGATTGAACACAGAACCCATGCCCTGCCGCCACTACTCAATTAGTGAGACAGCCTTATTTTATCACGAGAGCATCACATTGTTTTCTACTTACATTTCCTGTTATCTTGTGTTTTAGACGCTTTTACTATTTTTTTTCTGTTACATATGTTTGTACTAATATATAACTCAAGTAAAATGGCTATTCTGGACTCGTTCAGAGGACGACAAATCTTGAAATAATTTACCGTTTCATTCAATGTTGTTGGCACCATATTCATACCTGAAACATTAAACTCAAATAATTAAATTGTCCAAAAAGTGGTTTGGGCTACAACATTGGCATAAAAAAAAACCCGACTGCGAAAAAAATATTTATTTGGGTTGGTTTGTTGGTTGGGTTTTTTTTTTATTTGGGTTTTTTTATTTTTTAGATTTATTTTTTTATTTTACACTTTTTAGTTATTGTAATCTAATATCACTATTTATTCTCAATCTCACTCTTGGGCGGAGCGTGAACCAGTGCTTGACTGCGATCCCACCTGATGGTAAGCAGAGATGCAATCATTGATGGTGAGGCGCACTAGTTTATTAAGAGCCTATTCACTCTAGCCTTGAAGACACCTAAATTATAGTTGGACGGGAAGACCGCAGCAGGCAAATTGTTGTTGTTGATTTGCTGACATCTCCTTGAGGCGCGCGTGGAACAGTACGCGCCGTCGACGACTTGGGCTCGGTCCGGACGGTTACCGCACGGTCGAACGGCGAGCCACCCATTGCTCGCCGTCCGCAAGCCCGCGCCTACGGTGGCCGGAAATCGGGATCGGAATCCCGGCGGTGGTTGGAGTGTGAGGACCGTTGCCTCACGCGATCGGCCGCCTCCTTTGCTAGCATTACTGCTTCGCAGAAGGAGGCGACTGCCTGCCACTCCTCCTCGCTCCGGACCATGGCCTGTACCAAAGCCCTGCGCGAGAGATCGCCGCCGATCTCCCCCACGAGGACACGGCGTTGCTCTGCCCAAGCGGGGCACACCTCCACCGTGTGCTCCACCGTGTCCTCCGGGCGGTCCACAATGTGGCGACACCCGGGCGTGTCTTCCGCACGAATCCGGTACAGGAACTACCCGAACTTACCATGTTCGGTGAGAACCTGCGTCATGCGGAAGGTGAGGACGCCGTGAGGTCTTTCCAACCACGCCTCAAAGAGGGGACTTACCGCCATAATTGTGGCGTGCCCACTGACGGATGGCTGAGTTTTACAAGGAGTAACTTGGGTTTCGTTTTGACGGGACTTTAATTGGGATATAGCTAATATTATAATGAGTATCTTAAGCTACATTTTATATTCTCGCGGGAACGGGACTTAATTAGGGTGAGGTATCTTAATTCTGGCGGGAGATTCCCGGGGATAGGGGACATCTCCGAAATGGACTGTCACTGACGGATAGCTGATTTTACAAGGACTATATAGGTTGGGTTTCTTTTTGACGTGACTTTCATTGGGATATAACTAATATTTAATACTCTAACTTAAGCTTCTTTTTATATTCTCGCGGGAATGGGACTTCATTCCGGTGGTGGGGGGACATCCTGATACCCGGGGGAGAGGAAACTTTAGAAACGGCCAGACAGATTTTGACGAGACTTTCACTGACGAAAAGCCTTTTTTATGTGGTTGATGATTTCTTCCGCTCTAGGCCGGAGAGGGATAGCGTGTCAGACTTTAACTGAGTAAAACCACACAGGTTCTTTCAGTTGCCCTTTGCGTTCCAGGACCACGGGACCTCTTCAGAATCTGAAGTCCTCCCATGGCCTTAGTAGGCATCGGCCCTGCTGTGCCATACGGTTTTGCTGACATCTCTTTGAGGAACGCGTAGTACACGACGGGCTGTCAACGATTTGGGCTCGTTCCGGACAACAGCCGGACGGCCGGACTGCGAGCTACACATTGCACGTCGTCCGAAATTCTTCGTTGATGTTACAAGGAGTAACTTGGGCTACATTTCATTTTCTCGCGGTAACGGGACTTAATTAAAGTAAGTTCAGGAAGTTCCTGCACCAGATTCGTGCGGAAGAAACGCTCGGGTGTCACCATTGTGTGGACCGCCCGAAGGACACGGTGGAGCATACGGTAGAGGTGTGCTGCGCTTGGGCAGAGTGCCGCCGTATCCTCGTGGGGCCGATTGACAGCAACGACCTGGTACAGGCCATGTCCGTAACGAGGAGGAATGGTAGGCGGTCGCCTCCTGTGAAGCAGTAATGCTATCGGAAGAGGCGGCCGCACGCGTGAGGGAACGGTCCTCACGCCCCAGCCGCCGGGATCCTTATCCCGATTTTCAGCCACCGTAGGCGTGGGCTTGCAGACGGCGAGCAAGGGGTAGCTCGCCGTCTGGACCGAGGTCAAGTCGTCGATGGCGCAGTGTTCCACGCGCGCCTCCAAGAGATCAATAAACCGTAGGGGACCAGCAGGGTCGAGGCTTACTGGGGCCATGGGTTGAAAGTCTGACACACCTTCGCGCTCCGCCGGAGTGCGCGAGAAGTAATTGGATGAGTTCCCACTAAAAAAACATAAAAAGAGGTCGCCGCCGCCGATCGCCCGCCCCCACGAAGACACGGCGGTGCTCCACCCAAGCGGAGAACACCTCCACCGTATGCTCCACCGTGACCTCCGGGCGGTCCCCACACGTGATGGTTTACCTGCGGTAGTCGCGGATATCACCGAGTCTCTCCCGTACGATGTCCTTACTAAGCCAAAAACCAAAATAATCTTACCTTTTGAATATATTAACTGGACGCCAGCAGACAAACTCTCAGGTTTGTTCTTCAGAACTATATACATATTTAACGTGTCAGTCGAGTAGTAGCCAAATTCAAATGGAGGTGTGAAAGAGTCAGTAGGCTGCTTCGTTTCATCTGAAAAACGTTAACGGTTAATATCATGAAGAAAATATGCTAGGAAATTGTCAGCCACTTTTAACTCAAACTTTAAAAATAAAGACTCAACCCTGGGCTAGCAGTCTCGATATTGATAGCAAAACTGACATTAGCTAAGTTATCGGCCGACTAAAAAACTCCGTGCAAATTAGTCACAATTTTTTTTTAACCATAACTTAACCCCTTAACCGCTTGCGTCGGATTTGTTCGAAGAATGATTCCGTGTCCTATCCGCCAGAGTCGTGTGTTTGCGACTGGGTACTCCATCTCATTTAGCTCTTCAATGCCCAAGGTGACAAAAGAGCTGACGAGATGTCGTGGATGTGCGACGAATAAACGCGAGAGTATTAAAAAAAAAAAGATATCAACAACACTATTTACAACTATGGTTTGTGACAAGAGAAACGTTTTCGATGAACTCTGGCACCCAATGTAAGATTTAACTAGTGTTTAGGGTGCCAGCGTCCTCGCCTATCATTTGAACATTGCATAACATTAATCTTAAAATGAGCACAATATATTTATGATATTAAGAAAAGATTTTTTACTTTAAATGTCTATGTGTGAAAATGTGTATGTGATGGTGTGTTTATGTGTGTGTGTGTGTGTCTGTGAGAGTGAGCGAAACCACGATGCAAACTTGCGCCCATGTCAGTCAGTCCATATAAAGATACTTTATTACCTTATTTAAGTTACGCGAGCGATATCTGTCTGTCTGTGGTCTTCAGTCTTATTATAATTGAGAGTATGAAGCCACTTGGTGACCTTGAACTTGCATTAATTTTGACACACGGGAGCAATGGTACAGACTCTGTTTATTCTATTATATAGATGGTCCGACAAGACATCGGAATGACGCTGAGCAAGGGCCGTTCGACTACCGTAAGTTGTGCATACCTCATAGTATCTGCGTTTCTTAGGTGCATTCGGCTCGTATACCACAGAGGGATGCTTACGTAGAATACTTCCAAGAACAAAGAGCTGTCTCACAGTGAGGACCTGGCATTCGGCGTAAAGAGCCGCGGTCGGATATCCGACCGGCTTTGAGGTCATCACTTTGAGGACAGCTCTCTGTGCACGTTCCAGAGGCAGCAGGGTTGTCTTGGGACACCCTCCCCATAAGGTGATGCAATAGTTTATTATACTTTGGCACAAAGCATAATAGACGGTTTTAATAGTTCTGTTGTCTGCAGAGTGCCTTAATTTTTTTTTAAAATAAATATACGTTTACGTACTCTTGACAAAATACTACTAATTTGGGACATATATCAATATAGACCCCAAGATATTTGACAGACTCAGACGATACACGATATATACGAAATCAACCAAGGCAACAACAGCATTTTCAGTTGACCTACCACCTCTAACACCATATTGGTTGTCACTTAGTAATTTGTGTGACTCATGAAAGTTTACTAATCTTTTATTAACATTTTTTTCCAATTTCTTAGAGATAGCAGGCAGGACTGAGATTGGTCTATAATTATCTACACTGTGTCGGTCCCCACTCTTAAATATTGGAAGCACAACAGCTCTCTTGAAGGCACTGGGGGAGCAGCCCGTGGAAATAGAGCGATTGCAGATATGGGTAATTACTGGGACAAGAGCGGGCAAACACAATTTCAGCAGTTTCGATGACATGCCGTCCCAACCCACGGCAGCATCAGTACGTAGCCCAAAAATGAGATTTGAGATCTCTACTGCATCTGTTGGTAGTAACACAAGTGAGTTATAGGGCAGTGCATCGAGAGAATACTCCGGTATGTAAGTGGTAGATGAGAAGTTGTCAGCTAAGTTTTTACCTATATTTGCAAAAAAAAAACTCGTTGACTTTGTTGACAGGACTTTTCATCAGAACACAACCTCAGTAGTTCGTTAGATGATTTTACACTTCGACTAGTACCAGTAATAATTTTTATGATCATCTAAGTTGCTTTTTAGGGTTGTTCTTTGCCATTTGAAATTCCTCCCTTTCAGATGCTTGTTTCAGGTTTTTGAGTAGCTTTTTACAAAAATTGCGATAGCGTTTATATGTAACCATGAGAATGTATGTTTCAGGATCAGCCTGCAATTTCTGAGCCATGCTATCTCTGTTTCGAATGCAACGAAGCAGCCCATTTGTAATCCAGGGTTTAAGGATTCTGCGTTTTGGGTTTGGAGTTACTGATTTGGAGTGATTAGCGATGACCGAGTTAATGAGGGAAACAAGAGACTCAGTGGCAACGTTTGCGTTCTGTATTTTCAATATTTCTGTGAAGTCCATTAATAAGATCTCAGAACTTACAGCTGTGTAATCAATAAAGCGATTTAGCGATTTGGTTTAGGAGTGGGGAGTGACATTCCATATTGAATAGTTATAAATGTGGGCTTATGATCAGTAATGTAGGTATCAAACACTAGAGTCGTACTTTTATAGTCAGATCTTATAATTACGTGGTCAATACTTGTGTTTATCCGGGTGGGGAGGACATGTGATGTAAGAAGATTAAGGTACTGATTTTCTTGCTGAGAGACAGCATTTGGTGTGATGTCTATATTAATATCACCCATAATCACAATTGTTTTTTGTGCTGACTATTGAGTAAGAATTGTGTCGAAACCACAAAAGAAATTATCGACGGTATGTTGCCAAAAGTTAGATATTATGTGATTGTATATTACAGATCAAACAGCTAGCACCATTCATCGAGGGTTCGTTGACGGTATGAGGTAAATCTGATTTAACATTATTATAACACCATCATTTTGGTTGATAAGATTTTTCGTGTGATAAGAAACGTACCCTTCTTACCCACTCGGACGAAATTAAGATATCGCACTGCGTTTTAATTATAGCCAAAAATATTAAAAAGTTATCAAAGTTACAGTTTACACCGCGTATATTAAGATGCATTATATTTAACGACTTGCCGCCATCATATATGAACTGTCTGCAGGATTTAGGTTCACAAAAATGTGAATCACTTAAACCAAAGGAGTTAAAATCAGAGTGGCTGAATCGAAAGTGGATATATGTGGTACGTGCATAATGATTTCAGCCATGACTGTGTGGATTATGTATAATTTGGTTTGTGGTGTATTAGATATCTCTTTGCAGGTGTATGACGAATAAATACGATAACAGATTGTCTGTGATTTGTCAGATATATCCGATGCAGGCGGTTAAAAGTTTCATAAAAATATATTTACTTGATGTAATATAAAGAGACGGCTTATATATCAATCAATATATATAAAAATCAATGCCACTTTTCGTTGTAATTTTATAACTCAAGAACGGGCTCACCTATCCAAATGTTTAGACTTTGTTCGGACTATTTAGTAGATGGTTTATGTGAAGTTTGCACAAAATCGGTCGAGGTCATTTTTTGTAACAAATGAATTCAATAAATGGTGGATCAACTTGAAACTTGTAGGGTAGAGTAGGGTAGAGTAGGGTAGAGTAGGGTAGAGTAGGGTAGAGTAGGGTAGAGTAGGGTAGAGTAGGGTAGAGTAGGGTAGAGTAGGGTAGAGTAGGGTAGAGTAGGGTAGAGTAGGGTAGAGTAGGGTAGAGTAGGGTAGAGTAGGGTAGAGTAGGGTAGGGGTAGAGTAGGGTAGAGTAGGGTAGAGTAGGGTAGAGTAGGGTAGAGTAGGGTAGAGTAGGGTAGAGTAGGGTAGAGTAGGGTAGAGTAGGGTAGAGTAGGGTAGAGTAGGGTAGAGTAGGGTAGAGTAGGGTAGGGTAGAGTCGGGTAGAGTAGGGTAGAGTAGGGTAGAATGGGGTAGAGTAGGATAGGGTAGGGCAGGGTAGAGTTGGGTAGAGTAGTCGGGAGCGAAACCGCGAGCAAAAGCTAGTATAATATATAAATTATATAATATATAAATCATATTTTGTCATATTCAACAACTAAGCCTTAATAAATTCAAATTATTTGTAAAGCGAAAACTTTGCCAAAAGGCTTTTTACACTATAAAGGACTATGTTGAGGACTAAAAGGCTTGGGATTGACCTGCTCCAGTACGCACTGCAACTGTTGTCTTATTATTATTATTATTTTCTTTTGTTTTTATTTTTAATTGTGTTTTTTATTATTTATTACAATTCGATATTGTAGATTATTTTTATTTTGCAATTGGACTTTTTTTTTCTATTAATTTTTGACAAAAATGTTTACTTTGCTAAAGTATTACATTTCGTAAACTATATTTTTCTTTTATTATTGTGAACGTGAGGACTATGTTGATTGTTTTTTTTTTTCCCTTTTTAGTAATTTTAATGTATGTCTGGCAATTTGAGTATTTTCTGCGGCCTACCCAAATGTCCTTTCCTTGGTATTGTTCGTCAAGTCGTTGAGCTCCTTAGTAGTCCTGAGTTGAGCTTTACGAATACTGACAAATGCTTGCACTGACTGGACAGGTCCACTCAAATCTGTATGGTTCTTTCTTCAAAAGACCATTTCAGACAAATCTGCATGGTTCTCATGTGATTTGACCATTACATATTTACTGTATGGACTTTAAAAGAGACTTTGACCCTGAGTTTGTTTCGGTGTTTCTTCTCAGGGTAGTCAGCTAGGAAACACCGGCCTCATCTAGTTTAAAAATGACGAAAAAAAATTGACGTGTAAAAGTGTTTTTTAAACCTATTTACAAAATAAATATCATTTATCATTTATCATTTAAAAAAAAAACATTATGATTAAATAGTTTATTTAAATTGTAACAAACAATTTTACAATTTGTTAGAATTAAATTAATTTGTCAAAATATGATTCAATAGGTATATCTATGTTAAGGCAACAAATCCCTTTATATTTAAAAGGAAAAACTGACACAGCCGAAACTATTGGATCTAGGACTGTGAAATTTGGCACAAGGTTTCCTTTTATGACGTAGACGAGCACTAAAAAAGGATTTTCTAAAATGCACCCCCTAAGGGGATGAAACGGGGTTCAATGTTTATATAGAGAAACCTATTTATAACGGGCAAAGCCGCAAGCAGAAGCTAGTCAATTATAAAGATTGTTTGATATTTTTTATTTTATTTTATTTGTTTATTTAAATAGAGCTTATGATAATTTATTACATTTTGTATTTGGAAACAATAGCATTGTATAATGTAAAAGCACTTTTTTTCATGTTTTGTGAATGTGAAGTACCATGGAGCATTTTTATTAGGTTACAACTTGTTTGACATTATGAGCATGGCAGTTGAGAGTTTGACATGCTCACTCAAATGTCTCGCTGATGGTGGCACGTGTTATTGGGTCATTCAGTTCCCTTCAAAATGGTTGAGCTGAGTGGGGCTGATGCACGCGTCATGCTCGTGAATGGGTGTCGTCAGTTGAGACTAGTCATCTCTTAGCTGCCAGTGACTTATTTCAATTTCTATTTTTTTAAATTAGCTTTTTTATTTTTATTTTAAATATTATTACCTATCTACATTTTTTTTTTTTTTTTCCACACTCAATCATTTTAATAAAAACACTTAACTAATTAAAACTATATATACACTAAAGGCAAAAACTACTAGCTAAAATATGGCGTCATAAAATTCCTCCGCATCGCTGTCTACTGGAAGTGTGCCCAAAAGGCTGGCAGCATTGCCACGTTGTATGGCAATGCTTAATCTCTGACCGAGGTAAAAGCCAGCCCTTGGGTCACGCGAAGTGTCAACTAAGCGTTTGGATAATTCTTTGAAAAGCTTATGAGCACTCGGACCCCACGGCCCAAGAGTTTCAACCCCAAACGGCTCAAAAATATAACTACCGACGAGGTTGTTATATTTCCGCCGCTTGAGGTTCTCCGCAGCCGCAGCGGCAGCACCAGCACAGCACGAGGAGCTAGGAAGATGGGATGGCGCAAGAGTGTCGACACAGGTAGCGTCCCACACTAAAGGCCTACCCATCTTCCACGGAAATAAAGACATACCGTCCGGTCTCTTACCATCGTCGCGTGCCAGGCCATAAGGTTCCAAAACAGCTGGAACGCCGACGGTGACAAGGGCTCGTCGGATGATGTCGTTAATATTCGCGTGCCGTGCTATCCGTCCCGCGCTTCGACTGCATGACAGGCCGTGGTGACCAAGGCTGTTGACAACTTCGCCACAGTGGCAGCGATGAGGAGAACAGCAAGGAGCGCCTAGGCGTAGGGCAACAGCTAGGCGGAAAGTAGTATCGTCGAATAAGGTGCCAATATTCGACGACGGCAGTGCGTGAAGCCAAAGACCTGACTCCCAATTTCCCACAGCCAGGAGGCGCGCACGCTCCGCAGTAGTAGCAGATGTATGGATTAGGTTTTTCTGGACTACTTTGCAGAGCGGTTCATCCCACCGTCTCTGGGAGGTTGGGTTGTCAGGCGGATTTGTATTCGGGCAAGCGATTCTCCAGGCATCCATAGCCTCGGTGAAGCACTTCAAAAGGAATCAGTGTGGAAGTTAGAATGTTCCTGATTAATTTATCAGTGCTGTGAACCGAAGATATGAATGCCGGTAAACTAATACTGGTAATTTTGCGGACGCCGAGGCCTCCCATACGGATGGGAAGAGTAACTTGGTCCCAAGCTCGATCGTCCAAGGTCATATTTAAAATTAAAGTAAGTAAGTGTATGTCGGATAATTTGGTCCATTTTTTCCAAAAGGTGAAGGTGCTTCCATAAGTGGGAAGCACGAAGGAAATATGTTAATTTAGGACCGAAACAACAATAACGAATTAGGGTAATGGCCGAATGCATGTTAATTTGGAGTAATCTTTCCGAAACGTCATTGAAATTTTGTATTTTTTCCTCCACAAAACTGGGAAAGGAATCCTCAAAGATTGGGGACCCAAGGAGACGAAGAGAACTTTTATCGATAATTTTGATTGCTGGGGCTATTGCATTGAATTTTGGAAGAGTCAGATGTCTGTCGGTACTGTCAGAGAGGTATAATTCACATTTAGAGAAGTTGAGATCTAGTCCTATAGAAAAGAGTTGATTTTTTAAAAATTGTAAATCATTTAAAACGGTGTCTACATCGCCTCCCAAGGTCCCGTCATCGAGGTACCACACATTAAATTTAGAATTTAGTTTTCGAATGATTGGGTGTATAGCTAAGCTAAAGATCACTGGCCCGAGTGGGTCACCTTGTTGGCAGCCAACAGCGGATTCCAAAAGGTTGTCCCGAAAGAGTAATTTAGATGGTTGTCTATAACATTGCCAAAGAAAACTATAGATTTGAGGTATTTCTTTTTTAGTTTCTGCCAGCAAGGTGTCCCTATTAACCGAATTAAATGCATTTTTTATGTCAACCTTAAGGATAGCCTCTCCTTTGCCAGAATTTAGGTAGGTCGACAACGCGTGTACGGCAGCCTCACAGCCCCCTTTGGAGCCGTAACCAAGCTGTAGGGGCTGAAATTTTTCCGAAACCACCTCACCATAAAATTTGCAACAAATCTTGGCTGCCATACGACGGTAGGTAGTTCCCACGGCAATGGGACGAATACCGCCATCCCTCTTGCGCAGGGCACATAAATTAGCCCCGTACAAGACGTCGATGACGGTTTCGTTCACCTTGCCAGAGAGCATTAGGTTAATCAGGGCCGTAAGCTCCTTCAAGAGCAACTCACCAGCTTCCCCGGCACCTGAACAGATAAGGTCCTTTAGGTGCTGTGGACTGAGGCCATCGAGGCCGCCAGCAGAGCCGCTCCGGAAAGAGCAAACGGACGTGATCACTTCTCGACCTGTAATGGTGAGGGTGTGAATGTCCGGATCAGGGGGGTCGGGAAAAGAAAGGCCATCCGCTGGGGCAGGGTGTTTTCTCTCCAGATCTGCGAGAGTATCTGGAGAACACGGAGCCACCACATCACTACTAAAAAGAATCCTGGCTGCTCCGCTGATGTCACCTTCCCCCAACTTTGTTTCTACCAGATGGGATATCCCTTTTGAAGGGATAAACCTCTGTAACGGTAATTTTGAATCTAAATGACAGGCCGAAACATTACAGTTTTCTTTAATTTGTGCAGTTAAAGTCTTTTTTGTTGCCAAATTCTTTTGGACGTGTAGAATTCTGTAGGGGAAGGTGAGCAGGTGTTCCCAAGCACTTTGCGAGTTCTCCCGTACGGCAAGGCGAACGCATCCTGCTAGGTTTTGCGCCACAAGAGGTCTAGCTCCGCGGGGAACTCGCTTTAAAACTGGGCAAGAGTTTTTGAATTTTGAAAGAGTTTTCCAAAACGGATCTAAAGATGATGTAGTAGGTGTTGGAAATGGTGTACTTACAGGGTCCAAAGTGGATGCATTTTGGGGTTTATGTACTTTCCCAATATGCACACTCAGACCCCGCTTACCTTTGAAAAATCGTGCCTGGGTGCACAGAGGGCACCTCTCCAGGATGTTCAAAGGTTGACTGGCACTGTTTTCGACCACTTCACTGTTGTCGCTAAGCATACGTATAAAATTTACACTTATGCACTAACTTATTTACAATAAATATAGCTAAATAAAAGGAAAATCACTAAAAAATAAACACTGACAAAAAATCGTTCGAATGTCACAAAGAAAACTCAAAGAAAATGACAACACGTGTCAACTGAAGCGGCGCAGTCGCGTAGGCGGCCTGGGGCGCCGAGACACCGATGATGGCATTTCGGTGGCGGCGCCCTAAAACCGTTGCCGGGTGATGATACGCGTCGCGTCCTCGGCGTCTCCTTCAGGCGGCACGTCAGCGACGTTTATTGTGCACACAGAGCACTTTATAACACAATGAAAATTGCGCCGTACAGGCCGGGTGCCTGTCAAAGCTTTCTTGGGCTTATCTTCCTTTTTTCGATGTTAAATTGGTATAGTTTTGTAACTTAAATGTCAACGTAACTGGACAATAAGTGGAATCATTGAAATAGGTGCGATCTCGGTAAAAGTGGTTGAGCTGATTTTCTTCAAACTATACTTGGATTTCCGCAGTAAAACCAGTTGAAAAAGCAATAAAATAATTAATTAAACAACAGGAGCAAATTTTCGTTACTAGCACAGTCAGTGTTACCAGGTCAAAAATTGTGTTATCTACATTGTGTTGAAATATGTAACCAAGATTTATGTAACTCATAATATGATTTAAAAGAGTGTCCATGGAGTTTCTTGCACGTTCTTCTCCTTATAGATCTACGCTTTGGAACGTGCAATTTAGCTTCACTTCTTTTCTTTTTTTGACTGACCGACATTTTGACAATTCAAAAGTGCCTGTAATTGGTCTATTTGAAATAAACGTTTCTGATTTCTGATTGAGAGGGCCCTTTGGTAGAATTTGCTACAGGCTCCATGATGGCTTAATCTGGTAGGGGAGGCCGGGGTTCAAAGTGCCGGGGGTAGGTTGTTCCGATCCAAATAGCTCCGCGAAGAAAAGAGATAGCAATAGGTTTGAAGTGCGTCGCGAAACGTCATACTATCGCGCTATTGCTTCAGCCATTTTAGTGACGGTGTGTCAGCTTGTGAGAGTGGTAATGGATTAGTGGCACATAAACATCACGTAAGTAAATTTTTTCGTCCTTAAACTTTTTGGTCTATTTCAATCTATTTTCTGGCTATTTGTGAGTGACTTGCTATTATCAGTTGGGCAAACTATTGTGATTATCTTTTTAATATAATTGATGGCTTTTTATAACCTATTCTATTACAATTGAAGGACACTTTAAAAATGGGATTTGGGGTTCCAAGTTCCTCTGATGGGGGGCTAGTTGTTCCGCGGAACAACATGCCCCGTAATGAAACACGTAAATAATAAAATTAAAACTTTGTTTTAGGATGAGAAACTATAAACGGAAAACCGAACGGGGCAAAGCTTCGATTGACCTTTTGCAGCGGGCAGCTGATGCTGTTATTAAAGACGGTCGTAAGTTTAAGACGGTAACTCGAGAACTAGAGATATGTCATATGACATTATTTCGCTATGTCAAAAAGTTGAAGGCCGGTATAACATCAACTGTGGGTTACTATTCTAGACGGGTGTTTAACCACGACCAGGAGAAGACATTGTCGGATTATTTATTAAAATGTGCGTCAATTCACTTTAGTCTCTTGCCAGAAGAAGTGAGAAAGTTGGCATATACTTGTGCTGTTAAATTTGACATCCTTGACATTCCAGCCTCTTGGCATAGAAATAAAGAAGCTGGAGCTGATTGGTACACGGGTTTTTTGAAAAGAAATCCGTCTTTGTCCATAAGAGCTCCGGAAGCCACAAGTGCAGGACGCGCATCTTCTCTTAACCGGCACAATGTTAATGAATTTTTTAACAAGCTCGGAGATGTCATATTGAAACATAACTTGCTACCATCTAGAATATGGGACTTGGACGAAACAGGAGTCGGCACTGTATTAAAACCAAAGAAAATAGCTGCTGCAAAGGGCGTTAAACAAGTGGGTGACATAGTGTCTGCGGAGCGAGGAACTTTAGTTACCGTCGAATTAGCAGCGAATGCAGTTGGAAATACTATACCACCTATGTTTGTTTTTCCTCGCCTTAAGTATAAAGACCTATTCATTCGTGAAAGAAAGTATTGGAGCTGGAAATAGCTCGGGATGGATGACGGCTAAAGAATTCCTCATCTTTAAGGACCATTTTATAAAATACACCAAGCCCACTCCACAGATTTTGTATTTTTATAAATTAAACTCATAAATATTCAGTTACATGTGCCTTATTTATTTTGTACATACCTTTCCAACTAATATTACATTATTATTGATTGGAGTTGACAGCGGAACAACTTACCTCAACTGAGGAACAACCAGCCCCTCCGTGGGGCGAGTTGTTCCTTATCGACTTGCTAAAGAAAAATTATCCTGGTCCAAAATATATTATTATTTCAATGGATTTGATTATAGAATTTGAAACTAGGATAAATTCTGCATCTATTTATACATGGATTATAAATCTTTCTATTACATTCATATTGCTTCCTACTCCAAAATTGGAACTTCGAACCCCGGCCTCCCCTACTGAGAACTCAGTTAAGTATTCCTTCAGTATCAGGTTGGGTTCGGATTGAGTGAATGGAGGAACGATCCAGTTGGGTAGGTCTAACTTTGAGAAAGAGGGCGTTCGGGAAGCTGCGCGGTATCTTCTCGTCCAACATATCACAGTGTCTCAACACGAAAGTCTATGAAACATGGTCGCTCACAATGGGCCTCATCAAAAGGCTTTTTTTTTTTTTTTTTTTTTTTAATTGATATAAACCAGCGCTTGACTGCGATCCCACCTGATGGTAAGCAGTGATGCAATCATTGATGGTGAGGCGCACTAGTTTATCAAGAGCCTATTCACTCTAGCCTTGAAGACACCTAAATTATAGTTGGACGGGACGATCGCAGCAGGCAAATTGTTCCAGTCCTTCGATGTACGCGGTATAAACGACGAAGCGAAACGCTTAGTCCGGACCGTTGAAGTTTCAACAACGTAAGGGTGGATACTCGCCGTACGTCGGGTTGTCCGATGATAGAAAGGAGATGGCGGAATCAAGTCATGCAATTCCTGCGCACACTCTCCAAAATGCAACCTGTAAAATACCGATAGGCTGGCTACCCTGCGCCTGTGCTCGAGGCTTTGTAGACTGGACTTAACCAAATCAGGATCCCCAATTAGCCTTTTCGCACGCCTTTCCATTGAGTCCAAAGCTGCTAGATGGCATTTTGCAGCACCAGCCCATATGTGACTGCAGTACTCCACACACGATCGGACCTGTGCTTTGTATAACATTAGAAGCTGTCCCGGTGTGAAGTACCGTCGGACCTTTGCAAGAACGCCTAGTTTTCTAGCAGCTACCTTGGCTTTGGACTCAATGAACCGCCCAAAATTGAGGTCTGAGGAGATTTCAACTCCCAAGAGCTGAAGGCGGTCGGTGCACTCCAGGGATACATTCCGAAAAGCAGGAGCCAAGGTGAACGGGCTCCTTTTGGCGGTGAACAGACACGCTTGTGTTTTGGCGGCGTTGAATTCAACTAGATTGGTTTCGCCCCACTTGGAGACTGCCTGAAGTGAGACATTCGTACGCTCCACCATAGCCTCTCGTTCGGACCGGATTAGTTCCTTACTAGCCCGAGCACCTGGAAGGTATCTCTCTACAACTGTGCTATCATCTGCATACCCATAGATACCGGGCATCAGCAGATCGTTAATATGCAGCAGGAAAAGAGTTGCAGAGAGAACTGACCCCTGAGGAACTCCGGCATTAGTGGACATGGGCTCTGATGAGCATCCATCGACAACAACTCGGAGAGACCGTTCACTCAGGAAGTCTTTTACCCAGTTAATCAGACCAGGGGAAATGCCGTACGCTGGAAGCTTACTCAGAAGGCTGGCGTGCCATACCCTGTCGAAGGCCTTCGAGACGTCTAAGGAGACAGCAATCGCTTCTCCATTCTTCTCGAGGGCCTCGCCCCACATGTGAGTGGCATACACTAGTAGGTCCCCAGTAGACCGATTGTGGCGAAATCCGTACTGTCGGTCACTGAGGAGATCGTTACCTTCCAGGTATGCCATGAGGCGCGAGTTCAATACACGCTCCATAATCTTGCAGAGTATGGAGGTTATTGAAATCGGCCGATAGTTGGCAGGATCGGCACGACTGCCCTTTTTGGGCACGGGTTGCACGTTGGCAAGCTTCCAGGACTTGGGCACTATACCAGTCCTAAATGAGAGGCGGTACAAGCGCGTCAACACAGGAGACAACTCGGGCGCACATGCCTTGAGAACTATTGCTGGTACACCATCTGGTCCACTAGCTTTATTCACGTCTAGGCGACACAGTGCTCTCAAAACTTCTTTATTTCTTATGCGAACCTCAGGCATCGAGGTGTTGCAGTGAGGTAGAGCCGGTGGAGTAGCACTGCTAGTATCAAGACGAGAATTATGGGCGAAGAGAGATGCAAAGAGACCTGCTTTCTCTCTCGCCGAGTGAGCCAGTGTTCCATCAGGCTCTGCTACCGGACGGCTGTGCAGAGAGTTTTGTGCCAATATGAGTAATGCGGTCGAACCGAGCCTTCTTTAGTGCCTTTTTGTAGGACTTGGCAGCATGGTTGAAAGCTCTCTTCTTTGAGCTCAGATCCGGAGCTTTGCGGTCACGAGCGTCAACCCAGGCGAGAAACGCCGAATGCTTACGCTCTTCAGCTTGAACGCAATCGGCGTTGAACCATGGGTGAGCTGAGCCTCCAACGGGTACGTCTCTATAAGGGATGAAAAACTCCATAGCTTGACGTATCACATCGGATATAGCATCCGCACAGCTCGACGGACTCTCAGAAGAGAAGCAGACCTGCTGCCAAGGATAAGATGCAAAGAAATGCCGCATCTCATCCCAATCTGCTGACCTGTAACGCCACATTCGCCGTTCACCGCTTAAAGTCACTCAAAGGACAATGGAAAGGACTATGTTCGGAGTTTCCTTGCGTGATAGCATCAGGAATGAAGATATTCGCAGGAGGACCAAGGTTACCGATTTAGACCGAAAAATCGCCAAACTTAAGTGGCAGTGGGCAGGGCACATTGCTCGCAGAACAGATGGTCGATAGGGATCAAAGGTTCTGGAGTGCAGACCGCGTACCTGACGACGCGACGCAACGATGGAAAACCTCCCACTAGCCTAGGTGGACCGATGACCTGGTGAGGGTCGCGGGAATCCGATGGATGTGAGACGCACAGGATTGATCGTTATAGCGACGCTTGGAGGAAGCCTATGTCCAACAGTGGACGTATTTCGGCTGAAATGATAATGATGATGATGGTTGGCATTGCGATTATACCTAAGTGTTTTATCAATGGATTTAATAAAGATACTTACAATTCTTTATGTTGTGATAAACAAAAATATGTCCATCTTCTGCTACACTAACCTTAAATAATAAAAACAAATAAACGATCGTTTGCATAATAACGTATAGCACACAATTTGATAAAAAAGACATTATAGAATTAGTTTATTTAACTAAATTGATATTATGAACTATTTTTAGGCATTGAACAACACTTCATATAAGTTATTAATTGAATATACGTGTATCTGTAACTGTGACACTACAAAATTTGATCGTAGTCGGTTTATTATTAGGTTCAATAATTTCCTCATAGGAGGCCGTACATAAAATTCACTCGTTAGAGTTTAGGCAAATTTGCTGTGCATGCAGCTACACGCACACACGCGTAAAAATCGAGCTTGGTGGCCGCTCAAACAATTTTGAACCTCTATAAGATATTATTCTGAGTTACAAAATTATAAAGTAAGTATGGTTTGTAAATAAAAATCTGGAACGTGTATATATTTTATACTAGCTGTTGCCCGCGACTTCGTCTGCGTTAAGTTCGTAAAACTGTACAATCATTCTGTGCTTGCAATTCATTCTGAAAGCATCGTAATTATTTATTGTACTTTCACATAAAACTGTTAAAGGTAAAAACGCAAATTACCTTCAGGATACATGTTATGTACTCGTCCAGATCCAGATGTATGAACGTCAATGAATAGAAAGAGTATGTAAGGGTCGTAGCAGTTGGCATTTCTGCCTACCCCAAGGCAAAAGGCACTAGTTTATGTATGTTTCTGGTTTATGTTCTGGTAAAACAACATTGTCACAGTGAGCACGTCACAATCGCAGCGGTAATGCCTGTCTTTGAGGAGTGGCTACAGAGGCGTCACGGCATCCTCTCTTTGTGCAGGACTCACCGGATGTGGGTGTTTCGGGAGGTATCTGTATCGAATTCAGCGAAAAGAAACACTCGAGTCTCACCATTGTGCGGATCGCCCGGAGAATACGATGGAACTTACGGTGGAAGTCAGTCCCGCTTGGTAGGAGCGCCGGCGCCGCCGTGTCCTCATGGAGGCGATTAGTGGAAAAAATGCCAACCAGTAGCCTCCTTCAGTGAAGCACTACGATCGAAGAAGGTGGCTGAAACTATGAAGGATGATGAGGGAAGTGATGCTCCAGGTGTTGAAAGCTGCAGGGCGATTGCGGTGGAGCCGTCCGGTCATCTGGTCAAAGCAATCCTGAATCGACGGCGCGTAGTAATCTACGCGCGACTCATAATGATGTCAGCAAATGGATAGGGCCCTCTAGGGCCAATGTCTGCTAAGGCTGCGAGATTGTTCGAAAGAGTTACCTCCTGTAAAATTTTCGCCTCAATAATGTTTCACTGAAGAGTTTAAGCCGTCAGACAGCTTTGGTAGAGGTAAACGAAGGAACATAATCGGGACACCGACCTTCAGCTGGATAACGTTTGCACTGATGTTGCAAAGCCAAAAAAACAGTGAATCAAAAAATTACCATCAACATCAACTATCTTACTCCACAACAGTACTTATGAAGAATTTGCGAGAGCATGCTTGAATAATTGATTGTTGCAGCTTGATAATTTGGGGCGTAAAAATTACTTGTTCATTTACCTAGGATTTTTGGTGTGTATTTGACTGACGTCCTCGTATATCAGACAAATGTTATTCCATAGTGGGAACTACCCTATGAAGAGTCTCCAACTTTTGAATTAATTTTGGTGAAATCTTGAACGCGTGTATCCCTGTCCAATCGAACTCGCATATTGATGGCCAAGCCGAGAGGTCACTGACGCCGATTGCCTCTATGAAGACACGGCGGTTCACCCAAGCAGGATAGACCTCCACCGCATGCTACAACGGGTCCTGCGGGCGATTTGTAAAATGGTAATATCAGGGTACTTCCAACCGAATCCGGAACAGAAACCGCGTGAAACACCCTCAACAGTCCTGAGCTTGTGTATCCATAAAACAATGAAATTCCGGTAAAAAAATGTAGCAGCCGATTAGTGTTATCCCTGAGACTAGCCTCCCTCAGAGGGTGGTTCCAGTGTTGGTCGTAACGTACGGATGTCGACGTAAGGCTGCAAGGAATCTGAGATACATCATACGTTGTCGATCTGTGATCAGGAACGCAAACCTTTCGACCCAGTTTTATATGAAGCAGTGACTGCTAATAATAAAACACACCATTATTAGGCCGCAAGGTGCCATCATCCCGGAGGACACAGTGGAGCACACAGAGGTGTGTGTTGTCCTCGTGGAGGCAATCGGCGTCAGTCACCTCTCGCGCCGGGCCTTGTGACTTTGTGCTATGGTCCAGAGCGAGGAGGAATGGCAGGCGGTCGCCTCCTTCTGCAAAGCCGTAATGCTAGTGAAGGAGGAGGCCGCACGCGTGAGGGAACGAACGTCCTCACACCGAGCCGAGATTCTGACCCCGACGACTAGCCACGGTAGACGCGGGCTCGCGGAAATCCAGCAACGGGTCGTCCACAGCCGTCCGGCCGTCCGGTAATTGACCGGACCGAGCCCAGTCGTCAACAGCGCGTAGTGATCTACGCGCTCCTCAAAGAGATGTCGCAAAGGGCAACTGAAGGACACAGGTGTGGTTTTAGTCAGTAAAAGTTTGACACGCCTTCCCGCTCCAACCAGAGTGGGAGAAGTCGTTGGATGACTTCCACCCTTAAAAAAAGAAAAATAAAGGTGCCATCATTATCATTATCATTTCAGCCGAAAGACGTCCACTGTTGGACATAGGCCTCCCCAAGTGTCACCATAATTACCGGTCCTGTGCGTCTCGCATCCATCGGATTCTCGCGACCCTCACCAGGTCATCGGTCCACCTGGGGGCCTTCCAACGCAAGGTGCCATGCTACCCCTTCCGAAAATTTGGCCGTGTTATTTTAAAGTCAATAATTAAATACATATAAGTATTTACTTTTATCGCCTTTGGTTGGTATCCCTTGAATAATCACGGTCAATTAGCTTGTTACAACCACGGGGAAAAAAAGCAGTAGGATTAAAAATGTCTCCGTCTAACTCCAGTTTAACCATAACGGTTTTCGTCCAATTTTAAACAATAAAACTGTCTGCAAACTTGGGCGATGGTCATTCTTCCGCCACTCAGAAAATTACGTAAAATACACAATGCCATCTATCAAATATGACGTTCAGCTATCATTGTCATCATTATTTCTACTTTCAGTCTTTAGATGGCGTTGCGAGTATCTGAATTGCGTGTGGTGCCATATTTACAACATTTTAGTACGTGATTTTACTCGCCGCTTTGATTTTATTATGTGTTTTGATTAGTTTTTACAAAATATTTAGAAGATATCGAATAGAAATGTCAATTTTATTTTGGAAAAATGGTAAAAGTTATTTTATTACAAAAAAGAAGATAAAATAATGACAAAATTTTTAACTGTAGCTGGGGATCGAACTCGTGGCAAATGTCGTTCAATGTCGACATTTTGGATTATTGCTCACCCCCCATAGCAAATAGCGTGATAATATGTAGCCTAACAGTTGACCCGGCCTATAAGGATTATGTATGCAAAATTTGAACAGGATTGGTTCAGTAGTTTTTTCGCCAACTAATACCAACGCTCCACCATTTTACTGTTTTATTATATGTATAGATGTGTCACAATTCACACCAAAATTATTCAATTTTGTGTTTGATGGATGTTGATACATTTAGACAATTAACAAAATAGTAAATACAAAACTATGATACAATGATATTTATTTAAGGAAAATAGTTGTAAAAAAAAACACTTTCCATGCGTCAAAAATAAATTAAGTTTACGAGATATCTCTTTTAAAATTCAGTTATGTAATCTCGGGAAAGGTGTATGAGGACTCAATACTCAAGTCAAACGGGGTGAATAGGACCGCAGGGGTGAATAGGAACAAAACTTTGAAGGGGATCTTCGCGTTAATTATCAATTTTTCCCAGCATTTAAGTACTCCTACTTATTCACTAATTGTAATAAAAACGGATGCTTTGATAGAAATCAATTATAGAAATATATACCAATGTGAAAAACCTAACCAAAGTGTAGTTCCTATTCACCCCTGCAGTCCTATTCACCCCGTTTGACGGTACTCAATTCTTTATTGCATTCCACAATGTAGACTTAGGTGGTAAACATTTGCCAAAAGAAACAATCATGGACCCTGTCGGGCACAGCAAAAGAAGGATATAATAAGCGGAGAAGAGGACTTATTTTCGGCATCTTATAATCTAACTTAATCTAAATACATTTTTATGAAATAATTAATTAATAATAATAATAATTTGTAATAATAATAATGTCAATATTTAAAATTTAATTTGTAATAATAATAATTAATAATGTCAATATTTAAAATGTAATTTGTAATATTAATGTAATGAAATGACATTTCATTCAATTGAATTTGCCGCGCTTCGCGCGTGTATTAGGTTGTCTGTGGAAGTGAGTAGAAAACGTATCAGGGTGACATGTAATTCAATGGCGGATGATGTTCAGATTATTTTGTTAATATAATGTTATAAAAAACTTGTAGAGAGATAAATGAAAGGATATAATTGAGGAGGCGATATTAGTGAACTTTAAATGTCGTTTCTTTGTATTTTCAGGTGAGATAAAAGTGTAATTCTCATATTTTGTTATATTATTGTAAAAGTAAAATTCTGTTAAATAAAACTTTGTATTTTCAGAGAAACAATTTGTGTTTAATAGCAAAATCCTCAATAACATATTTTATAAAACGACATTTTCGTTAACTAAAAGAAGATGGACCGGCTGCAATTTGAGTTTACGATGATAGCTTCAAATGATGGCAAATCTAATGTATTAGCCACAACTGCAATATCTACAGAAGAAGGAAAATGTTATGTTTTACCTGATGAGCTGAAGCCGGTGATTCATCATACATATATTGTTAAATTGAACACTTTCTCAAAAAAGAGTGTGTGTACTTATGTACACGCGTTAGAAGTTATACTTCTTTGGCGTATGGAAAAAAAAAACTAAAATGCAGTAGTGATTAACGATAAATATTAAAATTAATCAAAAAGATTTTATTTAAATAAAAAAGGTTTTATTAACTTAATAAATTATTAGTATCACCGTCGTATATGAAATTGATTTAATAAAAACACCAAAATAATATTTATTTATTCACACTGTTTAATTGTACTCTTACGAAACACGTGTTCTAAATATAAAAATACTAGAATATACAACTTGAACATAGTTATCAATTTTCATGCATGCCACCTAGAACTAACTTCACGATGTAGAATTTAGGTGTCGGTGCGCGCGCGCACCGTAAAAATTCACTCTCATCATTTTTCTCTATCGCGCCAAAAGAAGTATTACTTCAAAAATAAAAAATAGCATACAAATAGCAAGCAGAAAAATATGGATAAAATTGGATGAAGATCTAAAGAAAACATATATAGATGAGGAAGGTAATATACAATTTTTAGATCAATATTTATAAGAAATGAGCACAAAACAACCAAAAGACAAAGATGACAGTCTACAACATATCTTGGAAAAATTAATAGAAACTACAACAAAGAAAGAAAATCAACATAACCTAAAACATATTTCAGAGAAATTTATTATAGAAAAATTCACAAGCAAGAACCCTAATGCAATGCAATGGATAAAGACTTTTGAAAGAGAATGTGAGCGCTTTAATATAACAAAAGATGAAACAAAAATAGATATATTGAGGTTATTTTTAGAAAAATCTTGTTTGGATTGGTATAGCTCGATGGTTATAAAACTAACAGTAAATTCTGAATGGAAGGAATGAAAAGACACATTTTTGGAAACTTTTAAAAACTGAGGATGGGATATAGTCACAACTGCCTTCGCATTCAGGTATAAAGAAGGACTGTTAATTGATTATGCTATAAAAAAAGAACGGCTTATACTAGATATAAACAAATCGATAGACCCAAAAACCATGATAGATCTGATTGCAACAGGTCTACCTGGATTTATCTTAAATAAGTTAAACAGGGACGAACTCAACAATACCACTGATTTGTTCAACGAGATAAGAAAATATGAAGGTATGATGTACAAGAAAAACTCAACTTTAATAAAAAGTAGTACATTATATCGTTCGGTGTCGGAAGAAAACCACTTTTAAGGCTCCGTGCACAGAATTATCTCATTTTGAACCTTTTTGATCATGGTTTGTGAGAAAAGTAAGAAGAATTTAAACCTTCTTTTTTAGGATTATGAAAGTCAAGTTCTTATTCTCTCAGTTGGCTTGACTATTTTTTTAAAATAATATGTGTATTAATGGCAATTACCCATATTCAAAATCCTTTTCTCGCAAAAGTAACGAGCGAGTGAAGTTTGGCTACGTTTTACACCAAACTACAAATGATTTATAACATTTAAAAAAATATTAGTAACATCATTATATGGTCTACTCTCAGATGGGTTGAAAACATTATTGACTTTAATAGGAAATATAGCAGAAAAAAAAATGTTGAAAAAACATAATTCTTGGAAAACATCTGGACAAATAAGTATTTTTTATATACCTTAGAAACACTTTTAAGAAAATTTAAAAATTACACAATAATCTTAAGTTAATCTGTTAATAGAATCTAAAATTTATTTTATAAATAAACAATAACTTCATTTCGTAAATTACAAACAAATTGAACTATATTATCGACCGCGCAAACACGATCGCGTCAGTAACGATCGGGCTCTCCCAGCGTGAGCACGTACTACTTTGTTCCGGAGCCACTCGCGCAATTTGCGTGAATATATTCCCAAATTTGTACGCCGACTATCACATTGTGATCCAGTAAGTATTTTTATTTTATGTACTTTGTTTATTAAGATTGTTTAAATTTCTTTCGACTTCAATAGTACTTAGAGGTAACTGTTGTATGTTTGTATGTAAAGGTTATCTGCGTAATTACTCTACTACTATGATTAAATTACAATTCTTTCACTAATGTCATCTACAATGGTTAATGGCAGCTATATGACCATCCACAGAAAGTTGATATTTTTAACCGACTTAAAAAAAGGAGGAGGTTATCAATTCGGTTGTATGTTTTTAATCATTTTTTTTATGTTTGTTACCTCAGAACTCCGTCGTTAATGGACCGATTTTTTTGCAGATAATGAGTCGAAAGAAGAGGACGCATTATAAAGGCGTCACTAAAAGGGGGAAAAAAAACAAAATGTGGGGCTGATACGTGCAAGACAAGTTCTTAAAGAACGCAAGTCTAATGCACTGGCTACGGTTTCGTTTCCAGAACATGTAAGATTTTACTTTCGATCAGCAGTAGAAGTGAAATAGTACATTTTGATACAATGGAGAAAGTTTGTCATTGCGACCGAGGAGGAATTCACACGAGCCGTAGGCGAGTGTGTTATATGGATCTGAGTGCTGCTGATTGATAAATTTTTACGTGATTGCTTAACGCTCAGCCTGATACAATAAATGTAATAAATATGGAGGCAACGAGCACGCGTACTTTTTCGCACTAGTGCGAAAAACAGTAAATAGTGTGCCTACAAGCGGTAGAGATAAGAGCGGGTTTTCGAGTAAGTGTATTAAAATAGCATTTACCAGTACATACTAATTGACAATGTTGCTAATTTTTAGGAAATAGATGCTAATGAAAATTCTGAAACGACTATGGACACTAATAAAGTTGACAATATGTGTCAACTTGAACTATTCATGGTAATTATAACCATTGTGTAACGTACAGGGTGTAAATAAATAAACGCAAGACCTACTTTTAGAAATTCATAACTTGTTTTAGTTGTACTATATATGGTGATCTGATTGTTTCAGTTTATATTGAAAGTCTCATATTTTTTCTCTAAACTTAACTCGTAAAGTGAAATTTTGTAAGTTCTTGGTCCGAGAGGATGTTTTGCGTTTATTATGTTATATCGTATAAAAATAAATTATGTACTTAGAATATACCAACAATAATATATTCATTTACAGGGTTATTTTTAAAACACTAACAACCTTGCAGGACTGTATTACTGACATCATAAATAACAATTTTTGTTCTATGACTTTTTACAAAACATAATTCATTTACCAAAAATAACCCTTCAAGATTTCGTTGTTCTTTCTAACACACTTCAACTTTGTATTTTGCTATACCTACGTCTGTATGACGCGACGCAAGCGCATCAAGCACCCCCGCTGCCCGATCCCCGCTCCCCTCCGCTATTGTACTATCGCTTACTTCGCATATTAAGCCTTTGATACAGTGTCCAGACGTATCCTACTTAAAAAGATGGAACAGATGGGTATCCGTGGACTAGCTCTTGAGTGGTTTCAGTCTTACCTATCAGATCGCACACAAAGGGTTCGTATGGATGACAAGTCCAGTAGCTGTGCCAGCCTAAACTTCGGTGTTCCTCAGGGTAGTGTGCTCGGGCCGACGCTCTTTATTCTATATATAAACAGCCTCTGCACTTTGGATTTAGACCGAGCTAAAATATTTGCCTACGCTGATGACACTGCCCTTATCTTTTATGATAAAACTTGGGAAGGGGCTCAAGAGGCTGCTAATAAGGGTATGTGTCTGGTGTCACATTGGTTAACCCATAACCTTCTAACCCTAAATGCGGATAAGTCCAAAGTAGTGAATTTCAGCGTTAACATACGTACATCCTGTCCAAGTCATCTGGCAGTTAAATTGCACACTTGCGATAGCAATTGCAGAAGGTGCACATGTCCAAGCTTCGAGCGAGTGGAGCACATAAGGTACCTTGGCGTCCATATAGACCAACACCTCACCTGGACTAAACAAATAGAGCATGTAAGCGGCCGAGTTAGAAAGCTATTACACATTTTCAAAAAAATGGGCCGCCTAGCTAATAACTCCATTCTGAAAATGCTCTATTATACCCTCTGCCAATCGGTCCTTAACTATTGCATAATTGCATGGGGCATTGCCCACAAAACTCACCTAATGAAAGCAGAACGTGCACAAAGGGCTCTTCTAAAGGTGTCTTTCAAGAAACCAATGCGGTACTCGACTGACACTCTGTTCCAGGAGACTGGGGTTTTGCGTGTGCGTCAGCTGTACATAATGGCTGTGGTACTGAGGTATCACAAAAATGCCTACAGCTGCGTAACTTACTCCAAACTACAGTCTCTTAGAAGTGCAAATAAGCCGAAATGGAATAAACCTAAATGTAGACTTTTATTTGGCCGTAGAAGCTTTAGCTATATGGGACCATTTATCTACGGCAAGCTTAACAGTGATATGTGTCTATTACCTATGACCAGAAGTAGAATAAAAAAGGAGCTCTCAAGATTTTTTGTAATAAGGGACTATGAAGGCACGGAGAAGTTCCTAAAGTCCTGAGCAATACACATTACATTCACAACATAAATACACAAAGATTGATTTAGATCACAATACACTTTGCTTGTGTTTTTACTTTTTGGTATTCACTTGGTCTAAACTCAATTAGACTCACTCACTCATTACACTACACACATACACTACACAGCTACACACGTAATAATAATAATTAAAAAAAAAAAACTTGTTTTATTATATTAAGATGATGTATCTTGACACAAATTTTGTTAATTATTGTCGCCTCCCTAATATCTACTACTTTTGTAAAACGAAGGAGACTAGTCTCCACAACACAGGGGATCCTAGTGTGGAGACTAGGGCCAAATAAATTTGTGAAACATTTTTCTGAATAAACATTATTATTATTATTATTATTATATACTTCGTAATGTTTAGAATGTTCAATTAAAATATTTTTATTTTTGTATGAAAATCTGATGAACTAAAAAAATATGATAAATTTTTAAAAGTCATAGAACAAAAGTTTTTGAGTAACATAGTCCTGAGAGGTTGCCAGTGTTTTACAAATAACCCTATAAAGTAGGTACGCATAGTTAAAACTATTTATATAATATATACTTTCAGAATATAGGTGATAATCATTCGGACGGAAATAATATTCCGCAATATTCAGTCCATGTTGAAGAGGTTCAATCAGATATGGTAAGAAAATAAAAATATTATTTTTACATATTTCTCGCCATATTTACTTTCTGACTGTCTGGATGTTATACAGCGACTTTACATTTAAAGGTGCCTAGTATATTATGTTAAAATATACTACAATTTGTCACAGAATAAAGAAAATTTACAGGAGAATCAAACCCAACCAGTGGATTTAGATTCAGACGACGTTCAACTGGGGATCCTCTAGCGTATGCCATTCACATCTGGAGCGAGGCTATCGAGAAGTATGGAGAAGCACTTGCAGTCTCCCTTGATATCTCGAAGGCCTTCGACTAGGTCTGAAACAAAACCCTTATTGCTAAACTTCTTTCCTTCGGTCTACCCACTACTGGAGTCTGTCTGATTGGATAGCAGACTTCTTGAGGGGTCGATCCATACGAGTGGTTATTGATGGCTGCTCGTCCGGTCAAATGGATATTAAAGCCGGGGTCCCTTAGGGGTCAGTACTCTCGGCAACACTGTTCTTGCTGCACATAAATGACCTACTTAAACCAGACCACAACACTGTTGCCAAGAGATACGTGTCTGACACACAGATCCAGTCTTTCCGAGAGACTATGGTTGAACGCTTGAACGCGTGCACTAGCTTCTGATGTTTTATAAGTGCCCATGTAGGCCTATGTGAAATAAAAAACTTTTGACTTTGACTTTGAACTGGTCCTAAGGCAGTATTTGATTGGGACGATGCCGATCTAATCAAGTTCAATGCTGCTAAAATCCAGGCGTGTCTTTTTTCTGCTAAACGGAGACAATTTCGCACGGCTCCATATTTCCGGGGTGTAACCGTGCCGATAACCGACCACCTTGAGCTTCTTGGGGTAACGTTGTCGTCTACCCTCAATTTCGGCTCTTATATCAAGGCAAAAGCTCAGCAGGCTGCCAAAAAATTGAAGATCTTAGCTGAGGTGATTCGGTACTTTACACCGGAACAGACAGCTGCTCCACCTTTATCAAGCACAAGTTCGATCGTGTATAGAGCTGTATTAATCTCATCTTTTAAATATTAAAAAAAAATTATATCTGTTTTTAAAAATACGGTGATGTTCTTATTTATTTTGTTTGCTTTCCTTTTTATTCCGATATTTTTGGTTCAATTGGAATACTTGGCATTGATGAATATATTTTTTATGCAATAACGCAATGAAGTTTGTGAAATGTATTATTTTAATTGTATTTGCTGCGAATTTTTGGTATATTATGTAGGTCTTTTTATTTCCTTTTTTACGTAGTTTTTAACAATGACCTCAACTTGGTATTGTTTTGTCAATTAATTAATTTCTGAGTTGAGCTATACGTTTACTGACAAATGCTTGCACTGACTGAACAGGTCCACTCTAATCTGTATGGTTCCATCCTCAAAAGAACATCTCAGACACTAGTATACACTGTCCGCATACACCTTTACTGAGATTACATATCTGAATTTTAAAAGAGATATCTCGTAAACTTATTTTTTTTTTTGACGCTTGGAAAGTGTTTTTTTTACAACTATTTTACTTAAATAAATATCATTCTAACATCGTTTTGTATTTATCATTTAGTTAATTGTCTAAATGTATCAACATCCATCTAACACAAAATTGAATAATTTTGGTGTGAATTGTGACAAATATAAAATATATACACGTTCCAGATTTTTATTTACAAACCATACTTACTTTATAATTTTGTAACTCAGAAAAATATCTTACAGAGGATCAAAATTGTTTGAGCGGCCACCAAGCTCGATTTTTACGCGTGTGTGCGTGTAGCTGCATGCACGATGCACACAAACATAACATTGCAGCGAATTTGCCTAAACTCTAGCGAGTGAATTTTCTGCACGGCCTCTTAACATTTCACAGTTTATTAGTTCACGATACAAGGAACGTAAGTGTAACCAAGACATAACAAGAAACGAAATCGTAGGGGTCGCGAAGACGCAAGCGGCACACGATTGTGCGTGCGTACTGTACATGAAAATGTCTTATTGAAATCAAATTGTCTTTTAGTGGTCTTACGGTTACCGAATTGTTTTGAATTACATGGCCAAGATACTTTACTGAGTCTGAAGCAAAGGTACATTTCTTAAACTTCATTCTAAAGCCTTCTTTTATTATTGCCTCTAATACACTTCTTATGTGTTATATGGTTCTCAAAGGTGGACGAATATATCAAAATATCATCAATATAGTTTACAGAGTATCCTGTGAGATTGTGTTTTCTTAGAATATTGCATAAAATTCTCTGGAAAATTGCTGGTGCTGTTTTCAAGCCAAAAGGGAGGCAGGTCCACTGAAAGTGGCCATCTTGTGTGACAAATCCTGTTTTATTTCTATCTTCCACCCGTAGTGGTATTGCCCAAAATGCTGAGTTTATATCTAGTGCAGTAAAATACTTACAATTTCTTGTTTTAATAATCAAATCATCTATTAATGGGAAAGGTTGAGCTTGTGGCACAACAATTTTATTCAGTTCTCTGAAATCTACACATAAGCGGGATTTTCTATTTTCACCTTTTTTAAATGCTAATGTCACTGGTGCAGCAAAAGGACTGTAAGATTCTTCTATTAAATTATTCTTTAGTAACATGGATATTTGCACTTCAATTTCTAATTTATCTTCGATTGTACATCTGTATGGTCTTTTACTACAGTATATATTTACTAGTAAATCTATATGAGCTTCATAATCTTTAACTGATCCTATATCATACTTGTCCTTAGCAAAAATTGTTTTATATTCCTTTATAATTTTCTCTATCTCAATTTTCTTTTCATTATCTAAATGGTCGGTCATACTAACAAATTCCTCTGTTTCTATGTGTTCATTGAAATTTATTGCATATGTTTTTATATTCCAATATTCATTTGTGTTATCTTTAGACATCCTGTCTATTTTATTTGTTATTTTCTTTTGTTCTATCCGCAAGTCCTCATTTTGGATTAATTTGAATTTCTTTATCATATCCAATCCGATTATAAAATCATCAAAATCTTCATTTTCTATTATATATACATCCACCTCTTCTTCTAAATCAAAGATTTTTTTTTTATTGTTATCAAGCCATCCGTCGTCTTTACACCGTTAACCGTTTTCATATATGCTATATTCACATTGTCTTTTATTTATTTTACTTTAATCAGTCTTGAATTTATTAATGAGATCTGTGAGCCTGAATCATAAATGCCGCTCACTTCTAGTTTATTTTCTAACAAAAGCTTGATTTTGATTAATGGTGTACTTACTCGTTTTTTTTTTATCAGTATTCATACTCGTATCTACTTCAATAATGGAGTTATTACTTACATTTTTGGCTTTAAAGATCTTTTCAGATTCATTTTTATTTTTCTTGAACCAACATGACTCCTCCGGATGATATCTAGTTCCTTTGTCCAAAGATTCACAAGTCTTACATGGCTTCTTCTCATTAGTTTTATTTTTATAAATTAATGTTGTAACGCGCTCATCCCTAATTTAATACACGTAAGGCTAGCGAGGGTGGGAAGCCTGCGGAAAGGGCGGGAACGCCTCCACCCCGCCGACGCGGTGGTGTGATGCGTTCGCGCCGCGCGCCAGTCGGCCATGAAAACACTCAAGGGTAGTACGCACGCACAATCGTGTGCCGCTTGCGTCTTCGCGACCCCTACGATTTCGTTTCTTGTTATGTCTTGGTTACACTGTGTAATTAAAAGGGATTCAGAGTTTAATTGGACTAGGGAACATGATGAGGCATTTTGTGAACTTAAGAAAATATTAACGTCTGAGCCAGTGTTACAATTTTACAACCCAGATAAATCGTGTGTAGTCTCTGTGGATGCTTCAAAAGATGCATTAGGAGCAGTGTTGTTACAAAGTAACTTGCCAGTAGCATATGCTTCCAAAGCTATGACCAATACTCAAAAGAATTATGCTCAGATCGAAAAGGAACTGCTAGCTATAGTCTTTGGTTGCACCCGTTTCCATCAATTCATTTATGGTAAAACTGTCCAAGTACAAACTGATCATAGGCCATTAGAGTCCATAATTAATAAACCCCTGTGTGAAATACCATTTGTCACGGTTATTTCCTACTTAATTTATAAATATTTAAAACTATATAAATAATCCATTTATCTAAATAACCAAAGATGCAAATAAATTAAATTATGAACAAACAGACACAGCCACAGCTTGCGGCGCGCCGTTTTTTAATATATATTTTTAAAATCCCTACCTCTCAGAGATCTACGTGAAGCGCGCGCGCATTCATTTCGCGGTGGCAGCCGTCAGTGGCACTCAACCGGCTATCGAGGAACCACGCGTACTAAATTTTCTCTTTGCACCCTAGTACCTACTCGATATAGATATAATACTGATCATACCTGGAAATTTATACAAATATATGAACTTGGTTAAACAAGGATTTATTAAGTGTCTAGTGTTCTTCCCGTACTGGGTAAGTTGTACAATTTAAATCACTGTATATTTCAAAAAGCTTGTTAAAAATGTGTACTTTAGGCCACTAAATAATGCTTTTAGTGCTTTGTATTTAAAGATGTTTGTTTTAAACTTGTTACTTTCCTTGTAAGCTTCCTTTATCTGGGCCGTTTATAAATAACGGCTAATTTTAAACGCTTTATAATATAATATTATGATACCTACGTCTATGAAATAAGGGTTAATTTTGTACACTATCGCTAACACCAATTCTTTTGGCCTTCATTTTACTTTCTTTCTATCATTGCCTACTATCATTAGTAATTAGTCGCTCAATTAGTATTTTCTATCTCATTGCCTGCTGGACCTAGACTTGCCTTCTAGTAGATGCCAACCTCTTTCTGTAAGGTGTGGGCCTGCAACTATGGCTTAACAATATAAGGTGCTAATGCCATTTTGGAACGGGGTTCCAGGAATTTGTACGCGGCTGGAGATCAGCATAGCTGGATAATTGGACGGCACCCTGCGCCGAGGAACGATATCCTGCTGGACGGACTACGAAGCCATCAACGACGCCACCGACTGTCACCAAGCAGGAGAGTGCGGTATCGACGGCCTCCTACGTAGTCCGACCTTTGACCGGGCCTTACCTTCTTCTACCCTCTCATTCTTTTTATGTTAGACTTTTAAAATACAGCGGTTCTTTTTGTTACGTTGTCGTTTTATTTAAAAAAAAAAACAAACGTATATAATATTAAAAAGGATCGTGACACATTACGTTTACAAAGGATGAGAATGCAATTACAAAAATATTATTTAGTTGTAAAATATAAGCCAGGTAAAGAATTACTCCTGGCAGACACGCTGTCTAGAGATGTGAATAACATATCAGAGGAAAGTACTGTAATTGAAGATATCTATGAATGTCAGGTTAGTATGGTGAAAACTAATTTAAGCATATCTAACTATAAATACGATTTATTTAGAAAAGAAGTTGGAAAAGATAAAGCTTCAAGGCCAAATAGAATACATAAAATTCCAGAGCCTTTAAAACCATATTTTAATTTTCAGGAACAGCTATTTGTATATGACAATTTATTTTTTTTAAATAATTGTTTAGTGGTACCAATGTCTCTGAGAAATAATATGTTACAAAGATTCCATTACAACCATCTAGGCATAGAAAAGTGTAAATCAAGAGCAAGGGAATGTATTTACTGGCCTAAAATGAGTAAAGATATTGAAAAATGTGTTTTGGAATGTTTTGTATGTGAAAGATTTAGAAAGAATAACAGTAAAGAACCTATGATGATAAGAGAAATGCCCAACAGACCATGGTCTGTAGTAGCAAGTGATGTATTTTATTATAATGGAGATCCTTATATTATAATTGTAGACTATTTTAGTAAATATTTTGAGGTAATTAAACTTTCCAACTTGTCAACAGAGAATACAATTAAAATTATCAAAACCAGTTTTTGCAGATTTGGCATACCAGATATACTATATACAGATATTGGTACTAACTATGTTAGCTATAAATTTAAAGAGTTTGCCAAAGAATGGAATTTTGATCATAAAACTAGTAGTCCATATCATCACCAATCTAACGGATTAGCAGAACGGTTTGTACAAACAGTTAAAAATATATTTAAAAAAGCTGACTATGAAGGAAAAGATAAATATTTAGCATTGCTGGAATACAGAAATACACCTATTTCTAAAGAATAAAATTATAAGTGTCCGTCTGAATTACTAATGGGAAGAAAAATACAAGGATTGTTGCCTACTGTATACAATTATGAAATAGAAACTATCAAAATTGTAATGTACAATCAAAATTGTATAAGAATGCCTTGAAACAAAAAGTATACTATGATCAAAGAAACACAAGAAAGTTGAAGCCCTTAGCTAAAGATCAAAAAGTTCTTATATCAGATGAAAAAAGCCAAAAACCATTAACATATGCTCAAGTTTTACATAGAAATGAACGTCCAAATTCTTATACAGTTTTGACTGAGAAAGGAAAAATGTTAGACAGAAATAGAAGGGACCTAATAGAGAGTAAGAATACTGATAAATTTATTATAAATAAAGAGGTAGAGATAGATGAAAGTAATAATGATTGTAATGTTGATGATAGCATAGATAACAGTAATGATTCTGAAGTTACAGATGTAACATCTGAATGTAAAATTGATTCTGAAAATACAGGAGAGGTTGAGGAGATTTTAGTGGGCTGTATGAATAACGACGCTGATATCGAAAATACTGGTTTATTACAAATAATTAACAGTAAGGGTTGAATGGCGCGCGACGCGTACAGTGCTTAAAGCTGATCGAGTGGGTTCGCTCCGGTTTTTTTTTTTATGTGTGGCCTCTCGCAGGTCAATCTAGGAGGTTGTCGACTGCTTAACCGGACTTGCCTGTGGCGGCCTCGATTCAAGAATCAAAGCCTCCAGCCAGGGCTTACTTAACTAAACTGAAAACTAAGCGACTACACGCTAAGGGCACCCCCTGTGGGGTACGGACCTCGGCTTAGGGCGTCGCTGGGGGAGGGCAGCAAGGGACGGGCTGGATCGCACAAAGATATTATTATTATTATCGGGGAATTTTAAAACTACGGGTCAGCGGCGCGGGCTAGCTCGAGCAAAGGACTGGGAGGACGTTGACGGGATTGTCGCGGCGGGCCTCGGCGGCGAGGACGGAATGACGGCGGTCTGTATTGTCTGCGAAGGGTTCGCTCCGGACCGCGGTTGTGTCTTATATAGTTGCGCCCCGCGTCGCGCCGTGCCGCCTCCGTCGACGTCATCATTTTGAGAAGTTTCCGAACATCCTGCCCGGGTTGAAACATCTTCTTCAATAGGTAAAGGACATATGTTGTTGAAGGCCCTTGTAATGTTGCCCTTCTTGGTTTTGATCTCTGCCACCCTCGTGATGCCGTCGGGGCCGGGAAACACCTTGATGATACGGCCCATCAGCCATCGTAGTGGTGGCTGCGTTTTCTCTCTGATCAGAACTAATTGACAGTGACTATTTGACAGTGTTATAAACATAATCATTTGTTTTCATATTTTATGTAACATTCTATAAATGACTTGTAAGAATCCCTTACTATGACTATGATTTTGTTTAAGTTCGCCTGTGGACGCATGCCATCTGGTTCTCTGCTGCAACATGACAACATATTCATGACTGAATCGGTTCCAAAAGTGTTGTCGGAGATGCTCGATTCTTTTGTAGCGATCCAATCGGGTGATGTTGATAGAGTGTACCTGTGGCTGAGAAACGGATATAAGCGGTCGTCCAATTAAGAAGTGAGAAGGAGTGAGAGCGGTAAAGTCGTCAGGTGACGAAGAAAGGGCAACAAGGGGACGGGAATTTAATATAGCCTCAATTTGGACTAAGTTTGTGTTCATCTCTTCATACGTTAAATGAGAAGAATGAACAATAGTTTTCAAATGTTTTTTAGTAGATTTAACAGCGGCCTCTGTTATACCATTAAAGTGTGGACTATAAGGAGGAGTAAAGCTAAACTTTATACCATCTTGTGCAAGATCGGTCTCTAAATTTGAATTAGATAAGAATTGTGCAAGCTCATTAAATACTCCCACAAACGCCGTGCCATTATCAGAGAGGATGCTGTGTGGTTTACCCCGACGAGCAATTAATCTCTTTAACGCGGCCAGATAAGCGTCCTTGGTTAGATACGTCACAAGTTCCAGGTGGACAGCCTTTACTGCCAAACAGACAAACACACAGATATAAGACTTAATGAGTCTGGTACCTCTACCTTTACGATCAGCTATTAGCATTGGTCCGGCGTAGTCGACACTACAATTATAAAATGGAAATTCAAGCTGTGTCCTCGTGCATGGTAGCTGCCCCATGACGGGTTGCACCGCCTGAGTTCTAAATCTGAAACATTTGACACACTCTCTGAATATACCTTTAGATAGATTTCTGCCTCCTAAAGGCCAGAAAGTTTGACGAATGTGTGATAAAAAGTAGTTGTGGCCCTGCGTGCATAAGTTTAAGATGTTCACAACGAAATAATATTTTTGTAAGGTGATGTTTACTATCTAGCAATATCGGATGTTTAATGTCGTAACTGTAGTTAGCGTTATCTAATCTGCCACCCACGCGAATTACACCCCTATCATCTAAAAATGGAGATAATGAAACTAGTCTATTTTTCCTAGATAATGGCCTTTTTAAACTAAGTGTTTTATATTCGTCAGGAAACATTTCCATTTGACTAATACGTACCATGACCGTAACTGATTCCTGTAATTCATCACATGATAAATGACCACACAACCTGGCGTTAGGATTTTTTTAATTAAAAATGAACCTAAGTATATAAGCAATAATACGTTTTAATTTGTTTATATTTGAGCTGTTGCCTTCGTCTGCGTTAAGTTCGTAAAACTGTACAATCATTCTGTGCTTGGAATTCATTCTGAAAGCATCGTAATTATTTATTGTACTTTCACATAAAACTGTTAAAGGTAAAAACGCAAATTACCTTCAGGATACATGTTATGTACTCGTCCAGATCCAGATGTATGAACGTCAATGAATAGAAAGAGTATGTAAGGGTCGTAGCAGTTGGCATTTCTGCCTACCCCAAGTTTTTGAGTTTCTGGTTTATGTTCTGGTAAAACAACATTGTCCAAGTGAGCACGTCACAATCGCAGCGGTAATGCCTGTCTTTGAGGAGTGGCTACAGAGGCGTCACGGCATCCTCTCTTTGTGCAGGACTCACCGGATGTGGGTGTTTCGGGAGGTATCTGTATCGAATTCAGCGAAAAGAAACACTCGAGTCTCATTATTGTGCGGATTGCCCGGAGAATACGATGGAACTTACGGCGGAAGTCAGTCCCGCTTGGTAGGAGCGCCGGCGCCGCCGTGTCCTCATGGAGGCGATTAGTGGAAAAAATGCCAACCAGTAGCCTCCTTCAGTGAAGCACTACGATCGAAGAAGGTGGCTGAAACTATGAAGGATGATGAGGGAAGTGATGCTCCAGGTGTTGAAAGCCGCAGGGCGATTGCGGTGGAGCCGTCCGGTCATCTGATCAAAGCAATCCTGCCCTCCTAGCCAAGTCACAAACGATAAACGTAAACTCTCAATAGTCTTAAATAGATTTTCAACTTTATGTTATTGAATATAAAGTTGAAAATCTATTGAAGATTACATAGTGTTTTCGTTCGTTCCGGTCGCTAACGCTCAGTAGTCTTTAATAGATTTTCAACTTTATGCTCTTAGGTATAAAGTTGAAAATCTATTGGAGATTACTAAGCGTTCACGTTTATCGTTTGCAACTTGGCTAGGGGGGCTGAATCGACGGCGCGTAGTAATCTACGCGCGACTCATAATGTTGTCAGCAAATGGATAGGGCCCTCTAGAGCCAATGTCTGCCAAGGCTGCGAGATTGTTCGAAAGAGTTACCTCCTGTAAAATTTTCGCCTAAATAATGTTTCACTGTTTACATCGCCAGCTATTTAAAATTTGCAATTTATTATAATATCCATCCAATTGTTATAAAAAACTAAGAAACTGCGACGAATAAGTGATATAATTAAGTGATATTATTGGTAACAATTAGTGACAAGTGATATAACAAAGAATAACATTTTTGTGAGCTTATGAATGAAAGTGTTTATCTATCCTAAAACAATATATCAGAGTTAATAATATTATAAAAACATTGTGACAAAAACTAATAAGGACATATAGTGTATCTAAAGCGCCATTTCAATTACTTCGAGTGAGTTAATTGAATTAGAGAAAACCGTTTGATAAAATATTTTATAAAAATTGTACTTTAAACCCGACACCTAGCTCCAAGTGGTGAGTAGAGGCACTAAAAAACAGTACTACCAACTGATTACATTGAAATACACTGTAGACGAACTAAAAACAGTGCTACCAACCATACCATAGACAAACTAGTCACAAGTGATACCATAGCAAAAAATTAATATCTGGACCACTACTGCCATTACTACCCCAAGTGGTGAATAGTCAAACTAAAAAGTGTTACCAACAAAAATAATTATGGATGAAAACATAACTTTCCGTAATGCTAGATTATGCAGATCAAGTTCGTTGTGTGATATGACTGCGGATAATTCCGCTCTCTTCGACACAACAATGATGAGTCTTCCAAATACTTCTTTATTAAATACCAGTCAAACTATTGAACTACAAGAAAAAGTTAAGCAATTATCCAAAGATTTACAAAGCGCACATCAGGAAATAGAAAATTTGAATTCCGAAAACTTTAGGCTAAAATCAGATTTACAAAGATATTTAAAAATAGTAATTGCATACAAAGAAATAAATACTACTGACACAAAAAATTTGACGCCTATTTCCACACGAAAACGTAAATCTATACAAAATCAAGTAACGCCTATGACGAAAAAAAGGCAATCTGTTGCAATAATGCATGAAATAAAAGATAACAAACCAACAGGAGAAAAAACAACTACATCTGCAGAAATTTTTGAAGATACACTTCCAAGTGTATCTTCAATAATTTCTGTAGTAGCAGGAATCCAGAATTAGAATTAAACTTAAACTCTGCTATACAAATAAGCGAAATGTCTAATAAACAAACTACGAAAAATAATTCACATGTTAGTAAAAAGGACAACCACCAACGAGCACATTTATTATCAAGAAAAGACAAGCAAAGAAAAAGAAAATTGTGTGTACTTACTACCTGCAACTACTATTGCCCTGTGGGAATAATAGAAGATACCTTCGGCGAACACTTCGAGTTCTGTCATTATGTTACACCCAATTGCAGAATAAAGGAAGTACTTTCAAATATTACGAAAAAGGTTCAAGATTTTAATATGGACGACTATTGTATAGTGAGTATCGGAGAAAGGGAATTTAAAGATTCGGCTGACCCAATTGAACTTGTTAAACTAATTAGAGAATCTTTAAAACAAGTAACTCATACTAATGTAATCATATGTGTTCCAACTTACGTAAGAGGTGCACTTATTTATAATTATCGCGTAGAAATATTTAACAATTTATTATATATGGACATACAAAATTATAAGTATGCGTATTTTTTTGACACAAATCGTGACCTATCATTGGAAATGTTTTCATATAATACAGGACAACTTAATAAACTTGGCATAAAGTGTATATTTAAAAGTATTTTTAGTCGTATACTCATTGACATTAAGAATTACCCAGCGAATTACGATGACAAAACTTTACCAATGTTAACGGAGAGTAAAGCTCATCTTAGCGACACTTTTTTTCGTACCACTGACTAATAAAACACAAAGATCTCAAAAACAAAAACTTACATTGTTTCATCAGAATATAGCCGGAATACTGAATAAATTAGATTTCTTTGAAATAGCTATTGCTGAGCTGACGAAAGAGATGGGGGGTATAGACTTTATATGTCTTAGCGAAACTTTCATACAGTCTGGCCATGAGAGCAATCTAAAACTTACAACCTATAAATTAGCTGCGAATTACTCGAGGATTACCAAAAAAAGGGGTGGCTCGTGCATATTGGTAAAAGAAGGCTTATCCTATATCCCACTAACAATAACAAATGAATTCAGTATCGATTATTGTTTTGAATGCTGTGGAATAGAGGTTCCGAGTTATAAATTAATATTAGTCTGTGTTTACAGAACTCCTGACTCTGATATAGGAATATTTTTGAAAAAATTAGAACTGTTGTTACTCAGATTAACTCGTACGAGTAGAAATCGTATAATAATATGTGGAGACTGGAATGTAGACCTACTAAAAGATACTAAACAAACTAGGGATTTAATATCGATATTAGATAACTTTAACTTGTTGTCACATATAAAAGTGCCCACTAGAAAAAAAAAGCTGTCTAGATCAAATAGCCAGTAATATCTCGATCAGAGACATTAAAAGTAACATACATCATTTAGCCCTCTCAGATCATGATACTGGGCAGTCATTAGTTTTCTTTCTTGACAAGCCTGATCACCCGACAGAGATTAAAAAATTCTTCTATGAAGTGAAAAGAGATTACAACAAAAATAACATAAAAAAGTTTATTGATTGTATATCGGCTTTAAGTTTTAATGAAGTATATGAAGAAACAGACTGTGATATTGCTTTTAACTTATTTCATGACTTATTTAATCTATTTTACAAATTATGCTTCCCAGAAATAATAATTAAAAAGTACAATAAACCAATAAAAAATAAATGGATCAGTAAAGGCATAAAACTATCATGCATAAAAAAGAGAACATTATACTATAATTACCAACACAATGCCCTAAGCAAATCATATCATAAAAGAAGATACCTAACCTATTCTAAAATACTAAAAAAATGCATATCACATTCACAGTTGATTAATAACAAAAACTATATAAATAATTCTAAAAATAAATGTAAGGCGACATGGTCTATTATTAAAAATAATATAACTAATGACGAAAATTGTAAAAATGACATCAAGGAATTTATAATAAACAATGAAACAATTTCTTATCCTAATGACATATGCAATAAATTCAATAATTATTTTATAGAACTGACCCAAAAAAACACTAGTAATAATAATAACATAAATGATAACATTGACATTACTATTAACCCAAACAGTATTTTTTTGACACCGGTAATAAAACAGGACATAGTAAAAATGATTAACTCTTTGAGTGATACTAACGCAACAGGATATGACGAGATTACTACAAAAGTTATAAAATTGAGCAAAAACATAATTGCGTCGCCTTTAGCTTATATAATTAATCTATCATTTGAAACAGGAATATTCCCAACTAGATTAAAACAATCCATAGTTAAACCGATATTTAAAAAAAGGTAAAACCACGGACGTGGGCAATTATAGGCCAATTACATTGATACCTATCATATCAAAGATTTTTGAAAAAGCAATGTATGAAAAATTAATCATTTTCTTAAATAAAAATAATATACTTGCAGATAATCAGTTTGGTTTTAGGAAAAATAGTTCGACCTCACTTGCTTGTTTTACCTTAGTTAAACTTATAACTGAAGCTCTCAATAACAGAATGTCTGTACAATCAATATTTTTAGATATGAGCAAGGCATTTGATTTTGTCCATCACAGTCGCTTACTTTGCAAAATGGAGAAATACGGCATAAGAGGCAAGGCACATGACTGGTTTAAAAGTTATTTGTCATGTCGACAGCAAAAGACAGTAATATCAAGAATTGACAACAATATAAAAAGAGAATATTGTTCAGAAATCAAAATTAATAGTTGTGGTGTTCCACAGGGGAGCGTATTAGGGCCTCCATTATTTATTATATATATTAATGATCTTTGCAAGAACCTAAAACAAGATTGTACACTATTTGCTGATGACACTACTCTAACCATAAAATCTTTGAATAGAAATGAATTAGAAACTGACACAAACAACGAACTACTATGTGCTATAAAATGGCTGGAATGTAATAATTTGCAGGTTAACATTGAAAAAACTAAATTAGTACAGTTTCAAACAAATAATTCCGTGATAAAACCTGCCAATATACAATACTCTAATACAATATTGGAACCAGTACAATCAACTTTATTCTTAGGAATCGTTATCGATGAAAAATTAAATTGGAAAGAGCACGTGAAAAGAGTCTGTACACGACTGGACAAATTTGTATTTGCTCTTCGGAAACTGAGACGCATAGCCAATACAGAAACAGCTCTTAATGCATATCACGGATATGTATCATCAGTGCTACGCTACGGACTAGTGATATGGGGTAACTCAGTAGACGTAAACAGAGCCTTCCTTGCACAAAAAAAATGTGTAAGAGCGGTTTATGGAGCTGATTATTTGGAACATTGCAAACCTTTGTTTAAATCATTAAAAATTCTTCCACTTCCTTGTCTATACATTTATGAAGTTTGTTTATTCGTAAAGAAATATTCTCACTTGTTCCCATTATATGAGCACGTTTCCAAAAGAGTACAGAACAAAAATCCAAACGAATTAATGGTACCTAGACAGAGACTACATTTATACAGCAGAAATTCCTATTGCATGGCAATCAAAATTTTTAATAATTTACCTGCATACATCAGAGTGTTGCCTACTAATAAATTCAAGAAAAGTATTTTCGTTTGGCTTTTGGATAATTGTTTCTATTCTGTTAATGAATTTTTAAATCGAAAATAAGTAGTAAATATTGACATTGTATTAGTAATTTATAATGACATTGTAATAGTAATAAATATTGACATTGTATTAGCAATAAATATTTACAATGTATTATCAATAAATATTGACATTGTTATAGTAAAAAATATTGACATTGCAGTAATAATAAATATTGACATTGTAGTAGTAATAAATATTGACATTGCAGTAATAATAAATATTGACATTGTATTAGTAATAAATTTTGACATATTATGAATATTTTTTGACATTATTATAGAATTGTTCAATATATTTTTAAAATAGTTAACATTGAAATCATTAGTCATTTTTTAATTAAGTATGTCTGCAAAAAAATACGTGGTCCATAAAGTTACAAATTCATATTCATTTAAAACTGCCACTATTATTATTATTTCTTTAAATTTAATTTTACTTAATATTGCGTGAACTATAATTATGTGAATTTGCAAATTAGATACTCATTAAATATTTCTACACTGGCAAAGGTAGTATATGTGATTCCGTCTAATATTAAGATCTTCATATACCATGTACTCAGAAATAAACGATTCTATTCTATTCTATTCTATACTGAAGAGTTTAAGCCGTCAGACAGCTTTGGTAGAGGTAAACGAAGGAACATAATCGGGACACCGACCTTCAGCTGGATAACGTTTGCACTGATGGTGCAAAGCCAAAAAGCCAGTGAATCCAAAAATTACCATCATCATCAACTATCTTCCTCCACAACAGTACCTATGAAGAATTTGCGAGAGCATGCTTGAATTGATTGTTGCAGCTTGATCATTTGGGGCGTAAAAATTACTTGTTCATTTACCTAGGATTTTTTGGTGTGTATTTGACTGACGTCCTCGTATATCAGACAAATGTTATTCCGTAGTGGGAACTACCCTATGAAGAGTCTCCAACTTTTGAATGAATTTCGGTGAAATCTTGAACGCATGTATCCCTGTCCAATCGAACTCGCATATTGATTTCTAAACCGAGAGGTCACTGACGCCGATTGCCTCTATGAAGACACGGCGATTAACCCGAGCAGGATAGACCTCCACCGTATGCTACAACGGGTCCTCCGGGCGATTTGTAAAATGGTAATATCAGGGTACTTCCAACCGAATCCGGAACAAAAACCGCGTGAAACACCCTCAACAGTCCTGAGCTTGTGTATCCATAAAACAATGAAATTTCGGTAAACAAATGTAGCAGCCGATTAGTGTTATCCCTGAGACTGGCCTCCCTCAGAGGGTGGTTCCAGTGTTGGTCACCACTCACTGCAAGGAAGGAGGTAACGTACGGATGTCGACGTAAGGCTGCAAGGAATCTGAGATACATCATACGTTGTCGAACTGTGATCAGGAACGCAAACCTTTCGACCCAGTTTTATATGAAGCAGTGTCTGCTAATAATAAAACACACCATTATTAGGCCGCAAGGTGCCATCATCCCGGAGGACACAGTGGAGCACACAGAGGTGTGTGTTGTCCTCGTGGAGGCAATCGGCGTCAGTCACCTCTCGCGCCGGGCCTTGTGACTTTGGGCTATGGTCCAGAGCGAGGAGGAATGGCAGGCGGTCGCCTCCTTCTGCAAAGCCGTAATGCTAGTGAAGGAGGAGGCCGCACGCGTGAGGGAACGAACGTCCTCACGCCGAGCCGAGATTCTGACCCCGACGACCAGCCACGGTAGACGCGGGCTCGCGGACATCCAGCAACGGGTCGTCTACAGCCGTCCGGCCTTCCGGTAATTGACCGGACCGAGCCCAGTCGTCAACAGCGCGTAGTTATCCACGCGCTCCTCAAAGAGATGTTGCAAAGGGCAACTGAAGGACACAGGTGTGGTTTTAGTCAGTAAAAGTTTGACACGCCTTCGCGCTCCAACCAGAGTGGGAGAAGTCATTGGATGACTTCCACCCTTAAAAAAAGAAAAATAAAGGTGCCATCATTATCATTATCATTTCAGCCGAAAAACGTCCACTATTGGACATAGGCCTCCCCAAGTGTCACCATAATTACCGGTCCTGTGCGTCTCGCATCCATCGGTTTCCCGCGACCCTCACCAGGTCATCGGTCCACCTGGGGGCCTTCCAACGCAAGGTGCCATGCTACCCCTTCCGAAAATTTGGCCGTGTTATTTTAAAATCAATAATTAAATACATATAAGTATTAACTTTTATCGCCTTTGGTTGGTATCCCTTGAATAATCACGGTCAATTAGCTTGTTACAACCACGGAGAAAAAAAGCAGTAGGATTAAAAATGTCTAGAAAGAAAGAAGAAAGAAAAACAATTTATTTACGTCAAATATGGCGCACACCTTAAAATAAACAAAAACAATAACGACATATATATAAATGGTAGGTTATGCGTCACATCCGCGTAAAACGACCAGCGCTCAGCAAACATGCTGGGGCTCGTATAAAATAGAGCCTCAGCGCTGATTTTCAGCACCAGCCGTCGTCAACGGAGAGACGTTGATCGGCCAGCAAGTATTACACAATATTATACTTATAATTACTGAACAAACAAATCAAAAATAACAATACACTATTACAATACATAAAGAGGTACAAAAATAAAAATAAAATAAAAAAATAAAACATCAAAATAACAGTTGCCAAAGACAGGATTGACATAGTCGACTACATTTGCAATTAGAATTTAAAATTAATTGTCTCCGTCTAACTCCAGTTTAACCATAACGGTTTTCGTCCAATTTTAAACAATAAAACTGTCTGCAAACTTGGGCGATGGTCATTCTTCCGCCACTCAGAAAATTACGTAAAATACACAATGCCATCTATCAAATATGGCGTTCAACTATCATTGTCATCATTATTTCTACTTTCAGTCTTTAGATGGCGTTGCGAGTATCTGAATTGCGTGTGGTGCCATATTTACAACATTTTAATACGTGATTTTACTCGCCGCTTTGATTTTATTATGTGTTTTGATTAGTTTTTATAAAATATTTAGAAGATATCGAATAGAAATGTCAATTTTATTTTGAAAAAATGGTAAAATTTATTTTATTACAAAAAAAGAAGATAAAATAATGACAAAATTTTTAACTGTAGCTGGGGATCGAACTCGTGGCAAATGTCGTTCAATGTCGACATTTTGGATTATTGCTCACCCCCCATAGCAAATAGCGTGATAATATGTAGCCTAACAGTTGACCCGGCCTATAAGGATTATGTATGTAAAATTTGAACAGGATTGGTTCTGTAGTTATTTCGCCAACTAATACCAACGCTCCACCATTTTACTGTTTTATTGTAATGACAGGCGGTCGCCTCCTTCTGCAAAGCCGTAATGCTAGTGAAGAAGGAGGCCGCACGCGTGAGGGAACGAACGTCCTCACGCCGAGCCGAGATTCTGACCCCGACGACCAGCCACGGTAGACGCGGGCTCGCGGACATCCAGCAATGGGTCGTCCACAGCCGTCCGGCCGTCCGGTAATTGACCGGACCGAGCCCAGTCGTCAACAGCGCATAGTGATCCACGCGCTCCTCAAAGAGATGTCGCAAAGGGCAACTGAAGGACACAGGTGTGGTTATAGTCAGTAAAAGTTTGACACGCCTTCCCGCTCCAACCAGAGTGGGAGAAGTCATTGGATGACTTCCACCCTTAAAAATAGAAAAATAAAGGTGCCACCATTATCATTATCATTTCAGCCGAAAGACGTCCACTGTTGGACATAGGCCTCCCCAAGTGTCACCATAATTACCGGTCCTGTGCGTCTCGCATCCATCGGATTCCCGCGACCCTCACCAGGTCATCGGTCCACCTGGGGGCCTTCCAACGCAAGGTACCATGCTACCCCTTCCGAAAATTTGGCCGTGTTATTTTAAAGTCAATAATTAAATACATATAAGTATTTACTTTTATCGCCTTTGGTTGGTATCCCTTGAATAATCACGGTCAATTAGCTTGTTACAACCACGGGGAAAAAAATCAGTAGGATTAAAAATGTCTCCGTCTAACTCCAGTTTAACCATAACGGTTTTCGTCCAATTTTAAACAATAAAACTGTCTGCAAACTTGGGCGATGGTCATTCTCCCGCCACTCAGAAAATTACGTAAAATACACAATGCCATCTATCAAATATGACGTCCAACTATCATTGTCATCATTATTTCTACTTTCAGTCTTTAGATGGCGTTGCGAGTATCTGATTTGCAGTGGTGCCATATTTACAACATTTTAGTACGTGATTTTTCTCGCCGCTTTGATTTTATTATGTGTTTTGATTAGTTTTTACAAAATATTTAGAAGATATCGAATAGAAATGTCAATTTTATTTTGAAAAAATGGTAAAAGTTATTTTATTACAAAAAAGAAGATAAAATAATGACAAAATTTTTAACTGTAGCTGGGGATCGAACTCGTGGCAAATGTCGTTCAATGTCGACATTTTGGATTATTGCTCACCCCCCATAGCAAATAGCGTGATAATATGTAGCCTAACAGTTGACCCGGCCTATATGGATTATGTATGCAAAATTTGGATTGGTTCAGTAGTTTTTTCACCAACTAATACTAACGCTCCACCATTTTACTGTTTTATTTTATGTATAGATTACATAAAATGGTCAATCACATCATGAAGTGACACAAAACTATAAACTAAGTAAAACTTTAAAATATGGCGTCATAAAATTCCTATATAATTATCATGTACAGACTAAATATATTAATTTAAATGGTCAACGCTTACCTACTATTTACGTAATAACACATCAACAAGGAGGAAAATATGTATATGGAACTCCTCCAGGAAAACCAACACTAAGCCCTTGTTACTAATATACCAATCAAGTATAATGTACAGAGTCCAAGCCAAGTTCGCAAAAAAAACAAGAGGAATGATCGGACTTAATATTAAAAACAACCTTTTTTTGAGCTTGGAAATCATTAAGTGACTTTTCTCGCTTGGAGCGAAAGAGCGTGTCAGACTTTTACTGACTAAAACCCACTTATGTTCCACCGTTTGCTCTTTACGTTCCCGCAGCCCTAGCAGACATCGGCCCTACTGGGCGCTTTCAGTTTTGCTGACATCTCTTTGAGGCGCGAGTCTTTGAGCGCGAGGAACACTACGCGCCGGTGACTCGGGCTTGGTTCATACCGGACGGCCGGACGGTGAGCTAGCGTAAGTTCTTGTTTCGGATTCGGCGGAAATAAAAATCTAGAGATCGCCTGGAGGACACGGTGAAGCATACGGTTGAGGTCTGCCCCGCTAAGGCAGAGTATTGCCGTGTCCTTGTGGAAGAAACCAGCAAAGAGCTGTCAGCTGCAGACGCATAGGGCCCACTAGGGCCGATACCTGTCAGGGCTAAAAGACTTACCGCGGCCCTAGAACGCAAAGGGCAACTGAATAAACACAGGTAGGCCTTAGTCACTAAAAATCTGATACCCCCTCGCGCTCCACTCAGAGTAAGAGGGCTTATTTGATGATTTTCTGCCGAATAAAGAGAATACTGTCAAGCTTTCGAATCTACTAATAATAAACCTTAATTTGGATATGGACATCTTTTGACTATAATGATTAATATCTTAAAACAGTTTTTAATTACTGAAATGTGACAAAATCATTTTTAAGGATTTTCATTGGTATTAGGTATTTATATATTATGGCGCTGATGGTATCTCGACATTGTTGGTAGAATCAACACGACACTCGTCCGGGGCGTCGCCGTCCATTCTCGCCGAACTTGGCTGCCACACTACAGTGTCGGTTACTCATGCATTAGAGGATGTGTTTATACATTTTCAAAAACAATTTCGTGATATTGGTGCACACAGTTTTAACTATAATTATAATACTAACTAATAATTATATAACAAAAGAAAATTCAAAAATATGTTTTCGATTATTTGTTACTCTTCAATAATATCAGTTGTTTTTGCATTTAATATGTCTATTTATAGTGCGTCTAATTGTTACAGAAATGTCAGTAAGTACCTCTAGTTACTTTATTGTATACTAGCTAATACCAACAGCTTCGCCTGCATGAAACTAGATTTCTCCATAAAAACTTTGGACCCCAGTTTCATCCGCTTAGGAGGTTAATTTTAGAAAATCTTTTCTTATTCTTTATAATATTTTACCGGCAATCTGTATATTTATTTATTGCACTTTTAAAGGTATGTGGAACAGAGAGTAAAGTCCCACATACCTCCGTTGAAAAGAGAGGATCCTCCGACCAGGCAGGTGTTATGTTTGGTGGGCAACTGCCCGATAGATGATTTCGGGCTGTTCTATATGTTCTAATCGCGCAGAGAACTTTGATTGCGCGATGCAGGATTAGTTCTTATATAACGCCTTATATGTCGCTACACACTCATGTTGTGAATATATTTTACATTATTGTATTGTCTCAAACATGGACCCTGGTAGGGAACAGCAACATTTATGTTGTTAGTATTGCATGCATTATACAAATTAATTAATACAACAAACATTACATACAAATTATCACAATTTCTCTCGATATTATTATTCCATACATCATTACATTAAATGATTAATTTTACAATTATTTTCATTATTATATTGTTAGTTATTTGTTTATTTATTTCAATAGTTTATCCTCCATAAATTCTTTGACACTATCTCAGGACATTATAACATTTTTATAAAAGTAAGCGCTTTAGTCTATGTTTGAAAATACATGTTTTTGTAGACCTTACACTATCGAGTGAAGAGAATCTGGTGGGATTCAATGCCGCCAAAACACAAGCGTGTCTATTCACCGCTAAAAGGAGCCCGTTCACCTTGGCTCCTGTTTTTCAGAATGTATCCCTGGAGTACACTGACTGCCTTCAGCTCTTGGGAGTTGAAATTTCCTCAGACCTTAACTTTGGGCGGTTCATTGAGTCCAAAGCCAAGGTAGGCTGCTAGGAAACTCAGCGTACTTGCAAAGGTCCGGCGGTACTTCACACCAGGACAGCTTCTAATGTTATACAAAGCACAGGTCCGTTCGTGTGTGGAGTACTGCAGCCACATATGGGCTGGTGCTGCAAAATGCCACCTGGCAGCTTTGGACTCGGTGGAAAGGCGTGCAAAGAGGCTAATTGGTGATCCAGATCTGGTTAATTCCAATCTACAAAGTCTTGAGCACAGGCGTAGGGTAGCCAGCCTTTCGGTGTTTTACAGGATGCATTTTGGAGAGTGTGCGCAGGAATTGCATGACTTGATTCCACCATCTCATTTCTACCATCGGACAAGCCGACGAACGGCGAGTATCCACCCTTACGTTGTTGAAACCTCTACGGTCCGGACCAAGCGTTTCGCCTCGTCGTTTATACCGCGTACATCGAGGGACTGGAATAATTTGCCTGCTGCGGTTTTCCCGTCCGATTATAATTTGGGTCTCTTCAAGGCTAGAGTGAATAGGCTCTTAATAAATTAGTGCGCCTCACCATCTACGATTGCATTACTACTTACCATCAGGTGGGATCGCAGTCAAGCACTAGTTTATATCAATTAAAAAAAAAAAAAAGAGTAGCCTGTTATAAATTTGAATGCCTCGCTATTCTGGACTTTTTTTATACATTTCAAGTCTGGGCACTGGCAGAACTAATTTATCTTTACGATTCGCATTCTTTTCAAAGTTAAACATGTGTATATGTTTTCTAACGAAAGAGGCTATTTCCAATATGTAGATTGACCCATATTCCTTTCCTTTCGATATTCATGTATAATTCAGGTATTCTACACAATACCTAGGCAATGTATAGAATACCTGGGGCATCCAGGCAATGTATGAGATATTATGAATATTATTGTCCATTACATACTTTACCTTGGTAATGTATACAATTCCTAGGGATTGTATAGAGTACCTGCTGGTGCGACGATGTGTAAAATAAATAGACTTTGGTCTTACCTATGGATATAGACGAGTTAAATTTTTAATCGTATATAAACGTATTAAAGATCAAAATTAGAGTTGAAGGAGATTCTCCTAAAATCCTACTTTTACATTGCTCGTATGTAATCCGAGTGACCGACCACTTGGGCACGGTAATATTATCTATACAGTATTGTAACTCGGCCGTATCTTTGAAATAAATGCCTACAGCCGCGCGGTACGTAAACATGTGATAGGGCTGCCCGCACTATGGCTGCCCGCCTCCAGCATTTTATTTACATTTGCCTACTTTGTGTTTCCATTTAGTTTTGTGATTGTAAATATACTTTTTTTTATATAAACAAATAAAATACTTTGTGAATTGAATAGGAAGTGTTCAATATTTGTGACCGAAAAATATTTGCGCCTCGACTGAGACGTACTACGTGACTACGAAATGCTTTATTATTAAATTTTAAAGTAAAAAATCCGCATTCTAAAGCTTAATTAAAAATAGTTATGGGAATAGCAATCTGTCGTCTGAACCTACACGAACAGAAGTGGCATCAAAGATCATTGTGATGCAACATTACTGGTAAACGCACTGTGAAAGATATGGGTGGGCTTGCGGACGGCGAGCAATGGGTAGCTTGCCGTCCGGGCCGTCCGGTAACGGTCCGGACCGAGCCCGAATCGAGTAGTGTTCCATGCGCACCCCTAAGGAGATGTCAGTAAAACCGTATGGGCCCAGCAGGGCCGAAACCTACAGCTGGGGCCATGAGATCGATTCTGAAAGGATAACGCGAGGTCCTGGAACGCAAGGGAAAGAAGAAACATAGGCGTGGATTTTAGTACCTATGTAAAAATCTGACACGGCCTCCTGATTCGCCCTAGAGCGAGAGAAGATTATTTCCCACCTAAAAAAAACTATGAAAGACATACCTACACAGCCAGTCTTGGAGCACATGTGTTATTTATTGGAATGTATTTATTTTGTTGTGGTTTTATTTTAGATACAACACAATTTCAAAAATGGGAGACTAAATATAAGTTTTCATATGAACCTTATGACACATTATTCATGGATGTTATATTAAAGAATGCAGCACCTGATGTCACTGCAACCGCCTATATAACCCAACGTCTAGCATCAAATGAAACAAGAGGTGAGCTTTGCTGCGAGCGGCTTCTAGCAGACAAACAAGTTAACAAGTGACATCGAACACTGCGACTACTGCCCTGAGTGCCTAGAGTGCAGGGATGGCGGACCTATGGTACGCGTGCCAGTGCTGGCACCCGGCAAAACAGCTCGGGCACGCCTGCATGCATAATGTTTAATATTTAGGTAATTTGAAACAGCAGTAATCACAATAAGTTTCTCTTTTGAAAAAGAAAAGAAAGAAAAAGAGTATATTTACGTCAAACATACCATATCATAAAAAACAACAATAACAATACTGTAATATATTAGGTAGATATGCGTCACATCCGCGCAAAACGGCCAGCGCTCAGCAAAATGCAAATGCTGGGGCTCGTGTATAATACAGAGCCACAGCGCTAATTTTCACAAAAAAATTGCGCCAACCGTCGTCGTCGACAAGAAAGACGTTGAACGTCTTTCGTTCATAAAATCATTAAATAAACATACCAAAGAAGTAAATAACAATAAACCATTATACGTAGAGGTAAAAAGATGTTGGGCTGTGAAAAAGACGGATGAAAAAAGATTGCATGTAGCGGAGATGAGAATGTTGAGATGGATGTGTGGTGTGACGAGAATGGATAAAGTGAGAAATGAGTATATTAGAGGAAGTTTGAAAGTGGCGCCAGTGACTGAAAAGTTGAAAGGGAATCGTTTGTCTTGGTATGGTCATGTAAAGAGGAGAGATGAAACGCATGTTACTAAAAGAGTTATGAGTATACATGTGGATGGGTGGAGAGGGAGAGGGAGGCCAAAGAAAAGATGGATGGATTGTGTGAACAGTGATATGAAAGAAAAGGAAGTTAGTGATAGCATGACGGTTGACAGGATAGAATGGAAGAAAAAAACATGTTGTGCCGACCCCAAATAAGATAGGACAAGGGCAGGAAGATGATGATGACGTAGAGGTAAAAATATTATAAATAAATAAGCAATAAGAGCGAGCAACTCGAGGTACATTACAATACAACCGGTCTTACGTGATCATGATGTTTATTACACATCTTTTTCTAGATATTTTGGATACACAGCTATCTTGTGGATATTATCTAAGCTTCTATAGAAATCGAAACGTAAATTAGTAAAGACCTCTAAAAATCTGCTATTTTACGTGTTTACTTTGGCTCTCCATAATGTACTCATATATATATTAAAAATATAAAAAGTACATCTTTATAGGCCTTGCAAATTTAATTATAGATTTTGAATTACGACAGTTTTTCTCAAAAACTTTTAAAAGTTAAAAAAAAACAACACCTATTTCCTGAAACAAGTTTTTTGAAATATTCGAGTAAATCTAGTAATTACCGAATGCCAACAGAGTTTTCAGGCGTTATCTCTCTTTTTTCGCATTGCCTCTTCATCAAACATCGCGTTGGATTGTGTTAGATGAAGCAACAAGCTTTTAAACTATACTCAACGTTGACGGTAGGCGAGTGGGGAAGGGCCCCCTTAATTTAGACGATTGTTATAATCGATCGACAAACGATCGAACTAAAAACTAAAATTATGGTCAATGCGCAGTAACAAAGCCACATTACAAGTCTGCGGTAACAATGAAGATGGCTGATGGTCGATGGATCACAGCGGCAAGAGAAACTAACTAACACACTGATACTGATACTCTAATACTCTCTCTCTCTCTCTGATACTTTAATGTCTTTGAGTACTTATATAATAAACAAAAATAAAAAAACTAGATTCTTGACCTGCGCAACCTACGCAATCAATTAGTTTGCGTAAATGTGTTGTTTTGTGAATTGTGTTGTGGAGTTTTAGTTAATTATATAAACAAAGAACTGTAAATATTACGATATATGAACTTCGTGTTGCAAATTAAGAATTACTAGTATCAATTTTTTTTTCATTACCACTTAGGGCCGGTTTCTGAATTGATTATCAAACCCTACCTAAGGGCCTGTGCACACCACGTTTTTTAAAAGCGCCGTTGACGCGCGTTTGTAGCGATACAGACGCGATACGCACGCGAGTCAGACGCAGCCTGTAGATCTTTAATATGATAAAAGCTCGCCGTCGACGCACATTTCTAAAACGCGCGTCAACGGTGCGTTTAAAAAACGTGGTGTGTACAGGCCTTTAATGCCAAATGTTAACTGGTTACCAGGCATACGTAGAATTTGAGAAATACTCAACTACCAACCTACCCCCGATTTCTGATTTAAGCAGTTGATGCTTAAATCAGAAATCGGGGGTAGGTTTCTTCGGTGGCACGTCATGATCAATTCTTTTAATATTATATTTAGGGGCACGTTCTACAATAAAAGTATGCCATCCCTGCCTGGTTTAGCGCGAGTTAATTTATGTTAACGCAATCGACACGTTAATGACAGTCAGCGCTCCGATTGGCCCGCTCCAAGCTCTTAACCAATCAGAGAAACAAACGCGGTCGAACCTTTAGTTTCGATCGCTGTGGAGTAGAGTAGTGGACTGTGTGAAATTTAGCTGGATGGGAGACCAGGGGTTCTGTATAGAACTTATTGTGAGCCCGCCCAATCAAGGAACAAAGACAACGATAAAGCTAGGAACGTCCTGCCTTGTCGTAGAAGCTGCCTTCCCAGGGAGTCCTCTGGAGGTAGCAGCACTGTTGGAGCTGGCTAATTTTACAACACGGTTATGTATAACTTTGTCCTTGATTTATCGAAATTATATAGGTAGGTACTGGATGCACGCGTTTTCAACTGATCGCACGGCGAGACAGTCGCGAACAACCTCAGAAAAACTGCAGAGGGCGTTTTGCAGTGTAGATTATATACCTCTAGATGTAGCCATGAGACTGTAGGGAAGTGCGGAAGTGAGAAGTATATTATAAAAGAAATAAGAAAGAAAATTGAGACAAAACATAACATGCTCTGTCTCGTTCGACGTGCCGGTTTTTTGCTTGGCGAACTTTAAAAAGTTAGCCAAACAAAGGCCTGTCATTGAGAGGTCGATTCGAGTCAATTTTTGTGTTTTTAGTAATAGTTTTAGTGTATGTATGAGAAATAGACTCCAAATAGTTAAGTTTTTAGTGTACTTCAGTGGTCATATTTAAGGAAAAGTTTACGTAATAACCTCATTGAAGTTGTATAGTGCTGTCTCATGTGCAGCCACGAGGTGGCTACATCTATAGGTGGTACCTATTTAATCTAAGGTCTATTGGTTGGCCGATCTCTGCTCTGACGTCACAGGTCACTCCGTCACTTACGACTTCAATTGAACTAATCATGTAGCCCATGATTGGTTCAATTGACGGCGTAAGTGCAGTTACAGAACAATCGCGATAACGTAAAAACATTGATATAATATGTACTTACTACGCACTAGATTACGCGTGCCGTACACTCACTTCAATCGACTCAGGTGCAGTGTCTTCTATGCACCTTGATATTGATGACATTAGTGCAGTTTTGACGTTCATGCAGTGTGAGAGCGGCGCTTATAAATTCAAATCAAAGTGAATCTGGTCGTAAATAATAATTCAGATGTAAAAACATGCTGATGTTCCCTCCCACAAAAACCATGTTTTTAATTACAACTGGTTTAGTGAACACAGATGTTACGGACACGAGCATGTAATTTAGAATCACTAAATATAAGTAACATTACGTCATTCATAGATGCGTAACGTATGTACTTACGCGCTGTACATAACGAGGGGAGAGCCAATCAGAGGCAAGACTACTGTCCAATCAGATACAGGGATAGTATATAAGGCTATGTACTGAGTTCTTAGAAGTACATAACGCAGTTCTTAGAAGCACATAACGCAGGAAAACCGTTAGAAATAATCTGGGTTTCTATTGGTGGATTTACAACGGAGAAAACACGCCACTATTAATGACCAATGGCGAGCTAGCGGTGTGCGGGGGTCGGAGAGGTGTTCATCAGCCGGCCCTGCGTCACAACCATAGGTTCAGTTGAAAACCAGCGTCAGGCACTAGTTGTCTGACATTCATGCTGAACTGGACCTATTTTGGTGCAGCCGTGAGGCACACAACTACATTTTTTGCTTCTTGTTTTTATTTTTGTTTCGTGTTTACCTATATTGTGTTTGTGCCTTGTGCTGTACCAAATAAACTCTTTTTCTTTCTTTTCTTTCTTTCTTTCTTTCACTCCTTTTTTTGGCAGTCGTGTAATTAGAACTTATCCGACTGGACTACAATATTGATGCGTATTTTAAAAAGAAATTTACTTTTCTACCAAAAACACAGGTTTAATTTTGTAATTTAATACATTTCAGGTCACACTCAAATAAAAAACACGATAAAATGTAGCAGCGACCTGTGTTTATCTATGCGTCATTTAATATTGAATACCCCGTCAATATTGATTGGACTTCAATTAAATCAAGCTTCTACCACGTGTTGGACGGACATATTTACGGAAGGAAATCAAACTACTTCTAGTCCTAGAAGTAAAGGTAAGATAATGATGTACCTAATCAAATACATTTGAGCTGAACACTAGGTGATTTCATGGGCCCTGTTTAATAAAGCTGACAATCCGACCAGTCCGACATAATAATATGTTAAAAGTTACAAAACAACAATTTTTCTGTTTGCCTCTTAATAAAACTTACCTACAGGTGACAAAATTGCCACGATCAAAAGTTCAGAAATATATCGGTTTATTGAGACCATTTTTCTGTTTAGTAAAACTTTTTGAGTGACTGGTGACAATTTGTCGTAAAAACCTTGTAAGTTTGCTTTAGAGATATATATAGGGTGACTGGTAATTAGTGGCCGAGACATAAACACAAGATTGTACTCATGATTACAAACCACTTTCCCAAAGAAAATGTTTTTATATTATCATTAGTTTTATCACAATAATAAAACAGCTGTTTAAATACGCGCGCGCGCCTGCGACCGGCGACCGCTCAGCTGTTAGCCGCGTCACGCCATCGGACCTACAATAGTGATAGAACCCCGCGCAGCTTGCAAACCCATAGGTGTACGTACCTAATCAGTGAATGTACCTACAAACTAGTGAGTACATAAAAAAAGTTTCTTTGGGAAAGTTGTTTGTAATCATGAGTACAATCATGTGTTTAAGTATCGGTCACTAATTACCGGTCACCCTATATTTATTTTAACGTTAATTCACGCTAAATACTCTCCAGCGTTTGACTGTCTATTAACAGTATGCACGTGTTATTGACAAAATTGTGGTGTCTTTTCCACAAATACCGTTAATGAAGAGTTGAAGTTGAAGTTTGCTTTATTGAACAGAAAATTGTCATGACTTATTGACATATTGGTAGAATTGTCTGACAATTCTGACGGACGATTCTCGCCACGGGTTTCTTAGATAGCGCGTGTATTTTGAGAGTTTTAACCGTTCTTAAGTGATTGTTGTAACTTTTGTGTATTGTTTTTATACAATTATGTTGTCCTTGTGTTTGTAAACAGGTTTGTATTGTGATTGTCTTAAGCAACTACCTATATATTAGTTGTAACATCCAAGATGGACAAAAATAAACCCCCCGACCCTGATTCAGGGACATCCCAGTTTCCCCAAACCTTTTGTCCCAAAACCCGCTTTCCCAGTTTGCCGACGTTGTCTGTAGCGTAACAGAAATGGAAGTGACCCAAACTTCACGTAAACGCCCCAGTGGCGCAGAAACGCTTGCACCCTCTCCACCTAACAAACAACCCAAGAACCAAATCGTTCGGACTAAATATTCAGCTTTGGATAAGGGCCGCTGTATAGTTCATGTCTCCAAAACCGAAGCCTACACCCGGTAAATTTTGGTAAATTCCTTATTTCTAACAACATTACAAATGTTCTCCGATATGGTTTTAAAAAAGTTGGCTGAAACCGTGTATCCGTGAAGTTCACTTCTCCTCAGGACGCAAATGCCTTTAGATGAATAATCTTCTTGCGAAATATAGTTGTACTGCCTCGATTCCTACGTTCAATATCACAAGGATGGGTGTGATCACAGGTGTACCAACTGATATTTCGGAGTAGAAGCTTTAACCTTTTTGTCGGTGCCCTCTGGAAGTGGGCAAATCCTTAAAGTCCGTAGCATTAACGGGGAAGTACAAAGAGACGGTGCGAATGAGTGGAAACCCACGGAAACTTGTGTCATCACTTTTGATGGCCAAGTGCTACCACAACGGGTCTTTGGCTGCTACACATAATCCCTTCCCGTAGAACGGTATATATATCATACCATCCAATGTCGAAAGTGCTGTAGTAGTGCAAGTCCAAACCACGCTGCAGTAAATGTGGCCACAATCACCCCGGTGATGGTTGCAACATTGCTGAGGGCGAGGCTTTTTGTGTACTCTGCTCGGGGAATCACTTTGCCAAGAGCAAGTCATGCCCCGAGCATGGTAGGCAGAAGGCCATCAAAACGGTTACAGCTGAAAAGTCCATTCCTTATGTGGAGGTCAGCAAACTTATCCCTATATCTTATCGCAATTATGCCAATGCCGCCAAAACACAGTCGAACCGTAAAACGGTTACACTAAAGCCCAAGACCCATGCCCCTCTTTCCCCATCCTATGACAAAATTGTTCATCACTAAGTTGTTAGCTCCCCAACCCTCACAACCTAATGGCTGTGCTCTTAACCACGATAATATCTCTTCCAACAAGAGTTCCAATTATACAACTTCTCATCAAACTTCAAACTTCTATTATCCCTACTCTTCCTTCTAACTCCCAATTACCATCCAACGTTACCGATAAACTTGTTAAAACCCCTTTAAAAATGGCGTCTCGCCAAACATTACTACAGTGGAATGTGAGGAGCGTGTGACATAAAAAGCACGGCCTCATATTCCTACTTAATAAATATACATAAACCTCTAGCTTGTTCCATAGCTGAGACCTGGCTCACCCCATGTCTTAGCTTTCGTATGCCACACTACAACATCCTCTGATGTGACAGATCTGACGGCTATGGAGGGTCGGCTCTCCTTGTCAACAATCGGGTGCCACTTTCCCCTTTACAATTGCCCTCGCTTACAGGAGATATGAGCGTCGTATCTGGAAGGATGGAAGGCATCACAGTTTTCTCAGTATATAGAATATTAGAAATATTTTTTCCAATGTTCAGGGACCGATTCTGGTCATGAGCGACTTTAACTGCCACCATTACAGATGGGGGGTCTGAGCGTTGTGATGCGTTTGGTACAGCTCTAGTTGAGATTCTGGACGATATGGATCTTTGCATACTAAATAATGGTTGCCCAATACGCAGGCCTTCCCCCGGACGGCAGAAGAGTTGTATTGACCTGACATTTTGCTCTGCTGAATTAGCAGCTTCAACCCATTGGGAATGTACAACCTTGTCGCATGGTGATCATTACCCCATTGTCATTTCTTTAATGAGGATCAGTCATGATTTTTGTGGAGTATGCAGACTTATAACGTCAAAAAAGACAGTAATACTGCGAAGAAATTATTTAAATCGGACCCAAAATGACGAAGATACAGCAATTTAAGTACATTAGTTCCAGAAACGCGCCCGAGAATGAACTCGACTCGCTGTGACGTCATCTGTCGTGATCGGTCTCCACCGGCGAATGAATACGGGGGCATTTCACGTGAAGCGGACAACTAAAAAATCTCGATGTTTCTGATTTTAGTAATAAGTATTTTAGTATGTTATAATGTCTATGTTCCCGATATAAGTACATAATATTTTTATCGTGTTTCGTATGATTTACGAGTTATGAGGGTTTGAAGATTTGACGAACTCTCAGGGATGCGCTACTTCGAACGCCATTATACAACTTCCGTGGGGGCGATCGGCGGCGGCGATCTCTCGCGCTGGGCCTTGGTATAGGCCATGGTCCGGAGCGAGGAGGAGTGGCAGGCGGTCGCCTCCTTTTGCGAAGCTGTAATGCTAGCCAAGGAGGCGGCCGATCGCGTGAAGCAACGGTCCTCACGCCCCAACCGCCGCCGGGATTCCGATCCCGATTTCCGGCCACTGAGGCGCGGGCTTGCGGACGGCGAGCAATGGGTGGCTCGCCGTCCGTTCGTCCGGTAACCGTCCGGACCGAGCCCAAGTCGTCGACGGCGCGTATTGTTCCACGCGCGCCTCAGGGAGATGTCAGCAAATCATAGGGGCCCAACAGGGTCGAAGCCTGCTGGGGCCACGGGTAGTGTGAAAGTGAAACCCGGGGCCCTGGGACGAACGCAAAGAAGGAACAGGAGCGGGTGTTTAGTCAGTAAAAGTCTGACACTATTTTCCGCTCCGCCCAAGGGGATTTGTCATAAGATGATTTTCCCACCTAAAAAAAAAAGCTTAAGGAAGTTGAAATTAAATAAATGAAGTAATGGATTTTATTCTTCACTTAATGAGATTTATAACTAAATATTCTATAACGTAAAAAAAAAAATTTTTTTAGAAAAAAAATCAGTTTCATTTTTTTTTTTTAACTTCTGCTCCAAAATCTTGATTATAATGGAATAGGTTAGGTTAGTAATATATATTTCTTATGTTATGTTTTAGTTTTGAAGAAGCTGATGTAAAAAAAATCGAAAGTTGTAAAATGTTGCAGTGTCGTATTTTAAATCGTCAGATATCATGACAATACTGCCGTGTTTTAAACTCTTCTTCTTTTTTATAATAATACACAGATATCAGGAAAGTGGCCTGGTCCTCATCATCATCATTTCAGCCGAAAGACGTCCACTGTTGGACATAGTCCTCCCCCAAATGTCACCATAATGACCGGTCCTGTGCGTCTCCCATCCATCGGCTTCCCGCGACCATCACCAGGTCATCGGTCCACCTTGTGGGAGGCCTTCCAACGCTGCGTCTTCCGCACTCTTTCTCGAAGTTAGACCTACCCAACTGGACCGTCTGTCCCAGGTAAACGTAGTCGTCCACAACTTCGAGTGTAGAGTCTCCGATCTTGATAGGAGTGGGTGCTACATGGTTTTGACTGGACTTTGGTTTTGTCCATATTCATTTTAAGTCCCACTCTTTTGGAAACTTTACTGAGGTCACCGAGCATTGTACTGAGCTCCTCCGTAGTCTCAGCCATGACTACTATGTCGTCGGCAAATCGAAGGTGAGTGATGTACTCGCCATTTACAATTTTATGCCTAGCCCTCTCCACTCCAGAACCTTGAAGACATCCTCCATTGCGGCCGTGAACAGTTTGGGAGAAATTACGTCTCCTTGCCTCACATCCCGCTGCAAGAGGATAGGTTTCGAGGTCTGGTCCTGAAGTCGGACTGACATGGTGGCGTTTATGTATAAGCGACAACCTCCCCCACTGTAATCGATCTGGCTCCTAAACTACTTTTAAGTCCATTGTGAAACTTAGCGAGCGATATGTTAACACTAAGAGCTTTAATTACAAAGAAAATAAAATTATTAAAGTAGTCCAAGTTTGTAAATATATAAAAAAATTAAACTGATTTTTTTCCACAAAATATTTTTTTTTCTTTAAAGAATATTTAGTTAAAAAACCTCATTAATTATAGAATAAAATCCATTACTTCATTTATTTAATTTCAACTTCCATAAGCTGGATAATGGCATTCGAAGTAGCGCATACCTGAGAGTTCATCGAATCTTCAAACCCTCAATATTATGTACGTGTATCGGGAACATAGACATATATAACATACTCAAATATTACTAAAATCGGAAACAAAGAAATTTTTTAATTGTCCGCTCCACATGAAATGCCCCTACGATCAAGCCGTTCGTCGCACGGATCATAATAATAATAATAATAACCCCATCGCCGTATCTCTACGTTGACGTCGTGGTGGGGCTTGCGTGCTCCAATATACCCTAGGTCTGTATCGGTGAAGTTTGCTTTGCCGTAATATGCCTAGGGTGAGGGGCCAGACTAAGAGAGATACAATCCGCAGTGCAGTTTTGTGGCGAACTGTTGGGCATTAGCGACCCCACGGACCCGATCTCCCGGGAGAATTCTTGTTCTTCATCTCCGGCTTGCCTTTATTGGCCGGCCGTAGTGAACACTGACGAGGAACTGAGCTCCCACCTCTCTCTTGCCTTTATTGGCTGGCTTGAGGGGAGATTCGCAAGAGCAAACGTGCTCGGGAGAAGGATGTACAATCCAGTAAGGTGCTGGTAGGGATCTTACCGATAGCCGTGGTATACCTCTCCACTCCTCAAGCACCTCAGGATATGTTGCCCTCTTGTTGCTACGTCACTTCGTGCTAGCGGCCGTTTTTGGGGGTCCATTTATTGAGTGTGCAAGTCACCCCCTGCCTTTTTTCGATGCATATTAATAACGTTGTTCAGGCAGGGGCCATAGTCTTGACATAGTTCCATGTTACCAGTCCACTTAAGACTCCAAAAACCATAGCCCTATTATCTTTGTTCTCCATATGTCGCAACAGTTTTTCAATAACCGGGGGTTGTCCTTGGGTGCACTAGCATAGCGCGTACAGGGATAATCGTCGGTTGGTATCATGTTTCATTATAATTATCTAAAGGGCCTCTGCGAGTTGGCTTCGGCTCCTCGTACGCCTCCCAAAGGTCCAGGACCTCAGGGTCCTGAGATAAATAAATAAAAATAAAAATAATAATAATATATTTATTTGCTAAAAACACGGTATACAAGATGGTAAAGGAAAACAATTAGGAGCAAACATGTTTTGCTAAGTATTAGCATGCAAATATTAATTTGTTATGTACATAGTAACATACAGAGATATTTGTCAACACACCATTATCGACAATTTTTTTGGTATTAAAGTTCTAAAGGTCTTCGACTTTGAAACCAAAACACTTAATCAACAAATCAAAACCTTATTTTTTTATCTATATTTTAAACACCCATTAAAATAGTATAATAATAATATAATTAAATGCAAACTTTAAAACTTAGATAACTAGATTACAAAGCATTCCTGAAGTGGAAGGACTGACAGGTTTTTTTATTTAGAAATTCACCTATTGAATAAAAGCTATGCGATATTAACCATTTTTTTAAAATCACACGAAATTTATTGTAAGGCAATTCAGTTATCCAGCTAGGTAATGAGTTATATATAAGAGGCGCCATATATACGCAGCTGCGCCTAAACATTTCTATCCCAGGTACAGGGATCTTTAATAAGTACTGTGTAACTTTCCGCTTGTTAAAATTATTGTTAGCTTCAAAAAGTGATAAATTAGTTTTAACGAATTTTGCAGTTTCGTAGATATAAATACATGGAGCCGTAAGAAGCTTTTGTGATTTAAACACGGGTCTGCATGATTCAATCCAGTCCATGTTGAAGATAGCGCGAATACATTTTTTTTTGTGCTACCAGTATTCTAGACATCTCAGAGGAATTTCCCCAAACAATAATACCATACCGAATAATAGAACATAATATACGCGTGATACACTATCATTGCTGTTGGTTTAGATGTCTCTACTTTAACTTTTTTCAAGGCAAAAACAAATCTGTTAATTTTCATGCAAATTTCGTCTATATGATCTTTCCAGGTGAAATGTTCATCCAGTGTTATTCCAAGGAATTTTATTTTAGGGACTCATGAAAGATGACGTCATCGTAAATAGTCCAGCGAGAGCGCGCGTTTCTAAGTAACCGTTCAGAAAAACTTTAATTAATCCACCATTTCTTGACGGATTTTAATAATTTAAAAAATTAAATGCTCAGTAAATTGTTACACATACGATGTACTTAGTAAAAATGGGATTTTCTATTATGTGATTGATCCTCGTTAACAAGACCTGTCTTGAAAAAACTTCTCCTCCACTTTTGAAATACAACTTATCCAAACCAGATTGGCCAAAGTTTGCATTATTACTGGAGGAGAAAATTGATGTCCTTCCAAATTTAAATTTATCGGATCCTTCTGATCACCACCATGCCAAGAGCTGTTATGAAGGTTTTATGGAAGCCATTACCTCTAGTGCGGATTCTTGTTTCCATGTCCCATTGAAAAACAGTGCCCAAAAGAAAATCACATCACCACCATGGTGGGACCAAGAATGCACTTCAGTGGTTAAGTTGAGGAACAAGGTTGAAACCTGTTGGCTTATATGCAAGTCTATGCACGATCTAAACGTCTTCTACGTAGGAAGAAACATGAAGGTTGGGTCAAGTTCTGTATATCCCTATCTCCCTTTACCCCAATTTCAGTTGTGTGGAAGAACATTAATAGATTAATAGATGTAGTTGCTCACCATCAATATCTTCACCAGTCACTAGGGAAACAGCTGAACTTTTTTTTTGATAAAATTGCCCCACCTTATGTCCCCATTCCTTCTGAATGTCTTAATGTACCACCACATATTGTTTTGATATGCCATTTACTTTTGATATGCCATTTACTTTTAAAGAATTGAATACGGTGCCCAACCATCTCCGGGACTCAGTACTTGGTATTGACGGCGTGCCATAATCTTTTATCACACATTCTGGTGATAAAACTAAATTATATTTTCTAGATATAATTAATTTCTGTTATAATCGTGGTTGGGTTCAATGAAAATTACAAATCGTTATTCCCCTGTTGAAACCAGGCAAACATGCAGATTGATCCGAATGGCCTTAGACCTATTGCTTTGTCTTCAGTCCTAGCCAAATTAATGGAACACCTAATTAAAAATCGATTAGAGTGGATAGTCGAGTCTAGAAATTTGCTGCCGAATTACCAATTTGGTTTTAGGAAAGGGCTTAGCACAATGAACAGTGTTGGAGTTCGATATGTCCGTCTAGCATTCTCTAAAAACGAATCCGCGGTTGCAGCCTTTTTAGATATTTCCTCCGCATATGATAATGTTCTTCTTCCTGTTCTCAGGCAGAAACTGCATATATGGACAGTCGTTCATTGGTCCTGAGAGTCCAGGGTGACTTTGACAAAAGGCAGACTTGGAGGGGCCTCCCACAGGGCTTTGTCCTCAGTCCCCTACTCTATAACTTGTACACAGTTGTCATTGGCTCCTATCTAAATAATAACTGTCACATCCTGCAGTATCCTGATGACTTCGCCTTTTATGTGATAAATCCCTCCATTACTGACGCTGCATCATCTCTATGCCTCTCTCTGGACTCTTTGAACCATTGGCTTTTAAACCACGGTTTGTCACTGTCCGCACCAAAAAGCTCGGCAGTAATCTTTTCTCGGAAAAGAACCTTCCCTCTTCTTCCCTCCCATATCAGTGACCATTTCAGGGGAAAATATTCCACGGACAAGTAAGGTGAAATTTTTAGGCGTTATTGACTCAATATTAACAGGTAAATATCACATAAATTCATTAATCCAAAAATGCGAATGCGCCATTTTTATTTTAAAAGTCCTTGCAAGTGTCTGGTGGGGTGCCCACCCCTATACCATGAAATTAGTTTACGATACCCTAGTCCGTAGTATATTAGACTATGGTACGTTCCATTTGATTCCATGCAATAGAGGTGCTCTGGCTGGACTTGATAGGGTTCAGTCTAAGTGCCTTCGGATCAACTCTGGATGTATGAAGTCCTCTCTGGTCAACGCTTTGCAGGTATAGTGTGCTGAGCCCCACCTAGCCCTAGGCGGCAATATCTAGCCTCCCGTTTTCTATCCAAAGTAATATGCAGATCTTCCCATCCTCTCATTGCAAAACTGGACGAGTTCAATACCATATACAGAACCTCAAACTATTGAAAAAATAAAGAAATTCCCTTAATCCTTAAAATATTTCGCACGACTCAAAATTTTGAATGTCCGCCTGTCCAGTATCCCAAATTACCCCTTTTTAATTTCGAATAATAATGTTCTATGTTTCACTCCTAAAATTTTTTACAATATCGGTATATCCAAAAACTCCCCCTCGGCGAATTCGGCCTTCAATACGGCGGTGGGCGAGCGATGGAATGGTATTCAAAAATTTTTCACGGATGCTTCAAAATTCACTGACTCCAGTGTACCTAACACGGGAGCGGCAGTATATTACCAAAGCACCAGTATTTTACAATTTAAATGTCCCAAGGAGTCCTCTGTGTTTACAGGCGAGTGTGTGGCTTTACTGGAAGCATGTCTTTTTATAGAGTCACACCATAATAACGACAAAGCCGTAATTTTCACAGACTCCCTTATCTGTGTCTACAAGCTTTAGCCCAGAACCCCTTCAAAAGTAAATTACACTGCTCGCTATTTTTTAAAATTAAAAAATCCTTATTTTCATGTGCTACTAGCCAAAGTGAAGTTCAGTTAGTTTAGATACCTAGTCATTGTGGTATCAAGGGCAATGAACGCGTCGATGCCTTGGCCAAAGACGCTTGTTCGTCAGCTACAGCTGGCCTTTCACACAATTCTATTCAGAGGTATGACTTGCTGAGCCTAACAAAATCAAATCTTCAATGTGCATGGCAGGAACAGTGGAACACCACTGGTAAAAAGAAGGGTAAGTTTTACTATGCAGTACAGCCAACCAAAAATCAAAACAAGGACGAAGCACGGACAACAAAAATCTGTTATCTCCGTCCTTTGTAGAGTCCGCTTAGGATTCTACTGCACGCCTGTTTTCTTAGAAAAGATCCGTGTTCGTGACTCTTCTTTATGCGAGTGCGGTTTAGAGGAAGGCACACTGGACACTATTAATAAATCTTGCGATATATCTAAAATAATAAGTAATATTAAAACCCATCACAGATTAAAATCCTTCGTATTGCTGGAAACCGATAACACCGAAGTTGAGTCTTTAATTCTGAACCTTAAGAATGACTCCGCAACTGGATCTGATGGCATACCTACTACATTTTTAAAACGCATAAAAAATTTGATAAGCCCCGTTTTGACTCATATATTCAATCTATGTATAAACAAAGGTACTTTTCCAAACTGCTTCAAGCATTCATTAATTCACCCTATTCATAAAAGTGGGCCTAGAAGCAGTGTCGAGAACTATCGTCCGATTTCAGTCCTGCCTGCCATGTCCAAGATACTTGAAAAGCTTATCAACAAACGCCTAATGAATTTTCTACAACAAGAACGTATTATATCGGATTCTCAATATGGTTTCCAACCTAATAAATCTGCAGAAGATGCAGCGATACAGCTAACGAATTTTGTAGCCAGTAACTTGGACCAGGGTCGGAAATGTGTCGGAGTTTTCTTGGATTTAGCCAAGGCCTTCGATACTATTTTAATTGACATACTTTTGGCAAAACTCGAAGCGATCGGTATACGCGGCCTCCCTCTGCAACTTATGAAAGATTTTCTTTCAAATAGGTACCCATCTGTGAAGATAGGTAACTACGTCAGCTGCTCCCTCCCCATAACCTGCGGAGTTCCACAGGGAAGTGTGCTTGGCCCGGGTCTCTTCCTGATATATATCAATGAGCTCTGCCAATATGAACCATCAAAAGGAAAAATATTTTCATACGCAGATGACACTGCGCTCATATTTCAGGCAGACTCCTGGGCTGAGGCACGATACCTTGCCGAAAAAGGACTTCATCAGACATCGCTGTGGTTAAATAAAAACCTTCTTACATTAAATATTTATAAAACAAAATATATAACCTTTTCAATAAATAAAACCACACAACCTAATAACTTCTCTTTAAAAGCACACAACTGTAACAACACATTAACATGCTCCTGCGCACCACTAGTGAGAACTACCAATATTAGATATCTCGGCACTCAAATAGATGATACCCTTTCATGGCATGCGCAACTAGATATTCTGTCTGCACGTACGCGTAAAATGATATGGCTTTTCAAAAAACTCAGAAACGTACTCAAATTGAAAATGTTAAAAACGATTTACTTTGCCTTGGTTCAATCAATCCTGAGTTATGGTATTACGGTATGGGGTGGGACTTGCAAGACAAAAATCATAAAAGTAGAACGTGCTCAAAGGTCATTACTCAAAGTAATGCTCAAGAAACCCTTTCTTTATCCCACAATGACCCTATATAGGGACTGCAATGTCTTGACAGTTAGGCAAATATTCATTCTTCACTCTACACTTCGCAAGCACAAAGAACTGACCTATGATGCTAAATTAACTTATCCTGCACGAAGAAATAACAGAATATGCAAGACAACAAATCACAACACTGCTTTCTTCAGGAGACACTCATGTTTCCTTGCTCCATATTTGTACAATAAACTTAACTGTCTTTTATGTATATTCCCAAAAACCTCGCTTGATTGTAAAAATATTATCCAAAAATATCTTCTAAGCTTAAATTATAATGACACGGAATCCCTACTTATAATTTCTAAATAAAGACTTGTTTCTATCAGTTTCAAGAGCAGTCAAAGCATACTCATACATAACCAAGCATACATAATGCATACTCTCATAAACAGACGCGAGCAACCAAACTCTCACACATCACATACACAACACACACACGCACAGGCACACCATAACACATGCACAATCACACCATAACACATGCACAACACACACACGCACTCACGCATAGACACATAATATATACGAATACATTGATTACATTGCATCCACCAATAAATTGTAACGAACTCACTCGCCGCGGGAGGAAGACCTGGAGTCCTGAAATACAGGGCTACCCTAGTTTAGGCTCCAGTCCACTCCATTTGTTATACTGTCTGTACTGTGTTACATCAATGTGGAAAAATAAATGAATTTTTATTTATTTTTTATTTATTATTTATCACATATTTTTTGAATGCATAAACAACGTGCCACCTTTAGACCTATAGATCCTATAATCCCTCTCCCAATTAATGTCCCCGCCCTCCTAACCTATCCTTCTCCAGAACTGCTTATGGCGCTGATGATCTTCATCCGTCACAACAACAACATAAAATTACGAGTCATAGCTCCAAATATTCTGTCTGTGTAGTTGTGGTTTGCGGGTGTAATTAATGTATTAACAATTATAATATTTATGTATCTTTATTTTTTGTTTGTTATGGTTATTAAGTGCAACTGTACCACTCGAAGAATTTTAAGTCTTCAGTTACTGACCCTTTTCCCTTTTTTTTTTTGATATTCTATACTGATAATATACACTACTTGCTTTTCTAATTTACTTGATACATTGGCAGAATAGTCGACATCGACTCTATTTGCCATTAACAAAAAATAGAAAAGAATAGACAATTCTGACAAAAGCGTTACCCTATATCGCGAAATTATGTTTTGAATTTTGAAGGTGTAATAATTTTTTTATAAAAGATTTATTACAAAAAAATTTTAGCACTCATATCAAGCAGTGAAAGTAGTGATAATGAATACTTGGAAGAAATAATTATATAACTATAAACGAGGTGGCAACGGCGATCATTCAATGTTTTTTTTTTTTCTTTTTAGTTTTGTTACTAATTTGGTGTACAATAAAGTTTATTCTATTCTATTCTATTTCTTCTTCTCATTACAGATTTCTGATTTGAAGAAAAATAATTTAGTCTCATTTAGCTTCATGAATCAAAATTATGTTCAAATATGTCAAAATTCGATATAATTGTCACGACAATCCGGCAATTGTCACCGATAGTTATCAGTTATAATTTTACAACACAACATCAGATCTGTGAGTCTGCACACCAACTCTCCGACATTTGAGGCATTTGAGGGGTCAGTTTGTCTTTACCTCCTGATGTGACGGCAATCCTACACTCGCAGGGAGGGGTCAAGTGTAGAACGTACAGCTTTACGTGCTCTCTATCACCCATCCAATTTCCAAACTCCAGACTACAACCGAAGTCACTAATTAAAAATACCAATAACACTATTTGTCCGACCTGAGAATCGAACCCCACGCCCACAAGTATATAATCAAAGCCCACGCCATTAAGAGACCGAGGAGGGAACGGGGTGCAGTGTAGGTCTAGCACAGATCAGTTATGTTAAAATAATATTATGTACAGTAAGCATTGATTTGTATCTATCTTCTTTCAGCTATGTGTGTTGCACCAGACAAATGCGTTATTGAGATAGATTTACAAAATGTCAAATGTCACGGTAAGTGGAATAACATCTAATACTTTTTTAATAATCGCTTTTGCCAACGATTTTGTCTACGACTGGGGAGGAAATTGTCCCATGCATTCAAACCCAAGGCATTTATTAAAAAGTTTCGGCGTCCTCACCTTCCAAGAAACGACCAGGTGTCACCATTGTGTGGACCGCCCAGAGGACATGCTGGAGAACACGGTAGAGGTGTTCCCTGTTTGGGCGGAGCATCGCTGTGTCGTCGTTGGGGCGATCGGCAGCAACGACCTCTCGCGCTCGCACTGGTACAGGTCATGGTCCGGGGCGAGGAGGAATGCCAGGCAGTCGCCTCCTTCTGCGAAGCAGTAATGCTAGCGAAGGAGGCGGCCGCACGTGTGAGGGAACATATTTCCTCACGCTCCAACCACCGGGATCCCGACCCCGATTTCCAGTCATCGTAGGCGTGAGCTTGCGGACGGCGAGCAATGGGTAGCTCGCCGTCCGGTCGTCCGGTAACTGTCTGGACCGAGCTCGAGTAGTCGACGGCGCGTAGTGTTCCACGCGCGCCTCAAGGAGATGTCAGCAAAACCGCAGGGGCACAGCAGCGTCGAAGCCTACTGAATTCATTCGCTTCACTCGCATTGGGCCCACGCGATGGATTACGGGCCTCTCTCTGATAAGCAGCCTGTATCCCAACAGTGGGAACAATATAGGCCGAATTAGTTTAACATATTGAATGTCAAGAGTGAATATCAAAGGTAAAAAAAAAAACGGTCGGCCAGCCAAAAAGAAGAGAAAGCTATTTGCACCTTCCAAAAAAATATAGTTTATGGGTATATAATATTATATCAAAACGATATCTCGTGCACGTAGAATAAGGATGAAGAATAATCATATTTAAAACAATTCAAAGAACAAGTAATTAAAATAAAACACGGCAGCTATAAGATGCCAGCGGCCCCACCCTCTAATAAAAATTATCCTACTTGTTGAACTTGCTCACGTAATGAAATATATAGCATAAAAGCTATATTTTAGCAACGTTTATCATTAAATTCATCCGTCTAGTAGTTTTTGCGCGAATGAGTAATAAACATCCATCCATCCTCACAAACTTTTGCATTTATAATATTGTTCTGTGTCTGCGCATAATTTATCTATAATATGTATGTATTTAGAAATATATAAGTATGTTTATCAGTTGTCTAGTACTCATAACACAAGCTCTGCTTAACTTGAGACTAGACGGCGTTGTGTGATAGTTGTGGAATATTATTATTATTGTTATACACGTAAGTGAAGCTACGGGTAGAACCTAGTTCAATATATTACTGAATAGGTGTAATGTGCAGTTTAAATACTAAAGTTAGATATAAAGAATATGATTAGTTCATTAACGCTCAGGCGGTAGCCGGCGTCCGCAAGCCATTGTCTTACTATTGTGTCTCTAATTACGCACGTCAAAAGGTTAAAAATTTATTTCAAAATAACAGTTCATTATGATATATATATGTATATTATATGTGTATAAAGTTGGTGATCATCACTGAGGCGATATTTAGACCCGACTTAATATTTTATTTCTTGTTGTTGCTACTTGAAGGCTTATTTAAGCGTGCACTATGATAGATTGCATTATCTAGCACAATGACAGACGTTTGAGACAGGTTCGATAAGTTTTTCTGTTCTCCACTTGGTAAAAGTCTCTCGATTCATGTCATGATGATAATCTGCTGAAATACTTTTAGTCTTATATGTAAATAATTTTCTACAAATCGGTCCCTGCTGCCTGCATGAACTAAATATGATATATCTTTCACCAGAAGAAATTGATTTCGAAACTCCAGGTTCATCCGAACCTTGCCAAAATTTATTAACTTCATGTGCAGTATGAATGTATGTTTCATCTATATTATATATACAATTGGTTTTCCACATGAAGGAAATACCAAGGTTTTCCAGTTTCCCTTAAGCGCTTCATTCTTCACAAATATTAAGCACGCCAGACCACAATATCATGTCTATCAATTATTTTTCGTTTTTACTCACATTTTTTATATTTGTAACCCAGTTCTTTTAAAACTCCTCTGAGAGAAATGATTCCCAATGAAGTTTGTCTTCCTTTAACACTCGATGTAGCTTCCTCAAAGTTGGCACCTCTTTCCTTACGGCATATGCATGAATTTTGTTACGGATGGGGCACTTATCAAAGTCATCAAGGATGTCTTTTTTTGTCTTCCTTTACGCTTTTTTCCTGCTGTGCACCACACGCCGTTATTTAAGGAATCTTCTTTTTTTTATTTTAGAAACAGTACCTTTACTCAAGCTGAAAAGAAATATTTTAAATAAGTCTAAACGTATACCTGCTATCGAATACATTGATCGAAACAAAATAAACAAAAATTATCATGTTTAAACCTTTTAGGTTATACATATTTGGAGATATATACTCCGGTCAGGGACCGGAGTTTACCTAAAAAACTATAAATATAATTATAACTGCAACTCGTTTCGTGGCCTTATTTAGATCGATAATGGTGTAATTTACCACTTTCTCTTTTTGGCAAAACTTTGTAATTTTAAATATTTGTGAAAGTTTGTTATCATTTGGAATGAAAATTACAATAAAATAACAAACTTCATTCCTTACTTATTCTTCATTTCACTTCAGGTTTTGCATTTGACGGATGGCTGAGTTAGATTGCCATATAAAAACCTTAACGTTAGTTTGACTTTAGGCCACAACTGTTCTCTTATCGCACAGACTCTAATATTATAAATGTAAAAGTAACTCTGTCTGTCTGTCTGTTACGCTTTCACGGTTAAACTACTGAACCGATTTTGATGAAATTTGGTAAGGAGGAAGCTTGAACTCCCAAGGATGGACATAGGCTACTTTTTACCCGTCTTTGACTTCGCGTCCGCAATAACGAACACTCACGCGGGTGAAGCCGCTGGCAGAAGCTAGTATTTTTACAAATGGTGCTTCTATGAATGTAAACCTAGTTTTAAAGAATAGAAGCGTTTAATTACGTCTCCGCCCCTACACAACACAAAATATTTCTGATGCTACAAAATCAACGCAAAACATTCCAGGTAACAACATCACGAGTGTTACGTCGGACACTCCTGAAATGTCGCAGAATAAATCAGATACCTCAAATACAGTGGAGCTCAAATTAAATGGTGTGTATTATCATTATTTATTTTTCTTTCGTAAAATTCAAGATCACTTATTTATGAAACTAGCTACGCAACAGAAAGTGTACCCGTATGTGAACTTAATACCGCGTTCTATAGCTGTAAAAGAATCGTTCATCTTGTCATCATCGCTCATCGATTGTTTCGCAATTAGGGAATTTGCATGCAATTTTTTTATTTGCTAAATTAAATTATGTTTAACCGTAATAAAAAAATATGAGAGAATGTTTAAAATACCTTCATCAACAATGAACTTACGAAGCTTTATAAAGCTTCAAAACTGGAATGTATATTTATCACATCACTACACAACGCATTACATGCATCACACATATGTTTCTCTGATATTGCATGTAAAATCAATTCGTTCTTGCTTTTTGAGATATTTTATCATATTCAACTAAGTGAAACCACTCGCACTGTCACATTCCAACCTTTTCTCAATACTTTTAATTATGGCTAATAAATATAATATGATTGATACTGATATCTACTTGAACTTTAAACGTAATACCCCAAAGAAATGCTCACTGGATATTGGTGACGCTAAATCACAACTCACAATAGTATGCCAAAATATACGTTGTATACATAAAAATTTTGACAACTTTTCAGTCTTTTTGAGGGAACTAGGTTTCTTACCAGACATAATTGTCCTAACTGAGCGTCGATTAACTGAGATGACACCTTTAGTAAATCTGAATAATTATGTATGTCACACTATTCTAGAAACTACATTAATCAGCATGATGGAATTGCTGTTTTATACAAAAACTAGCTTGTGTCCGCTTCGCTCGCGCAAAAGTAGGTTTCTCCATACAAACTTTGGACCCCCGATTCATCCCCTTAGGGAGTGAATTTTGAAAAATCCCTTCTTAGTGCTCGCCTACGTCATAAAAGGAAACCTCGTGCAAAATTTCACGCTCCTAGTCCCAGTAGTTTCGGCTGTGCGTTGATATGTCAGTCAGTCAGTTTCCCCTTTTATATACATATATAGATAATCTCCAGGAGGCTATTGAGGAACCTCCTTTTCAGCAAGCAAACTGTCTGCTCATCCACATTGCTAAAGCGTATACAATCTGCGCTATACATAGATCTCCATCTTTTTATAATGTTAAGCACAACCCATATTGGTCTCGAAGGCCCTGAAACCACTCTTTATGTGTCGGAACATCTAACCTCAAAGGCAAAAAGACTTCTTTTTCTCGCACGTGATTTCGCTAGATCAGAAAACTACCAATACTGCTGGATTGCAAACGGCCGCGTCTTTCTGCGTAAAAAAGAAGGCGACAAGTACACGGTTGTCAGAAACGAAAACACCTTTCAGCAATTGCGGGAATTCTACAAAATTAACAACTAACTTTAAATTTAGTGCAGCTGTTTCAGTTTATGTAATACTCTATAATATGTCTTCATACAGGTTTATTGTCATGGCAAATTGCGATAGAACTTCTCACATACCATGTCTCAATTCAGGTATTTATCTAACACATCACTACACAACGCATTATATACACCATTATTTATTATTTATTACAACGCATTATTCTCACATACCATGTCTCAATTCAGGTATTTATCTAACACATCAATACACACATTATTTACACCACACATATATTTCTCTGTTATTGCATGCTAAAGTCAATTCGTTCTTGCTTTTTGGGATCTTTTATCATATTCAACTAGGTGAAATCACTCGCACTGTCACATTCCAACCTTTTCTCAATACTTTTAATTATGGCTAATAAATATAATATGATTAATGACCTCGATAAGACTGATATCTACTTGAACTTTAAACGTAATACCCCAAAGGAATGCTCACTGGATATTGGTGACGCTAAATCACAACTCACAATAGTATGCCAAAATATACGTAGTATACATAAAAATTTTGACAACTTTTCGGTCTTTTTGAGTGAACTAGATTTCTTACCAGACATAATTGTCCTAACTGAGTGTCGATTAACTGAGTTGACACCTTTAGTACATCTGAATAATTATGTATGTCACTATTCTAGAAACTACATTAATCAGAATGATGGAATTGCTGTTTTATACAAAAATAATCTCCAGGTGGTTATTGAGGAACCTCCTTTTCAGCAAGCAAACTGTCTGCTTATCCACATTGCTAAAGCATATACAATCTGCGCTATATATAGATCTCCATCTTTCTATAATATCAGTCTTTTTTGTGAGTCACTAGAAAAAGTTATGCAAGGGTGCAAAAGTCCCAACTGTATTATAGTGGGGGATATTAACATTGATATCTCCCCCGATTCCAGGGACAGTCGTGCAAACGAGTTTTTAGATGTAACTGGTCATTACGGCTTCTACCCGGGACATCTTTTTCCTACTCATGACCGTACGTGCTTAGACCACGTCTTGATTAAATCAAAAAACGCAGTGAAGGTCGTCGTATGTAGCTCGGGTATAACTGATCATGATACGATAATTACTGGAATTGTTAAAGATACTTCACGCTCTCCGCCTAACTCAAAATCTCAAATTAAAATTGACTACACTAACTTGTCAAAAGCTATAGAGAACATAAATTGGGATTTTATATATAAACACAATGATGCAAATAAAGCATTTGATGATTTCACTGATATATTAAGTACAACAATACAAAATTACACTACTGTAGTGACTAGCCGTAACTCAAAGTCTATTAGAAAACCCTGGATGACTAAAGGATTGATCAAATGCATCAGAAATAGAGACCTGCTACATATGGAAGCAAGTAAAGTCAAAAATAAAGATAATCTCATAATACAGCAACGCTATAAAAACTACAGGAATCTCTGCAATAACCTAATACAAAATCTAAAAAATGAGTATGACAGAAAGACTTTAGAAGATTCTAAAGGTGACAGTAAAAGGACATGGTCTGCTATAAAAAGTATATGTAACATAAAAAAGGACATGTCTTCCAACTTAGAACTATTACACGCTTGTCCCGACCCTAAAGAATCTCTAGATAGAGCTAATTATTTTTTCACATCTGTTGGTGAGAAGCTTGCTGCAAAAACACTTTCAAAATTAAATAAAAGCGAATCTGAACTGGCCCAATGGGACCTAGTTCAATATATTACTGAATAGGTGTAAGGTGCAGTTTAAATATTAAAGTTAGATATAAAGAATATGATTAAAAAATTATTTCAAAATAACAGTTCATTATGATATTTATGTATATTATATGTGTATAAAGTTGGTGATCATCACTGATACGATATTTAGACCCGACTTAATATTTTATTTCTTGTTGTTGCTACTTGAAGGCTTATTTAAGCGTGCACTATGATAGATTGCATTATCTAGCACAATGACAGACGTTTGAGACAGGTTCGATAAGTTTTTCTGTTCTCCACTTGGTAAAAGTCTCTCGATTCATGTCATGATGATAATCTGCTGAAATACTTTTAGTCTTATATGTAAATAATTTTCCACAAATCGGTCCCTGCTGCCTGCATGAACTAAATATGATATATCTTTCAACAGGAGAAATTGATTTCGAAACTCCAGGTTCATCCGAACCTTGCCAAAATTTATTAACTTCATTTGCAGTATGAATGTATGTTTCATCTATATTATATATACACAATTGGTTTTCCAGTTTCCCTTAAGCGCTTCATTCTTCACAAATATTAAGCACGCCAGACCACAATACCATGTCTATCAATTATTTTTCGTTTTGACTCACATTTTTTATACTCAATACTCAATACTCAATTATTTATTGCATTCCACAATGTACATGATAAGGTGGTAGGTCAAAAAATTGGACACAATCGTGGACCCTGTTGGGCACAGCAAATACAATCCTTATTCTACTTAAAAATTAACTTATTCTAAGAACAATTTTATTAAAGATTTATTACATTATAGATTATTATTTACTACATTTCAAATTATTATTTATTACCTTATAAATTATTATTTAGTACATTACCAATTATTATTTATTACATTATTAATTAGTATTTATTATTAATTATTTTACATTATTTTGCGAGCTGTATAGATTTATCATTTAAATATTCATTTACGCTATAATAACATTTACTTAGTAATAGTTTTTTTTAATTTATTTATAAAAACAGCGATCTTTTTTTCGTTTCTTAGTGGCTCGGGTAATTTATTATAGATTTTTATCGACATTACAAGTGGTTATCGAGATGTTGGTAGGTTTAGACGTGTTTTGTATCGAAGTGTGAATCTTGTTTGAATATCTTCTCGTTTCGTGTAAAAGTCTTGGTGTGTATGTGCAAATTTACAGATTTCTAGTATGTAAATAGAAGGTAGCGTTAAAATATTTAGTTTTTTAAAATGAGGTTTGCAGCTATCGGTTTGTTCAATATTAACCAAAATACGGATAATTTTTTTTTGGGTTGTAAACAGCGCTGGTGCGTCTGTGCTATTTCCCCACATTATAACACCGTAGCTGAGCCATGCATGAGCATAGGCGTAGTACGTAACTAAAGCTGTCTGCAAGTTTGTGGTCTTTTTTATTTCGCGAAAAGCGTATAAAAATGTTGAAAGTCTTGTTTTTGTTTTCTGAATGTGAGATTTCCAGTTTATGTTCGTATCTATGGTTAAGCCTAATAGTGAAAACTCGTTTACTAATTCTAATTTGTGGTTGTTGAAAGAGAAATTTACATCAAGACGACTTTTTTGGTGGGGATGGAAAGTTATAAGTTTAGTTTTTTCAAAATTAATTTCAAGATTATGATCATTTAACCAGGTTATTGTTTTGGTGAGTATATTATTAAGTGCATTTTTTAGGTTTTTGCTATCATGACAGGGGGTAAGAATAGAAATGTCATCTGCAAATAAAACGCATGGTCCGGAGTCTTGAATTGTTTTCGGAAGATCGTTTATATAAATGAGAAAAAGAAGACATCCAATTACACTCCCTTGTGGTATTGAGGCGTTTATTGCCTTGCTGTCAGATCGAATCTTTTGAAGTTCGTTAGTTCTATTATTGAAGAATTCTATTTCGACTAATTGCGCTCTGTTTGCTAAATAGGACTTAAACCATTCATGGGATTTGCCGCGGATTCCTACTCCATATAATTTATTAAGTAATATTCTATATTGGACTTTATCGTAGGCTTTACTCATGTCCAGTAGCGTACCAATTGCGTATTTTTTATTATTTGTTATATTAAGAGCTTCCTGTATAAATTTGTAAACAGCTAAAGTTGTTGATTTATTTTTACGAAAGCCATTTTGACATTCGTCGAATATTTTATATTTCTCACAGAAGGCGTACACGCGATTACACATTGCTTTCTCAAAAATCTTTGAAGCCGTAGGCAGTAGAGCTATTGGACGATAATTGCTAGGGTCTGTTTTGTTGTTTTTTTTGTGTAGAGGTTTTACTAGTGCAATTTTTAGCTGGTCAGGGAATACGCCCTCTTCGAAAGATTGGTTTATTAATTTATAGAATGGTAAAGTGAGTTCGTCTGCACATTGTTTGAATAAATTTGGTGGGAGTTCGTCTATTCCGTAACTATTTTTATTTTTTAGGCTTTTGATCAAAGAATTTATTTCATATGGGTCTACAGGGCTAAGAAACATTGTGTTTTGGGTAGGTGAGAGCACAGGGGAACCTTCCGGCTTATTTTTTCGTAAAGGGCTTCCCTCGCCGATAGATGCAAAATAGTTGTTGAAGATATTTGCAACTTCCTTGGGTTCCGAAGTTAGGCTATTGTTTTTTGTTTGTAGTTTTATATTTTTTTTCTCTTTTTTAATTGTTTTATTAGTTCGTTCATTTATAATTCTCCACATTGTTTTGACTTTATTAGTAGATGTTTTAATTTTGTTAATGTATTCTAATTTTTTTGCTGTCGTAATTATTTTTTTTAATGATTTCTCATATTTTTTATAATGTTTTGTTAATATTGGGTTATTAGTTTTTAGCGTTAATGTTTTCAATAATCTTTTATTTTTACAGGATATTTTTATACCTTTGGTTAACCAATACTTCTTGTAATTAGCTTTTATTTTTATTTTACGTATAGGTATGCATTTATTTAGGATGTTAGTTAATGTATCATGAAAAACTTTATAGTTGTCGTTCATATTCTGGTTTGTTGATATAATGGAGTTCCAATCAACGGTATTCAATGCAGATTTAAATTTTAATATATTTTCTTTATTAAATAGTCTCTTATTAGTGTACCAAGTTGTTTGTTTGTTGGGTGTATTTGGTATGGTGATATGTATTTCTGTTGCGCAATGATCCGAGAAGCCTAATTCCTCTACTTTTGTGTAAAATTTGTTAGTGTTCAGGTTTGTGAAAATCAGGTCCAAGCATGTTGATGTAGTTTGAGTAATTCGGGTAGGTTCTTTTATTTGTTGTGTAAGTTTGTATTCTAACATTAGATCTAGGAGTTGGCTAGTCTTCCTGTTGTTCTCTAAAATATTAACATTTAGATCCCCGCCTATAATAACATTTAGTTTTGAATACTTATCATTTATATAATTCAAAATTCTTTTTAATTGACTAATAAAAATATCTTCTTCTCTCTTATTCCAATAAATTGTTATTAATAAAATATTTTCTTTGGGTAATTCTATTGCACATATTTCTAATATATATTCTATGGACATGTCTGAGATATCGTTTTTCTCTATACAATCGATATGATCTTTAAGCAGGATGCAGACGCCACCACCTCCGCGACTGCTACGGCAATATGAGGCTGCTATTTTGTAACCGTTGAATTGAATCATTGATAGTTTTTTATTTGATAGCCATGTCTCTGATATGCATACTGCGTTATAAATGGGTTTTTCTTCAAGAAATGCCTCTAACACATACTGTTTATTATAAATACTTTGTATATTTTGGAACAAAATTTTAAATTGTTGGCCGTTGGTCTCGAAAGGAATAGTTTTCGGTAGAGTTTATTTCACTTGTTGTTTGTAAATTTGTGGTATATAGTTCATACTGTGTCTCGGTGTCTGTTAAAGATTTTTGCTGTTTTTTATGGAAACTATCAACCTCTAGTTGAACAGTATTCAGTACAGTTAAATCATGGATGAGGTCTTGTAAATCGGACATTATTATTTTTTGACCTTTGTAATTTAAAGTCCCAGAAAGTTGACTATATGTATCGTTAGTAAAAGGTAAGTTTAAGTTAGAATCTAAGATAAAGGTATATTTATAGGTCTCGGCATCCATGTATAGTAAGTTATTAAAGGATTCCACTCTGCTATTAAACATCACATTAGTATTGTTCATGTATTTAAATGTTGGTAAACAGATTATAAAGTTAGTATGATTCAAAGGAATTAGATATTCATGAATATACATGACGAGATTTCTATAGTTTTGTGTCCTCCGAAAATCTTCTTCATTAGCTTTGTAACCCAGTTTTAAAACTCCTCTGAGAGAAATGATTCCCAATGAAGTTTGTCTTCCTTTAACACTCGATGTAGCTTCCTCAAAGTTGGCACCTCTTCCTTACGGCATATGCATGAATTTTGTTACGGATGGGGCACTTATCAAAGTCATCAAGGATGTCTTTTTTTGTCTTCCTTTACGCTTTTTTCCTGCTGTGCACCACACGCCGTTATTTAAGGAATCTTCTTTTTTTTATTTTATAAACAGTACCTTTACTCAAGCTGAAAAGAAATATTTTAAATAAGTCTAAACGTATACCTGCTATCGAATACATTGATCGAAACAAAATAAACAAAAATTATCATGTTTAAACCTTTTAGGTTATACATATTTGGAGATATATACTCCGGTCAGGGACCGGAGTTTACCTAAAAAACTATAAATATAATTATAACTGCAACTCGTTTCGTGGCCTTATTTAGATCGATAATGGTGTAATTTACCACTTTCTCTTTTTGGCAAAACTTTGTAATTTTAAATATTTGTGAAAGTTTGTTATCATTTGGAATGAAAATTACAATAAAATAACAAACTTCATTCCTTACTTATTCTTCATTTCACTTCAGGTTTTGCATTTGACGGATGGCTGAGTTAGATTGCCATATAAAAACCTTAACGTTAGTTTGACTTTAGGCCACAACTGTTCTCTTATCGCACAGACTCTAATATTATAAATGTAAAAGTAACTCTGTCTGTCTGTCTGTTACGCTTTCACGGTTAAACTACTGAACCGATTTTGATGAAATTTGGTAAGGAGGAAGCTTGAACTCCCAAGGATGGACATAGGCTACTTTTTACCCGTCTTTGACTTCGCGTCCGCAATAACGAACACTCACGCGGGTGAAGCCGCTGGCAGAAGCTAGTATTTTTACAAATGGTGCTTCTATGAATGTAAACCTAGTTTTAAAGAATAGAAGCGTTTAATTACGTCTCCGCCCCTACACAACACAAAATATTTCTGATGCTACAAAATCAACGCAAAACATTCCAGGTAACAACATCACGAGTGTTACGTCGGACACTCCTGAAATGTCGCAGAATAAATCAGATACCTCAAATACAGTGGAGCTCAAATTAAATGGTGTGTATTATCATTATTTATTTTTCTTTCGTAAAATTCAAGATCACTTATTTATGAAACTAGCTACGCAACAGAAAGTGTACCCGTATGTGAACTTAATACCGCGTTCTATAGCTGTAAAAGAATCGTTCATCTTGTCATCATCGCTCATCGATTGTTTCGCAATTAGGGAATTTGCATGCAATTTTTTTATTTGCTAAATTAAATTATGTTTAACCGTAATAAAAAAATATGAGAGAATGTTTAAAATACCTTCATCAACAATGAACTTACGAAGCTTTATAAAGCTTCAAAACTGGAATGTATATTTATCACATCACTACACAACGCATTACATGCATCACACATATGTTTCTCTGATATTGCATGTAAAATCAATTCGTTCTTGCTTTTTGAGATATTTTATCATATTCAACTAAGTGAAACCACTCGCACTGTCACATTCCAACCTTTTCTCAATACTTTTAATTATGGCTAATAAATATAATATGATTGATACTGATATCTACTTGAACTTTAAACGTAATACCCCAAAGAAATGCTCACTGGATATTGGTGACGCTAAATCACAACTCACAATAGTATGCCAAAATATACGTTGTATACATAAAAATTTTGACAACTTTTCAGTCTTTTTGAGGGAACTAGGTTTCTTACCAGACATAATTGTCCTAACTGAGCGTCGATTAACTGAGATGACACCTTTAGTAAATCTGAATAATTATGTATGTCACACTATTCTAGAAACTACATTAATCAGCATGATGGAATTGCTGTTTTATACAAAAACTAGCTTGTGTCCGCTTCGCTCGCGCAAAAGTAGGTTTCTCCATACAAACTTTGGACCCCCGATTCATCCCCTTAGGGAGTGAATTTTGAAAAATCCCTTCTTAGTGCTCGCCTACGTCATAAAAGGAAACCTCGTGCAAAATTTCACGCTCCTAGTCCCAGTAGTTTCGGCTGTGCGTTGATATGTCAGTCAGTCAGTTTCCCCTTTTATATACATATATAGATAATCTCCAGGAGGCTATTGAGGAACCTCCTTTTCAGCAAGCAAACTGTCTGCTCATCCACATTGCTAAAGCGTATACAATCTGCGCTATACATAGATCTCCATCTTTTTATAATGTTAAGCACAACCCATATTGGTCTCGAAGGCCCTGAAACCACTCTTTATGTGTCGGAACATCTAACCTCAAAGGCAAAAAGACTTCTTTTTCTCGCACGTGATTTCGCTAGATCAGAAAACTACCAATACTGCTGGATTGCAAACGGCCGCGTCTTTCTGCGTAAAAAAGAAGGCGACAAGTACACGGTTGTCAGAAACGAAAACACCTTTCAGCAATTGCGGGAATTCTACAAAATTAACAACTAACTTTAAATTTAGTGCAGCTGTTTCAGTTTATGTAATACTCTATAATATGTCTTCATACAGGTTTATTGTCATGGCAAATTGCGATAGAACTTCTCACATACCATGTCTCAATTCAGGTATTTATCTAACACATCACTACACAACGCATTATATACACCATTATTTATTATTTATTACAACGCATTATTCTCACATACCATGTCTCAATTCAGGTATTTATCTAACACATCAATACACACATTATTTACACCACACATATATTTCTCTGTTATTGCATGCTAAAGTCAATTCGTTCTTGCTTTTTGGGATCTTTTATCATATTCAACTAGGTGAAATCACTCGCACTGTCACATTCCAACCTTTTCTCAATACTTTTAATTATGGCTAATAAATATAATATGATTAATGACCTCGATAAGACTGATATCTACTTGAACTTTAAACGTAATACCCCAAAGGAATGCTCACTGGATATTGGTGACGCTAAATCACAACTCACAATAGTATGCCAAAATATACGTAGTATACATAAAAATTTTGACAACTTTTCGGTCTTTTTGAGTGAACTAGATTTCTTACCAGACATAATTGTCCTAACTGAGTGTCGATTAACTGAGTTGACACCTTTAGTACATCTGAATAATTATGTATGTCACTATTCTAGAAACTACATTAATCAGAATGATGGAATTGCTGTTTTATACAAAAATAATCTCCAGGTGGTTATTGAGGAACCTCCTTTTCAGCAAGCAAACTGTCTGCTTATCCACATTGCTAAAGCATATACAATCTGCGCTATATATAGATCTCCATCTTTCTATAATATCAGTCTTTTTTGTGAGTCACTAGAAAAAGTTATGCAAGGGTGCAAAAGTCCCAACTGTATTATAGTGGGGGATATTAACATTGATATCTCCCCCGATTCCAGGGACAGTCGTGCAAACGAGTTTTTAGATGTAACTGGTCATTACGGCTTCTACCCGGGACATCTTTTTCCTACTCATGACCGTACGTGCTTAGACCACGTCTTGATTAAATCAAAAAACGCAGTGAAGGTCGTCGTATGTAGCTCGGGTATAACTGATCATGATACGATAATTACTGGAATTGTTAAAGATACTTCACGCTCTCCGCCTAACTCAAAATCTCAAATTAAAATTGACTACACTAACTTGTCAAAAGCTATAGAGAACATAAATTGGGATTTTATATATAAACACAATGATGCAAATAAAGCATTTGATGATTTCACTGATATATTAAGTACAACAATACAAAATTACACTACTGTAGTGACTAGCCGTAACTCAAAGTCTATTAGAAAACCCTGGATGACTAAAGGATTGATCAAATGCATCAGAAATAGAGACCTGCTACATATGGAAGCAAGTAAAGTCAAAAATAAAGATAATCTCATAATACAGCAACGCTATAAAAACTACAGGAATCTCTGCAATAACCTAATACAAAATCTAAAAAATGAGTATGACAGAAAGACTTTAGAAGATTCTAAAGGTGACAGTAAAAGGACATGGTCTGCTATAAAAAGTATATGTAACATAAAAAAGGACATGTCTTCCAACTTAGAACTATTACACGCTTGTCCCGACCCTAAAGAATCTCTAGATAGAGCTAATTATTTTTTCACATCTGTTGGTGAGAAGCTTGCTGCAAAAACACTTTCAAAATTAAATAAAAGCGAATCTGAACTGGCCCAATGGGACCTAGTTCAATATATTACTGAATAGGTGTAAGGTGCAGTTTAAATATTAAAGTTAGATATAAAGAATATGATTAAAAAATTATTTCAAAATAACAGTTCATTATGATATTTATGTATATTATATGTGTATAAAGTTGGTGATCATCACTGATACGATATTTAGACCCGACTTAATATTTTATTTCTTGTTGTTGCTACTTGAAGGCTTATTTAAGCGTGCACTATGATAGATTGCATTATCTAGCACAATGACAGACGTTTGAGACAGGTTCGATAAGTTTTTCTGTTCTCCACTTGGTAAAAGTCTCTCGATTCATGTCATGATGATAATCTGCTGAAATACTTTTAGTCTTATATGTAAATAATTTTCCACAAATCGGTCCCTGCTGCCTGCATGAACTAAATATGATATATCTTTCAACAGGAGAAATTGATTTCGAAACTCCAGGTTCATCCGAACCTTGCCAAAATTTATTAACTTCATTTGCAGTATGAATGTATGTTTCATCTATATTATATATACACAATTGGTTTTCCAGTTTCCCTTAAGCGCTTCATTCTTCACAAATATTAAGCACGCCAGACCACAATACCATGTCTATCAATTATTTTTCGTTTTGACTCACATTTTTTATACTCAATACTCAATACTCAATTATTTATTGCATTCCACAATGTACATGATAAGGTGGTAGGTCAAAAAATTGGACACAATCGTGGACCCTGTTGGGCACAGCAAATACAATCCTTATTCTACTTAAAAATTAACTTATTCTAAGAACAATTTTATTAAAGATTTATTACATTATAGATTATTATTTACTACATTTCAAATTATTATTTATTACCTTATAAATTATTATTTAGTACATTACCAATTATTATTTATTACATTATTAATTAGTATTTATTATTAATTATTTTACATTATTTTGCGAGCTGTATAGATTTATCATTTAAATATTCATTTACGCTATAATAACATTTACTTAGTAATAGTTTTTTTTAATTTATTTATAAAAACAGCGATCTTTTTTTCGTTTCTTAGTGGCTCGGGTAATTTATTATAGATTTTTATCGACATTACAAGTGGTTATCGAGATGTTGGTAGGTTTAGACGTGTTTTGTATCGAAGTGTGAATCTTGTTTGAATATCTTCTCGTTTCGTGTAAAAGTCTTGGTGTGTATGTGCAAATTTACAGATTTCTAGTATGTAAATAGAAGGTAGCGTTAAAATATTTAGTTTTTTAAAATGAGGTTTGCAGCTATCGGTTTGTTCAATATTAACCAAAATACGGATAATTTTTTTTTGGGTTGTAAACAGCGCTGGTGCGTCTGTGCTATTTCCCCACATTATAACACCGTAGCTGAGCCATGCATGAGCATAGGCGTAGTACGTAACTAAAGCTGTCTGCAAGTTTGTGGTCTTTTTTATTTCGCGAAAAGCGTATAAAAATGTTGAAAGTCTTGTTTTTGTTTTCTGAATGTGAGATTTCCAGTTTATGTTCGTATCTATGGTTAAGCCTAATAGTGAAAACTCGTTTACTAATTCTAATTTGTGGTTGTTGAAAGAGAAATTTACATCAAGACGACTTTTTTGGTGGGGATGGAAAGTTATAAGTTTAGTTTTTTCAAAATTAATTTCAAGATTATGATCATTTAACCAGGTTATTGTTTTGGTGAGTATATTATTAAGTGCATTTTTTAGGTTTTTGCTATCATGACAGGGGGTAAGAATAGAAATGTCATCTGCAAATAAAACGCATGGTCCGGAGTCTTGAATTGTTTTCGGAAGATCGTTTATATAAATGAGAAAAAGAAGACATCCAATTACACTCCCTTGTGGTATTGAGGCGTTTATTGCCTTGCTGTCAGATCGAATCTTTTGAAGTTCGTTAGTTCTATTATTGAAGAATTCTATTTCGACTAATTGCGCTCTGTTTGCTAAATAGGACTTAAACCATTCATGGGATTTGCCGCGGATTCCTACTCCATATAATTTATTAAGTAATATTCTATATTGGACTTTATCGTAGGCTTTACTCATGTCCAGTAGCGTACCAATTGCGTATTTTTTATTATTTGTTATATTAAGAGCTTCCTGTATAAATTTGTAAACAGCTAAAGTTGTTGATTTATTTTTACGAAAGCCATTTTGACATTCGTCGAATATTTTATATTTCTCACAGAAGGCGTACACGCGATTACACATTGCTTTCTCAAAAATCTTTGAAGCCGTAGGCAGTAGAGCTATTGGACGATAATTGCTAGGGTCTGTTTTGTTGTTTTTTTTGTGTAGAGGTTTTACTAGTGCAATTTTTAGCTGGTCAGGGAATACGCCCTCTTCGAAAGATTGGTTTATTAATTTATAGAATGGTAAAGTGAGTTCGTCTGCACATTGTTTGAATAAATTTGGTGGGAGTTCGTCTATTCCGTAACTATTTTTATTTTTTAGGCTTTTGATCAAAGAATTTATTTCATATGGGTCTACAGGGCTAAGAAACATTGTGTTTTGGGTAGGTGAGAGCACAGGGGAACCTTCCGGCTTATTTTTTCGTAAAGGGCTTCCCTCGCCGATAGATGCAAAATAGTTGTTGAAGATATTTGCAACTTCCTTGGGTTCCGAAGTTAGGCTATTGTTTTTTGTTTGTAGTTTTATATTTTTTTTCTCTTTTTTAATTGTTTTATTAGTTCGTTCATTTATAATTCTCCACATTGTTTTGACTTTATTAGTAGATGTTTTAATTTTGTTAATGTATTCTAATTTTTTTGCTGTCGTAATTATTTTTTTTAATGATTTCTCATATTTTTTATAATGTTTTGTTAATATTGGGTTATTAGTTTTTAGCGTTAATGTTTTCAATAATCTTTTATTTTTACAGGATATTTTTATACCTTTGGTTAACCAATACTTCTTGTAATTAGCTTTTATTTTTATTTTACGTATAGGTATGCATTTATTTAGGATGTTAGTTAATGTATCATGAAAAACTTTATAGTTGTCGTTCATATTCTGGTTTGTTGATATAATGGAGTTCCAATCAACGGTATTCAATGCAGATTTAAATTTTAATATATTTTCTTTATTAAATAGTCTCTTATTAGTGTACCAAGTTGTTTGTTTGTTGGGTGTATTTGGTATGGTGATATGTATTTCTGTTGCGCAATGATCCGAGAAGCCTAATTCCTCTACTTTTGTGTAAAATTTGTTAGTGTTCAGGTTTGTGAAAATCAGGTCCAAGCATGTTGATGTAGTTTGAGTAATTCGGGTAGGTTCTTTTATTTGTTGTGTAAGTTTGTATTCTAACATTAGATCTAGGAGTTGGCTAGTCTTCCTGTTGTTCTCTAAAATATTAACATTTAGATCCCCGCCTATAATAACATTTAGTTTTGAATACTTATCATTTATATAATTCAAAATTCTTTTTAATTGACTAATAAAAATATCTTCTTCTCTCTTATTCCAATAAATTGTTATTAATAAAATATTTTCTTTGGGTAATTCTATTGCACATATTTCTAATATATATTCTATGGACATGTCTGAGATATCGTTTTTCTCTATACAATCGATATGATCTTTAAGCAGGATGCAGACGCCACCACCTCCGCGACTGCTACGGCAATATGAGGCTGCTATTTTGTAACCGTTGAATTGAATCATTGATAGTTTTTTATTTGATAGCCATGTCTCTGATATGCATACTGCGTTATAAATGGGTTTTTCTTCAAGAAATGCCTCTAACACATACTGTTTATTATAAATACTTTGTATATTTTGGAACAAAATTTTAAATTGTTGGCCGTTGGTCTCGAAAGGAATAGTTTTCGGTAGAGTTTATTTCACTTGTTGTTTGTAAATTTGTGGTATATAGTTCATACTGTGTCTCGGTGTCTGTTAAAGATTTTTGCTGTTTTTTATGGAAACTATCAACCTCTAGTTGAACAGTATTCAGTACAGTTAAATCATGGATGAGGTCTTGTAAATCGGACATTATTATTTTTTGACCTTTGTAATTTAAAGTCCCAGAAAGTTGACTATATGTATCGTTAGTAAAAGGTAAGTTTAAGTTAGAATCTAAGATAAAGGTATATTTATAGGTCTCGGCATCCATGTATAGTAAGTTATTAAAGGATTCCACTCTGCTATTAAACATCACATTAGTATTGTTCATGTATTTAAATGTTGGTAAACAGATTATAAAGTTAGTATGATTCAAAGGAATTAGATATTCATGAATATACATGACGAGATTTCTATAGTTTTGTGTCCTCCGAAAATCTTCTTCATTAGCTTTGTAACCCAGTTTTAAAACTCCTCTGAGAGAAATGATTCCCAATGAAGTTTGTCTTCCTTTAACACTCGATGTAGCTTCCTCAAAGTTGGCACCTCTTCCTTACGGCATATGCATGAATTTTGTTACGGATGGGGCACTTATCAAAGTCATCAAGGATGTCTTTTTTTGTCTTCCTTTACGCTTTTTTCCTGCTGTGCACCACACGCCGTTATTTAAGGAATCTTCTTTTTTTTATTTTATAAACAGTACCTTTACTCAAGCTGAAAAGAAATATTTTAAATAAGTCTAAACGTATACCTGCTATCGAATACATTGATCGAAACAAAATAAACAAAAATTATCATGTTTAAACCTTTTAGGTTATACATATTTGGAGATATATACTCCGGTCAGGGACCGGAGTTTACCTAAAAAACTATAAATATAATTATAACTGCAACTCGTTTCGTGGCCTTATTTAGATCGATAATGGTGTAATTTACCACTTTCTCTTTTTGGCAAAACTTTGTAATTTTAAATATTTGTGAAAGTTTGTTATCATTTGGAATGAAAATTACAATAAAATAACAAACTTCATTCCTTACTTATTCTTCATTTCACTTCAGGTTTTGCATTTGACGGATGGCTGAGTTAGATTGCCATATAAAAACCTTAACGTTAGTTTGACTTTAGGCCACAACTGTTCTCTTATCGCACAGACTCTAATATTATAAATGTAAAAGTAACTCTGTCTGTCTGTCTGTTACGCTTTCACGGTTAAACTACTGAACCGATTTTGATGAAATTTGGTAAGGAGGAAGCTTGAACTCCCAAGGATGGACATAGGCTACTTTTTACCCGTCTTTGACTTCGCGTCCGCAATAACGAACACTCACGCGGGTGAAGCCGCTGGCAGAAGCTAGTATTTTTACAAATGGTGCTTCTATGAATGTAAACCTAGTTTTAAAGAATAGAAGCGTTTAATTACGTCTCCGCCCCTACACAACACAAAATATTTCTGATGCTACAAAATCAACGCAAAACATTCCAGGTAACAACATCACGAGTGTTACGTCGGACACTCCTGAAATGTCGCAGAATAAATCAGATACCTCAAATACAGTGGAGCTCAAATTAAATGGTGTGTATTATCATTATTTATTTTTCTTTCGTAAAATTCAAGATCACTTATTTATGAAACTAGCTACGCAACAGAAAGTGTACCCGTATGTGAACTTAATACCGCGTTCTATAGCTGTAAAAGAATCGTTCATCTTGTCATCATCGCTCATCGATTGTTTCGCAATTAGGGAATTTGCATGCAATTTTTTTATTTGCTAAATTAAATTATGTTTAACCGTAATAAAAAAATATGAGAGAATGTTTAAAATACCTTCATCAACAATGAACTTACGAAGCTTTATAAAGCTTCAAAACTGGAATGTATATTTATCACATCACTACACAACGCATTACATGCATCACACATATGTTTCTCTGATATTGCATGTAAAATCAATTCGTTCTTGCTTTTTGAGATATTTTATCATATTCAACTAAGTGAAACCACTCGCACTGTCACATTCCAACCTTTTCTCAATACTTTTAATTATGGCTAATAAATATAATATGATTGATACTGATATCTACTTGAACTTTAAACGTAATACCCCAAAGAAATGCTCACTGGATATTGGTGACGCTAAATCACAACTCACAATAGTATGCCAAAATATACGTTGTATACATAAAAATTTTGACAACTTTTCAGTCTTTTTGAGGGAACTAGGTTTCTTACCAGACATAATTGTCCTAACTGAGCGTCGATTAACTGAGATGACACCTTTAGTAAATCTGAATAATTATGTATGTCACACTATTCTAGAAACTACATTAATCAGCATGATGGAATTGCTGTTTTATACAAAAACTAGCTTGTGTCCGCTTCGCTCGCGCAAAAGTAGGTTTCTCCATACAAACTTTGGACCCCCGATTCATCCCCTTAGGGAGTGAATTTTGAAAAATCCCTTCTTAGTGCTCGCCTACGTCATAAAAGGAAACCTCGTGCAAAATTTCACGCTCCTAGTCCCAGTAGTTTCGGCTGTGCGTTGATATGTCAGTCAGTCAGTTTCCCCTTTTATATACATATATAGATAATCTCCAGGAGGCTATTGAGGAACCTCCTTTTCAGCAAGCAAACTGTCTGCTCATCCACATTGCTAAAGCGTATACAATCTGCGCTATACATAGATCTCCATCTTTTTATAATGTTAAGCACAACCCATATTGGTCTCGAAGGCCCTGAAACCACTCTTTATGTGTCGGAACATCTAACCTCAAAGGCAAAAAGACTTCTTTTTCTCGCACGTGATTTCGCTAGATCAGAAAACTACCAATACTGCTGGATTGCAAACGGCCGCGTCTTTCTGCGTAAAAAAGAAGGCGACAAGTACACGGTTGTCAGAAACGAAAACACCTTTCAGCAATTGCGGGAATTCTACAAAATTAACAACTAACTTTAAATTTAGTGCAGCTGTTTCAGTTTATGTAATACTCTATAATATGTCTTCATACAGGTTTATTGTCATGGCAAATTGCGATAGAACTTCTCACATACCATGTCTCAATTCAGGTATTTATCTAACACATCACTACACAACGCATTATATACACCATTATTTATTATTTATTACAACGCATTATTCTCACATACCATGTCTCAATTCAGGTATTTATCTAACACATCAATACACACATTATTTACACCACACATATATTTCTCTGTTATTGCATGCTAAAGTCAATTCGTTCTTGCTTTTTGGGATCTTTTATCATATTCAACTAGGTGAAATCACTCGCACTGTCACATTCCAACCTTTTCTCAATACTTTTAATTATGGCTAATAAATATAATATGATTAATGACCTCGATAAGACTGATATCTACTTGAACTTTAAACGTAATACCCCAAAGGAATGCTCACTGGATATTGGTGACGCTAAATCACAACTCACAATAGTATGCCAAAATATACGTAGTATACATAAAAATTTTGACAACTTTTCGGTCTTTTTGAGTGAACTAGATTTCTTACCAGACATAATTGTCCTAACTGAGTGTCGATTAACTGAGTTGACACCTTTAGTACATCTGAATAATTATGTATGTCACTATTCTAGAAACTACATTAATCAGAATGATGGAATTGCTGTTTTATACAAAAATAATCTCCAGGTGGTTATTGAGGAACCTCCTTTTCAGCAAGCAAACTGTCTGCTTATCCACATTGCTAAAGCATATACAATCTGCGCTATATATAGATCTCCATCTTTCTATAATATCAGTCTTTTTTGTGAGTCACTAGAAAAAGTTATGCAAGGGTGCAAAAGTCCCAACTGTATTATAGTGGGGGATATTAACATTGATATCTCCCCCGATTCCAGGGACAGTCGTGCAAACGAGTTTTTAGATGTAACTGGTCATTACGGCTTCTACCCGGGACATCTTTTTCCTACTCATGACCGTACGTGCTTAGACCACGTCTTGATTAAATCAAAAAACGCAGTGAAGGTCGTCGTATGTAGCTCGGGTATAACTGATCATGATACGATAATTACTGGAATTGTTAAAGATACTTCACGCTCTCCGCCTAACTCAAAATCTCAAATTAAAATTGACTACACTAACTTGTCAAAAGCTATAGAGAACATAAATTGGGATTTTATATATAAACACAATGATGCAAATAAAGCATTTGATGATTTCACTGATATATTAAGTACAACAATACAAAATTACACTACTGTAGTGACTAGCCGTAACTCAAAGTCTATTAGAAAACCCTGGATGACTAAAGGATTGATCAAATGCATCAGAAATAGAGACCTGCTACATATGGAAGCAAGTAAAGTCAAAAATAAAGATAATCTCATAATACAGCAACGCTATAAAAACTACAGGAATCTCTGCAATAACCTAATACAAAATCTAAAAAATGAGTATGACAGAAAGACTTTAGAAGATTCTAAAGGTGACAGTAAAAGGACATGGTCTGCTATAAAAAGTATATGTAACATAAAAAAGGACATGTCTTCCAACTTAGAACTATTACACGCTTGTCCCGACCCTAAAGAATCTCTAGATAGAGCTAATTATTTTTTCACATCTGTTGGTGAGAAGCTTGCTGCAAAAACACTTTCAAAATTAAATAAAAGCGAATCTGAACTGGCCCGGTTAAATAGCAATTTATATATCAACTCATCGCCAATTAACTCCTTTTATGCAAGCCCAACTGATGTTTATGAAGTCGATAAAATTATCTCAGGTCTCAGAGACGCTTCGGCACCTGGCTGGGATGGTATTTCAAACAAAATTCTCAGACTAAACAAGCTTTACCTCATCCCCCCGATCGTTTTTTTGTGTAATTTGAGTATTTCCTCTGGAATAGTACCAACAACTCTCAAAATGGCAAATGTCTGTCCAATTTTCAAGTCTGGTGACAAGACCGTGGCTTCGAACTATCGTCCTATCTCTCTTCTCACATCGCTATCTAAAATCCTCGAGAAGATAATGAATACTAGACTATTGGGCTACCTTGAAAAGAACGGCATATTATCAGACAATCAATATGGTTTTCGCAAGAACAAGTCAACGGAGGATGCAGTTACAGATATAGTAGACTTTGTTGTCTCCCAATTAGATGATGGCAATAAATGTACTGGAGTCTTCCTTGACCTTGCGAAAGCTTTCGATACTGTCTCTAGAGGCATCCTCCTAAGTAAGCTTGAAGGCATTGGTGTACGTGGCACTGCTCTTGAGTGGTTCCAGTCCTACCTTAGCAATCGCACACAGAGGTTAATTCTAGGTAATAACTTCAGTTCCTATGCCAGTCTTAACTACGGTGTACCGCAAGGTAGCGTATTGGGGCCTACTCTTTTCATTGTATATGTCAACAGCCTTTGCTCTTTAACACTCCGCAAAGCAAAAATTTTTGCTTACGCTGATGACACAGCCATAGTATTTTATGATAGGACGTGGGAGTCTGTTTACGAAGCGGCTGAGTCTGGCGTGAGGCAGGTTGCACAATGGCTAAATTACAATTTATTAACACTTAATGTGGACAAAACGAAAGTAATCAATTTTAGTACCAGTGCAAGAAATACTTGCCCATGTAACTTGGCTATTAAATTACATACCTGTCTTAGTGGCTCAAACACTAATTGTCCATGCCCATGCTTTGAACAAGTAGCTTACATAAAATACCTTGGTGTCTACATTGACAAAAACCTCACTTGGACAAAGCAAATAGACCAAGTGAGTGGACGTGTTAGAAAACTACTACATGTGTTTAAAAGAATGGGTCAGATTGCAAACATGACGATTTTGAAGATGATTTATCACACTCTGTGCGAATCTATTCTTAGTTATTGCATAGTCGCATGGGGTGTTGCACTAAAAACTCATTTGATAAGAGCGGAACGCGCACAACGGGCTGTTCTCAAAGTGGCTTATAAAAAACCAAGGCGTTTTCCGACTGATACCTTGTATAAAGAAACGGATGTAATAAGCGTGCGACAATTATATGTAATGGCCGTTGCTCTAAGGTTCCATAAAGTAGCTTTACTCCTAGTTAATCCAAAAACACATTCCCGGAGGGGGCCTGAATGGCGCAAACCAAAGCGACGCCTTGACTTTGGAAAAAGGTGTTTTCACTATATGGGACCATTTCTTTATAGTAAACTGAACAAGAAATCGAATTTAATACCTTTGACAAAATCAAAATGCAAATCTCACATCAAAACTTACCTTAAAGATTTGAACTACGATGACACAGAGAAACTACTAACTATTTATTAACACTATAAACTACTTGTTATACTCTGTCATGATAATGCTATTAGTTCTTGGAGACATGACACGCGTACACACATGCACTCACACACCTCACACACACGCACCCCCACAACCACACAACTACACACACACTTACACATACACGCACCAACACTATACAACTTACTTTTTACACTCTCTGTTAGATGCCATGTACACCTCTCATAAATTTTGATTTATTAGTTATAACATACTCTATGTTCTACATAATCTGTGTTACATTGTATTTTAATTTTTTTAATTTTATTTCTTCTTGAACCATGATGAAAGAGACTGGTCTCCACGACACAGGGAATCCTAGTGTGGAGACCAGTGAAGTACTCGATGCAAAAGTGTATTTTTTCTGAACAATAAACCATTATTATTATTATTATTATTATATTAGTCATTTTTGTGAGTTACTAGAAAAAATTATGCAAGGATGCAAAAGTCCCAACTGTATTATAATGGGGGATATTAATATTGATATCTCCCCCGATTCCAGGGACAGACGTGCAAAGTGTGCAAACGAGTTTTTAGATGTAACTGGTCATTATGGCTTCTAACCAGAACATCTTTTTCCTACTCATGACCGTACCGTGCCGCGCTTAGACCACGTCTTGATTAAATCAAAAAACGCAGTAAAGGTCGTCGTATGTAGCTCGGGTATAACTGATCATGATACGATTATTACTGGAATTGTTAAAGATACTTCACGCTCTCCGCCTAACTCAAAATCTGAAATTAAAATTCACTTACACTAACTTGTCAAAAGCTATAGAGAACATAATTTGGGATTTTATTTATAAACACAATGATGCAAATAAAGCATTTGAGGATTTCACTGATACATTAAGTACAACAATGCAAAATTACACTACTTTAGCGACTAGCCGTAACTCAAATTCTATTAGAAAACCCTGGATGACTAAAGAATTGATCAAAAGCATCAAAAATAGAGAACATACATATGCTACATATGGAAGCAAGTAAAATAAAGATAATCTCATAATACAGCAGCACTATATAAACTATAGGAATCTTTGCAATAACTTAATACAAAATCTAAAAAAAATAGTATGATAAAAAGACTTTAGGAGATTCTAACGGTGACGGTAAAAGGACATGGTTTGCTATAAACAGTATATGTAACATAAAAAAGGATATGTGTTCCAACTAAGAACTATTACACACTTGTCCTGACCCTAAATACTCTCTAGATACAGCTAAATTTTTTCACATCTGTTGGTGAGACGCTTGCTGCAAAAATACTTTCAAAGATAAATAAAAGCGAATCCAAACTGGCCCTGTTAAATAGTAGTTTATATCTGAACTCATCGCCAATGAACTCCTTTTATGCAAGCCCAACTGATATTTATGAAGTCGATAAAATTATCTCAGGTCTCAAAAACGCTTCAGCACCTGGCTGGGATTGCATTCCAAAAAAAATTCTCAGATTAAACAAGCTTCACCTCATCCGATCGTTTTTTTTTTGTGCAGTTTTGTGTATTTCCTCTGGAATAAAACCTTGTTGGTTTTATTCCAGAGGAAATATGGAATATGACGTCCAAGTTCAGCGCTCGTGCGGCTGCTGTAGAAAACGGCTTTTTGTCAAGAGAGACAGATATATTTGTGTAAAATTATTAAACCTCGTTTATTTTTCTACTAATTTTGATATTGTTTTCACAGTTCGTATTACTTCGTATCCCAATTTTGTATATTTATTGATAAATTGGTTAGACAACGAATATATTTTGCATTCGTATTCCCAATTGATGACTGTTGTTTCAGTTGGTAAACTTATGTTGCTAGTCAATTTGCTAAACAATCGTTAAACAAACTTCTGATCATTGAACATTTTTTTTTACAGATGTAGACATCAAAAAATATATTACTATCACTGTAGCTTCAGCTGTATCCATAACAGCGTTGATCCTGCTAGTTGTTGTATTACGAAAAAAACGTTGCTGGATCAAACACAATCCCATAGACTTATCACAGTTACCGGCTCACGATGTAAGTTTATACTTTTCACTAGCTTAGTTCCGCGTCTTTGCTACCGTGACAGAACAGTCTCTGTAGTATACTCACAGAAATTGTTCTGTTTTCTAGGATCAAAGAATAATGCCCATATTAGTGCAGAGCTATTCCCCAGTCCCCAGCTACAATACCCAGAATGCAGATTTATGTCATATGATTGCTTTTTATTTGCCTTTTTTAAATACCTAGATTTAACATCATATAAAGCACGGGTTCGAAAGTTATTAGACGATATATTTGTTATATAATGTTAGCTTCCTACTGATTTTTCATACATCTTATAGTATTCAGACAAATATACTATTAGTTATTCACTAGGCGCTAGTTTTAATTTTTGAGAAAATGTCTTTCCAACCTGAGTTGTGAACCCGTTGAGTCGATTGCAAATGATGATAAGACGGGTCCCAAGAACAAAATCGTATATGAAAAATTATCGATTTACGGTATGACGTTTTGAAGTTCTGTATAAATAATAAAATAGTGTTTCTATTGGTTATTTCAAATAAAAAGTAAAAGGATATTTAACAAAAAAAAGGACTGCTATATAGTTGTTACTATGTACAATACGAATAAGTATTATAATACATTTCATCTTATTTTTTCATTAGATTTTGTTCTTGGGTCCCGTCAAATTACTCGACTCGAGCATGGAACTGATGCATGGAAATAGTACGCGCCGTATAATTATGGCCATGTTGCCGTATAAAAATAATATACAATATTCAAATATTGTAGATAATTGCATAATCTGTAATTCTGTAAATTTTAGGCTTTTTCTTTGATAATACTAAAATGTACAAATCGTGTCCTCTATAGGAAAATTAAAAAATACTGAATTATATATTCTTCAAAAATTCCTATTTTTATTTTTTTTTTATTTAGTCCTCTATAGAAGATTTCAAATTATCATCATAATTAGTTAGGATCGATTGGTTGTTTACTTTTTCTGCATTTTTTGGGTAACAAATGGACATGATTCTTTAGCCAGTGGCGCTCAGCTTTACTGTAGTTTACTATCAGCGAATGTTTGAAATCTGATCAGTACCTTAAAAGACTACGGCCACGGTAATATTATCTATACAGTATTGTAACTCGGCCGTATTTTTGAAATAAATGCTTACAGCCGCGCGGTACGTAAACATGCGATAGGGCTGCCCGCACTATGGCTGCCCGCCTCCAGCATTTTAATTACATTTGCCTACTTTGTGTTTCTATTTAGTATTGTGATTGTAAATATACTTTCTTTATATAAACAAATAAAATACTTTGTGAATTGAATAGGAAGTGTTCAATATTTGCGACCGAAAAATATTTGCGCCTCGACTGAGACGTACCTACGAAATGCTTTATTATTAAATTTTAAAGTACAAAAATCCGCATTCTAAAGCTTAATTAAAAGTTGTTTTGGGAAACATGGACAAGGTGGAGAAAAAGGAATATCTTTTACTTGGTTAGGTATAGATCCCTGCAGCTACTTTACAATTTATATGTTTGGTTTTAAATGAAGAATTCATGCAACCAAAAACAGCACAATATATCCTACTCGTCATATTAAATACTAGCTGTTGCCTGCGACTTCGTCTGCGTTAAGTTCGTAAAACTGTACAATCATTCTGTGCTTGCAATTCATTCTGAAAGCATCGCAATTATTTATTGTACTTTCACATAAAACTGTTAAAGGTAAAAACGCAAATTACCTTCAGGATACATGTTATGTACTCGTCCAGATCCAGATGTATGAACGTCAATGAATAGAAAGAGTATGTAAGGGTCGTAGCAGTTGGCATTTCTGCCTACCCCAAGGGAAAAGGCACTAGTTTATGTATGTTTCTGGTTATGTTCTGGTAAAACAACATTGTCCAAGTGAGCACGTCACAATCGCAGCAGTAATGCCTGTCTTTGAGGAGTGGCTACAGAGGCGTCACGGCATCCTCTCTTTGTGCAGGACTCACCGGATGTGGGTGTTTCGGGAGGTATCTGTATCGAATTCAGCGAAAAGAAACACTCGAGTCTCACCATTGTGCGGATCGCCCGGAGAATACGATGGAACTTACGGTGGAAGTCAGTCCCGCTTGGTAGGAGCGCCGGCGCCGCCGTGTCCTCATGGAGGCGATTAGTGGAAAAAATGCCAACCTACGCGCGACTCATAATGATGTCAGCAAATGGATAGGGCCCTCTAGGGCCAATGTCTGCTAAGGCTGCGAGATTGTTCGAAGGAGTTACCTCCTGTAAAATTTTCGCCTCAATAATGTTTCACTGAAGAGTTTAAGCCGTCAGACAGCTTTGGTAGAGGTAAACGAAGGAACATAATCGGGACACCGACCTTCAGCTGGATAACGTTTGCACTGATGGTGCAAAGCCAAAAAGCCAGTGAATCCAAAAATTACCATCATCATCAACTATCTTCCTCCACAACAGTACTTATGAAGAATTTGCGAGAGCATGCTTGAATTGATTGTTGCAGTTGATCATTTGGGGCGTAAAAATTACTTGTTCATTTACCTAGGATTTTTTGGTGTGTATTTGACTGACGTCCTCGTATATCAGACAAATGTTATTCCATAGTGGGAACTACCCTATGAAGAGTCTCCAACTTTTGAATGAATTTCGGTGAAATCTTGAACGCGTGTATCCCTGTCCAATCGAACTCGCATATTGATGGCCAAACCGAGAGGTCACTGACGCCGATTGCCTCTATGAAGACACGGCGGTTCACCCAAGCAGGATAGACCTCCACCGCATGCTACAACGGGTCCTCCGGGCGATTTGTAAAATGGTAATATCAGGGTACTTCCAACCGAATCCGGAACAGAAACCGCGTGAAACACCCTCAACAGTCCTGAGCTTGTGTATCCATAAAATAATGAAATTCCGGTAAACAAATGTAGCAGCCGATTAGTGTTATTCCTGAGACTGGCCTCCTTCAGAGGGTGGTTCCAGTGTTGGTCACCACTCACTGCAAGGAGGTAACGTTCGGATGTCGACCTAAGGCTGCAAGGAATCTGAGATACATCATACGTTGTCGAACTGTGATCAGGAACGCAAACCTTTCGACCCAGTTTTATATGAAGCAGTGACTGCTAATAATAAAACACACCATTATTAGGCCGCAAGGTGCCATCATCCCATAAGGACACAGTGGAGCACACAGAGGTGTGTGTTGTCCTCGTGGAGGCAATCGGCGTCAGTCATCTCTCGCGCCGAGCCTTGTGACTTTGGGCTGTGGTCCAGAGCGAGGAGGAATGGCAGGCGGTCACCTCCTTCTTCAAAGCCGTAATGCTAGTGAAGGAGGAGGCCGCACGCGTGAGGGAACGAACGTCCTCACGCCGAGCCGAGATTCTGACCCCGACGACCAGCCACGGTAGACGCGGGCTCGCGGACATCCAGCAATGGGTCGTCCACAGCCGTCCGGCCGTCCGGTAATTGACCGGACCGAGCCCAGTCGTCAACAGCGCGTAGTGATCCACGCGCTCCTCAAAGAGATGTCGCAAAGGGCAACTGAAGGACACAGGTGTGGTTATAGTCAGTAAAAGTTTGACACGCCTTCCCGCTCCAACCAGAGTGGGAGAAGTCATTGGATGACTTCCACCCTTAAAAAAAGAAAAATAAAGGTGCCATCATTATCATTTTCATTTCAGCCGAAAGACGTCCACTGTTGGACATAGGCCTCCCCAAGTGTCACCATAATTACCGGTCCTGTGCGTCTCGCATCCATCGGATTCCCGCGACCCTCACCAGGTCATCGGTCCACCTGGGGGCCTTCCAACGCAAGGTGCCATGCTACCCCTTCCGAAAATTTGGCCGTGTTATTTTAAAGTCAATAATTAAATACATATAAGTATTTACTTTTATCGCCTTTGGTTGGTATCCCTTGAATAATCACGGTCAATTAGCTTGTTACAACCACGGGGAAAAAAAGCAGTAGTATTAAAAATGTCTCCGTCTAACTCCAGTTTAACCATAACGGTTTTCGTCCAATTTTAAATAATAAAACTGTCTGCAAACTTGGGCGATGGTCATTCTTCCGCCACTCAGAAAATTACACGGTAAAATACACAATGCCATCTATCAAATATGACGTTCAACTATCATTGTCATCATTATTTCTACTTTCAGTCTTTAGATGGCGTTGCGAGTATCTGAATTGCGTGTGGTGCCATATTTACAACATTTTAGTACGTGATTTTACTCGCCGCTTTGATTTTATTATGTGTTTTGATTAGTTTTTACAAAATATTTAGAAGATATCGAATAGAAATGTCAATTTTATTTTGAAAAAATGGTAAAAGTTATTTTATTACAAAAAAGAAGATAAAATAATGACAAAATTTTTAACTGTAGCTGGGGATCGAACTCGTGGCAAATGTCGTTCAATGTCGACATTTTGGATTATTGCTCACCCCCCATAGCAAATAGCATTATAATATGTAGCCTAACAGTTGACCCGGCCTATAAGGATTATGTATGCAAAATTTGAACAGGATTGGTTCAGTAGTTTTTTCGCCAACTAATACCAACGCTCCACCATTTTACTGTTTTATTATATGTATAGATATAAATATGTACTTGAACTTATTTTTATTGAAAAAATCGCGCGGCACAGACGCGACTGTCTGCATCCCGAGCACACCTCGAGATCGAGGCGCGTAGGTATAGCTCGCGTTTCGTCCGTTTGTATGAAGTTGGAATACTGTATAGATAATATTACCGTGCTACGGCCCTTCGTACACAAGGCTACACAGATCTTCGATACCCGACGTTTTTGGTCTGTAAGCGACTACCACAATACAAATTCATAGAAGTTCGTATAAAGACACGCGTCGCGGCTTCGCTGACATTTTGATCATTCGTCACCGAGACCAGTTGTGCCTGCCGAGATCGTCGCGTCAAACATCGCTGCGACTACAATATGATGGACGGAGCAATTATTCGTGTGAGCCGAGTAACCGCCGCACCTGCAGTGGCAGAATAGAAGACTCGCGTCTCGCGACTCAATGTCGTGTGTACGGACCGTACGCTAATAGGTTCTCAACATTAGTACCGAAGATTTGCGTAGCCTTGTGTACGAAGGAACACACACTCGGTCATACGTACTAAAATAACCTTTTATTTTTCAGCCTTTCTACGTGAACATGCTTTTAAGAAACGAGTGTGATCGGGAGATTGAGCTCATAGAGCAACACGTCTATGAGGAGATTAACCCTCAATAGTTTGTGAGGTTGTGAATCTCATAAACTGTTGAAGGTTAATCCGAAGGCTCCGAAAAGATCTGAGGTCAACGAGGGCATCGTGTATCATTTCGCCGCTAAAATTAGTAGTAGATAGGTCGTCGTCATGTAAAATTATTTATTTACTTTTTTTATTGTTGGTGTGTATTTCGCAATAACCGATTAAGTATGGTAGAGTAAGATACGGTTCTGCTAACCACTAGTTTAAGAGAGTTTTGTCTTTAGGTCACTGCTATTTTTTTTTTCAAACGTAACGCGTTCGCTCAACACTGCCATACTCGATGTTAAAATTAATGTGGTTAAAGAAACTTTGTTTACTCAAAAAGAATAACGTATTCACTTTTTTTGATTAATGATAGGCTCGCGTTTGACCACCATCTCACCTGATGGTAAGCGATGATGTGGTCGACGATGGAGCACGCTTGCCTAGAAGTAGCCTATTCACACTTGACTTAAAGACCCCAAAGTTGTAGCTATCAGGAAACACACACTCCGGCAAGGAATTCCACTCCTTGGCTGTATGAATTCACTTCTATGAGAAAACAAAAATAAATTAGGTACATTATACCATTGAATAACGTTTAAAATAACGTGTTTTAATTGCCTTTTAAAAATTGGAAGAAATTTCGATTTATTTATGCCTTTATGTTAAATAGTTAATTATATAGTTATATAGTTCAGTTCCCTCAGAACGATAGTCCTTCTACCGTTATTTGTTTCGGGTGCTCTAAAAATTATATGATTAGCCTGTCTAGTCATGCGCTTTTGTATTCTTTTTGTGAATTCGACAATATTCATTAATTTGGTTTCTTTATAAATATTTTCAGAGGAGGTCAATAAATTGTAATTAAATAAAGCCTTGACTGTCTTATTTTAAGATATTTGCAGATTTTTAAGGTTAGTTCTAGTAGCATTTATCTCGATTAGATAATCGAGATGTGTTTCAAACAAAAAAATTGTTAATTATATATTTTTACTTATAAGGGTAGGCATCGAACACTTCCTCTAAGTGCACCTGTTAGGGATTGTATATTTTTTTTACTATCAATGTGTGGTTTCATGGTTAGTTTGTAATCAAGAGTAAGACCTAAATATTTTGCAGTATTTGTCCTTAAAGTTTTATCATTAATAGTTAATTAATAACATAAAAAATAAATCATCATATGCATGTATTTTTTTTAGTTTTAGCTCTAACTATAACGTATTTAGTTTTACTTGCATTGTAGCTTGTAGTTAGCAGATTACATTAGAACCAGATAGATAGCCTATTAAGATTATTTTGTGCTTTTTAATAATTACGTCTATGTTACTCGTATTACCAAAATGAAAAAGAATAGTGTCGTCAGCATATACTGATATTTCTCCATTAAGACCACCATTATTTATTTTGTTAATATGTATAAGAAATAATAAAGGGCTCAATATAGAGCCTTGAGGTACTCCACTAGTAATATGCTGAAATGAATGATTGAATTGAATGAAATGATTGAATGGGATGATTACCAATCCCGACCACTTGGCATCGGTTTCTGATGTAAGAGCTTATCAGTTTGTATGCCAGGCTGGTAATACCAATACTTTTCAGTTTTTTCAGTAGAAAGCGATGGCTTATGGTGTCAAATGCTTTTTTAAAAAAAAACAAAAGTCCAGACTTATTTGTTTTATATCTATATTGGTTTTTAATTTTGTAATAAGATCAATAGTGGCGGAAATAAATGGTTTATCTATCTATCTACATGGGTGTTTGATTTTTGTTGGAAGCTACTTTGGTTTTAAGAGATAAAATTTATGAAATATAAGTACGCTAACAAACTATTATAAATGATTTTTCCATAGATTTCAGAGATTATCGATAATACCAACATTGGACGATAATTGCTTATATCTGCAGTGGAAGGCAGTTTTCTTTTTTCAAATAATAATTTCCAAAGTTACAACAATACATAAAGCTTTCGGCTTTCGGATTCTTCCAAAAGTAAATAATTAATACATTCAATTATTTTGTTACTAATGCCATCAATGCTCGAGCTTGAGTTCGTTGCTAAATCGTCTAGAATCTTTTTTCCTCTTTAGTGGTAGTTGGTGAGAACTCTGTAAGTCTACACTTGCGGTTATCATCATTTCAGCAGATAGACGTTCACTGTTGGACATAGGCCTCCCCCAAGTGTCGCGACAATGAACGGTCGGTCTTGCGTTTATATTTGTACTTATTCTTGTAAGCGTGTCTGTTACATTATTTTAATATTTTTTTAGGGATTTCATTGGCTAGAAATGTGCCTATTATCCACAAATAATTAAAAAAAGGTTTAATCATACTTTTATGCGCATGCAACCTGTACAAGCATTGGAACGTTTATGACGTTCGGCTCTTCGGTTTGCACTCCAAGCTTTTAACCAATCCAAACCAATAAATGCAGGAGTTCGCCAAGGTTGCATAGTTTCACCTCTACTATTCAACATCTATACAGAGATGATAATGAAAATTGCCTTGGAAGATTGGACTGATGGGGTCGTAATTGGCGGTAGAAGGGTCTCCAACTTACGATATGCGGATGACACGACCTTGTTCGCAACAAGTGCTCGTCATATGGAAGATCTGCTGCATAAGATGAAAGCTATAAGCCGTGAATTTGGATTACAGAAAAACCAAAGTGATGGTTGTCGACCGCGCCAATACAACTTACCAGGGTTCACACACATAGGGAATGGCGAGATTGCCCAATCATATTTTTACCTTGGGGCGTTAATATCCAACGAAGGCGGGTGCATAGGCTAAATCAAGCGGTGAATGGCGATCACTAGGTCTGCTATGGATAAAATGAAAAAGATCTAGGGTAATAGGAACATTACCAAGACCACGAAAACCAGGCTCGTTTATTGTCTACTATTCCCCATTTTCCTCTATGCGTCGGAGACATTGACTCTTCGTGAAACCGAGAAGAAGAAAGTTGACGCGTTGGAGATGTGGTGCTGGAGACGGATGCTGGGATTATCTTAGACAGAGTTTCGTACAAATGATTCCATATTAAAAGAACTCTGCATCAGACAGCGCCTATCAGTAGTGAACACTGACGAGGAACAGAGCTCCCACCTCTCTCTTGCCTTTATTGGCTGGCTTGAGTGGAGATTCGCAAGAGCAAACGTGCTCGGGAGAAGGATGTATAATCCAGTAAGGTGCTGGTAGGGATCTTGACCGTACTTCCGGGATTGTCCTGATAGCCGTGGTATACCTCTCCACTCCTTAAGCACCTCAGGATATGTTGCCCTCTTGTTGCTACGTCACTTCGTGCTAGCGACCGTTTATGGGGGCCCATTTATTGAGTGTGCAAGTCACCCCCTGCCTTTTGTCGATGGATATTAATAACATTGTTTAGGCAGGGGCCATAGTCTTAACATAGTTCCTGGTAACCAGTCCACTTAAGACTCCAAGAACCATAGCCTTATATCTTAGTTTTCCATACGTCGCAATAGTTTCTCACCAACCGGGGGTTGTCCTTGGATGCACTAGCATAGTGCGTACAGGGATAATCACCGGTTCGTACCACTTTCAATTAAAAGCGTCTAAAAGGGCCTCTGCGAGTTGGTTTCGGCTCCTCGTACGCCTTCCAAAGGTCCAGGACCTTAGGGTGCTGAGATAAATAAATGTATAATAATACAATTTATTTCAGAATTACTTCCATATATCGTTAATAACAAAGCATTACATTATTTTATTAGCATAAATGTTCTTACAAGAACAATACATAAGTTTGAACTACTTTATTTAGACCTGTTACTATCATGAACATCCTACATTAGTGATATGGCTATTTCAAACGTGGATTGAAACAAACGTTTGATCATCAAACGTTAACGTTTAAACGATTTGGCCAGATATAGTAGGCTATTTTATGAAATATAAATCATTGCATTTCGATCACATAGTGAAGTGACACAAAACTATAAACTAGTAAAACTTTAATATATGGCTTCATAAAATTCCTTCTTATCGCGTAGAGACAAGATATGAATTTAAATGGTCAACGCTTACCTACTATTCACGTAACGACTAGGGCTTTCATCCCGGGAGTCTCAGTCTCTCTCTCGATACCTAATATCGCGAGTCTCGACGATTTTTCTGCGTTTTCGAGACTCGAGACTAATACCTCCAGTCTCGGGAATAACGAGACTTTCAAGACTTGCGTATATATTTAAAAATCAACTAAACCAGATACTGTGCAGTGTTCAGTATCTGGTTTAGTCAGTTGCGGTACGACGCAACACTGAACAGCAGATACAGTTTTGAATTTTTGCCTTCGAGAATTTAAGCGTATTAAAGACTAGCTGTTGCCCGCGACTTCGTCTGCGTTAAGTTCGTAAAACTGTACAATCATTCTGTCCTTGCAATTCATTCTGAAAGCATCGTAATTATTTATTGGAATTTTGACATAAAACTGTTAAAGGTAAAAACGCAAATTACCTTCAGGATACATGTTATGTACTCGTCCAGATCCAGATGTATGAACGTCAATGAATAGAAAGAGTATGTAAGAGTCGTAGCAGTTGGCATTTCTGCCTACCCCAAGGGAAAAGGCACTAGTTTATGTATGTTTCTGGTTTATGTTCTGGTAAAACAACATTGTCCAAGTGAGCACGTCACAATCGCAGCGGTAATGCCTGTCTTTGAGGAGTGGCTACAGAGGCGTCACGGCATCCTCTCTTTGTGCAGGACTCACCGGATGTGGGTGTTTCGGGAGGTATCTGTATCGAATTCAGCGAAAAGAAACACTCGAGTCTCACCATTGTGCGGATCACCCGGAGAATACGATGGAACTTACGGTGGAAGTCAGTCCCGCTTGGTAGGAGCGCCGGCGCCGCCGTGTCCTCATGGAGGCGATTAGTGGAAAAAATGCCAACCAGTAGCCTCCTTCAGTGAAGCACTACGATCGAAGAAGGTGGCTGAAACTATGAAGGATGATGAGGGAAGTGATGCTCCAGGTGTTGAAAGCCGCAGGGCGATTGCGGTGGAGCCGTCCGGTCATCTGGTCAAAGCAATCCTGAATCGACGGCGCGTAGTAATCTACGCACGACTCATAATGATGTCAGCAAATGGATAGGGCCCTCTAGGGCCAATGTCTGCTAAGAGAAAGAGTTACCTCCTGTAAAATTTTCGCCTCAATAATGTTTCACTGAAGAGTTTAAGCCGTCAGACAGCTTTGGTAGAGAGATAGATATTTTCGCCTCAGTAATGTTTCACTGAAGAGTTTAAGCCGTCAGACAGCTTTGGTAGAGGTAAACGAAGGAACATAATCGGGATACCGACCTTCAGCTGGATAACGTTTGCACTGATGGTGCAAAGCCAAAAAGCCAGTAAATCCAAAAATTACCATCATCATCAACTATCTTCCTCCACAACAGTATTTATGAAGAATTTGCGAGAGCATGCTTGAATTGATTGTTGCAGCTTGATCATTTGAGGCGTAAAAATTACTTGTTCATTTACCTAGGTTTTTTTGGTGTGTATTTGACTGACGTCCTCGTATATCAGACAATTGTTATTCCATAGTGGGAACTACCCTATGAAGAGTCTCCAACTTTTGAATGAATTTCGGTGAAATCTTGAACGCGTGTATCCCTGTCCAATCGAACTCGCATATTGATGGCTAAACCGAGAAGTCACTGACGCCGATTGCCTCTATGAAGACACGGCGGTTCACCCAAGCAGGATAGACCTCCACCGCATGCTACAACGGGTCCTCCGGGCGATTTGTAAAATGGTAATATCAGGGTACTTCTAACCGAATCCGGAACAGAAACCGCGTGAAACACCCTCAACAGTCCTGAGCTTGTGTATCCATAAAACAATGAAATTCCGGTAAACAAATGTAGCAGCCGATTAGTGTCATCCCTGAGACTGGCCTCCCTCAGAGGGTGGTTCCAGTGTTGGTCACCACTCACTGCAAGGAGGTAACGTACGGATGTCGACGTAAGGCTGCAAGGAATCTGAGATACATCATACGTTGTCGAACTGTGATCAGGAACGCAAACCTTTCGACCCAGTTTTATATGAAGCAGTGACTGCTAATAATAAAACACACCATTATTAGGCCGCAAGGTGCCATCATCCCGGAGGACACAGTGGAGCACACAGAGGTGTGTGTTGTCCTCGTGGAGGCAATCGGCGTCAGTCACCTCTCGCGCCGGGCCTTGTGACTTTGGGCTATGGTCCAAAGCGAGGAGGAATGGCAGGCGGTCGCCTCCTTCTGCAAAGCTGTAATGCTAGTGAAGGAGGAGGCCGCACGCGTGAGGGAACGAACGTCCTCACGCCGAGCCGAGATTCTGACCCCGACGGCCAGCCACGATAGACGCGGGCTCGCGGACATCCAGCAATGGGTCGTCCACAGCCGTCCGGCCGTCCGGTAATTGACCGGACCGAGCCCAGTCGTCAACAGCGCGTAGTGATCCACGCGCTCCTCAAAGAGATGTCGCAAAGGGCAACTAAAGGACACAGGTGTGGTTTTAGTCAGTAAAAGTTTGACACGCCTTCCCGCTCCAACCAGAGTGGGAGAAGTCATTGGATGACTTCCACCCTTAAAAAAAGAAAAATAAAGGTGCCATCATTATCATTATCCTTTCAGCCGAAAGACGTCCACTGTTGGACATAGGCCTCCCCAAGTGTCACCATAATTACCGGTCCTGTGCGTCTCGCATCCATCGGATTCCCGCGACCCTCACCAGGTCATCGGTCCACCTGGGGGCCTTCCAACGCAAGGTGCCATGCTACCCCTTCCGAAAATTTGGCCGTGTTATTTTGAAGTCAATAATTAAATACATATAAGTATTTACTTTTATCGCCTTTGGTTGGTATCCCTTGAATAATCACGGTCAATTAGCTTGTTACAACCACGGGGAATAAAAACAGTAGGATTAAAAATGTCTCCGTCTAACTCCAGTTTAACCATAACGGTTTTCGTCCAATTTTAAACAATAAAACTGTCTGCAAACTTGGGCGATGGTCATTCTTCCGCCACTCAGAAAATTACGTAAAATACACAATGCCATCTATCAAATATGACGTTCAACTGTCATTGTCATCATTATTTCTACTTTCAGTCTTTAGATGGCGTTGCGAGTATCTGAATTGCGTGTGGTGCCATATTTACAACATTTTAGTACGTGATTTTACTCGCCACTTTGATTTTATTATGTGTTTTGATTAGTTTTTACTAACTATTTAGAAGATATCGAATAGAAATGTCAATTTTATTTTGAAAAAATGGTAAAAGTTATTTTATTACAAAAAAGAAGATAAAATAATGACAAAATTTTTAACTGTAGCTGGGGATCGAACTCGTGGCAAATGTCGTTCAATGTCGACATTTTGGATTATTGCTCACCCCCCATAGCAAATAGCGTGATAATATGTAGCCTAACAGTTGACCCGGCCTATATGGATTATGTATGCAAAATTTGAACAGGATTGGTTCAGTAGTTTTTTCGCCAACTAATACCAACGCTCCACCATTTTACTGTTTTATTATATTATTATGTATATAGAAAATACGCTCACTAAGGCTAGTATTCTGCTATATTTGCATAATCCTCCTCAATTTTTTTGAGAGGAAGTTATCCTTTGAAACGACGGTCGTTTATGTCGCAAAAAACATTTATTTCGACACTCTCAAGGGAATCAAAATTCATAGGGTACTGCCCGTTGACCTAGAACCCTGAAATTTGGCTTGAAATAAGGTCTCACAGCTCAATTTAGGGAAAAAACTGAAAACTGTAACTTTTAGTTATGTCACAAAAATAAACTATATTTGCGATTCGGAAAAATCTTTGTAACTCAATTCAAGAATTGAACTGTTTTCATAGGTAATTTTGTACGGAATCCTCAGGGTGCGAGTTAGACTCGCACTTGCCCGGTTTTTTATTATGGATAGGCTCGCGTTTGACCATTATCTCACTTCATAGTAAGAGATGATGTGGTCGGCGATGGAGTACCTATGCTTGCCTAGAAGTAACCTATTCACTCTTGAAGTACCTAATAACTCTATTTATGACTTACAAACCATGTTGAATGTTTACCAGAATTATACCATTACTTTTATAATTATACATTATACTTTTACATATTACCAGAATAATTCTTAAGCCATTGGAGCAGCGTGGAAGCAGAGAGGGATTTTCCTGACGCAGATTAATTTTGTAACAAAACAACAGATTATACCATTCCATTATGTTCTTCCTGTTTTTTACCTGCTTGCTTTAAAAAAGAAAAAAATAACTCATCAGTGTTATTTTACTCGATTGTAACCACGGCACAAGAAAAACAAGATAGAAATACTGTTTTTAATAAAGATCTTTACTATAATTTTGAATCTAGCGTTTGAGTACAGATCTTTTTTTTTAAACAGTCTTGAAAGTCTCGTTCTTCCCGGGAGTCCCGAGACTAGGCCGAGTCTAGTTTTTTTTTGTCCCGGGGCTTGAAAATTTACCGAGACTGAAAGCCTTAGTAACGACACATCATCATCATCTTCCTGCCCTTGTCCCATCTTATTTGGGGTCGGCACAACATGTTTTTTTCTTCCATTCTATCCTGTCAACCGTCATGCTATCACTAACTTCTTTTTCTTTCATATCACTGTTCACACAATCCATCCATCTTTTCTTTGGCCTCCCTCTCCCTCTCCACCCATCCACCTGTATACTCATAACTCTTTTAGTAACATGTGTTTCATCTCTCCTCTTTACATGACCATACCAAGACAAACGATTCCCTTTCAACTTTTCAGTCACTGGCGCCACTTTCAAACTTCCTCTAATATACTCATTTCTCACTTTATCCATTCTCGTCACACCACACATCCATCTCAACATTCTCATCTCCGCTACATGCAATCTTTTTTCATCCGTCTTTTTCACAGCCCAACATTCTGATCCATACAGTATGACAGGTCTTATCACGGACTTGTAGATTTTACCCTTCAACTTGGGGGGCATCCGTGGGTCACAAATTGTTCCAGTGACCTGTCGCCATTTCATCCATCCTGAATTGATCCGATTTGATACGTCTCGGTCTACCTCGCCATCTCCTTGGATAAGCGACCCGAGGTACCGAAAGTCGGAGCAGATTGGTATGGGCGTTCCAGCGAGAGCTAAGGGCATAGGACCGGAGAGACCACCGAAATCACAGAACAAGTACTCGGTTTTCGTTCTGCTAACGTAAGTAACGACACATCACTAAGGAGGAAAATCACTCCGGCCATGTACATGCAAACAAGAATACACTATGCATATTTATAATGCATGGGAAGACAAATGCGATGCCTTGGGCATTTTTTGCGATTTGTCAAAGGCTTTCGATTGCGTTCTCCATGAAACATTAATCAGGAAACTACACCATTACGGAATCCGAAACATCTTATCTGAATGAAAGGATTCAGAGAGTTGATGTAAACGGAAAAAGATCTCCCGGATCTTTAGTAAAAATGGGTGTCCCCCAGGGCTCAATTCTTGGCCCATTTTTATTTCTTATATATATAAACGACTTACCTTACCTCATAAAGGATAACCATAATATAGTATTGTTTGCAGACGACACTTCACTTTTGTTTAAATTTAAACGTCAGCAGCCGGTTACTGACGATATAAATATAGCTCTTTCTAAAATAGTACATTGGTTTGATGTAAATAACCTACTTCATAATGAAAAAAAAACTAAATGTATTAAGTTTACCATGCCTCATGTTAGGCAAGTAGAAACTAGTGTGGTAATAAAAGGTAAAGAGTTGAGTCCTGAAGATACTACAGTGTTCTTGGGCATAACTCTAGATGCTAAGCTTCAGTGGGGCCCACATATAAACAAATTATCGAAAAACTTAGCTCTGCAGCATACGCTGTTAGACAAATTCGAAATTTAACTGATGTAAAGACTGCCCGTTTAGTTTACTTTAGCTATTTCCATAGTGTCATGTCGTACGGTATTCTACTGTGGGGAAATGCCGCCGATATCCAGACAATTTTCGTTTTACAGAAAAGGGCTATTCGTTCGATTTATAAATTAAGTTCCAGATACTCCCTCAGAGATAAATTTAAAGATATCAATGTAATGACTGTACCTTCACAGTATATTTATGAGAACATTTTGTATGCACATAAAAATATAAACACGTTTAAAAAATACAGTGATGTTCATAATTTTAATACTAGGAACAAACACAAATTTGTGGTTCCTGCAACTAGGCTCAAAAAAATAGGGGGCTCATTTAGATGCCAATGTATACACTTCTATAATAAACTCCCTAGTCATATTCAACAACTAAGCCTTAATAAGTTCAAATCATTTGTAAAGCGTAAACTTTGCCAAAAGGCTTTTTACACTATAAAGGACTATGTTGAGGACGAAAAGGCTTGGGATTGATCTGCTCCAGTACGCACTACAACTGTTGTCTTATTATTATTTTTTTCTTCTCTTTCTTTTGTTTTATTTTCAATTGTGCTTTATATTGTTGTTTTTTTTTTACAATCTTACATTGTAGATTATCTTTATTTTGCAATTTGACATTATTTTTATTTTTTTCAATTAAATTTTGACAAGTAAATATTTACTTTACTAAGTATTACATTTTGTAAACTATACACCGTGTAATTGACAGGTTGGCAAAAACTGAAACAGTAGCTTCATGACCATGATTATGACTGAAAAACGTTGGAATTTTCTTCAGGAAAATTGTTGAATTTTCCGACCGTTTTTCAACTAGATTTGTGTTCTATTTATTTGTTACAACAAAATCCAGCCCAAAAACACAATTTTAGTGAAAAAAAAGCAAAAAACTTAAATTCGGCAATGTAATCGTAAAAGAAAATTCATACAACCCGCGGGGAATCAGCTGTTAGCCGTAAAAGTTTACTGAACTCCGTAGTGCCTACGACAGACAGAGACAGCATACCGCTCGCTCACTCGCTCCTTTTGTGTGGTGCGCGGGTCGTGCGCCTTTGACGCGCCGACGCGGCGACGCTGCTAGGGTTGTACCGCGTACGGAATTTAATACTTGTAATTTTATTTTCTTTATTCCCTGAGCGAAAGCCGGCGTTCGCGCGTGTAGTTACGAAAAGCTTTGCTTATTTTCGATTTTTACATACTATAATGAAAACTTCTTATTTACGTTCTAGAATAAATACCCTATAAAAAAAAACAACTTAATTTATAATCTATGCGAACGCCCACGTTTGCTTAGTGTTTAGAAAATGCGCAAAATCTCGCGCATGCTGCTAGGGGATTGACAGGTACTAGGTTTAAACTTGGAAGCAGAACCATGAGTAAAAGTTACAAAAGATAGCGGTTAATAACAATGTTTATCATACGATTACGATACGATTATTTTTCAATACCTAGTTCTTCATCTTTATCTCAATCGCAGGCCGACCACTGTAACTACTGCGCCATGGACACCTCGATTATCGTACTTACTATTACCGAAATAAAAATGTTTAATTTCATACCATGTGGGCAGCCCTAATTGCTACACGTGTCACACACACTCTCAGGTTTGCCGACAAACGAAACCTTTGCCGCCATTTCAGTTTGCCGCGATTGCTGGTGAGTTCTGGACGTCTATTTCGTTTTCTTTCAACAGTCGAGAGTTCGGGACTGTGTATTGCGTTCAGTTGAGTTGTGTGTTTTTGTGTTGTGTGGTATCGTCATGAATCGGCGTAATGAAACGTTTAGTGCTCGCGAATATGGCCAGATGTTAATGTGCTTGGGTGAAGCTAGAGGAAACGCGTCGTTGGCATTAAGGCTCTATGTTCAAAGACACCCAAATGAACGACATCCAACTAATAGTCGTACTATCACAAGGGCATATCAACGTGTTTTAGAAAATTTACCTATTGTGCCGCGTCAGGAAGGTGCTGGAAGGACAATCCGTGCTCGTTCTGAGCAGGCGATTTTACGAGTAGATGTTGTCCGTCGAAATCCGCGTTTGGGAACCCGTACTGCTGCAAAACTTGTAAGGCGTAATAACGGACCCCGTGTTTCACATCGTTGAACCAAAAACTCAATGAGGATGTGACAATGATGCCTCGTCTCCATGCCGAAACCCTGCGTAGAGCACAACTGTGCGTGCAGCTCGGAGGCAACCACTTTGAGCCATGCCTTATACGACCCGAGAGACTTTAATTTAGGTAAGTGACTATTTTAATTTTTGATAGGTTTTGAATTCGTGTTAAAATTTTTTGATAGGTGTGTTTGTGTGTGTAGTGTACTATGTATTTATTCCAAACTGGTACTTCGGGACGTGGACCTTACGTCCCGAAGTACCTACCTATTAGTATGAATGAACAATGCGCGAGGTACAGGGTCGCGCGCGTATCGATATATTCGTTATACATTGCGTAGCCGAAATAAAATTGAAAATTGAAAAACGTTCACCTATCATTTCCGGGAAAATATTTCACTATCAAAATATTAACAATACCAGTCTGAATTCATACTTTTCGTTTTTGCCAACCTGTCCGCTGTATATTTCCTTTTATAATTGTGAACGTGAGGACTATGTTGATTGCTTTTTTTCCATTTCAGTAATAATTTTATCGTATGTCTGGCAATTTGAGTATTTTCTGCGGCCTACCCAAATGTCCTTTCTTTGGTATTGTTCATCAGGTCGTTCAGCTCCTTAGTAGTCCTGAGTTGAGCTTTGCGAATACTGACAAATGCTTGCACTGACTAGACAGGTCCACTCAAATCTGTATGGTTCTTTCTTCAAAAGACCATCTCAGACAAATCTGCATGGTTCTCATGTGATTTGACCATTACATATTTACTGTATGGACTTTAAAAGAGACTTTGACCCCTGAGTTTGTTTCGGTGTTTCTTCTCAGGGTAGTCAGCTAGGAAACACCGGCCTCATCTAGTTTAATATGGAAAAACAAAAATTGACGTGTGTGTTTTATAAACCTATTTACAGAATAAATATCATTTATCATTTATCATTTATCATTTATCATTTATCATTTATCATTTATCATTTATCATTTATCATTTATCATTTATCATTTATCATTTATCATTTATCATTTATCATTTATCATTTATCATTTATCATTTATCATTTATCATTTATCATTTATCATTTATCATTTATCATTTATCATTTATCATTTATCATTTATCATTTATCATTTATCATTTATCATTTATCATTTATCATTTATCATTTATCATTTATCATTTATCATTTATCATTTATCATTTATCATTTATCATTTATCATTTATCATTTATTATTTATCATTTATCATTTATCATTTATCATTTATCATTGATCATTGATCATTGATCATTGATCATTTATCATTTATCATTTATCATTTATCATTTATCATTTATCATTTATCATTTATCATTTATCATTTATCATTTATCATTTATCATTTATCATTTATCATTTATCATTTATCATTTATCATTTATCATTTATCATTTATCATTTATCATTTATCATTTATCATTTATCATTTATCATTTATCATTTCTCATTTATCATTTATCATTTATCATTTATCATTTGACTGGCCTGATGGTCTAGTGGCTAGTGGCCCTGACTGCTATACCGGAGGTCATGGGTTCGATTCCCACCTAGGACAAATGTGTTTTATCTATTACTATAACTAGCTTCTGCCCGCGACTTCGTACGCGGATCCTGTTGCTTATGCCAGCGACAACGGGGTCGTCAAAATCGAAGATCTGAAACGTCTGATGTCGAATTCTAAGAGCCCGGGAACGGGAAAACAACGTGATGCGCGAGACAATTCGAGACCCCTGCGAGAATACCAGTGGTGACAAATGTTTTCCCTGTTCCACCAGGAGCATCCAAGAAAAACATTTTACCTTGGCCGAGCCCAACGCATTCAAGGATGGTGTCGAAAATTTGCTTTTGCTCTGAGGTAAACTTAGAGACATGGTCATTGACGACGATACTCATAGCTCTTGGATCATAATTTATTTCAGAGTTGTACTCTCTGCTTCCACGCTCTTGTACATCCAAATGTTGTGGAGTCGGTAGCCCATAATCCACCAGAGAACTGCCGCCGGTCGAAATGACCATGTCTTGAAGTGAACTATGGCAACTGTACGCGCTCATCAGTTGCCTCAGTATTATCTTCAGTAGTGCGTCTCAGAGCTCTTAGGAAGTCTTCGGACAGAAGATGTCGATATTTCTCCCACAACAGAAGGGAATTTGCAATACCGCAGAACACCAACATGACGGCAAACAGATGTCGCAAACGACTGGGACTGTCACTAATGCTGGCCTCCTTAAGTGCGTTGTCCCAGTGCTGATCACCATCGAGAAGGTGACGTGCTACGCAATCAGCGCGATATGTGGGATACTCAATGTCATCGACTGTCCTTAGAAACGCAAATGATGTTGGGCCCCGCACTGTGTGCAGTAACATTCGCAAATCACTTATTATTTGTGTGCACAGTGTAAACCCGTCCCAATGCGGTGTCCTTAAAACATCCTGGAAACCCGTCCACGGCATGTCCACGTCGACGTCGATTAAATACACCTCTTTGCTTGTCGTACGTGTAGTACGACGGCACCTCATCATAGGTGAGTGATCTAGCAAAGTTGTTGCCTTCACGGAGTCTGATAAAGGCCAACAAAGTGGTTTGGCGCGGATTTTCCAATCTTGCTGCAACGTTATCAGGATCAAAATAAATGCGCTGACCATTCTCTAAATGGATATCTAAATGCATGACTGTTGGATACCTGTCGTGTATAGAGAAGGCCAGTATCCGCCAAACTAGTGGTCAAACGCGAGCCTATCAATAATAAAAAAAAAAAACCGCCTCAGAAGTGCTGATGTAGCGACCATACTGGTACTTGGTCACTTCATCCCCGTAAGTGCTTTGTAAAGCGAACGTTGCCTGGTCACTACCTTTTTGAAGTATTTATACATGTATTTAATCGACTGTACGCTTGTGCACGACTCGACGTTAATGTGGGTACTGAACGTCCTGACACTACTGAACATGTGAAAGTGTGCACACCCCTCAGACATGGTGCCAATGTCTCCGTGTTCGATGTAATGAATAAATGGGTTATAGGAAAACGCGCTCCTTTCTTTATTGAACCACGGTTGCTCTTCAGGATCATAAACCATAGACTCAGTATCAGTTGAGGTTGAATTGCGAAGATTGCGACGTATACGGTCTAGATCGATTTGGGCCACACGCTGTTCGACTGACTGACTAGCCCGAATTTCCTGAATCCGCTCACGTTCTTGCGTGGAATGAACAGACACCTCAACACGCATGTCGTGATATCTTTGGCGAGCAAGTGCGTTGCGTTACTCGCAGCAGCTCGTCTATCTTCAAAGACCGAGCTAGACCATGCTGTGAGCGGTCTGCACTAAGGCGCGTCTCGTGCTCTTCACGATTCTCAAGTGATCGAGATGTGGCAGTGCGAGTCTCTCTGCGTGTCAGTCTCCGAAGCGCGAGATATTGCGTGGCGCTCGCGATCGCTTGCTTGGCGTGTATCGTGCTCCTGACTGTTCTCGAGCGACCGAGCAGTCTTAGTGCGGAAAAGCTGAAGACTTAATCTCTGCTCTCTCTCTGTATCCGTTTCGGAAGCGCGAGATAAAGAATGACGCTCTCGGTCACGCGCAAGTCGTATCTCACGCTCCTGACTGCTCTCAAGTGATTGAGCAGTCTCAGAGCGGATATTCTGAAGACTCAACCTCTGATCCCTCTGTGTAACCGTTTCGGATGCGTGAGACAAAGAATGACGATCCCGATTGATAGCTAAACGCATTTCTCGTTGTTCCACACCTTCCTGAGATCGAGAAGCAGTAGTGCGGACTCGTTTAAATTCTAGTCGTAATTGGCGCTGCGTGTTAGTTTCCGCGGACGAACTTAGTGCATTACGCTCACGGTTAGCACCTAGCCGTTGTTCACGCTCTGCGTCGGTTTCGAGAGATCGAACTTACCTGCGCAGTAATGATCTTAGAAACCCTTTTGAGTTTCGAGACAGATTTGATCTTTTTCTAAAAGGCATAGCTAAAATTCCTTCTTAATCCGATACTAATGATATTCAAATCAATGAAAAGTAATCGAATAAGTATGTAAGAATTGCTAGTAAGTAGAAAATTAATAATTATTCGCAGGGAAATTAAACACATCAACCAGCACAGAAAACAAAGGCAACCCCTGTTTCTATAGGATGAGAGCGGCACATCGGAACCTATAACATCACTTTTTGGGAACGAAACCATAGCGCGATCTAAATCGACGCCAACACCATCTAGTTAGAAAACGGAAACTACATATTATTTACCCAAATTAAATTATGAATAAAACTACATTGTCACTAATTTAACAGACAACTACATTATTTTTGCATAAAAAAAATGGTAACAGCAGCTAGCAAGGAACAAAACTAAGAATTACATACTTAATAAATTTAAATTCCCCGCTAAATTCCCCGTAGTAACTTGCAATTTATAATATTACTGCCCTGCTCCTTTATAAAAATAGCGTGATTATTATGTTCCCAGAGTTAATTTTTTATTAACTAAATAACATGTCATTTTGTGCTTTCAATTACGAACAAAAACCTTTTAAAATCAATACTGCTTACCTCCCATTACATACGGCGTGATAATATGTAGCCTAAAGCCTTCCTTGGTTTACAAACAACATTTTCAATTCAATCTATCCAGTAGTTTTGGCGTGAAGCCGTACCATATACACAGACAAAAAGACAAACAGACAAAAATTCTAAAAAGTCACTTTTTGTCATCAGTTACGTTTTTCTAACAAAAGCCACTTATTTTTTCTCGAAAATTCTCAATGTACAGTTTTTTTTTTCGTTACTGTTTTATTATATGTATAGATGTATAGATAAAACAGTAAAATTATTTTGCGATGGTATTAATTGGCGCAAAAACTACTGAACCGATCCTGTTAAATTTTTGCATACATAATCCTTACAGGTCAGGGCAACTTATAGGCTATAAATTATCACGCTATTTGCTATGGGGGGTGAGCAATAATCCAAAATGTCGATATTGAACGACATTTGCCACGAGTTCGATCCCCAGCTACAGTTAAAAATTTTTTCATTATTTTATCTTCTTTTTTGTAATAAAATAACTTTTACCATTTTTTCAAAATAAAATTGATATTTCTATTCGATATCTTCTAAATATTTTGTAAAAACTAATCAAAACACAAATAAAATCATAGCGGCGAGTAAAATCACGTACTATAATGTTGTAAATATATGGCACCAGCACCACACGCACTTCAGATACTCGCAACGCCATCTAAAGACTCATAGTAGAAATAATGATGACAAAGACAGTTGAACTTCATATTTGATAGATGGCATTGTGTATTTTACGTAATTTTCTGAGTAGCGGAAGAATGACCATCACCCAAGTTTGCAGACAGTTTTATTGTTTAAAACCGTTATGGTTAAACTGGAGTTAGACGGAGGCATTTATAATCCTACTGCTTTTTTCCCCCGTGGTTGTAACAAGCTAATTGACCATGATTATTTAAGGGATACCAACCAAAGGCGATAAAAGTAAACACTTATATGTATCTAATTATTGACTTTAAAATAACACGCCCAAATTTTCGGAAGGAGTAGCATGGCACCTTGCGTTGGAAGGCCCCCAGGTGGACCGATGACCTGGTGAGGGTCGCGAGAATCCGATGAATGTGAGACGCACAGGACCGGTAATTATGGCGACACTTGGGGAGGCCTATGTCAACAGTGGACGTCTTTCGGCTGAAATGATAATGATAATGATGACACCTTTCTTTTTCTTTTTTTAATGGTGGAATTCATTCAATGACTTCTCCCGTTCTGGATGGAGCGGGAAGGCGTGTCAAACTTTTACTGACTAAAACCACATCTGTGTCCTTCAGTTGCCCTTTGCAACATCTCTTTGAGGAGCGCGTGGATCACTACGCGCTGTTGACGACTGGGCTCGGTCCGGTCAATTACCGGACGGCCGGACGGCTAACTACCCATTGCTGGATGTCCGCAAGCCCGCGTCTTCCGTGGCTGGTCGTCGGGGTCGGAATCACGGCTTGGCGTGAGGACGTTTGTTCCCTCACGCATGAGGCCTCCTCCTTCGCTACCATTACGGCTTTGTAGAAGGAGGCGACCGCCTGTCATTCCTCCTCGCTCTGGACCATAGCCCGAACCAAGGCCCGAAGCAAGGCGAGAGGTGACTGACGCCGATTGCCTCCACGAGGACAAGCCGGTGCCCTGCCCTTGCGGGGCACACCTCTGTATGCTCCAGTGTGTCATCCGGGATGATGGCCCCTTGCGGCCTAATAATGGCTTGTTTTATTATTAGCAGTCACTACTTCATATAAAAAGGGGTCGAAAGTGGTTTGGACATCAGTACGTTACCTCCTTGCAGTGAGTGGTGACCAACACTGGAACAACCCTCTGAGGGAGGCCAGTCTCAGGGATAACACTAATCGGCTGCAACATTTGTTTACCGGAATTTCATTGTTTTTCACTAGCTCAGGGCTGTTGAGGGTGTTTCACGCTGTTTCTGTTCCGGATTCGGTTGGAAGTACCCTGATATTACCATTTTGCGAATCGCCCGGAAGGCATGCGGTGGAGGTCTATCCCGCTTGGGTGAACCACCGTGTCTTCATAGAGGCAATCGGCGTCAGTGACCTCTTGGTTTGGCCATCAATATGCGAGTTCGATTGGACGGGGATACACGCGTTCAAGATTTCGCCGAAATTCATTCAAAAGTTGGAGACTCTTCATAGGGTAGTTCCCACTATAGAATAACATTTGTCTGATATACGAGGACGTCAGTCAAATGCACACCAAAAAATCCTAGGTAAATGAACAAGTAATTTTTGCGCCCAAAATCAATCCAAGCATGCTGTCGCAAATTCTCCATAAGTACTGTTGTGGAGGAAGATAGTTGATGATGATGGTAGTTTTTGGATTCACTGGCTTTTTGACTTGCACTATCAGTGCACGTCATCCAGCTGAAGGTCCGTGTCTCGATTATGGTCCTTCGTTTAGCTCTACCAAAGCTGTCTAACGGCTTAAACTCTTCAGTGAAACATTATTGAGGCGAAAATTTTACGGGAGGTAACTCTTTCGAATAATCTCGCAGCCCTAGCAGACACTGGCCCTAGAGGGCCCTATCCATTTGCTGACATCTATGAGTCGCGCGTAGAATACTACGCGCCGTCGATTCAGGATTGCTTTGACCATATGGCCGGACGGCTCCACCGCAGTCGCCCTGCGACTTTCAACATCCGGATCACTTGCAACGACAGCTGAGGAGTCAGGATGTCCTATCCCTCATAGTTTCAGCCACCTTCTTTGATCGTAGTGCTTCACTGAAGGAGGGTACTGGCTGACATTTTTTCCACCAATCGCCTCCATGAGGACACGGTGGCGCCGGCGCGGCGCGACGCTCCTACTAAACGGGACCGACTTCCACCGTAAGCTCCATCGTATTCTCCGGGCGATCCGCACAATGGTGAGACTCGAGTGTTTCTTTTCGCTGAATTCGATACAGATACCTCCCTAAATACCCACATCCGGTGAGTCCTGCACAAAGAGAGGATGCCGTGACGCCTCTGTAGCCACTCCTCAAAAACAGGCATTACCGCTGCGATTGTGACGTGTTCACTGTAACAATGTCGTTTTACCAGAACATAAACCAGAAACATACATAAACTAGTGCCTTTTCCCTTAGGGTAGGCAGAAATGCCAACTGCTACGACTCTTACATACTCTTTCTATTCATTGACGTTCATACATCTGGATCTGGACGAGAACATAATATGTATCCTGAATGTAATTTGCGTTTTTACCTTTAACCGTTTTATGCTAAAGTACAATAAATAATTACGATGCTTTCAGAATGAAATGGAAGGACAAAATGATTGTACAGTTTTGTTTTACGAACTTAACGCAGACGAAGTCGCGGGCAACAGCTAGTCTATAATATGTATGTTTTTAGAATTATATAAGTATGTTTATCAGTTGTCTAGTACTCATAACACAAGCTCTGCTTAGCTTGGGACTAGACGGCGTTGTGTGATAGTTGTGGAATATTATTATTATTATTTCGTTTATTTATCTCAGGACCCTGAGGTCCTGGACGTTTGGAAGGCGTACGAGGGACCGAAACCAACTCGCAGAGGCCCTTTAGATAATTTTAATGGAACGTGATACCAACCGACGATTATCCCTGTACGCGCTATGCTAGTGCACCCAAGGACAACCCCCGGTTGGTGAAAAACTATTGCGACATATGGAAAACAAAGACAATAGGGCTAAGGTTTTTGTTGTCTTAAGTGGACTGGTAATCTGGACTATGTTAAAACTATGGCCCCTGCCTGAACAATGTTATTAATATCCATCGATAAAAAGGCAGGGGGTGTCTTGCACACTCTACAAATGGGCCCACAAAAATGGTCGCTAGCACGAAGTGACGTCGCAACAAAAGGGCAACATATCCTGATGTGCTTGAGGAGTGGAGAGGTATACCACGGCTATCAGGACCATCCCGGAAGTACGGTCAAGATCCCTACCAGCACCTTACTGGATTATACATTCTTCTCCCGAGCACGTTTGCTCTTGCGAATCTCCACTCAAGCCAGCCAATAAAGGCAAGAGAGAGATGGGAGCTCTGTTCCTCGTCAGTGTTCACTACGGCCGGCCAATAAAGGCCGCAGATGAGGAACAAGATTTCTCCCGGGAGATTGGGTCCGTGGGGTCGCTAATGCCCATCAGTTCGCCACAAAACTGCCATGCGGATTGTATCTCTTTTAGTCTGGCCCCTTACCCTAGGCATGTTACGCAAAGCAAACTCTACCGGGGTACAAACTTAGGGTTTATAGGAGTGCGCAAGCCCCACCACGACGTTAACGTAGAGATACGGCTATGGGGTTATTATTATTTTATTCGTTTATTTATCTCAGGACCCTGAGGTCCTGGACCTTTGAAAAGCGTACGTTATTATTATTATTATTATTATTATATTAATATCAAAATGGTAACCAACTTTCCGGGGCGTAACCGTGCCGATAACCGACCACCTTGATCTTCTTGGTGTTACGCTGACGTCAACACTCAACTTTGGGCCATACATCGAAGCTAAGGCTCAACTGGCAGCAAAAAAGCTGGGAATCCTCGCGAAGGTCAGACAGTAGTTCACGCCGGAACAGCTGCTCAAACTTTATCAAGCGTAAGTTCGATCGTGTATGGAGTACTGCTCTCATCTTTGGGACGGATCTGCCCGATACCAGCTTGATGCATTTGAGGCAATTGAGAGACGAACCAGGAGGATCATTGGCAATGATGCACTCGTTGAGTCGCGGCTTCAAAGTCTTGAGCATCGACGCCGAGTTGCTAGCCTGTCGGTTTTCTACCGGTTGCATTTCGGGGAGTGTGCGTCGGAATTGCATAACCTAATTCCGCCTAGCCCGTTCCATCATCGGACCACCAGGCGTACGGCAATGCGCCACCGGTACATGGTGGACATCCCACCTATACGCACGAAACGTTTTGGGAACACATTTATTGTGCGTACAGCTAAGGAGTGGAATTCCTTGCCGGAATCTGTGTTTCCTGATGGCTACAACCCGGGAATCTTTAAATCAAGAGTGAATAGGCTCCATCGTCGACCGCATCGTCGTTTTCCATCAGGTGAGATAGTGGTCAAGCGCGAACCTATCAAGAAAAAACAAGTCAATATCTGAATATGTAAGCAACTACTGGACTCATCGCTACTTGAGCCCGCGGTTTCTTTAAAATCTTATTCGATATATTTTTCAGGGAGAATGTGTGTGAATGAAACACTTGCTGTTCGATCGAATTCTGTATATTTCGGCCAATTTTGCCCTATTTATATTATACTCTTTATTTATTATATCTTTATTATATTCTTTATTTTATTTTTATTTATTTACATTGGTTATGGATAAGGCAGTGCTTAACCTAAGGAATTTACAATTATTTACAACTGCAGCAACTCATTAGAACGTTCGACGCGCCGCAGCCGATCGCATGCGCAGAAAGTTGCGCGGGAAGCTGCGCGGGGGCGACGTCGATCGCTCGCGTATTAATACCAGTCAGCGAACCGCGTCGTTCTTTCCCTTTTCTCGATCAAGCCCATCCCTTGCTGCCCTCCCCCAGCGACGCCCTAAGCTGAGGTCCGTACCCCACAGGGGGTGCCCTTAGTATGTAGTCGCTTAGTTTTAAGTTTAGTTAAGTAAGCCCTGGCTGGAGGCCTCAATGTTCGAATTAAGGCCCCCACAGGCAAATCCGGTTGAGCAGTCGACAACCCCAAAGGCTGACCTGTGGAGAGCCCGCACAAAAAAAAAGCATTGTTCTTTCCTCGGGCCGCCGTCTTTGTGTGAAGATCGCTGTATAGAGCTGTACATCGTAGTCCTGAATTGCCGAGTATCTATCTCTGCTGCCTCGAAGCTCTCTCACACGACATCGGCCTTGAGCATAAACTTCTTTTCAGAGCGACCTGACGTGCGCAATGTACTCGCCGCACCGACGCGCGACGCTATCTTATTCTTATTTCTTGTGGGGACTACAAGTAGTAAAAATGCCAGCTATGCAAAAGGCAATGTTCCCTGCGCAATTACTTTAACCGTCAGTCGTTTGCCCGCCGCCGGGGCTAGAATATGTGTTCGCGAGGCTAGTGTAAGAAAGCTATGTACTTGGATTTAGTAACTGCTAAATAGAATTTATTTACGGACTCCAGCATTTTATTTATTCTTCTCTAACCAACCACAGTTACCTCCCCAACATTTCTTATTTTTCTTTCTTTCTTCTTTCTTATCGTAAGTCTCTTTCAAGGCGGTTTTCTTCAATGGTCTTGTCAGAAATTATTTTGTAATGGTTGTGGAGGAGGTAACGTAGGTATATTGGTATATGGTATGGTTTTGTTGACGTGTGTTGACGTTTATGGCTGTGTGACTGATGTTATGTATGTCACTACATATTTATAAAGAATTAGGGGGCCCCTTTGGTAGAATTTGCTACAGGCCCCGCGCAAATTTGATCTGGCATTGCTAGCGTTTTTAGCTCATTGACTCCAGTGCTTTTCTGGATAGCCTTCGGATCTCATATGAATGAACCCTCAACAGTTTGTGAGATTTATAACCTCACAAACTATTGAGGGTTAATCTCCTCATAGTGATGTTGCTCTACAAGCTCAATCTCTTGATCACATTCTTTTCTGAAGAGCATGTTCAGGTAGAAGGGGCTACTTTGCTGAAAAAAAAAGAGATTATTTTAGTATGTATGATCAGCCATGAGTTGTTTCCGTAACATGTTGACAGCGGCACTCATTTTTATATTAGGTCCATTCCTGCGGTACGGGGCCTTTAAGACCTCGTTTGAAAATTATCGTTAGAGTTTATTAGACCCCGTAAAGTTTAAGAAACTAAAAGCTTTCTTTTTTCTAAGCGTGGTACGAGGTCAAATTGACCCCGTATTAAAGTAGATACATCACAGCACTCTGTATTAATAGGACATCTTTGTTACATATCATATGTTTTCTAAACTAAACAAAATTGAAGTTACGGCCTCGGCACGGCAGAGAAGACTATGTTTTTCTTAGCTCCACCGCAGAAGACATGTACGAGGTGTATAAGACCTCGTTCCGCATTGAAAGTGTTAACACTCTTGTTTGTTAGCGTATTAGCCTTTTAATGTTCCCACTGTTGGGACTCAGACCTTCTCTCTAGGAGAGGGAATGGGCTGTAATCCACCATGCGGGCCCAGTGCGGGTTGGTGAATGTCACATATCTTCGAAGTTTTGGTTCTAGGACATGTCGGTTTCCTCACGATGTTTTCCTTCACCGTTTTGAGAGCAGTGGTGATGAAACAAATTACACATAGTAATGCGCCTGGCTGGGTTTGAACCCGCGACCTACAACTCGTAAGTCGGGGCCGTTACCACTCGGCCACCACTGCTCTTGTTTGTTATAGGATGTAATATTTGAAGGTTCAGATCGTAACGCTTAGCGCCACTGGCTAGTTTTGATTCCAGAAAACAGAACGGGTGTTGTGATAGGTCACTGAAGCGAAGATGCAGAACTAAGGTAGTGTAGGTTATAAACTTACATCGTTAGCCAGAAACTGGGATGAGCCTACGGGATTGTGCTTGATCCAGCAACATTTCCGTAATACGACAACTAGCAGGATCAACGCCATTACGGATACAGCTGAAATTACAGTGACAGTAATATATTTATTGATGTCCGCATCTGTAAAAAAAAAAAAATTTATATCCACATTTGTTTACCAATCGAAATCACTGCCGTTAATCTATACATATAATAAAACAGTAAAATGGTGGAGCGTTGGTATTAGTTGGCGAAAAAACTACTGAACCAATCCTGTTCAAATTTTGCATACATAATCCTTATAGGCCGGGTCAACTGTTAGGCTACACATTATCACGCTATTTGCTATGGGGGGTGAGCAATAATCCAAAATGTCGACATTGAACGACATTTGCCACGAGTTCGATCCCCAGCTACAGTTAAAAATTTTGTCATTATTTTATCTTTTTTTTTTGTAATAAAATAACTTTTACAACTTTTTCACAAATAATTGTGACATTTCTATTCGATATCTTCTAAATATTTTGTAAAAACTAATCAAAACACATAATAAAATCAAAGCGGCGAGTAAAATCACGTACTAAAATGTTGTAAATATGGCACCACACGCAATTCAGATACTCGCAACGCCATCTAAAGACTGAAAGTAGAAATAATGATGACAATGATAGTTGAACGTCATATTTGATAGATGGCATTGTGTATTTTACGTAATTTTCTGAGTGGCGGAAGAATGACCATCGCCCAAGTTTGCAGACAGTTTTATTGTTTAAAATTGGACGAAAACCGTTATGGTTAAACTGGAGTTAGACGGAGACATTTTTAATCCTACTGCTTTTTTTCCCCGTGGTTGTAACAAGCTAATTGACCGTGATTATTCAAGGGATACCAACCAAAGGCGATAAAAGTAAATACTTATATGTATTTAATTATTGACTTTAAAATAACACGGCCAAATTTTCGGAAGGGGTAGCATGGCACCTTGCGTTGGAAGGCCCCCAGGTGGACCGATGACCTGGTGAGGGTCGCGGGAATCCGATGGATGCGAGACGCACAGGACCGGTAATTATGGTGACACTTAGGGAGGCCTATGTCCAACAGTGGACGTCTTTCGGCTGAAATGATAATGATAATGATGGCACCTTTATTATTCTTTTTTTAAGGGTGGAAGTCATCCAATGACTTCTCCCACTCTGGTTGGAGCGGGAAGGCGTGTCAAACTTTTACTGACTAAAACCACACCTGTGTCCTTCAGTTGCCCTTTGCGACATCTCTTTGAGGAGCGCGTGGATCACTACGCGCTGTTGACGACTGGGCTCGGTCCGGTCAATTACCGGACGGCCGGACGGCTGTGGACGACCCATTGCTGGATGTCCACGAGCCCGCGTCTACCGTGGCTGGTCGTCGGGGTCAGAATCTCGGCTCGGCATGAGGACGTTCGTTCCCTCACGCGTGCGGCCTCCTCCTTCACTAGCATTACGGCTTTGCAGAAGGAGGCGACCGCCTGCCATTCCTCCTCGCTCTGGACCATAGCCCAAAGTTACAAGGCCCGGCGCGAGAGGTGACTGACGCCGATTGCCTCCACGAGGACAACACACACCTCTGTGTGCTCCACTGTGTCCTCTGGGATGATGGCACCTTGCGGCCTAATAATGGTGTGTTTTATTATTAGCAGTCACTGCTTCATATAAAACTGGGTCGAAAGGTTTGCGTTCCTGATCACAGTTCGACAACGTATGATGTATCTCAGATTCCTTGCAGCCTTACGTCGACATCCGTACGTTACCTCCTTGCAGTGAGTGGTGACCAACACTGGAACCACCCTCTGAGGGAGGCCAGTCTCAGGGATAACACTAATCGGCTGCTACATTTGTTTACCGGAATTTCATTGTTTTATGGATACACAAGCTCAGGACTGTTGAGGGTGTTTCACGCGGTTTCTGTTCCGGATTCGGTTGGAAGTACCCTGATATTACCATTTTACAAATCGCCCGGAGGACCCGTTGTAGCATGCGGTGGAGGTCTATCCTGCTTGGGTGAACCGCCGTGTCTTCATAGAGGCAATCGGCGTCAGTGACCTCTCGGTTTGGCCATCAATATGCGAGTTCGATTGGACAGGGATACACGCGTTCAAGATTTCACCGAAATTCATTCAAAAGTTGGAGACTCTTCATAGGGTAGTTCCCACTATGGAATAACATTTGTCTGATATACGAGGACGTCAGTCAAATACACACCAAAAAATCCTAGGTAAATGAACAAGTAATTTTTACGCCCCAAATGATCAAGCTGCAACAATCAATTCAAGCATGCTCTCGCAAATTCTTCATAAGTACTGTTGTGGAGGAAGATAGTTGATGATGATGGTAATTTTTGGATTCACTGGCTTTTTGGCTTTGCACCATCAGTGCAAACGTTATCCAGCTGAAGGTCGGTGTCCCGATTATGTTCCTTCGTTTACCTCTACCAAAGCTGTCTGACGGCTTAAACTCTTCAGTGAAACATTATTGAGGCGAAAATTTTACAGGAGGTAACTCTTTCGAACAATCTCACAGCCTTAGCAGACATTGGCCCTAGAGGGCCCTATCCATTTGCTGACATCATTATGAGTCGCGCGTAGATTACTACGCGCCGTCGATTCAGGATTGCTTTGACCAGATGACCGGACGGCTCCACCGCAGTCGCCCTGTGGCTTTCAACACCTGGAGCATCACTTCCCTCATCATCCTTCATAGTTTCAGCCACCTTCTTCGATCGTAGTGCTTCACTGAAGGAGGCTACTGGTTGGCATTTTTTCCACTAATTGCCTCCATGAGGACACGGTGGCGCCGACGCTCCTACCAAGCGGGACTGACTTCCACCGTAAGTTCCATCGTATTCTCCGGTCCGCACAATGGTGAGACTCGAGTGTTTCTTTTCGCTGAATTCGATACAGATACCTCCCGAAACACCCACATCCGGTGAGTCCTGCACAAAGAGAGGATGCCGTGACGCCTCTGTAGCCACTCCTCAAAGACAGGCATTACCGCTGCGATTGTGACGTGCTCACTGGGACAATGTTGTTTTACCAGAACATAAACCAGAAACATACATAAACTAGTGCCTTTTCCCTTGGGGTAGGCAGAAATGCCAACTGCTACGACCTTTACATACTCTTTCTATTCATTGACGTTCATACATCTGGATCTGGACGAGTACATAACATGTATCCTGAAGGTAATTTGCGTTTTTACCTTTAACAGTTTTATGTGAAAGTACAATAAATAATTACGATGCTTTCAGAATGAATTGCAAGCACAGAATGATTGTACAGTTTTACGAACTTAACGCAGACGAAGTCGCGGGCAACAAATAGTAGTGAATATGCATGAAAAAAATATTCGTTATCTAACCAGTTTATTAATAAATGTACAAAAATAGGATACTAATTGTGAAAACCATATCAAAATCAGTAGACAAGCAAACGAAATATAAAAATTTTAAATCAATCTCTCGCCAAAACGCCATTGTCTATGGTGACCGTACGGGCGCTATGAATGTGAATAGAGAGATGTGAAATGAATAGAGTCACAATAGTCCCAGTATTAACATCAAGAACAGGTGTTATTCATCTTCCTGTGCCCGGCGCCAGGTGTACTGGTGGTCACCAAAGATTGCTGTTTTGCGCACGGTGTGCATTGCCGCGCGGCGCCGGCACACCAGACACTGCAGGCCCCGCATCCAGTGGATGCGGAGGCCAGAGAAATGGAGCTGTGCGAAGGATACAGAGTGGCGAAGTGCACCCTCCGAACGGAGATATGGCGGGCCAAGTTGGAGGCCCGAGACAAACGTTTCTCTTTCAGCTGGGGACTCTTAACAGAGACAGACCCGTAGGGACGCCCCTGCCAAATGGTGCGAAACAAAGCCTGCACCTGGCCTTCTCCCCCGCCCATGGCTCCGCTACTTGCGGATTGCGACGCGGACCACGACAGCGACGACGAAGATGATACGGAGGCAAACGACGTACCTGAGAGTGGCGGTACGAAGGCTGAAGGTCAAAAATACTGCCCCAGGACCCGACGACTTACCTGGGAATGCCTGGGTCCTGGCCATGGAGGCTCCCGGGCCTCGATTAAAACGGCTCCTTAGCGCATGTTTGGAGAGGGGCCAGTTCCCACTTCGTTAGAAGACGGGAAAACTGGTCCTCATCGGGAAGCCGGAGCGCCCTGCGTACTCTCTGTCCGCATACCGGCCCATCGTGCTGCTCGACGAGGTGAGCAAACTCATTGAAAGAGTAATTGTAGAGCGCCTCGTCGTGCAACTGGCGTAGGTGGGATCTTGCGGACAGCCAGTTCGGCTTCTGCAAGGGGCGCTCCGCTCCACGGTGGACACCATCATACTCGTGCGAACCCACACGACGAGGGATGCGGTGTCCCGAGGCAAGGTCGTCTTGACGATGTCTTTAAATATCTCCAACGGCATCAATACCCTGGCCTTAAGTTGCATTAGGTAGGATCACCCTGCTGGATCGATCAACCTGCGTCGTGTGATCGAGACCTATTTGACGTACAGGTTCATCATCTACCCTGGTCATCAGGGAGAGTGAAAACGGCGAGAGATGTCATGCGGTGTCCCACAGGGATCGTTACTAGGGCCGCCCTTGTGAAATCTCGGCAATGACTACGTACTTCGCGGCGACTTCCTCAGAGGGGTCAGCGTGGTGTTCATTTTGAGTTACGAATGCAAAATAAATAATGAGAATACAAACCATTTCTTGTGAATTCCACTGTATTTGAAGTATCTGTTTGATTCTGTGACGCTTCAAGAGTATCCGACGTCACTCGCGTTGATTTTGTGGCATCAGAAATATTTTGTGTTCCATTCGGAGTATAAGGAATTGTAGATTTTGGAGTAACAAACATTTTAGAGGTAGAGTTATGACTTGTATTAGCTAGGTTATCCTGTATTGGTTTCGGGGTAGTAAATATTTTACGATTTAGAGTAGACGAAGTATTTCGGTGTGTGTTGGAGATATTCTGTGCTGCTTGCCGAGTATTAGATATTGTAGGTTTTGTTGTAAACGAAGTATGTCTTGTAGTGCCTGAGGTACTCTGTGTTGGTCTTGGAGTATCTGGATCATTCCGACTTGGAGTAATCGATGAATGGTTCTTTTTATTTGTGTTTTTGTGTGTTGGTTTCGAAGTAACACCTTTTTGTTGTTTTGGAGTAGGCGAAGTATTTCGAACGATGCCTGGAATATTTTGTGTTGGTTTTTGGGAAATCGAGTTATTTCTTGTAGAACTTGTGGTAGCCTGCGTTGATCTTGGAGTATGTGGAATTTTACGTTTTGGAGTAACATCACTTTTTTTGCGGTTTACATTTGTATCTGACTTGCGTTCTGAAAACAGGACAAAAAATATTTTACTTGATTTACTATGCTGATCTGCAGGTTACCCGGGAATAGAACCCAGGACCTCAGCTCAGCAGTCGCGTTTGCGACCAAGAGACCAATGAGGTAGTTATGGTAATTAAAGTAAATTAGCGAAACTGCTGACGTACGTTTAAAGCTGGAACAGATCAAAACCCTTACCTAGACAGTCATTCTTCAAATCCATTTCTATGACACAGGCACTGTCCGAAACGTGTGCACAGACAGGATTAGCTGAAAAAAGTAAGACATGAGGGCAGGGCTATGCGTGATCGAATCTAACATGGTATCTCCATCCGCAAGAGAAACAAAAATTTACATTACAGCCCGAAGAGTTGCCCAACTTAAAGACAGTGGACAGGGGCCTAAATCTGCTATTTTTATAAATTCGTCATTTCAACACGATTCCATTGTCATTTTGCTAAAAATTCGTAATCTGCTAATTCATAATGATCGATCATTGATCTGTCAATGGTCTCGTAATAGAGTTGTGGTAGAATGACAATATCGAGCTTATTAAATGCAATGACTGCACAATGACATTCTAATGGTAGTAGGTCATTGATAAAAGGAACTGTCAAAATTTTAGCAGATTACCGCATACGTCAGATATTCATTTGTCAGTATGTACGAGATTACCACTTCTTTCAATGGAGTGTCAGTGGATGACCATTGGAAAGTCATAATGACGCCATTATATTAGTAGATTACCAAACTTGTCAAAATCAAAAATTATGAAATCGATGATAGACTTTTCTGACACTATTGTAATAGCAGACTTGAGGCCCAGGATCTATTACTCGCAAAGCGGATGGTCAATTGGTCCGAAAGGTACTGGTGCGGCGACTGCGTATTAGAAAGGTGGACCGATGACTTATTTGTATTTATTTATTTATTATTGTTTGTTTATTTATCTCAGGATCCCGGGGTCTGGACCTTAAAAAAATTGCTATCGCTATTTTATATTAAAGATTAACCAGTTCTTATTTTTTAGATGGGATATCGACTATTGTGACGACAAATGACTTCCCCCGCTCTCAGACATTACTGACTAAAATCCGCTTATGTTCCTTCAATTGCCACTTACGTTCTAGGACTGTGATCACTCTTTTAAATATCCACATCCCAAGATCGACCTTTGTGGCTGTTAGGCTCAACTCGACCTGGCATAGAGTTGAAGCATCGCTTCGCTTCCTGTTTTTTAACTACAACGTGTGACGACGCTCGTCGTCGCGCGACTACGCCCGTATAGCGCTAATTCAGTGCTGGCTGGGTCCTTAACGTCAGCCGAGCGAGTGAGAATGACGGATGTAGCTATACACACTACATGCTCCATCTCTTTAACAATTCAGATAAGGTCGTCAATTGAATCGCGTTAAGAGGTCGTGGATCAGTTCAGAAACGTTTAAACATTCGTGAAAGGCGCTCATGCTCGTCAGCTGAGTCGTCACTGCGCGCGTGTAACAGCTCGACTCTAACCAAGCGTCGACGCGCGGTTCAATATTTGCATAACACAAAGGAGGTTGCAAATCCTAGGCCCATTTTCCAGTGTTGTACCATTGAATAGGTATTTTTGAGCTGAATAAAAGTTACTCTGGCACCGAGTTCTAAATCTTAATCCGTTCAGAGTATAACGAGAAAATAATCAACGAGGATAATGAGAAAATAGAGACGCGTCGCGAAGTTGAGTGGACCCTTATTACCTACCCTACCTTATTTTACAAACACGATTGCCTAATGTACTGTTATATAATGGCTCTTACATTCATACGTTGAGTCAGCTACCCCATATTTTAAAGTGTTCACATGTCTGCCTTCCAACACTTTTCTTGTGGCACACAGGCCGTCCGATGAATATAATTCCAAGCCGATAGTTACTTTGCTGTACTTCTCTATGCCGCAGATCGTGTATTCGTCTCCTCCAATCCATTTATATTTGGACTTTGATACAGGATCATCTGAAATGGAATAGGTAGGATATATGTTATATCGAGCGGTCCCGACGACATACGTTGTCATTTCCGACAGAATAAAAAATTGAGAACCCGATTACAACGCCACCTACCGGGTCCAATTGTATTTTCAAATCACCCAGGGGCCCACTCAAAATTCCATCCAAATCGGTCAAGCCATTTAGGAAGAGTTCGATAATACCGGAAGTACGCTCGGTGCCTGAACAGGCCACCGAAAAATACAGGAGTAAAAACCTAATAAAAACAAAATGTATTTTGAGGACATTTTCACAAAAAAAAAAAAACTAGTCTTTTGTCATTCTTGATATGAATTATCAACTACTTATTTATTGTTTAATATAAAACACGTTGTCCCAATCTAGGATTTTTTAAACTTGAGAAATCATCTAATGATTTCTCCCGCTCTGGATAAAACCAAACCTGTGTCCTTCAGTTACCCTTTGCGTTCTAAGACTACGGGTTTTCTTTGCAGAAAATGTCCACGACCCAAGTGGGCATCGGCCCTGCTGGGCCCCTACGGTTTGCTGACGTCTCTTTGAGTATAACGCGTGGACCACTGCGCGCTATCGACGTCTTAGGCTCGGTCCGGTCGATTACCGGAAGGCTGGACGACGAGCTAACCATTGCTCGACGTCCGCAAGCCCACGCCTAAAGCAGCTGGAAGTCGGGGTGAGGATGAACAATTCCCTTACGCGTGCGGCCGCCTCCTTTGCTAACATTACTGCTTCGTAGGAGGCCGCCTGCCATTCCTCTTCGCTCCGAACCATGGCATTTACCAGGGCCCAGCGCGACAGGTCGCCGCCGCCGATCGCCCCCACGAGGACACGGCGGTGCTCCGCCCAAGCGGGGCACACCTCCACCGTATGCTCCATTGTCCTCCGGGCAACTCCTGAGTCGCGGGTGCGTTCACAAATATACAAAGTCACACAAGGCACGCAAACTATTATACTAAGATAAGCTTACCTGTTTCAACAGTTATCAAGATGGACGTTATTTCGCGAGATGTATTCGTATTCTTTAATCTAATTATTATATTGATATTTAAATGTTCAAACATGTATGAGAAGTAAAATGGTGACGTAAATGTTTCATGTCTTGTAGGATCTGAAAGAAAAAAAATTAATCTGCAAAAGGCTATTTTTTTGGTATTAATTACACATATAAATACAGAATGCAAGCTAAAAGAGAGTGGAGTGGGGCGAGCTCTAAAGTTGTGCACTCTGCATCAAAAAAGTTATAAGTATTTTCTTTCGAACATTAAAAAAATATTATATTTAAACGAGTTTTGGCGACGTGATTCATACACCAACACTATGTGAGGCCCTCTCACCCTCAGGGCCCAGAGCTGTATCCCAAAAAGCCTTCCTATAGATCCAGCCCTGACACTAACGAACGTGGACAGTTTTACGACTAAGTGTGCAGAAAAAACTAAAAGTCAGCATAAAAGCCCTGTGTACCCGTGAGACATGTAGATAGTAAATAGGTAACAAGAATTAAAAAAAAATGTGCAACGGACGAATTCATGAACGAAGAAATACCAAATTTTCTAGATTATATTAAAAGTTTTTTAATTAGTACTTACTTACTATAGTAGGTATTCATTAATAATGTGTGTACCTATTCAATATTGTTCAGTAGGCGTAATAATACCTATTTTATTAATATTTGTTTGTGCTGTTGTGCCACAGCTCTTACTGTGGCAGAACATAGAGAGACTTATTTATAATATTTGTAACATCTTAATTGTACCTGTGCGCACAAATATACTTTTGTATTTGTAAAAGCTACTTACATTTTCCACAAGCGCTTCCAGTAACGCGATTTGCCAGGTTAGCAAAACATAATCCAATGACACAAATTTTAAAAGAATTCATATTAATCTGAAGAAAACACAATTGATTTGAGTAATTATAACAGCTAAAGACTAGCAGTTGCTCGTACGACAGATAAAACATTAAAGAGACTACATCAAACGGAATAACTAATAGAGCCAAATACATAATTATTTAACTTAATTATTTATCCTGTTACCAAGATTTTCCTGCGTATTGTAAAATCCTTGTGTATCACGTGGAATTTATAGTGCATGGAATATTTATAAAATGTACCCATATTATCCTCTAATTGTTACCACTTTTTGCAAGGATTCCCAGTAAATATTGTCTCCAACGTAGAGAAAGTCATCACCTTCCTGCCCTTGTCCCGTGTTATTTGGGGTCGGCGCAACACGTTTTTTTTCTTCCATTCTGCCCTGTCACTCGTCATGCTATCATTAACTTCCTTTTCTTTCATATTCACACAATCCATCCATCTTTTCTTTGGTCTCCCTCTCCCTCTCCATCCATCCACATGTAAACTCATAACTCTTTTAGTAACATGCGTTTCATCCCTCCTCTTCACATGACCATACGTGAGAAAGTATGAATAATTTTTTTTTCTCCAACGTAGAGAAAGTACCTATGAACAATTTTTTTTAAGGTGGAGCGAAAGGGCGCGGGGCGTTTCAGACTTTTACTTACTAAAACCATACTAAATGAACGTACCTTTAGTTGCCTTTAGCGTTCTAGGAACACGAGTACCCCCTTCATAATTTTTCTCATGGCCCAAGCAGACATCTGCCATACTGGGCTCCTACGGTTTGCTAACATCTCTTTGAGACGCGCGTGGAACACTACGCGCCGTCGAGGACTCGGGCTTGTTCCTCATAGGACGTGCGGGCAGCGAGATACCCATTGCTCGTCGTCCGCAAGCCAGCGAATACGGTGGCCGAAGATCGCTCTGCGATTCCCGATGCTCAGGGCGTCTTCTGTTGCGGCGGCTGGGACGTGAGGATGTGTGTTTCCTTACACTTGCGGCCGCACCCTTCGCTAGTATTACTGCTTCGCAGAAGGACGCGACCGCATACCATTCCCTCTCGCTCCGGTCCATGTCCGCCGCCGATCCCCTCCACAAAGTATGAACAATAAGTATCTCAATGTGCTAGTATGCCCAATTATAAGTTTATAAAGATACATTTATTAGATCAAATAGTAAGAGTAAACGAGACAGAAATAGATTTTTCAACCCGCGTACTCTAAAAATTCTCCTTGTTACTCCAATAAGAATCCGCAAACTATTTCTCACATTAATTTATTAGATACTAAATAGTATCTATGAGTTGTGAACGTGAGGACTACGTTGATTGCTTTTTTTCCTTTTCAGTAATTTTAACATATGTCTGGCAATTTGAGTGTTTTCTGCAGCCTACCCAAATGTCCTTTCCTTGGTATTGTTCGTCAAGTCGTTGAGCACCTTAGTAGTTTTGAGTTGAGCTTTGCGAATACTGTCAAATGCTTGCGCTGACTGGACAGGTCCACTCAAATCTGTATGGTTCTTTCTTCAAAAGACCATCTCAGACAAATCTGCATGGTTCTCATGTGATTTGACCATTACATATTTACTGTATGGATTTTAAAAGAGACTTTGACCCCTGAGTTTGTTTCGGTGTTTCTTCTCAGGGTAGGTCAGCTAAGAAACACCAGCCTCATCTAGTTTAAAATGACAAAAAAAAAACTTGTAACCTAGCAGTGTTTGGGTTAATTGGAATCGTCATGAGAAATAGGCACTCTGTTTATAAGTGTATCGCAACTAAAAACTTTTTACAAAAAAAAATAACCGACTTCACTAAAAAAAAACACTAAAAGGGTCAAAAGAACTTTAATTTCGGAAGTCGGTGTTTCTCGGTATTGTTTGTTTCTTATTTAACACCGACTTCCGAAATTAAAGTTATTTTAACGAACGACTTTGCTTTCGGTTCGGCTGTTTATTCCCTCTCGATTGCAATGATAAAGTTTGCCCACTTGTGCCTAACGTCGTTTTTCAACATCCTTACTATAAATGTAGGTACTATTTTATGTTTCTTCGCAAGTGAGTTGAAAAGTAGCGTTGGATTAACGTTGGCATTTATCATTGCGGTCTCTCGGCACCATAACGGCTTGCCTTCGGCTTGGGCGTCTATTGTCAAGTTATTTAAGTCACAACTGTACTCTGAACTAATATTATAAATATATTTAAAAACAAAAAAACTATAAAATGGCTGCTCTTTATGGATAGACCACGGGATTGCAACCGAATGAAAAGCTAGTGTAAAACTTTTAGAAACGACAATAACTTATTGCGTTATAAGAACCAAATGTACGTCATAAAATGTCGGTAATGAGAAATAAATTATAGTATTATGACTTAATAAGGCAAAACAAATAAACATTGTGTGTCACTGAGAAAGTGGTTTTCCTGTTAGGAATTATTCAGTAGCAGCACTCTGAATATATTCCCGGAAAATAGCTAACATGAACCTTATTTGGATAAGAATAATAACTAGTGAGATGTGTGTGCTATGTTTCTGTGTCTGCTGAAACATCACGCCTTTTTTAATTTATTTATGTGCACACAAACACTTAAAAATTAAAAGAACAAAAGCAGATAGAAGAGCAAAGGTACTGCTTATTTCAAATGAAATTTCTTCCAGCAGACCTGCGACAGGAGAGTTGGATGAGAGATGTAGACACAGTGTATAAAAATAAGTTAGAAAATTAAAAATATACTATATTATCTAAATTAAATCATATAATACATAATTATATATATATCAATAACAATATATAAAACACATAAGTAGATACAATACATAAACTAAATTATAAAAATATATATCTACAAAATATTTTTATGAGATGGTAGAGAGGTAATGTTCTTTGACTAGCTTCTTGAAGACGCGTCACGAATCTTAGCTGGAAGTGGGTTCTACCAGTCGTACCGCATGAAAAGAGAAGGAGTTGGAATAGAAATGGGTTTTTTTGAGGATGGAAATTATCCAATGACTTCTCTCTTGCTCGCTCTGAGCAGAGCGGGAGGACGTGTCAGACTTTTACTTTAGTCAGTACCACACTTTTACCACACCTGTGTCCTTCAGGATTGAAGGATTAGTTAGGGGTTTACCTATGGGCTCTAGGATTGTTCGAAAGAGCTTCATCGCGGCTCTGAAACGCATAGGGCAACTATAGGGACACGGGTAGATTTTAGTCAGTAAGCCTCGAGTCATCTCGCTCCAATCAGAACAGAAGGACTTACTTGATGATTAAGCATAATCAGCTTTATAATGTTCCCACTGCTGGGACTCAGGCCTCCTCTCTAGGAGAGGGAATGGACCGTAATCCACCACGCGAGCCCAGTGCGGATTGGGGGATGTCACACATCTTCAAATTGGTTCTAGGACATGCCGGCACGATGTTTTCTTTCAGCATTTTGAGAGCAGCGGTAATTAAATAAATTACACAAAGTGATGTGCCTGGGTGGGTTTGAACACGCGACTTAAACTCATAGGTCGGGATCTTTACCACTAGGCCACTGCTCTCTGATGATTAGGTACCCACATAAGTCATCAGTTCGGTCATCCCCGGACTGGTCTGACGAGATGGAGGTGACTGAAGGCGAGCTTGAAAGGGCCATAAGACGAATGGGAGCTCGTAACACAGCGCCAGGCCCTGATGGTATCCCTGGCCGTGCGTGGGTTCTGGCTCTGGCTTCTTTGGGGGATCGCTTAAGACGGCTGTTCAACGACTGTCTTCGTGCAGGCGTGTTCCCTTCGGACTGGAAGGAGGCCGGATTGGTCTTATTGAGGAAAGCAGGCAGAGATTCGGAGTCTCCCTCTGCATACCGTCCCATTTGCCTGCTCAACGAGGTTTCTAAGCTATTCGAAAGAATAATTGCCGAAAGACTCGTTGGGCACCTGTCGCGGGTTGGTCCCGATCTTGCCGATTGCCAGTATGGTTTCCGGCACCAGCGTTCTACAGTGGATGCGATTCTACGTGTCCGCTTGTTGTCGGAACAGGCAGTGTCTCGGGGTGGGGTATCGTTGGCGGTAAGTTTGGATATCGTCAATGCTTTTAACTCGCTGCCCTGGGATGCAATAAGGGCGGCACTAGAACATCATATAGTGCCCCCTTACCTGCAGTGCATCATCGGGGATTATCTACGCGACAGGCACATTCGCTACGTGGGCCGAGACGGTTGCGTTCATCGGAGGGAGATTACGTGTGGGGTTCCGCAGGGGTCGGTTTTGGGTCCCCCCTTGTGAAATCTTGCATACGACGCAGTCCTGCGCGTCGAGCTCCCCGCTGGCGTTAATATTGTCTGTTATGCAGACGATACTCTGGTGTTGGCCAGCGGGGACACCTTTGATGAGACGATCAGGCTTTGCGAGCTCGGGGTTGCAAGAGTCATGGCCTCAATCCGTGAGCTGGGTCTAGAAATAGCACCTCATAAAACTGAGGCGCTATGGTTCCATAAATTGCCAAGGAGTAGAGAACCACCCAGCTCGTCAGTGACTGTAGGAGATGCGCAAGTCCAGGTGAGCCAGTACATGGCTTAACCTTGGACAGCCGGTGGGGCTTCGAAGAGCATTTTGAACGCCTGGTCCCTCGCGTTGGAAAGGCTGTGGGTGCTCTGCACAGATTGCTGCCCAATCTAGGAGGACCTCGGGAAGAAGTTCGTCACCTCTACGCGGGTGTCGTGCGATCGATGGTCCTTTATGGGGCACCTGTGTGGTCAAATAGACTATCAGGTGTCCGTCGCTGCAGGGCTAAAATCAACAGTCTGCAGCGTAGGATGGCCATTCGCATCGCACGTGGATATCGAACGGTATCTTTTGAGGCGGCAATGCTCTTGGCACGCTGTCCACCATTAGACATCCTGGCAGATATGGACGCGAGGGTCTATAGCCAGATTCGCGACATACGCCAAAGTGGTAATAGCGTGCCAGGAATCGTAGTAGTAAGGCTGAGGCGGCAGGAACGGCGACACGCGCTCGAGAGGTGGCGCGAGCGGCTACAGCAGCCGCAATTCTCGCGTAAGCGCGTTGTCGAAGCCGTCCTGCCACACTTCGAAGCCTGGCTGAAAAGAGAAGAGCGCATCTCCTATAGGCTAACTCAGGTACTGACCGGGCACGGTTGCTTCGGTGAGTACCTGAATAGGATTGGGCGAGAGGCCACGGCAAATTGCCACCATTGCGGAAGTGACCTTGATTCTGCACAGCACACGCTCGAAGAGTGCCCTGCGTGGGCCTCTGAGCGGCAGATTTTGGTTGCCAAGATCGGGCGGGATCTGTCTCTGCCAGCAGTAGTGAGGGCTATGCTGGCGGAGACAGATAATTGGAGAGAAATGGCGTCCTTCTGCGAGACCGTAATGGTCCAGAAGGAGGCCGCTGAGCGGGATCGTGAGAGGACCGATCCCACTCATAGAAGGAGGCGTCAGAGGGCCAACCGCCTCGACGCCTAAAACGCTGAAACCCCGCTTGCAATATTTAAGGTAGGCGGGACTCCAAGGTCACGGGCTCTCAGAGTGGGGACTCTGTCCGCCCGCCAAGTGACTTCAGGAAAGACGGTGGCACAGTGATCACGTGCTACCGTGCACAACGAGGCTAAGGGGAGACCTCTCAGTCTCCTCAGGGATGTGCCCTAACAGGCGTTGTACAGAGGGGGTTCCGGGGTGGTCTTTTATGAGGTCACGGGGCCCTCTTCCATGTGCGGATGGTGATCACCGGGGTAACCACCCCGGTGATCACCATCCGCACATGTATTAGTGAGGTAAAAATCCCACGCTCCCTGGGCTTTTCCCCAAAAGTCCAGGCACCTTTTGAAGGTTTCCCCCCGAAAACAAAAAAAAAAAAAAAAAAGGTACCTACCCACATAAAAAAGCCTCAGTCTAACCGGAAGCAGCTGAATCGGATATCTAAGAGCTGAACACTATAGTCCATTCGTGTTGAGAGAATAGTGACGTCATCGTTGTCACTCAGCTGAGCCATGCCCCTTGAGCTATTAGACCATAGCAAATTAGAAAGCCGTGTTCACATTGACCAGTTGATGTAAGCCCTTCAGACACTACAGGCTCTTTCGAACAATCCCACAGCCTGGTTACACTTGAGGTCTTAGCACGAGTTTTAATCATCATCATCATCATTTCAGCTGAAAGACGTCCACTGTTGGACATAGGCCTCCCCCAAGCGTCTTAACAACGACCGGTCCGACCGAGTTTTAATACTTAGGTACTATACTCCATTCGAAATAAGATTAGACATTTAAACCAACGTTTTATACTGTCCGTTCAACCGATTTTGATTTCTATTCCGTAGGCATAAGGATGGCGCTTAAAGCAAAAAGTGGTAACAAAACCAACTATTTACAGCAGCCGCCATTTATCATGCCACCAACGCAATAAAAGTCAAAATCGGTTGAACGCAAGAACCTGATGAAATATTTGCTTAGGACAATATTGTCATGTGAAATCGTAAGGAAGAGTGTTTCTTTTATTATTACCAGACACCGCTTATTCAATTTAGTAGATATAATTGACGTTTACTTTGAGGGCGCCCACGAGCAACTGTTGCCCCGCAACGCAACTTATTTTTTGACACCGTCGCATATTCATACAAACTCGCAACTTGATGTGAGAAAAAATTAGTTGCGGAGGCAAAAGTAGCCCCTGTGATATCTATAAAGGATCTATTTTGAAGGACAAAAAGTAACGCCGGAGCGTATTTCTATTCTGTACAAGGCCAGAACGCAAATGTGTGAAACTAGTTCCGTATTGATTGGAAATCTCTTTTTAATCAAGGTCTTCCAATTTATACAAGAGTAGTACGCAAATATAATTTGTAGTGACCTAACTACCTAACATCATCATCATCTTCCTGCCCTTGTCCCGTGTTATTTGGGGTCGGCGCAACACGTTTTTTCCTAACCTTATTCCATAATATACATTGCCAGTACAAATATGGACTAATCATGCGTAGATCGGAATAATCGCGCCTGGATTAGATCAGATTAGAATAGTGACCATTAGAACACGATGGCGAGCGAACGAAGCGATCATGTGGGTTAGGTTAGAACAGTGGCCAGAACGTAGCCATAGGAAACTGCTCTTATGGAATAAGGTTAGGTAGTTAGGCCACTACGAAGTATACGCGAGTATTTGCGTACTACTCTTGTATAGATTGGAAGACCTTGATTAAAAAGTGATTTCCAATCTATACACGATTAGTTTCGCACCCTTGCGTTCTGGCCTTGTATAGAATAGCAATACGCGTCGACGACTCGGGCTCGGTGCGGACGTTTACCAAGTATTAAAGCTTATGCTCTCTGGTAGCCGACTACATAATAGTTAGGAAAAGGCTTAAGGCACGGCAGGTGAAGAAAAACCAAAAGTTTTTTTTTTAAACAATTATAATTTAACTTAAACAACGTTATTATTAGTCTTTTTCTACAATTTCTGGTAAGTCTCTGTCAGTCTCCTGATCAAAATAGTCCTCAGGTATGACATAATTTTCGGGTGGCCGCATAGGACCATACATCTTCTTAACTTCAGGCTCTTCTATCTCTCTTCTGACATCTTCTTGATCGTTCTGTGCTTCTCTGTTCACTTCTTTCGGACTTAGTTCTTCCTTGGTGCTCGTAGATTCTGAATCGTCGTCTGAATCCATTTCTTCGACAAACTCTGATTCTTCTTGTTTGACTTCTTTTCGTATTTTTGTTCTTTTTTCTGTATCTTCTTTTAGTCTTATTCTGAAAGTAAGCAGAAAATGTGATCATCACAAACAAAATAATAATCTGTACTTATATATAAAAGGAGAAACTGACTGACTGGAAAAAAACTAGGACTAGGAGCATGAAATTTTGCACGAGGTTTCCTTTTATGACGTAGGCGAGCACTAAGAGAGGATTTTCCAAAATTCTCCCCCTAAGGGGATGAAACGGGGTTTCAAAGTTTGTATGAAGAACCTTACTATCATTAATTTATCATATCTGGTTACGTTGATTCTCGCGATAAATTCATTTTTTTGTCTGTTGGTTACATTCACGGAATAAAGAAAAGTAGGGGAAGTGCCCCTCAGATACCGCACGCGTGTCAACATTAAGCACAGCTGTGCAAGAATTAGCTTATTCGATTGGTTGTCTCAGAAATACCCGAAAAATTACAAATTATACCTTATGGTGCGGATTTGACCTGCAAAAACGAAAGCAGAAAAAAAAATTATCTTGTGGAGGTGTATCGTATCATCGGTAAATACTAAACTTTGGTATTTTTAATATAGTTGATTTTAATGACAATACCACATTTTATGACTTCAATGCAAACTATAAACAACCTTATGTTCATTGTCACAAAGTCTAAATGCACTTGGTCGTCATCTAGAAAATCATAACATAAATTCTAGTAACTTCGACGCTACTCAATTAGGGATGGGACACATCCGTAAAGTAGATCGGTATCGATAATTTTTATTTATTTCTAACTCTTCATTTCATGGCTGGCACCATCATCGAAAATTTGTGTCGGACGGTTCATATGTATAATTTATAAATATTTAACTAAGATTGCACAGAAATCTCGAGGTTTTAACAACACGTAACCTGCATCCGTCCGAAGTAGGTGCGGGTTGCTAATCACTTTCTTTTACTCCTTCACGTTCGAAAGGCTGAACGGATTTCAATAAAACTTGGTACATGGGTAGACCACGTCACAAAAGTATGTTCCCTCGGGATAACTTTCTACTTTCAGGCGGGTGAAGTCGCTGGCAGCAGTTAATAGTTAATGAAGATAATATTACATAATATTAATCGTAATACATTAACTTCTATATAGATAGACCTCAAAAAAATAAATTAGCTGCGAAATAAATATATTATTTTAAGTCATCATTAGTTAAAACAAAACTGTTTTCTTTCTTATTTTCATTGTTAGGAATAATTCGCCTTCTTCTATTTACCACTACTCAGACACTTCACACAGGGACTCAGAGATGAGCAAAATTGAAGGACTGAATTCTGATTAAACTTTTTTCGTTCACAATTCGTAAATAAATTAAATTTTAAATAATTCTTGTTTTGCTCACCCTACCCAATTTCTTCGATTTGACAGTATGACGTGACGTCACAAAATGGCAATCGATCCTATTCTTATTTAGAACGTATTGTACTTGATTATATGAAATTAAGATTACCCCCTAGCCCTCCATACAAACATACAAATACCTCTTTAACATTGATATTTTAAAGATAATCAATCTTTTCCATTATTAATTTGTATGATGTTAACAAATTTTTACATTGCTCTCCCGAATAAATTACGTAACATCAATATTAAAATATCGATATATATCTACATCTCTAATTGAGTAGCAAATGAGATTACATGTGCATGGGAATATGACATCTATTTCAAATACCCTAACGTTCTGAATAGCATGAATTGGTTACGGCGCCATCTAGCGTTGAGTAGCTGAACTTGTTGTAAATTTGACTATTTAGAGTTTTTAGACGAAAAACGTCATTATTGTTTGTGTCATATCAAATAATAACAACTTTCACTCGTTGTAATAAGACTTAATTTTTGAAAGCAATAAGAAGATGATTTGTAAAAGTTGCGTTTGTAATTTGTAGCCAATCAAATCACTGTTTTTTATGTGTGTTATAGATAATTTGATAAGCAAATGTGTGAGTTTGACGACACTGGTTCCCGTGCTTAGCCAGTTTAAGGGCACTTCTATGTATTTTTTGTTCTGTGGTTACATTCCTATCTCCATCCTTTTCCTACACACACCTATCGAGTGAAAGGGCCTGAGCTACCCGCGTATCCGAATATGGAATGACGTTTCGCTGACAGCGGCTAATTCAATGGCGTCTTTATGACTGACCTGGGGCCTTACCATGATGTGTTTAAATGTCAATCGTCTGAGAGAGGGGTGAAGCTATAAACCCTATAAATCCCTCCATCCCTTTAACAGTTCAGTTTAGGTCGTAAAATGGATCGCGTTAAGAGGCCGTGGGAGGGTCTCTGCCCCCCTAGCCAAGTTACAACCACGTGTGTTCTGACCACGTGACTGAGCGTTGAGATGACGTCAGAACAAAGAAATCGGAGGCGTTGCCGACTCGAGGCGATCAACGAAAAGAGAATCGAAACAAAACGGTTGTAACTGGCTGTTCGTGTTGCGTCCGTATTCAACAATAATTAAAAAAAACGTGTAAAATGTGGTGTATGTGCCCCGAAGAGTGACACCGTGCGTGCTAATCTGTCCCCAGGATAACCAAGTACTGTGCATACCTTCCTTTTAAAGGACGAGTCGTTCTAACCTTATATTCTACACCAGCGCAACAGCCACATTCCAAATAGTTCACAATCTTTCGCCTGAACCGCGCAAACATACCTAATGAGACCATTGTGTCCCACTTCTGGGCGAATGCCTCTCTATTCCATATATATAAAAAAAACATACTGTAATAACTTTATCAATATCAATCGGTTTACATGAACTGAAAAATGTGAACACGGCTTTCTAATTTGCTCTGATCTAATTGGTCAAGGGGCGTGACTAAGCAGAGTAACAATGATGACGTCACTATTTTCTGATGACTAAAAAAATGTTAGTTAGTAGTTTTGTGCCTGCTCGGTCATTTTAAAGATCGCTCCGTACTAGTTCAGTTCGGTCAGTGAACTAGTTCGAACTATTAGTTCTATTAGCTCTATTCGGTCATCGGTTTAAACCTAACCAGTCAAGCTACTGATGTGTGTCAGTTGCTCTTTTTGAGGTAAACCAATCGACGTCTAACAAAATCACAGTCGTTTGATTTTCTATTGCCTATTATAAAAACACTCCTTAAGAACTGTATTAATCTAATAACTTCTATAACTTACTACACATTCTTACACGATTAAAAATGGCGCGAAACAAAAAAGCATTCTACACCGGTGAGCTCCACGGTGACTCACGAGTTGAGGTGTCTTTCTGGGGGATAGAATAAATAGTAAAAAATAATTGGGATAAGCTAAAATAGACGTTATTACATTGACATAACATTCACAATGTCACACAAACGAATTACGGTCGATCGGTAGTATTATCATTAATGAATGACTTTACTCAGTCCTATACCAGATCTGTTTCTCTTTCACAATAATTTACATTCGCCACGCGAACTAATGTAACGAGTCGAAATCGTCTCGTCACATAATTCGCTTTTAGGCGATTTCCGAACCGATAATGTGAAGACGTTCCTAAAAGGTCGTGTAACCAAGTAAGGAAATCATTTAAAAAGTGAGCTGTCAGATTGGTTTTTTTTCACTTTCCCCGACCCGATCATATCATAGCATGCAGCTATTTTTTGTTTCTGTTAAATTTTTTAAATAAATCGACAGTAATCGTCGATATTTTGTGCCCCATAATGACCTAAAAGGAAAAGAAGGAGTCCAACCTCTATTTTCGGATAGAATTGCTACATATTTTCCGGTAAGAGTTCATTATTGGATTTTTACATGACGCGTTGTCGTGGGATTTTGTTCCGATATTTTATGTCTCGTTGTCATTTCCAGTTCGTGAGTGATTTTCGCCCAACTGTTTGTTTTGATGATTTGAGGCGCACTCAACGAGCAAAAGAAAAAAAACGGTGAGTTTTCAATAAAAAATTCTACGCGACCTCGTGTTTAAAACTCGAAATTTTCATGAAAACTAATGATTTCAATCGGTTGTTTCAGCCGTCTGGCGTTTTTTTTTTTTATATTTACTGTCCATTTTCTCATATTCCTCGATGTTGGAACCCTTCGGACTGATCTGCATTGCCTGGATGAGGATTTTTTTTTTTTTTTTTTTAACTTAGCTTCAAAGGTGCAACAATACCATATTAGATCCAATAATCATAAACAATGTCACTTATTAAACATTTCATGGGTATCTAAACCTGGTCATGAACTGCGGGCTGGGAGAAATTAAAGGCTAAAGCTTGACTTATATTTTTAATCTTTTATTTTTCCTATATAGTCTACTGCCTGAAGATTAAAGGCCAAGGCTCTCCAACTTGTAGTGAATCCGAGTTTATTTTTTTGAGGATGTACCTGGCGCCCGAATTATCCGTTTATATATTGGTGCATCTTCAACCCTCTATTAACACACACATCTAATTTCCCAGTACATTACACTAATAGACCTACTGATCGATTACTAATCTGTGTTCGGAAACGTTTCTTTTCATTCAGTAAGAAGATACGGTTCCTATTCGTTCATCATTCGCGAACTATACAAGACTATTACAAACATAAGATTCATGTTTATGTGCCGCAGAATGCGATTATGTTTAAAAGGGTGTGAGCCTGGAGATCTGTCATACAGGTCTCGAACCTAGTTCAGACTCCAGCTCTCACAAAGGTTATTTATTATTTATTATATTCTTTATTGTACACCACATAAACAAAAATAAGGACAAACATAATTAAAAATAAGTGTACAATGGGCGGTCTTATCGCACAGGGCAATTTCTTACAGACAACCTTTGGATGGACTGAAAGAGAGGAGATGGATTTTTAGGGCTGTCAGTGTACAACATCACAAAAATAATAATAAGACAGAATAACACAAATACATACATACAATATAAGAAAAAAAATATATACTAATAAATATTAAATATATAATTGAGCCAGGAGAAGAAAAAATCAAAGTGAAAGGTAATGCTCCTTCACCATTTTTTTAAGCGTGGGTTAAGGTTTTTAGCCTTCAGGCAAAATTTGTAAAATAAACTTGTTACAATTTACCTTTATGAGATAAATAAATGATATTTATTATTAGTTAGGCAGTTGCTACATTTACGTCGTACAGACGCCTTTTTATTTCAATACAAAACTACGTTTGCCTGCTGCGGTCTTCCCGTCCGATATATAATTTAGGTGTCTTCAAGGCTAGAGTGAATAGACTCCTAATAAACTAGTGCGCCTCACCATCAACGATTGCATCACTGCTTATCTTCAGGTGGGATCGCAGTTAAGCACTAGTTTATTTCATTTTAAAAATAAAAGTTCCTTATACAGATTTTACCAGACAACCTTTGGATCATCATTATCATCATTTCAGCCGAAAGACGTTCACTGTTGGACATAGGCCTCCTTCAAATGTCGCCATAATGACCGGTCCTGTGCGTCTCGCATCCATCTGATTCCCGCGACCGTCACTTGGTCATCGGTCCACCTTGTGGGGAGGCCTTCCAACGCTACGTCTTCCGGTACGTGGTCGCCACTCCAAAACCTTTCGTCCCCATCGACCATCTGTTCTGCGAGCAATGTGCCCTGCCCACTACCACTTAAGTTTGGCAATTCTTCGGGCTATGTCTGTAACCTTGGTTCTCCTGCGGATATCTTCATTTCTGACGCGATCACGCAAGGAAACTCCGAGCTAAAGGGCTATCGCTTTCCATTGCCCTAACCTTTGGATGCACAGTGAGAAATAAGTAAGTTGTGTATTGTTAATTTCTATGTTGTTTAGTGATCTTAAAAAGTGCGCATAAGGATTTTATTCCTCACCTTTTCCCGTAAACGACGGAGTTAGCCTGTTTGATGTGCACTTTGTCGTCCTTCTTGAGTAACGGAGGCAGGTGAGCCGGCCGCGCCAGCTCGGCGAGCCGCTGCGTCTTCGAGAGCTCGGTCTTCAGCTTCTGAATGCTCATCTGTTCAATAAGATCTTATTTTAATGAAATATGCGCTTGTTTTCCCTGAAAGGAGAAGCAGAGATGACGAAAACTAAGAACTTGTGCTACGAGTACTAGACAACTGATAAGCATACTTATATATTACTACATATATACTTAGTATAGATAAATTACACCCAGACGCAGAACAAATGATCGTGCTCACCACAAAAAAAAAGTTTCTTGGGTGGGAATCGAACCCACGACTTTCGGCATAACAATCAGGGCCACTGACCACTAGACTAACAGGTTAGTCGTTTTTTTTTTTATTAAATAAGTTTTCAAAATTGCAAACATTTTGTAAGTAGTAATAATAAAAGTAGCATTGTGATTATTTGAAGAAATAAACTGGTACGTTATAATAAGGTGTGTATAATTCCTTGAATAAGTTGTTTTTTTTTATTTTATCTTTCCTAGCCCCCGTTGATACTCCGGTAAACTATTACACCAACATCTAAACTAACATGCGCAAGATACCCAAACCCACGTCCACGTAGTCTTCACGGTTTTTTTTCTTAGTTGGGAAATCATCTAATGATTTCTCCCCCTCTTGGTAGGTTTTTTTTTAGGTGGGAAAATCATCTAATGACGAAGCGCCTCTTGGGCGGAGCGAGAGATAGTGTCAGACTTTTACTGACTAAAAACCCAATCCTGTTCCTTCTTTGCCTTCATCCCGGGGCCCCGGGTTTCGCTTTCACACTACCCGTGGTCGCTTTTGGGAGGTGCGGGACAGACTTTTACGGACTAAAACCCACTCTATGTTCCTTCTTTGCCTTGCATTCCAGGACCCCAGGTTTCCCTTTCGGAAGGCATCACATGGCCCCCAGTAGTCTTCTGGGCTCCTACGGTATGCCGTTGATGACTCGAACTCAGTCCTGACGATTACCGGACGGCCGGACGACGTGCAACATATTGCTCGTCGTCCGGAAGCCCACGAACACTTCTCATAATACGCCCACCGGTCAACAGTAGTTACAATATCATGGCTGATGATATCGAAAGAGATATCCGAAATTAATTACCTTAGTCTTAGAAATCTCAGCCTTCTGCGCCATGCTGTGTCCCTGCTTGCCGAGGCTGCTCATGTACTGGTCCAGTTCGTCCATGTCCTCGTTGCTCTGCTGACTCTTGGCTGCAGAGGATCGCAGCTTCTCCAGCATTTGCTCCTCAGAGGATATCTTGTTCTCGATTTCTGTGATTTCTTTTAGCTGTTAACAAGAAAATACGATTTAAGAAATATATTTAAGTACTTTGTGGCTTTTTTTTGGGGAGAAAATCATCAAATGACATCCTCGCTCTTGGGCGGAGCGAGAGGGTGTGTCAGACTTTTAGTGACTAAAAACCCACTCCTGTTCAATCACCATTGCGTTCAAAACGATGAAGAAATACATCGTAAGAAAAACGGCATGTCCTAGTGTAACGAGTCGAAGTCGTCTCGCCACATGATTCGCTTTTAGGCGATTTCCGAACCGATAATGTGTAGGCGTTCCTAAAAGGTCGTGTATCCAAGTAAGAGAATCTTTTAAAAAGTGAGCTGTCAGATTGGTTTTTTTTTTTCACTTTCTGACCCGATCATATCATGGAAGCAGCTAATTTTTGTTTCTGTTAAATTTTTTAAATAAATCGACAGTAATCGTCGATATTTTGTGCCCTGTAATGGCCTAAAAGGAAAAGAGAAGTCCATCCTCTATTTTCTAATAGAATTGCTACATATTTTCCGTTTGTGAGTGATTTTCGCCCAACTGTTTGTTTTGATGATTTGAGGCGCACTCAACGAGCAAAGGAAAAAAAAACGCCGTCTGGCGTTTTTTTTATATATTTACTCTCCATTTTCTCCTATTCCTCGATGTTGGAACCCTTCGGATTGGTCTACATTGCCTGGATGAGGATTATTTATTAATTTATTTTTCCTAACTTAGTTTCAAAGGTGCAACAATACCAAATCAGTTTCAATAATCTATGTCACTTATTAAACATTTCATGGGCATGGGTATCTAAACCTGGTCATAAGCTGCGGGCTGGGAGAAATTAAAGGCTAAAGCTTGACTTATATTTTTATTCTTTTATTTTCCCATATAGTCTCCCGCCTGAAGATTAAAAGGCTCTCAAACTTGTAGTGAATCCGAGATTATTTTTTTGAGGATGTACCTGGCGCCCGAATTATCCATTTACATATTGGTGCATCTTCAACCCTCTATTAACACACACATTTAATCACCCAATACATTACATTTGAACTGCGAACAGGGACATTACACTAGAACCTAATTTTCGAAGACGTAACATCCACCAACTCACACTGTGAATGATATTGTATGCAATTCCAATACTTTTTCAAAATATGTCTTTGTAAAAAAGTATTTCACATTTTTAGGCCCACTTTTGTACAAGAGATTAAATAGAAAATTAGGTTTGTTTAAATTAAATTATTATATGATGATGATGATGATGAGCTGTAAAAAGATTATTGTGCAATACTTACTCAGCATCTCTTACGGAGAGACAGAAGATCTCCTTTTAGTTTGTAATTAAAACATGCTTTGCTTTTAGTCAATTAAATTTAGGTTATTTAATATAGTGAATTTAATGATTGTTAATTTATTATTTCTTAGGTTCTTAGTACTTTTTAGCCTAACATACAGGTCCAACCTAGTTCAGGCAAAAATGCAATGTATGCGTTATAATTGTTTTTATGTGTCTTAATTAAATATGCCACTTTTATTAAATAAACGATATTCTATTCTATTCTACTATGCCTGCGTGGTTGATTCGGACAATTCCTTTTCCTAGAGAGGAGTCCCAGCAGTGGGAAATATTATTGGCTGGTTGGTTATGCTCAAAGACATTAAATATATACTACCAATAGACAGGACATAGCGAACAAAATCGTGCTCCGATACTTATTACCTAGTGGTCATAAGTCGCTTAGTCTAGTATGACGCCCCTACACGTCAAGTCGTGTTTGTATCCGCTCTATGCATTAAAAGAAAATCATTTTCTGAGAAAATATGCCGAACTGCCCATTACGCTATTGCAAATCTTGTTATGATAAAATGACTGGACCTAACTTCGGTTTATTTTCGTAAATATTTTTGGTATTTACGAAGTAATTAATTAAAATTCAATAATTTTGAGAAATAGTTCTAGAACATTTGCTGGTTTTGTGATAACGCCATCTATTGCTGAAAAGCTTAACCTTACCTTTATCACACACTGAGGCTCTACCACGAGCTCATAATGTGATCCATTTTACGACCTAAACCGAACTGTTAAAGGGATGGAGCTATATAGGGTGTATAGCTCCATCACTCTTTTTCTCTCGTGCGACTGACATTTTAACATTATCATGGTAAGGCCCCTGGCCACCTACCGAGCGATAGTTAAATAATTATAAATTTTGACAAATTTAATTCGCGTGTTTGCTATTCAAAGCCAGATGGCGTCACTGAGACATAGGATGACAGCTTTTCTTAAGACATTTGTTCTGATAGCCGCTCTATTGTATCTCTTTAAATCTCTTTGGTTATGCTATATGTTATGCTACTCTATGTATCTCACCAAGTCGTCATAAGTCCGTGGTTTCTCGCTGTCCCTTTCGGCGGCGCCTAGTTTCTGCATGCGCAACTTCCGCTTCCGTTCGACGCTGCCGGTGCGGTCGAGGAAAGTGTCGTCGTCAGAGTCATAGAAGTCGTCCGCCGACCAGTCGCGCTCTTTCCGCCGACGAGATTCTGACAAAAATTACACCAATATTATAATGGCGAAAGTTTATGTGTCGGTTCGTTACTGCTTCAAGAATCAAAGCATTTATTTCAAACTGGATTCTGCAGCTTCGCCCGCGTGAAAGTAGGGAGGAAAGGGTCCATACAAACTTTGGAACCACGTTTCAACCCTTTAGGGGATGTATTTTGAAAAATCCTCTCTTAGTGCTCACCTACGTCATAAAAGGAAACCTTGTACAAAATTTCACGCTCCCAGTCCCAGTAGTTTCGGCTATGCGTTGATATGTCAGTCAGTCAGTTTCTCCTTTTACTAGTCTCACTCGTACAAGCACTCCCCAATTGCGGGATTAAGGGTCGATTTTCCCGCATCCTCTGGACAGCTCGAATAATAATGCACCCATTGGTCGGACCAGCAAGCTTACTCTCCAAACTAATTTCAATCTCAAGCCAATACGATTCCAACGTCAATTTTGTAGTTACATGATTTGGTACTTGAAAACAATATTGTCAACATTGGATTGAAATTAATTAGTTTCTCAAAATAGTCACGCAATTTTAAAACAAATTTGGCGCTAGCATCGAATTCACGAGTACGAAACGTCACAATCCCAATGTCGACCGATCGGAATTGAACTCAAGAGCAGGTCGGGCAAATATATAGATAAACCATTTACTGGCACATCTGAATTGTCAAGAAGTCAGTCATTCCGAAAAATGTTGCTAATTGCACATTCCAAAGCGTAGATCTCTATGGAGAAGAATGTGCAAGAAACTCCATGGACACTCTTTACAACCATATTATGTATTACAAATATCTCTGTTACATAATAATAGTAATAATATTTTAGTTAGTTACTACATCATCTGCCTACTACGGTGTGGTCGGTTTCTAGTTACTACGTCATCTGCCTACTACAGTGTGGTCGGCTTCTAGTTACTACGTCATCTGCCTACTACGGCGTGCTCGGCTTCTAGTTACTACATCATCTGCCTACTACGGCGTGCTCGGCTTCTAGTTACTACATCATCTGCCTACTACGGTGTGGTCGGTTTCTAGTTACTAAGTCATCTGCCTACTACAGTGTGGTCGGCTTCTAGTTACTACATCATCTGCCTACTACGGTGTGCTCGGCTTCTAGTTACTACGTCATCTGCCTACTACGGCGTGCTCGGCTTCTAGTTACTACATCATCTGCCTACTACGGGGTGCTCGGCTTCTAGTTACTACATCATCTGCCTACTACGGCGTGCTCGGTCTAGTCAGTCTACACTAATATTATAAAGAGTTAACGTTTGTTTTTTTGTTTGTAGGAGGTAATCTTTGAAAATACTGGTCCGATTGCTAAATTTTTTTCACCGATAGAATGTGATGACTTCTGCGTTAACGGGATTGCAGCGCGGCGCCTATTAGTACTCACCATGTCGGGACTGCCTCAACAGCCCCGCCCTGTCCAGTATCCTGCAGGCTTCCAAAGCGCATGCGATGACGGCTTCCTTCTTCTTCCCTCTGTGGATGACTTCTGCGATGACGGGGTTGCCCCGTGCGTCGTCAATCGGTAGCTCCACCCTGAGTGGCAAAAAACTTTGCGGTCAAGGAATACAAGTTACATATAGTAGGTATGTATAGTTGATATATATATTTTTTAATATACTTTTATTTGGGGGTTTTCATCATTAGGATATGTCAGCCCCGTAGCACCCTTTTACATTGGTTTCACTAACTAAAACCAGTTGTAATGCTTAGATGATTAATAAATGTTTTTTTTTTTTTTTAAGGTGGGAAATCATCCAGTTATCTCTCTCGCTCTAGGGCGGTGCGAGAGGGCGTGTCACGTGTGACTTTAACTGACTATACTAAACCACACCTATGTTCTTTCTTTGCCTTGTGTTCCAGGACCCTGTGTTTGAATTTCGGAAGCGCACCCAAGGTCCCAGTAGGCTTCGGCCTTGCGGTCCCTACGGGTTTGCTGACATCTCTATGAGGCGCGCGTGGAACACTACGCGCTGGCGATAACTCGGGCTCGGTCCGGACAGTCACGGGACGGCCGGACAATTTACGATTTTGACGCTGACAAAGTCGCGGGCACTAGCTATTTTAATTTAAATATAACTTGGTATTCAGTATTCGGCCTAATACCGAAGTAGTAGCCGAGTATTCGTGGCATCTCTACCTATGGTAGGTCTCCTGTTGCTAACCTGGTTTTTGACGAGATTTCTTCCAGTGAAGATCAGTGGCTGTTTTAATTATTCGAAAATTGATTCCTAGTGGATATTGTAGTTTTGTATCTCAAGTGTCTGCGCAACTGAATAATAAGTGGAATCATTGAAACAGGCGCGTTCTCGGTAAAATGGGGCTGAGAATTTTATTGTAGTGTTGACTACCTCAGCGAAGCTTGCCAAGAAGGTTGACTTAATACATTTGCTGCCAAATACTACAAAAATATTAGAATGTGTACATCCAGATTCTAATGGTAAACGAAGACATAGCTTAAAGGACTTAGTATCCAAGCCAAAAACATTACTTTAAAAAAATGTTGCTAACCTGCACATGAACTGTCCCACGCCCCTCTCGTCACAATTATACGTCAGCTCGTGGCCCTCCCGCTCGAAGTAGCCGCGCAGCGTCTTCTTAGGATCCTCCAGGTACAACTCTTCATTAGCTGTGACTGCGTACGGGTTCTCTGCCAAGTCTGGTTCTTCTTCGGCATCTTCGCCTGAAGAAGTGGGAGAGAAGATGGAGATATTGAGAGAAATGTTTACAGATTCATCATGTCCCTAGACTTTCCACAACTAGCTCGGGGTCAGCTTCCTGTCTAACCGGATTCAGCTGAATACCCGTGTTCTACATGGAGCGGCTGCCTATACATGTTTATAGATTAACAATGTAAATAAAACACATTAAGTGAGGCTCTAATGAAGAATGAAGAATATTTTAGCAGACTAGTAAATAATACATTAAAAAATCAGTTTTTTTTTAATAATATTAACATATTAATAATATTTTTTTTAAGAGCAGTGGTGGCCGAGTGGTAACGGCCCCAACTTACGAGTAGTAAGTCGCGGGTTCAAACCCAGCCAGGCGTATTACTTTGTGTAATTTATTTCATCACCACTGCTCTCAAAACAGTGAAGAAAATCATCGTGGTCAAACAAACCAAAAATTCGAAGACATGTGACATTCACCAACCCGCACTGGGCCCGCGTGGTGGTTACGGCCCATTCCCTCTCCTAGAGAGGAGGCCTGAGTCCCAGCAGTGGGAACATCAAAAGGCTGAGTGGAATAATATTTCATCCCAAACACGATAAAGAATAAAACAAAGAAATTGATTTGACTCACCCATCCCCCAATCAATTCCCTGTTCCTCTCGTCTCTTCTCTTCCACTTTTCTGTCCCTCTCCCTCTGTTCCATGGCTTCTTTGATCATTCTGTCTCGCTCTACCTTCATATCTTGTGATCTCCTCTTGATTTCTGTGACTGATAGTTCTGATTCTCCTTCGCAGTCGAAATCTGGACCCTGTGTAAATGGTTTTAAAGTAGGAATTAAAATAAGTTATGGGGGATGAACTGCTCGCGTCCGTAGTATTCACTTGGGTTCTGACCACCCTACACGTGTCCCCTAGGTAGTGCTAAAAGTGTAGTAAATGCGGTGGCAGCCCATTGCATCGGCCGCTGGCCGACCGTAGGTAGTTGGGGGCCCAAGTAGTGCGCCAGCCACAGACGAAACGCTGCCCCGCCAACTGCGAAAAATCCCAGGGTGGCCCCATTGTGCCGGTTGACGACCGGACGAGAGGACCCGATGGCGATCCCTGGGGGGGACGCCCGAATCCCCGCAGTCTCCAGATCATCCCTCCACTGGCGCAGCAACTCTAGTCGTGTTGTTGAGTCTAACATCGCCTCACCTCGCTCAACTGCCATCTTCCATCTACTATTCACACGACGTAAAAAAGAAAAGTAAGGGTCTACAGCGGAAGCACGTCCTCTCTTTCCAAGTGCATCTCTCTAATATTCGAGGGCTGCACTCCAATCTCGACGCGGTCCACCACCATCTTGAGACTGGCCCCACTTACTTTTCTTGACGGAGACCTCAATTGATATAGATTTCCATCAGAAGCGGCGTACAGTACGCGTCACGTAAAAAGAACGCTGGCGTTCTTTTTACGTGACGCGTACTGTACCTCTAACCGCTTCTTAGTGAAGAGGTTTTTGAAAATTCTACTTTTAAGGGGTTGAAATGGGGGAAATTGGTTTGTATGCAAAATATTATTCCTTGGGGTAATATACTTGAAACTCAGCACAAATACTAACGTAAGTAAATAAAAATGGTTTTTATAATTTGTTTTTAAAAATTAGCCATAGGGAAACGATTTAAGGTGTGTGTAAAGAATATATTGGAGATTTCTTGGGTAACTTGAAACATGACCAAAATATTTATCTAAATAAATAAAAAAGATTGACATTGTTATTTTTTCAAAACTACCCTCAAATTACGATTTCAGGGGTGTTAAAGGGTTTATGTAAACATTCTCGCGAACGAAGTCAAGGACAAAGAGCTAGTGACAAGATAAACTCACCAACAGTATATAAGTCCGGGTACTGTTACCGAACTTGATCTGATGTCCCACCCTGATCCGCGTGTAGTGGCTGGCCTTCAGGGACTCCTTGTTGAGGAACGTGCCATGCGTGCTGCCCAGGTCGTAGAGGTACCAACCGCACGGGGGCTCGCCTTCCTCTGCGAAGGCTTTGTATTGGAGGACGCAGTGGTGCCTGGAATAGGAGGATTTATTGGACATCACTTACGTGTGGATTTGGAAAATGCAAATGGAGGTCTTTATCGAACAAGGGGGCAAAATATTCTAAATAGTTTTTTTTTTTTGTTTTCAGATCTTGCAATCAGTCATTCCAGACTATAAGCAGATGTGGTGGGTGCTTTTTGACGTTTAGGGAGCTGCTCCCATTAGAGCCAGCCCTTTACTTTTCATTAGTTGGATCTCAGACCCTCTAATCGTCGAAAATATCACGCCGCTTTTTGAGCCGACGTATGGTTTCGGGGATAGTGAGTTGCCCTGTTAGCTGGTTTGGGTGCTTCGACAGTCTTAGTTTATAGTTCTCTCCATGAGTTTCTATTTCTTGTTTAACCATAGGCATGTTTAGAATTTCATGGATCTCTGTTGTTTTTATAAACCATGGTGCATTCAATATGTGTTTCAATATGTAGTTTTGAACTCTCTATATAACCATTATGTTAGAGGTGCTGGCAGAGCCCCACAACTGGATACCATATGTCCAAATAGGTTTCAGGATCGTTTTATATATGAGCAACTTAGAAATGATTGCATCGCTGCTTACCATCAGGTGGGATCGCAGTCAAGCACTGGTTTATATGAATTAAAAAAAATATATATTAAATACATGTCATATTAAATTCACAATTTGGGATAACTATCAAAATCAACAAGTTAACATCATCATCATTAATATTTCAGCCCAAAGATGTCCACTTCTGGACATAGGCTTCTCCCAAAGTATCGCCACAATGGCCGGGCCTGTGCGTCTCGCATTCATTGGATTTCCGCGACCCTCACGAGGTCGTCTTTCCACCTTGTGGAAGGCCTTCCACCACTGCATCTCGTACGAGGACGCCACTCTAGAACCCTTCGTCCCCATCGACCATCTATACTGCGAGCAATGTGAGAAGAATTAATGGGATGAATTCTTTTTTAAAATAGAGTATATAAAGCAAAGCTCCACCGTGTCCCCCAGACAGTCCTCACAATGGTGACACCTGGGTGTTTCTTCTGCACAAATCAAGCGCAGGAACCTCCTGTACCGGTGAGGACCTACACCGGAAGGTGAGGACGCAAGGACGAGGAGTGGCTGGAATGAGATCTTTCCAGACACTCCTCAAAGACGGGAATGACGTCTCTCCAGCCACTCCTCAAAGAGGGGACTTACCACCATGATTAAGGTGTGCCCAAAATAAATGTTTAAGTACAATTTCTGTTTACAAATAATACACAAATGTTACAGTCTTCTAAAACCTTACCTGGATATAGTAGGATGCGCCATCACAACATCACAATTGGCCAGTCTTCCAAACACATAGAATGGTTTGTTGGTCAAGTCCACTTTATCCACAATCATACCTGATTTCAGTACCTCAAGGGCATACTCAGAACCTGAAAAATTGATTGAAAAATTAAAAAAAAACAGACGTAGATTATGTTTTTTGTTGGAGTGACTTTATTTATTTACATTTTGAAAGCAACAAAAACTGGGCAAGTGCGAGTCGGACTCGCGCACTGAGGGTTCCGTACAAACTTGAAAGGTAAATTGCGCTCAATATCATTTTTGAAGACCTATCCATAGATACCCCACACGTATGGGTTTGATGAAAAAAAATTTGTTGACTTTCAGTTCTAAGTATGGGGAACCCCCAAAATTTATTGTTTTTCTTCTATTTTTGTGTGAAAATCTTAATGCGGTTCACAGAATACATTTACTTACCAAGTTTCAACAGTATAGTTCTTATAGTTTCGGAAAAAAGTGGCTGTGACATACGGACGGACAGACAGACACATGACGAATCTATAAGGGTTCCGTTTTTTCCATTTGGCTACGGAACCCTAAAAAACGTGTATTTATACTTCACACAATCATATGAACTAAAAATACATAATGTAAAAACTGGCCAAGTACGAGTTGGACTATATTAAAAAAAGCCAAATAAAAAAGATGTTTGTTGTGTTGTGATTATAATTTTCTTATAAGGGTTGGGAGTTCAAGGCCAAAAAGGAGCCTAACTCAGCATATTTTGTGTACAGTAGCAGTACATTTAGGTGGACTTTAATATATATATATCAATGCCAAGAACATACAATAATTTGTTTGTGTACCCAAAAACCACCTTCCGAGTCATTGTTATGCATATTTATTGTTGAGTATTCACTATGCCCTACCCGCAAAACGTTTAGCATAAACATAATGATGTAAACTCTTTGATACAACTCTATGTTCTATGTTTCTCTATAAGCATTGATTGTCAAATACTTCGTATTACTTACTAAACTGAATTTTTAGCATATTGAGGTTCGCATAAGAAACAAAGAAGTTTTGAGAGCACTGTGTCGTCTAGACGTGAATAAAGCTAGTGGACCAGATGGTATACCAGCAATAGTTCTCAAGGCATGTGCGCCCGAGTTGTCTCCTGTATTGACGCGCTTGTATCGCCTCTCATTTAGGACTGGTATAGTGCCCAAGTCCTGGAAGCTTGCCAACGTGCAACCCGTGCCCAAAAAGGGCAGTCGTGCCGATCCTGCCAACTATCGGCCGATTTCAGTAACCTCCATACTCTGCAAGATTATGGAGCGTGTATTGAACTCGCGCCTCATGGCATACCTGGAAGGTAACGATCTCCTCAGTGACCGACAGTACGGGTTTCGCCACAATCGGTCTACTGGGGACCTACTAGTGTATACCACTCACATGTGGGGCGAGGCCCTTGAGAAGAATGGAGAAGCGATTGCTGTCTCCTTAGACGTCTCGAAGGCCTTCGACAGGGTATGGCATGCCAGCCTTTTGAGTAAGCTTCCAGCGTACGGTATTTCCCCTGGTCTGATTAACTGGGTAAAAGACTTCCTGAATGAACGGTCTCTCCGAGTTGTTGTCGATGGATGCTCATCAGAGCCCATGACGAATGCCGGAGTTCCTCAGGGGTCAGTTCTCTCTGCAACTCTTTTCCTGCTGCATATTAACGATCTGCTGATGCCCGGTATCTATGGGTATGCAGATGATAGCACAGTTGTAGAGAGATACCTGCCAGGTGCTCGGGCTAGTAAGGAGCTAATCCGGTCCGAACGAGAGGCTATGGTAGAGCGTACGAATGTCTCACTTCAGGCAGTCTCCATGTGGGGCGAAACCAATCTGGTAGGATTCAACGCCGCCAAAACACAAGCGTGTCTGTTCACCGCCAAAAGGAGTCCGTTCGCCTTGGCTCCTGCTTTTCAGAATGTATCTCTGGAGTGCACCGACCGCCTTCAGCTCTTGGGAGTTGAAATTTCTTCAGACCTCAATTTTGGGCGGTTCATTGAGTCCAAAGCCAAGGTAGCTGCTAGAAAACTAGGCGTTCTTGCAAAGGTCCGACGGTACTTCACACCGGGACAGCTTCTAATGTTATACAAAGCACAGGTCCGATCGTGTGTGGAGTACTGCAGTCACATATGGGCTGGTGCTGCAAAATGCCATCTAGCAGCTTTGGACTCAGTGGAAAGGCGTGCGAAGAGGCTAATTGGGGATCCAGATTTGGTTAAGTCCAATCTACAAAGCCTCGAGCACAGGCGCAGGGTAGCCAGCCTATCGGTATTTTACAGGTTGCATTTTGGAGAGTGTGCGCGGGAATTGCATGACTTGATTCCGCCATCTCCTTTCTACCATCGGACAACCCGACGTACGGCGAGTATCCACCCTTACGTTGTTGAAACTTCAACGGTCCGGACTAAGCGTTTCGCTTCGTCGTTTATACCGCGTACATCGAAGGACTGGAACAATTTGCCTGCTGCGGTCTTCCCGTCCAACTATAATTTAGGTGTCTTCAAGGCTAGAGTAAATAGGCTCTTAATAAACTAGTGCGCCTCACCATCAATGATTGCATCGCTGCTTACCATCAGGTGGGATCGCAGTCAAGCACTGGTTTATATGAATTAAAAAAAAAAAAAAAAAAAAAAAAAAAAACCTGTTATTCAATTAAAGGTTTTGTCTATCTATTTCACTTAAGATTAGCCTTATAATGTTCCCACAGCTGGGACTCAGACCTCCTCAGGCCGTCCAGTGGTGATAAAATAAATTGCACAAAGTAATTGCACCTGGCCAGGTTTGAAACCACAACCTATAACTCGTAAGTCAGGGCAATAATTACCACTGTTCGACCACTGCTATACTGTTTAGATTATACTTAGATTTTATTAGATTTTTAACTGTTGTATGACTTAGGTCCCGAGTACTTGGCACTAAAAGCATTAATAAAACATACTCTACCAGTTAATCTTAAGAGTTACAAAACTACAATTTCAATGTTAAAGAGAAGCACATTTCAGTGTTTATAGATAATACAGCATAACTTTTTTAATACCAATGGAACACAACTGTGTTTTTTAAATGTTTAATCTAGTGAATGTTTAATGAGATTAAAAAATAGCTATTATGAAAAAGACCCAAAAGATTCCTATTTATCAACAAAATTATTTTTAAATTTTTTGAGGGTATGTTAATACAGTTATTGACTGCTATGCTGCATGTCGCGAGTTCTATTCCCGTATGTAGCGTTGCCAGGCGTCCGGATAAAGCCGGACAGGGTCAGGCTTTTTAGTTGCGTGTCTGGCCAAATTAAGCGGAGTCCGGCTTTTGATAGGCTTTTTTTTAGAATTTTTTTTATATATTTGTCATGTCTTCTACATTATCTTGTTTAGCTAGCGTAAGCGGAGCGGACTAGCAATTATAGCAGCCAATTTTATTGTTGTTTCATTAGAATTAAAATATTTATTTAAGTAATATGGTCAATAATAAAAAAGTCCAGTTTGACTTTAAACAAAATTGTCCTCCATTTTACTCAAATGTCCGGCTAAATGGGCTGGTCTGTCCGGCTTTTCGGTTTGAAGACCTGGCAACCCTACCCGTATGGAATAAATATTTATATCTGGGTTGGTAGTTGTGTCTGGGTGTCTTGTGTATGTGAGTTTACATGTTTATGAATGCACCCACAATACAGGAGCCATTCCCAATGTGAAGAAATGTTTAAAAAAAAAAGTACAGAGGCGGACTGAATGCCCTATATTGACAAAATTTGAATCTGGGGTATGGATAGTCCACAATTCTAGTAAAACCTGACATCAAGAGTAAATACCAACTTAAAACCACTCACCATCTGGACAAATCCCGGACCATTTAGGCTCCTTGTAAGGTATAGGCGTCGACAGTTCTTTTATAAGCACCGCTGGTGGCAAAGAACTTTTTGATGGCGTCTCCGAAGTCTTTACTACTGGCATTGCCACTTGTTTGTCTTCAGAGGCTGTTTCTGGCTCACTCTTTACCTTTTTTGGCAATTTCCCAATACGTCCGAACAGCACAGGCTTTTTAAATTCGATTTTATCTTCGGTCTTCTGTTTTTCATTTGATTCTTCCATTTTTGTAGGTTATTATTTTTAGGTTTTATGGCTTTCCGTTGCTATTCGATACTTCGGTAGCAGTTTCAGTTTAGCAATCACTTTGTCTTTACAGAATGTTTTTAAATGACTTTATTATGTTTATTATTTTCAATACAACGTAAACAGATTAATAAAGATTAATAATAATTGCACAGATTGCACTTTGTGGTAGGCTTGTGAAAAAATATCGACACAGACAGATACATCGATATATCGATGTTTGTTAATCTTTATGACTTTATTTTCAGCCGATATATTATGATTCGATACATTGATATATCGATACAAAATATTCAATATTGAAAATCAATTATCCGAAATTATCCAAACGCTTAGTTGACACTTCGCGTGACCCAAGGGCTGGCTTTTACCTCGGTCAGAGATTAAGCATTGCCATACAACGTGGCAATGCCGCCAGCCTTTTGCCAGTCGACAGCGATGCGGAGGAATTTTATGACGCCATTATTTTAGCTAGTAGTTTTTGTCTATATTGTGTTTTTATTTTATTATACAGTTAATTTTCATTCATAATCAATAAATAGCCTGTACAATATTGAGAATCGGGGTGAAATAGGGGTGTATACGGGGTGCCAATCAACACCTATCGGGACCCAAGCCAACCTCACCTGCACGTGGTGCACCCTGCTGATAAACGAACGAGGCTATGGCGACCCGCCAACACGCACTGGACCAGCGTGGTGGGTTATGGTCCAAACCCCCTCAAATGCATAATGCAACAAGAAACAGGCCCCAAGTGCCCGGTGACTCCAGCGGTTGTGCTAGCGTGGACGGGCGTGGGCGCAGCCCTGGGGTCTGGGGTGCTAAGAATCTCCGGGCGGGATCGATCAACCGTCGACGACTGGACCTGGCGACGTACAACACGCGTACACTCCGGTCCGATGAGAAGATTGCCGAGCTTGAGGAGGAGGTTACGATGGAGTATTGTGAGATTATCCGAAGTCCGAAGACAGGGGGAGGACACGATAATCCTAAAATCTGGTAACCTGCTCTATTTTCGGGAGGGGGACCAGCAGTCCCAAGGTGGTGTCGGGTTTATCGTCCACAGGTCCCTTGTGAATAACGTGGTGAAGATCGAGAGCGTGTCGACCAGGGTGGCGTACCTTATACTCAGAATATCATCAAGATATTCGCTGAAGGTCATTACAGGTTTACGCTCCGACCTCGACACACCCCGATGACGAAGTAGAGACCATGTATGAGGATGTATCCAGAGCCATACATGGTTATAAGACACACTTCACCGTGGTCATGGGGGACTTTAATGCGAAACTGGGCAAACGAGATGGTGACGAGCTGCGAGTGGGGCAATTTGGATTTGGACGTAGGAACCACCGGGGACACCTACTGGCCAGCTTTATGGAGAGGGAGGGCCTCTACATGATGAACTCCTTCTTCAGAAAGCGTGAGCATAGGAAGTGGACCTGGCAAAGCCCTGATGGTGTAACAAAAAATGAGATTGACTTCATCATGTCGACGAAGAAGCAAATATTCAATGATGTCTCAGTGATCAATGCGGTGAAAACCGGAAGTGATCACCGCATGGTAAGAGGCACATTGAATATCAATGTCAAGCTTGAAAGATCTCGACTGATGAAGTCTACGCTCCGTCCTGCACAGATCCAGAACTCCGAGAGCTTTCAGCTCGAACTTCAAAATCGTTTCGAATGCCTAGGAAGCTCTGTGGACGAATACAACGATGGGTTCGTGGAAACTGTCCATACGGTCGGGTCTAAATTCTATAAGACTCGTACAAATAAGAGCAAGAGGCTCACAGATCGAACTCTCCAGCTTATGAAGGAAAGGCGTGAGATGATTCTGCAATCTTCAGACGATGCGTGCACATATCGGCTGCTCAATAAACGGATCTCTAAGTCCTTGAAACGCGATATCCGTCACTTTAATACTGGAAAAATTAAAGACGCGATTGAGCGAAATAAGGGCTCCAAGGTGTTTGCAAGAGATCTGTCTATTGGGCAGAGCCAGCTCACGAAACTGAAGACCGAAGATGGCAGAGTCATATCCGCCAAATCGGAGCTTCTGGGAGAGATCGAGGCTTTTTATGGACAGTTATACACGTCAATCACAAAACCCACTACGAATCTAGCAAACGACCCAAGAGCTAGGTTGACCCGACACTATACCGAAGATATCCCGGACGTCAGCCTGTACGAGATTAGGATGGCTCTGAAGCAGCTTAATAACAACAAGGCACCGGGTGATGACGGAATTACAGCCGAACTCCTGAAGGCGGGTGGTAAACCGATCCTTAAGGCCCTTCAGAAGCTGTTTGATTCCGTCATATTCGAGGGAAAAACACCACAGGCATGGAGCGGAAGTGTGGTGGTACTCTTCTTTAAGAAGGGCGACAAGGCCCTGCTCAAGAATTATAGGCCCATCTCACTTCTGAGCCATGTCTACAAGCTGTTTTCCAGAGTCATCACGAACCGTCTCGCGCGCAGGTTCGACGACTTCCAGCCTCCCGAACAAGCCGGATTCCGAAAAGGCTTTAGCACCATAGACCACATACACACGCTACGGCAGGTTATACAGAAGACCGAGGAGTATAATCTGCCTCTCTGCTTAGCGTTTGTGGATTACGAGAAAGCCTTTGATTCGATCGAGACTTGGGCTGTGCTGCAGTCTCTCCAACGGTGCCAGATTGACTATCGGTACATCGAGGTGCTGAAGTGTTTGTACGAAAACGCCACTATGTCAGTCAGACTGCAGGACCGGACCTCGAAACCTATCCTCCTGCAGCGGGGTGTGAGGCAGGGAGACGTCATTTCTCCGAAACTGTTCACGGCCGCAATGGAGGATGTCTTCAAGGTTCTGGACTGGAGTGGATTGGGCATTAATGTCAATGGCGAGTACATCACTCATCTTCGGTTTGCCGACGACATAGTAGTCATGGCTGAAACTACGGAAGAGCTCAGCACGATGCTCAATGACCTCAGTAGAGCTTCCGAAAGAGTGGGTCTTAAAATGAACATGGACAAAACCAAAGTCATGGTAAATAACCATGTAGCACCCACTCCGATCAAGATCGGAGACTCTGCACTCGTAGTTGTAGACGATTACGTCTACCTTGGACAGACAGTCCAGTTGGGTAGATCTAATTTCGAGAAAGAGGTCAACCGTCGAATCCAACTCGGCTGGGCAGCGTTCGGGAAGCTGCGCGGTATCTTCTCATCCAATATACCACAGTAACTCAAGACGAAAGTCTATGACCAGTGCGTGTTGCCAGTGATGACATATGGTTCCGAAACGTGGACGCTCACAATGGGCCTCATCAGAAGGCTCAAAGTCACCCAAAGGGCAATGGAAAGGGCTATGCTCGGAGTTTCCTTGCGTGATCGAATCAGAAATGAAGATATCCGCAGGAGAACCAAGGTTGCCGACATAGCGCGAAGAATCGCCAAACTAAAGTGGCAATGGGCAGGGCACATTGCTCGCAGAACGGATGGCCGTTGGGGCCGACGCAGTGTCGGAAGGCCCCCTACAAGGTGGACCGATGACCTGGTGAAGGTTGCGGGAATCCGATGGATGCGAGACGCACAGGATCGTTCGTTGTGGCAACGTTTGGGGGAGGCCTATGTCCAGCAGTGGACGTCTATCGGCTGAAATGATGATATTGAGAATCGTTTCAAAAACGATTCTTAATTCTTAATTCTTTATTGTACACAAAAACATAATATAATATATTGACATACAAACAGTTCATGTACAAAGGCGAGCTTAACTCAGCAATGAGTTTTCTCCCAGCAAACCTTTGAATTGTAGAGAGAGAACATATTCGAGGGTAGGATCCAGTGCACAATATAAACTTATATACTAAGTCTAATATATAATTAAGTATATTATACATAAGTCCAATATATAATCATATTATACATACTAATACATACTATATATACCAATATTATGTCAATAATGAAAGGAAGTGCTCTTTAAGTTTCCTTTTGAAGACATCTAGAGAAGGGCTCTCGCGAAGAGAGTGTGGCAGAGAGTTCCAGAGACGTACTGCAGTAACAGAAAAGGAGCCATCATAGCGGCTAGAAGTATGACGTGGAGTACGAAGGAGAAGAGAAGAGGTGGTGCGACAGAGTTTACCCCTAGGGACGAGGTACTCAAAGCGTTCACGAAGGTATTGAGAAGCATTAGGATTGTGAAGGATTGTATAGAGAAGAGATAGAATATGTATATCTCGTCGACGCCGAATTGGCAGCCACCTTAATCTGGTCCGGAACTCCGACACGTGGTCGTATTGACGATAATTTTTTTTCAAAATTAATTTATTAGCAGATAATTAAACGTAATTTAAAACCATAAAAAATAGAAACGAACGTTGTTCGTTCGTTCGTTGTTCGGTTTCTGTCGTCTATGTTTGTAACTTTCGTTAATGAAAAAATGCTGGTTTGCTTAAAATAATTCAAAATATTAGAGTATTGTTAGTATACCTAATTAAGATTCTCTTAATCTCTTAAAATAATGTATATTTTGTATAAAAATTACTAATACCTATTATTGAGCTAGACTAAATTAAATACTTACGAAAATCTCGGACAGTTTGCCGATATATCAATTTCTTTTTCCTAAATATTATATCGAGGCTGATATTCATATTTTTATAAACATCGATATATCAATATTTTTTATCACGGCCGACATCCTTGCTTTGTGTATTTACTGACGGTGTTGTTACATTAAATTAGAACGACTCTAATTTTGCCTGAATCATTTGTCATCTTTTTCTAGCACATTGAATAGAATTATAGAGAGAGAGAGAGAGAAATTTGCTAGATATTTTTTGAATGAAAAGAATGGAACGCTTTGACTGACATTTTGCTGCGTTATGATTGCGTTCGAGTTCGAGTTCAATCAAATCGTTCGAAAATATTAATGCGTTCAGTTCAAGAATATATTACAAGTAAAACCGGATGGTCCAAGCAGAATACCCTATTTAAACTACAGTTTAAGACTCCAAGAACATACATATAATTTACAATCATCGGTTTGTACTAATAAAAAAGGTATTTTTTTTTATCAAATAAACTAAATTATTTTAATCCATCGTGATTTCATCTATTTTTTAATCTTTTGAATCGTAAACCGAACGCGTTCCATTTCATTCAATCATTCATTCAATAACATTCTCGAACGAACTACTCCAACATGAATGAAACAACCAAATCAATCAATTCAAAAGAATTTCGTGACGATAGCCAACCGATCGAATAACATTATTAAAACGAACACTCGATTTCGTAGTGGATATTGCTCAAATTGTGTCGCGTGCGTGTTTGTTTGTTCATTTTTTACACATCAGCTGTAAATATCACATGAGCAACTGTGTCGCGGTGACCATATTGTGTGTACGAACGCGCGGAACCTTAGAACAAAGATTGTTACAATATTTACTTTTATCAAATCCTTATCATAATTCAGGCTGTTTAAGTGATTTCATACTATTGCTGACGCCCGTTCGCGCGTAATTAACTCAGGTAAGTGTGTAAAGTTATGTTATAAAAATGACGAAAAATTTCGAAGTTGAATGTCTCAATTTTTTTTGTGATCACCTTTACAATTTCGGAGATAACAATCATCTTTTAGTGCCGGTGAAAGTATAGTTCACCAATTCTATGTTGTATAATGTTTCTATTGTTTTCATACATTTCTTTCGATTATTTCTTTCTGAATCGTGACAGTTCTGCAGTCGTAAGTAGGAATATTTTCGGCTCTGAGAATTGGGAAACTGGTTTCTTTCTCTTTCTAATTAGTAGAATTTGGTATCTCGCGTTCTGAGAACTAGGTACTATTTCGTGTCACAATACTTTGTAAGTGTTACACATTCAGTTCAGCTTGTTTCTCAAGAACGGCTGTTGACATTTTGAAATTCAAGATAAGGGAGGTAATGTCGAGAACAAGGTTTCTCTATGGCCTGATATGACCAACCTCACTAATCAGTCAATTTATTAATCAGAATTCTGTCTAGCTAGAATAAAGTCCTATTAACTATCTGTCTATATATGCATTCTAAAACATGATTAAAATTCATGAATCAAACAGCCTCATTTTATATGATACAAGACAAATAAAAAAAAAAGGCCAAGTGCGAGTCGGACTTGCGAATGATGGGTTCCATACTGTCCACAGCAAAAAATCACATTTGGGGGCCCCGCTTAAATATTTATTTTATTATTTTATGTTATAGCGGTAACAGAAATACCTACATCTGAGAAAATTTCAACTGTCTAGCTATCACAATTTATGAGATACAACCAAGTGACAGACAGACGGATAGCAGAGAAATAGCAACAGAGTCCCATTTTTACCCTTTCATTACAGAACCTTCAAAAACAAGCTACTTAGAAAGTAGCTTGTATCACATACAATGGTCCACACAGGACTAAGTGCGGAAACCTAAAATAGATAGTTAGAAGTAGCTTGTATAAGTAATACAAAAATGGTTTTACTTAAATAAAAACTTAAAGTTATGAGTTCATCTGGCCCCATTTTCCTCATGCACCTATTGAATGACAAAATTAATCAAGTTTTTTCCTCATTATAATTTGCTAAGGCCATAAAACTATCCAATATCTAAAAATCAGTTTATCAAAGGACTGGAACAATTTGCCTGCTGCGGTCTTTCCATCCAATTATAATTAAAGTGTCTTCAAGGCTAGAGTGAATATATTTCTGTAGAATAGGCTGTCTGTAACTCCTATGACAGAGAGGTGCTTATTTAAAGGTCCCATGGCCAGTTGTAACGGCCTTGACTTTGCTTTAGTCAGTCAGGATCTGTTTTGTGTAGCGGTCATCAATGGACACAATACGGGATACAACATAATTCCTTGTGTGGGTCAACATTTCTTCTTTGAGACTGGAAGCTGCATCCAATATAGTTGCAAAAAGGCTAGATAAATGTTGGTAAGACCCACAGATTCATTGACAGATATGACTTTGACAACATGGTTAGTGCAGTGGCCAAATGATTAGATGCTGTACTGCATTCCAGAGGATCGATTCTTGCACGGAACACATATTTTTATAGCTTAAAAGTAATAGTTATTTACCCAAATCCAACTACATATTAGCATAATCAGCCTATTTAATGTTCCCACGGCTGGGACTCAGGGCTCCTCTCTAGGAGAGGGAATGGGCCGTTAACCTGCACGCGGGCCCAGTGCGAGTTGGTGAATGTCACATGTCTTCGAATTTTTGGTTCTAGGACATACCGGTTTCCGCACGATGTTTTTCTTTACCGTTTTGAGAGTAGTGGTGATGAAATAAATTACACAAAGTAATGCGCCTGGCTGGGTTTGAACCCGCGACCTACAACTCGTAAGTCGGGGCCTCAACTACATATTAAATGCGTGTAATGTAACTCAATGTTATTAATTAATAATTGAAAGTGTTAACTGCATTATAGTAATATTATCCTCATTTGGTACAAATCCATAATTCACAAGTTAAATGCGTTGTTCGCATTTGTAAACAACTTTTTTATTGTTTTATAATTAATAATAATAATAAATAAGTAGTTTCCCACCAAACGGGGGTTGTCCTTGGATGCACTAGCATAGTGCGTACAGGGATAATCACCAGTTCGTACCACTTTCCATTAAAAGCGTCTAAAAGTGCCTCTGCGAGTTGGTTTCGGCTCCTCGTACGCCTTCCAAAGGTCCAGGACCTTAGGGTGCTGAGATAAATAAATGTATAATAATAATAATAATATTCCAAAACTAACACACAACACCGCCTAGTCCCAAGCTAAGCAGAGCTTGTGTTATGGGTACTAGACAACTGATAAACATACTTATATATTTTTAAATATATACATAGATATATAGCTATAAATTACACCCAGACACAGAACAAACAATCGTGCTCATCACACAACCATTTGTCCTGGGTAGGAATCGAACCCACGACCTCCGGCATAGCAGTCAGGGCCACTAACCACTAGACCAACAGGCCTGTCAAAATTATAATTAAAGTGATTTATCAATTAAGTAATGTTACATTCTCCTAAAGTGTCTGATAGTGTTTTATGTAACTTAATGATTGCTTTCGAATTAGATACTTTAAAAACTTGTTTTAATAGAAAAGAAAGTTTTGTATAATGTATTAGACTTTTGCATAAATAATTAAGTGTTATTTATGTTGCGGTGCCATCAATCTTTTAAATCAATTATTTTTAAGGTTCTGTACCGAAAGTGTAAAAACGGGACCCTATTGCTAAGACTCCGCTATCCGCCTGTCGGTCACCAGGCTATATGTAATGAACCTTGATAGCTTGACAGTTGAAATTTTCACAGATGATGTATTACTGTTGCCGCTATAACAAAAAACGTGAGGTTTTTTTTTTTGCCGGTTTTTGTTACGGAATGTATGGAACCCTTAGTGCGCAAGTCCGACTCGCACTTGGCTGGGTTTTTTTTGTAACGTTTTATTTAAAACCATTTGCGACTAAGGAAGTAATAAATTAGCAAGATAGGCGTTCCCTAGAATCCTACGAATCAGTAATGCGAGCAAAGGAAACGGCCGAAACCGTGAGCAACGGCGACCAACGGGTAGCTCGCCGTCTGATAAGGACCAAGCTTAGTTCGACGTACCTAGTTAAGCAGATTGAGAATAAGCTCATGTTTATTCAATTAGATAATATCCAATTCGTATTTTTTATCATATCATTGAATTCCTTACACTTACATAATTTTACGATAAGATCTGATTATTTAAATCGGTTAAAAAAAACACGTGAATAATGCAGCACAATTTGTTTAGAATGTACAGGGAAGCTGTCAAAATTATGAGACGTCAAACGGGGTGAATAGAAAGGCAGGGGTGAATGGAAACAAAACTTTGGTTAAGATTTTTACTTTGATATATGAACATATTTTTAGTTTCAATAAAGTAATGTGTTTTAATGTACCTTGTATGAGTCTGATGTTATAATGATTAATAATAATAATAATCTGTATCACCATTTCTATAATTTTAATACTGCAAACGATTTTTGAATAACGTGAATCCCCATTAAAGTTTTGTTTCTATTCACCCCGTTTTATGGTACGTCGAGTTTTAGATAAAGTTCAAAATTGTAGAGCTGTAGTTGAGCTACATCTATACTCCATTCGACATAAGATTAGACATTTAAACAAACCCTATTTACTGTCTGTTCGATTTTGACTTATATTCCGAAGGCATAAGGATGGCATTAAAAGCAAAAAAGTGGTTACAATACCAATTCTTTACTGAAGCCGCCATTTGTCATGCCACCATCGCAATGAAAATCTAAATCGGTTGAACGGACAGTAAAAATGGTTTGCAAAAATGTCTAATGTTATTGTGAATGGAGTATAGTCGCACCACCGAATCGCACTTTTTTATGCTTCTATCCTTTTTAGGTTCTTAGAATCGTCGTTTACTAGAGCGAGAAAGAGAGCGGAGTGCGATCGACGAGGCGGGCGGCAACACTGCTGTCAGATGTAGCTCAACCCTTGCACTTCTGACAAGTCTGTTCCACACGTTTGAGCGAAACCTGTGGGACAGTCTTTTTCTAACGGCCCTCGTAGATAGGCATAATAGCGATAATACAACAATTTCTTTGCGCGTCTGATTGCTGGGAGTCTTTAATACCGGAGATCCTCTGACGGCCTTGCCCGCGGGCCATGTCCACCAAACCTCGCCATCAGTATCGGTCGCACACTATAATGCTGAATCATCAATGTTGTGCCTAGTGTTCCACGCGCGCCTCAAGAAAATGTCATTAAAACCGTAAGGGCCCAGCAGGGCGGATCTTCGCTAGGGTCACAGGGAATTTCTGAAAGAGAATCTGTGGTCCTAGAACGCAAAATGCAACTGAATGAACATAGGTGGGCTTTAGTTAGTTAAAGTCTGACACGCGCTTTGGCTCCACCCTAGAACGAGAGAAGCCATTGGATGATTTACCACCTTTGAAAAAAAAAGTCCAAAACACATCAACGCTGCTCAGCGGCAGAAATCGTATAGGTTATACTTCCCCGAACGAACTCCTTTACAAAGATCTTTACTAGGTGGTTTTTATTACCGTGCGGTTTTGATGACGCATGTGGGATTGCTCCGCACGCGTAACCCCCGCAAATGTCCATTTCATACTTGAAGTATTTATTGTAATGCGTGGAATACGCACGAGGGACGCGTTTTTTTGCACGTTGAAATTTTCTGCATGCGGGGCTAACCCGCATGCATGATGAAATCCGCACGATATTAATAAAAACTTTTTACAAAAAAAAAAAAAACCGACTTCACTAAAAAAAAACACTAAAAGGATCAAAATAACTTTAATTTCGGAAGTCGGTGTTTCTCGGTATTGTTTGTTTCTTATTTAACACCGACTTCCGAAATTAAAGTTATTTTGATCCTTTTAGTGTTTTTTTTTAGTGAAGTCGGTTATTTTTTTTTTTGTAAAAAGTTTTTATTTCACACTTTTTAGTTGCGATAGACTTATAAACAGAGTGCCTATTTCTCATGACAATTCCAATTAACCCAAATACTGCTAGGTTACATTGTTTTATTATAAAGTTCCTGTGTCGACCTTCCTCCTTCCGGCTCCATCATCAGATCAGTTCGATAGTACCTTATAGCCAAAGAGCATCTCACGACAATTCTAATAAGCCCAAACACGGCTAGGATACATTGATTAATTACGGAGTTCCTGTGCCTACCTTCCGGCTCCATCATCAGATCAGTTCGATAGTACCATATAGCCAAAGTGCATCTCATGACAATTCTAATAAGTTCAAACACGGCTAGGTTACATTGATTAATTACGGAGTTCCAGTGCCTACCTTCCGGCTCCATCATCATCATCAGATCACTTCGATGATACCATTTTCAACGTAACTATTCAGAATCATTCATTTATTTGTATTGTCATAGTCGCTTAACTATCTTCATTGTGATATCTATTTGAGTATGAAGTTCCGTTGACCATTTCTGGTCTTCTTCATCAGTTCCACTTCATCAAATGTTACTTTTTGACTGTAAATGCTTAAGTTCTTAATGAAAATACCAAAATTACCATAGGGTTGCCTATAATTTTTGAGGAGTTCCCTCGATTCCTCATGGATTCCATCATCAGAACTGGATTTTGAAAAAAATGGGACCAATCTGGAAGCATATCCTATGAAGGGAAAAAAAAATTTTGCAAATCGGTCCATAAACGACGGAGTTCTGAGGTAACAAACATAAAAAAAAAAAAAAAATGATAAAAAAAAAAAAAAAATACAACCGAATTGATAACCTCCTCCTTTTTTTGAAGTCGGTTAAAAACACCCCTAGATAGATAGTAAAATGGAATTGGTAGAGATCTTTTTACAGGAATTCTTCTAAAGGCCCTCTGTACCTTATGAGCATCCAACCCGACATTTTCACTGTTTTTCATACAACCGCTTTTCGCGATTATGACGTTATTAATTAGGTACACATTTTTCATTAAATATTTTGGAAACACAGATATCTTTATTTTTTTATTCTTGATAGGTTTTTTTTTTTTTTTTTATTTGATATAAACCAGTGCTTGACTGCGATCCCACCTGCACGCGCGCACTGCGCTGCGCCCCACCTGCACGCGCGCACTGCGCTGCGCGCGTGTGGTACGCGCTTGTCTGCTATCTCTCCTGATGGAAAACGACGATGCGGTCGACGATGGAGCGCGCTTGCCTAGAAGTAACCTATTCACTCTTGACTTAAAGATTCCCGGGTTGTAGCCATCAGGAAATACAGATTCGTGCAAGGAATTCCACTCCTTACCTTAGCTGTACGCACAATGAATGTGTTCCCCAAAACGTTTTGTGCGTATAGGTGGGATGTCCACCATGTACTGGTGGCGCATTACCATAAGCCTGGTGGTCCGATGATGGAACGGGCTAGGCGGAATAGGTTATGCGATTCCGACGCACACTCCCCGAAATGCAACCGGTAGAAAACCGACAGGCTAGCAACTCGGCGTCGATGCTCAAGACTGAAGCCTCGACTCAACGAGGATATTATCAAAATCTTGTGGATATTAACTTTTTTTTTTCGGTGTGAAAATTATCCAATGACATCCCTCGCTCTTTGGCAGACCTCGGGGAGTGTCAGACTTTTACTGACTAAAAACCCACTCCTGTTCCTTCGTTGCCTTTTATACCAGGGCCGAGTCTTCCTTTCAGAAGCAGAGCCTTGGCCACAGTAAGCTTCGACCCTGTTGGGCCCCTACGGTTTGCTGACATCATGGATATTATCTAGGCTTCTATTGAAATCAATTTATAAATTTGTGTAAAACTAATCCACCTCTGAAAATCTGCTATTTTGCATGAACAGTCAAAAAAATATAATGAAATAACATAAGATTCTGAATGACGAAATTTTTTTTCCAAAATCTTTTACACTTAAAAAAAACACTTATTTCCTGGAACAAGCTTTATTAAATATTCGAGCGAATGACGATATTACCGAGTGCCAGCAGAGCTTTTTGGTAATATCTCTCTGTTTTCGCATTGCCTTTTTATTAAACATTGCGTTGGATGAACCGGCAAGCTTTTAAACCAAGCTCAGGTTGACGATAGACAAGTGGGTAAGGGCCCTCTTAAGATATGCAGACAAAGTGACCTCTGCGCTTCCACCGACAAAGCTATGGAACTGGCAACGTTTGGGGCCATTAAAATAAATAGTTATTCGTACCAGCGACACGAAGAAGATATAATACTCTAATGTTCATCATAAAAACGACTACTAACTAGGTTCCTTCTTCCGTCACATCTTAGTCTGAATCACTTAGGTTTATCAGTTCTGTGTCACTTTCCTCGTTGTTGTCAGTTTCCTGCTGCATAAGCAAACTGCAATGGTGACACGTTACTCTTTATGGCTTTGGCAGATAAAAGTAATTAGTTGATAACACTATCTTTGAGCGTCACACTGCGATATTCAGCATTTTGATAGTGACGCGTTGTAATTTTTCTAGTGCACTTTTTTATTGGAGAGAGAGGGTGGCCAAAGAAAAGATGAATGAATTGTGTGAGGAGTGATATGAAAGAAACCGACGTACGGCGAGTCCACCCTTACGTTGTTGAAACTTCAACGGTCCGGACTAATCGTCTTCGTCCTTTATACCGCGTAGGTACATCGAAGGACTGGAACAATTTGCCTGCTGCGGTCTTCCCGTCCAACTATAATTTAGGTGTCTTCAAGGCTAGAGTGAATAGGCTCTTAATAAACTAGTGCGCCTGATTGAATCACTGCTTGCCATCGGATGGGATCGCAGTCAAGCACTGGTTTATATCAATTAAAAAAAGGGAGTTAGTGATAGCTGACGGGTGACAGGATAGAATGGAAGAAAAAAACATATTGAGCCGACCCCAAGCAATACGGGGTATGGGCAGAAAGATGTTAATGATGCTTTTGTTTTATTGACCTAGTGGACCCTATTGTAGCTAGACGAGTTCGCTGTTAAGTAGTGTAATAACAGCAGAGCCAAGTGTCGAAGGCTCAGCGCGTAGTGTTCCACGCATGCCTCAAGGACATATGAGCAAACCGTAGGGGCCCAGCAAAGTCGAAGCCTACTGGAGCCATGGGGAAGGAACAGGAGTGGGTTTTAGTCAGTAAAAGTTTGACACGAAAAGGGCGGGAGATGCCATTAGATAATTACTCACCTAAAAAAAAAGTGTCGAAGGCTAAACAACGCTTGCCAAGGCTAGTTTATGGATGCATAGCATAGCATAGTCGGCCTTATAATGTTCCCACTGTTGGGACTCAGGCCTCCTCTCTAGGAGAGGGAATGGGCCGTAATCCACCACGCGGGCCCAGTGCGGGTTGGTGGATGTCACATGTCTTAGAATTTTACGGTTCTAGGACATGCCGGTTTCCTCACGATGTTTTCCTTCACCGTTTTGAGAGCAGTGGTGATGAAATAAATTACACAAAGTAATGCGCCAGGCTGGGTTTGAACCCGCAACCTACAACTCGTAAGTCGGGGCCATAACCACTCGGCCACCACTGCTCTTATTATTATTATGTTTATGGATGGGTAACCACTAAACCTCCTCCGTGCCTAAGGTGCGAACTATAATGACTTCTCGCGCTCAAGGGCGGAGCGAGGTATGTCAGACTTTTACTGACTAAAACCACTCCTGTGTCTTTCAGTTGCCCTTTGCGTTCTAGTACCACGGGTTTCCTTTTCAGAAGTCAACCCATGACTCCAGTACTCTTCGGCCCTGCTGAGCCTCTTCGGTTTGCTGACATCTCTTTAAGGAGAGCTTGGAACACAACGCGCTGTCAAGGAGTCGGGCTCGTTCCGGACGATTACCAGACGGCTGGGGCGTGAGGATCTCCGTTCCCTCACGCGTGCGGCCATCTCCTTCGCTAAGGCGACCGCCGCTCATTCGCACTCGCTCCGGACCATGGCCTGAACCAGGGCCCGATTGTTTTGCCATCTGGTACCAGAAATATACTCACCATACTACCTTACCTTCGCTATCATACTTACGTTACACAATTAACCTTTGATTCTGTTTGTCCAAATTTAATTTTGTTTTCATTCTGTTCTGTTCTGTTTTGATGTTTATTTTTATTGTGTTTTTGTTTTTCTGTGTTTTAATTATTATTAGCTGTTAAGGCGTATTTAATAGTGCATGTAGTGCTCTTCTTTAAGTGATGGGGCACTTAGACTTAAGTTCGAATTGTTTCCCTTTATATTTAATAGTGTACTCATTGTTGAAGAGCCAAATAAAAAAATAAATAAATAAATTATCACGGTCATTCATACTTGACACACACGCAGCGAAATTGTACGTTATTGCACATTTCTATACAATACTGTTTATTTATTTAACCAAGAATGCATGAACTTATAAATATTGCCTCTAATACGCTATATTAGCAATTTTTATTCTCCAGTCTGTGACACACTTTGAAAATAAACATATTTACAGTTTTGATGAAATACCGCTATTTGTAGTATGAGAAATCATATTTGACATAGAAATAATTGCCTAATTTGCGCTGCGTACTAAAAGGTCACAGTAATGTAGGTACTTTATTGTTGACTATTTAATAGAATCAGCCCATAAAATCCATCGCGTGGACCCAATGCGAATTGGTAAATACAATTTTTAAGGTAAAAACGGGACCCTATCGTATATCGGTATCTGTTAGCACGCTAGGCTATACCTGACAGGTTTGCCTACAGTTGAGTTGTACAGGTAAACTGGAGCGTGTATGTTGCACAACTGTGCTGGTTTCCACACAAGCTTTCCTGACAGGTATAACTGTATAGTTAATCCTGTCAGGTATACCCTAGCGTGTAGGGCTATCTTAAGACAGAAGTTAAAAAAGGTTGTTTTAGGGTACACTTTGTAATAAAAGTACAATATATGTATATTGTTCTTTATTACAGTTAAGATTGATACTGAATTTATTATAATCAACTTATATACCTACCAACTGTTATCTGTCTGTTAATGATGAATTCATTTGAACTATCCATCTTCTGAATTTATAAGGCTTCTAATTAAAAAATTGGGCAAGTGCGAGTCGGACTCGCGCACTGAGGGTTCCGTACAAACTTGAAAGGTAAATTGCGGTTTACGATTTATGACGTATTAAAAAAAAACTACTTACTAGATCTCGTTCAAACCAATTTTCGGTGGAAGTTTATAAGGTGTACATCATATATTTTTTTTAGTTTTATCATACTCTTATTTTAGAAGTAACGGGGGGGGGGGGGGACACATTTTACCACTTTGGAAGTGTCTCTCGCGCAAACTATTCAGTATATAAAAAAATGATATATATCATTTTTGAAGACCTATCCATAGATACCCCACACGTATGGGTTTGATGGAAAAAAAAATTTTGAGTTTCAGTTCTAAGTATGGGGAACCCCCAAAATTTATTGTTTTTTTTCTATTTTTTTTGTGAAAATCTTAATGCGGTTCACAGAATACATCTACTTACTAAGTTTCAACAGTATAGCTCTTATAGTTTCGGAAAAAAGTGGCTGTGACATACGGACGGACAGACAGACACATGACGAATCTATAAGGGTTCCGTTTTTTGCCATTTGGCTACGGAACCCTAAAAATTACAAAAAAGTGAAGATTATTTATTGTTCAAAATGAAAAAGACGTGCGTGACCGGAAGTGTTTATTACTTACCTTACAATAATCAAATTTAACTAAGTAGGTAATGTTTGGGCACGCCATAATTATGGTGGTAAGTCCCCTTTTTGAGGCGTGGCTGGAAAGACCTCACGGCATCCTCACCTTCCACATGACGCAGGTCCACACCGGACATGGTCAGTTCGCGAGGTTCCTGCACCGGATTTGTGCGGAAGTGATGTCCGGGTGCCACCACTGTGTAAACCGCCTGGAGGACATAGTAGAGATGTGCCCCGCTTGGGCAGAGCACCGCCGTTCTCGTGGGGGAGATCGGCGGCAACGATCTCTCACGCTGGGCCTTGGAACAGGCCATGGGGTTTTTTTGTGACGTAACTAAAAATTTTCAGATTTTTTCCTATACTTGTGCTATGAGACCTTGCTTCATGCCAAATTTCAGGTTTGTAGGTCAACGGGACCCTATGAATTTTGATTCCCTTGAGAGTGTCGAATACACGTTTTTTGTGACATAAACGGCCGTATCTTTTTTTTTTCATGTACTCAAGTTTAATTTTTTCACTCAAGTTAAATTAAAACCATATACTTAGGTCTGTGGACCCTTGATGCTGGGTCCACAGACCTAAGTATATGGTTTTAATTTCAACTCGATACCTCCACGCGTTCCCAAGATAAAGGGTCTTGACAGACAGACGAACAACAAAGTGATCCTGTAGGGGTTCCGTATTTTCCTTTTGAGGTACGGAACTCGAAAAAAAAAGTATTTTCATGAAATTTTAACTGATAGAAGTAGTTGAAAATTCGATACACGTTTTCCACGTACATAACAAACTAAATTTAATTAGTATGGCTTCTTACTTGATACCAGTCGGTTACGTAAAGTCGATCAAGCCGAAACCTATGCAAGGTCGCATGAGGCTTAACAAGTATCGTATGTTGTGCTTATGTAAGTTTTTGATATGTTATTTTAACAGGCCATTGAGGATTATATTATAAAACAAATATTACGACCATGAACTACCTGCGTGTGTTTTTGTCCTCTGAAATCAGAAACGTTTCTTTCAAATAGACCAATTACAGGCACTTTTGAATTGGCAAAATGTCGGTCAGTCAAAAAAACTACAAGTGAAGCTAAATTCTGTCAAATACATCCAAAGGTTGTCTGTAATAAACATACATTCAGCCGAACATCCTCCTTTTTGAAGTCGGTTAAAAAATCGCTTTTAGCAATAAGACTGGTCGTTGTTACACCCTATCAATTTTAAGCTCCTAAGCTGTAAGTACCTATACTCCATTCGAAATAAGATGAGACAGTGAAACAATCCTTTTTTACTGTCCGTTGAACCGATTTTGATTTCTATTCCGTAGACATAAGGATGGCATTAAAACCAAAAAAGTGGTTACTATACCAACTATTTACTGCCGCCGCCATTTGTCATGTTACCAACGCAATAAAAGTCAAAATCGGTTGAATAGACGGTAAAAAAGTTTGTTTAAATATTTAATCTTATTTCGAATGGAGTATAGGTGCAGGAGGAGCTCAAAATTACTTCCGAAAGGAAAACCTGGGATCCTGGAACGTAAGCCAAAGAAGGAACACACGCCCTCCCGCTCCGTTAGGACGGAGGTGGCAGAGGCGGACGGTGCGAGAGAAGTCATTGAATGATTTCCACCTTTAAAAAAAAGCATACAACACAATCAAGTATTATGTTAACCTACAAGGCGTCATGATGCGTAGAGACGTCATTGCACAATAGTGCGATACAAATCCCTATTGTGAGGCTTATAAAGACAGGAAAAGATAGACGGCTTGACGTGTGAATTTGTAATTAGCGTGGAGAAGGCATTCATAGCCTCATCAGTTCTTGTATAGAGAATCCTCATTTCATCATATTGATTAACATCAATATAGAACCATTTTTCCCTATGTACTAAGATCCCAGAGCTGTCTGACATAACTTATCTTGACATGGATGATATCTTAGGTTCTCAGTAGCGTCTCATGTGCTTTGAATACCTGTGTACTTGTGGAGCTCCCCCTTGGGGGCCCCTGAGCAGGTACCAGGCGAGAAAGGGAACTAAAAATAACGAGTTATTTAACTTAATTTTGTATGGCTGATTTTTATATAATTATGTTTTGTAGAATATTATTCTAAAGTAGTATCATAAGTGTCGGACACTTTCAATGGACCAAAAATAAACTTTACTTATTTTTACATCCCTGTTTTTTTTTTAATATGTTGGTAACTATTACAAAGTTATATTTCATAAGTCAGACAAATTGTAATGAACAAACTTCCAGTCAGTGCATGAAATCGTCTCACTCGCTCTGAAACGCATGCGTGCTCTCGCGCTCATACTCTCGGCTGATTAATTTTAGTGTTTAGGGGATGTTTGGTCACTACAATTAGTCTGACTACTGAAATCTAACTTTGTAATAGTTACGTTAATAACATATTTAAAAATCAGACATGTAAAAATAAGGAAAGGTCATTTATTTTTTTTGAGAGCCTTTAAAGTGTCTGACAGAAGTTTTGGTCCATGGAAAGTGTCTGACACTTATGATACTACTTTAGAATAATATTCTACAAAACATCTGTAAAAATCAGCCATAAAAACTTAAGTTACTCTTATTTTTAGTTTCCTTTCTCACCTGGTACCTGCCCAGGGGCTCTAAGGAGGAGCTCGACAAGCACACAGGTATTCAAAGCACATGAGACGCTACTGAGAACCTAAGGTTTCATCCATGTGAAAATAAGTTATGTCAGACTGCTCTGGGATCTTGGGCACATTAAACACTCGATGCGAGCTGTCGTTCGTAGATCTTGAAAGTCGTGCGTAATTTAGCCGAAGGGTATTGTATTTCCCAGTTTTAATTGACTGCGGACCCAGGTTGGCCACTGCAAAAACAATCTGGCCAAATAGGGCTTCCTTGACCCATCTCAAACACAGTGCCAGTGAGGAGCCGCTGCACAGGACATGCGTCACCTGCTGTGCTGCCCATCCTGCACAACCACCTGCACTTTTTAGAATTTATGTGAGGTTAATAACAGAGCTGTACAAGTTGTCAAATACTGGTCACAAAAATTACTTATTTGAGTCCATCAACACGAAAAGAAAAAGAAGATTGTGTAGGGCAATCTATCTATCTATCTATATATATAAAAATGAATAGCTATAATAATAATAATATTCCACAACTATCACACAACGCTGTCTAGTCCCAAGCTAAGCAGAGCTTGTGTTACGAGTACTAGACAACTGATAAACATACTTATATATTTCTAAATACATACATATTATAGATAAATTACACCTAGACACAGAACAAATGATCGTGTTCATCACACAAATATTTGTTCTGGGTGGAAATCGAACCCACAACCTCCGGCATAGTAGTCAGGGCCACTAACCACTAGACCAACAGGCCAGTCGATGTTCGTTAGTCTCGCTAAAACTCGAGAACGGCTGGACCGAGATGGCTAATTTTGTTCTTGGTATATTCGAGATAGTGCAGGGAAGGTTTACACGGTGAGAAAAAATTGAAGAGATCACGAAGAAAAAATCCGAATACAACGCCATCTCTAATTCAAAACAGCATAATTCATTTTAACATTATAAAATGAATTATGCTGTTCTGGTAATGCCAGTAGATGGCGTTATCCTTACTATTAGGCGGTACGAAGTTCGCCGCGTCAGCTAGTCGTATTTAAAATACTGGTTTTAATCTACTTTCAGTTAGACTAAAGCAGATGAATGAAGTAAAGTACTTTTCTTTACGCCCAATGACGTGCGAAACACGAATTTTAGATCCATCTTGTTTTTACCGAGTTCGCAACAAATTCTCCGAAAACTTATTATATCTCAAGCTGGTTGAACCGGAACACTGTAAATAGCATACCGTAACAAATTCTACTAATACACCATCACATAACTCCTGTCCCCGTAACTTATAACAAGCCTAAATTCGTCATAGTGTAAAGGTAAGTTAATAATAATATAATAATAATAATAGGTGTGAGTATACTGCGGTTGATCGATTTCCATCGATGATATCGGTCGTTCTGCTGTCTTTATTAGCGATCCTGTAGTGGTCAGGCATCCAAGACATCAAAAACATGATGACAATCCGTTTGACCCGCGTGTTAATCCGTTCCCTATTACAGAAAGGTCTGCAGTTGAAGTTCTAGGCTGATTATATATGCCCAACACCTTAATCGTGGCATGGGGACCGATTGTGCGTGATCGATGCCGGTGCCGATTGTTTTATCAGATCGAAATGAACAGAAATGATTACGAATCATCATCGTCATCTTTTTGCTCTTGTCCCGTGTTATTTGGGGTCGGCACAACACATTCTTCTTCCTATCTGTCTTGTCACCCGTCACGCTACCATTAACTCCCTTTTCTTTTATACCACTCGTCACAATCCATCCATCTTTTCTTTGGCCTCGGATGGACGAACTATTAGAACAATCTCCTTAAATGACTATGAACGGTGATCGATGAATTTTGAAAGCGATTAATTGATACTAGTCATCGCGATATAGCTACACCTTTAGTAACTATCCCTGGCACTAATCTTTTCAGTCTGCTCTCAGATTTGCATTGAATGAATGGGCCGATGGGGCCTTTGTTTTGTGAAGGATGCTTTAGAATGTAAGCCGTCATGGTTGGTTGGTAGGGTTGAGAGAATACCGCGGTGTCGTCATACTTGGGTATCTTCAGATAATGAAGCCAAATCTTCACTAGGAAAAATTACTCGCGACCCGGCTTGGCCATCACTCATACGTTACTGATTTTGGATTTTGATGTTTTTTTTTTACGTGAAAAATTATAAAATGACTACTCCCAGAGTAAAACCCACTTGTGTATGTTCCCTTTTGAGAGGGCCACAGTAACTCCTTCGGACAATCCGCTCTAGCAGGCATCGGCCCTAACTGGCCCCGACAGTCTTGCTGACAACTCTTTGAGGCTCACGTGAAACACGAAGCGTCCTCGAACTGGGTTTGGTCCTAGTCGAACGGCAGGACGGTGACCCATTTGCTCGCTATCTGCAAGCCCGTGCCTACGGTGGGGTTATCAGATTTCTAGCTTCATATTGTCTTGGTCTTTGTTTTAAAACTATTCCAACCTGAACTTTAAAAGAAGAAGAAGCATCTGAAAACGAAAAAATATTAATTTGGACTGCAATCCACAATGTCTAACGGCCATGACTCAGAGACAGCCGTTTACAGCTTACTAAAAACATGGAAAAAACATAAACAATAGCTTCAACATAATTACAAACACTAAACGGTAAGACTGGGTAAGACCATTCAAACAAATGGTTATCTTAACCGCAGAGATGAGAAAGAATCGTGTCAATGAGTGTATAACGGTCACTTGCCGGCGCCCACAAACATACTGACACATTGCCTATGCTGTTTCACTGTGGGAATCGTCGTTGATAAGAAAAAGGTAATTTGCTGTATGCACATAACGTTATAACTGCATGCCTCTATTCTCCGAAACGCAACTTGAGAGATGATTGTAATATTTATACACCGTCTTCTTAGCGTGTCGATTGCAAAAATTAGTTATTGTTTTCGAATGGAGGACCATGGATGGACCTATGCCACTAACACAATAAAAGTTAAAATCGGTTGTCATCATCATCATCTTCCTGCCCTTGTCCCGTGTTATTTGGGGTCGGCGCAACACGTTTTTGCTTCCATTCTATCACTCTTCACACAATCCATCCATCTTTTCTTTGGTCTCCCTCTCCCTCTCCATCCATCCATATTTCTTTCTTCTTTCCTTTCAACTTTTCAGTCACAGGCGCCACTTTCAAACTTCCCCTAATATACTCATTTTTCACTTTATCCATTCTCGTCACACCACACATCCATCTTAACATTCTCATCTCCGGACTGTAAAAAAGGCTTGTTTAAATCATCATCATCGTCCTGCCCTTGCCCCGTGTTATTTGGGGTCGGCGCAACACGTTTTTTTTCTTCTTCCATTCTGCCCTGTCACCCGATGTGTTTAAATGTCTAATCTCATTGCGAATGGGTTGTAGAGATCAGACAGGAAGTCGCTTCATGTAAAATACTGATATTCAGTTACGTCCGGTTAGAGTAAAAGTAAAAGCCGGCCAACTATCCTTTTCCCAACTTATGTAGTTCTTCTTTGATGTCGATTTAACTCAAACTTCAACCAATCAATATTCACCCTCTAATCAATAATCTATAGACTCCAATCAAAATTTACAGAGCTATCCAGGTGGGATAGCTCGGTCGTTGGCCTCGTACAAGTCGTACTTACATATACATACATATAGTTGAGATGTGACCTCTGGCGGGAGAAGTTTAAACCTCTTGATGATTTTATCGAGCCGTTGGAGAGCCTCTCTTTTGGACACGAGTTGCCATGGCCAACCTGGAAAACTCTAAACAGACTCCGCACCCAAGTTGGGCGCAGCAAAGACAATCTTCACAGATGGGGGCTCTCGGACAGTTCCGATCTTCAGTGTTTGTGCGGCGTCTCTCCGCAGACCATGTCCCACATTCCGTCCTGCATTACGTGCCCTGTTACCTGTTCACGTAGGGACCTAATGACAGCATCAGCGGACGGCACTGCCGTGACCGAATACTGGGCCAGGCAAGGAATTTAACTAGTTTTGCCATCGATACGCTAAGAAGAAGAAGTTGGGAAAAGCAGATTCATAGATAGATATACAAGTCTATTTTAAACGGGTCTCCCCTATTGTCACTAGCGGGTACAAATCCTGACACCAAACTGCTTCTGAGAGATTCTCCATGACACTGGCCGTCTTTCAAAACGGACCCAACCAGGCCTTACCATGACGTGTTAAAATATCAAGCGTGCGAGAGAGAAGAGAGATGGAGCTACACTCTATATAGCTCCACCCCTTTTACAGTTCAGTCTTCTTCTTTTCGTGTCGATGTACACTAACTAAATTTTATCTGACCAGTATTTACCTCTACGGCTCTGTTATTGGCCTCGTATAAATCCTGAAAACTGCAGGTGGTTGTGCAGGATGGACAGCATAGCAAATGACGCATGTCCTGTGCAGCGGCTCCACACTGGCACTGTGTTAGAGATGGGTCGAGGAAGCCCCATTTGGCCAAATTGTTTTTACAGCGGCCAACCTGAGTCCGCAGTCGGTTAAGAGATTTCCAGATTGGCCACTGCAATTCGCGTCCAGGGGGGAGATGTTCTGACGGGGTGTTGAAATGTGTAGGAGTTGGGTGCTTCTGCTTCCACAGCGCGCATCTCTCGTCCTCTGCACTGTCTTTTGAAGAGGTCGTAAATCGCATAAAGCTTTTACGACTCTTTAGACGTGCAGGTATAAGTTGATGTTTATGCAGGGGGTGACGGCCGTCCCGTTCCTGTTTACTCTTCTCGATGCGGCTGGCTATCTCGCGGCGAACTTCTGGAGGAGCTATACCTGCTAGAGGGTACAACAGTTCAGTTTACGTCGTCAAATTGATCGCGTTAATAGCCGTGGTAGTTCTATAAATAAGTTTGTACTTACTAATTCACGTAACGGTATATAAATACCTCGTGTTCTACCTAGCTCCCTAAGGAGAAGCGTGCAGGTAATTAAGCATGTTAAATTATTATAAATGCGTCGACGACATTACCATGCGGTTGTATGTACCTGTTAAGTTTCGGTCGTTAGTGTAGCGATAGCGATGATGTACCTAGAGATTTAAATTGGGTTACCTTAATGATTGATCTGTACAAACTGTCATCATTTTGCGGCACACACAATGTTTATTTTTTATGTGTATTTGGCGACTGTCGTCAAATAAAAATTATTTCTTTCTTCCTTTATCTCAGCCGAAAGACTTCTACTTTTGCTTGACCATAGGCTGTGAGGCACACAATTGTATTTATGATTTTTTTTTGTTCCGTGTTTACCTAACTACTGTTTGTATGCCTTGTGTTGTGCCAAATAAATTCATTTTCTTTCTTTCCTGACCTCTAACTGCTGTTCTATATTGATCCTGTTCTCCTCGCATCCTGAAGATTCCGTGATCTGTGCTCATTGCTTATTTATCTCGTGTGTTCGGTAACTGGAATAATGGAGCGTGTGCAATGATTTCGTTTATCCTACACCAGCGACTCGATCATCTTCATATAGCATAGCATAATCAGCCTTTTAATGTTCCCACTGCTGGGACTCAGGCCTCCTCTATCTAGGAGAGGGAATGGGCCGTAATCTATCACGCGGGCCCAGTGCGGATTGGTGAATGTCACATGTCTTCGAATTTTTGGTTCTAGAACATGCATGGTTTCCTCACGATGTTTTCCTTCACCGTTTTGAGAGCAGTGGTGATGAAATAAATTACAAAGTAATGCGCCTGGCTGGGTTTGAACCCGCGACCTACAACTCGTAAGTCGGGGCCGTTACCACTCGGCCACCACTGCTTATCTTCACACGATTGCAAATTTTATCCAAAAGCATTCCTTGTTTGCCGCTAGTTTTTTTAATGAATCCCGTATCAAAATCTTTGCATGGTTAAACAAACAGATGTCGGCAGCGGCGTATAGAGATAGATATTTTAATACCGACATAGCTCGAAGAATCGCCAAACTTAAGTGGCAGTGGGCAGGCAGGCACATTGCAGAACGATAGAGCCGAAAGGTTTTAGAGTGGCGACCGCGTACCGGAAGACGCAGCGATGGAAGGCCTCCCACAAGGAGGACCGATGATCTGGTGAGGGTCACAGGAATCTGGTGGATACGAGACGCACAGGACCGGTCGCTTTGGCTATACTTTGGAGAAGCCAAAGACATCCACTATTGAACAATAGTGTTCGTCTTTAGCCTGAAATGATGATGAGAGATTTTAATTGCGATTTGATAGTAAGCGCATTTTTACATTTTTGCATTCTTTAGGTGTGTGTATTCTACTTGCACTTATTTCAAATACACATGATTCCTAAAATACTTAGTTATAATTCCTTGTGTGCAACAGTGTAGCCTGTTTGTTTATGCTTGTCTAACTTTTCTGTGTTTACGGTTATCGCCTGCACCTCGCCATTCCACGTCCTACCTTAAAGCTATAAAATATCGCTTATCCTGCTCGGTAGCACAAACTTTATCTATTAAAGATTCACAACGACGGCACCATGGCGCGCCCATGTTTATATGTCTGTCCGTTTGTTGCTCGCATACGTAATGATTTGTTCAAATACTAGCTTTTACTTGCGACTTGGCTTGTGTTTGTTTGGCTAGTTTTTGTTTTTTTGCCTTGTTCAATATTTGTCTTCGATTGGTTGCTTTCTTTTCTTGGTTTAGTTAAAATGTTAATCCTGTCTGACTTTACATCGGCATTCATGAGTTCGAAATAAATATGTAGGTGTGTTAGTTACTTTGTGTAATTTATTTCTACACCACTGCTCTCAAAACGGTGTAGGAAAACATCGTGAGAAAACCGACATGTCTTAGAACCTAAAATTCGAAGACGTGTGATATCCACCAACCCGCATCGGGCTCGCGTGTTAGATTACGGTCCATTCCTTGAGGAAAGAGGGAGAGAGGAAGCCTGAGTCCCAGCAGTGGGATCGATATAAGGCTGACTGTTTGTAGCACTTCTTGAGAGGAATATCATTATAGAAAGCTCACCTACTACATACTATTGTTGTTGATGCTCTAATTTTTATTATCTTAATCAGCCTGATACTCGGGGGACCTACTATGATGTCTTAGAACCATTATGATATCGGTATCAGAGAAACTGATGACGAATTCATGATGGCATTGGCACTCCTTAGTGCCTACAGCCTCAGGTATCTTCTTCGTGAGGGGAAGCGGTTCGTAATCCACTACATGGGTTTAGTGCCGATGTCACACGTTTTGATTGTTTTAGTCTCCGACAACTTTCGGCCTACGGATGCCCTTCAAGTCAACGGGTAAAATCTACAAGTCCGTGATACTGTATGTATCAGAATATTGAGCTGTGAAAAACAAGGATGAAAAAAGATTGCATGTGACGAGAATGGATAAAGTGAGAAATGAGTACATTAGACTCTACTGTACTCATTTCTCACTTTTAGAGGAAGTTTGAAAATAGTGCCACTCAGTGCCAGTGTCTGAAAAATTGAAGGAGAATCGTTTGTCTTGGTCATGGAAAGAGGGGTATGAAAAATATGTACTAAAAGAGTTATGCACACACATGTGGATTAATGGAGAGGAGGCCAAAGAAAAGATGGGTGGATTGAAAGAATGTGGTAGGAGTTTTAGAGTGACGGTTGCCAGAATAGATTGGAAGAAAAACACCTTGCGCCCAGCCTTGGCCCACCCCAAGTAACAGGGGCCGAGTGCAGGAAGATGGAATACACATGGTTCTAGAATGCAAAAGGCATCTAAAGGAACATAGGTGTGGTTTTAGTCTCTAAAAGTCAGACACGCCCTCTCGCTCCACCCTGGGGTGCGAGAAGTCATTAGATAATTTCCCATTTTCAAATAAAATAGATCAGGAAGATGATGTGTCTGTGACATGCTGATTCCCTACGATGTTTTTTTTTAATTGATATAAACTAGTGCTTGACTGTGATCCCACCTGATGGTAAATAGTGATGCAATCGTTGATGGTGAAACGCACTAGTTTATTAAGAGCCTATTCCATCATATGTACTACGCACTAGATTACGCGTGCCGAACACTCACTTCAATCGACTCAGGTGTAGTGTAATCCAGACACCTTGAACATTACACTATGTTGAACGAAACGCGTAAGTGCCACGAAATTCATGGCGCTTAAGACATTTTGGTCGCGAAAAAAGTATCCTCTAAAAGCTATCTTAGCGTTGTATGTTTTAATAGTTCTGTTTAAACGGCGTAATGCCAGTGTAGCGCCGCAGCGAACTTTTGTTTTAACTTTTTGACAAATATCTTCCATGAACGTGCTTGTCTATCTCTAGAATATAAGTCGATGATCTATTCACTCTAGCAGTAGTGGAAATAATGCGTTGTAAGACTTAGGTCTGGGTCGGATGATTCGAACATCATTCATTTCATAATTATCATTTGAATAATGTTCCGTTGGTATGATATCGTTAATTCCTTATTAACTCTAATCAAGTTGAAAGTTGACTGCAATGTGGTTCAGTTTAGCATCAACGAACTAGCAACCTTTCACTTGATATTTTTAATTTAACGCTTTTCTACCGATTTCAGAGAGAAAAAAAACTTTCCATGATTTGATCCAGTTAGGAATAGGCCTCGCCTTTGCTTTTTCTAATGAAGTGAGAACTTTCAATGATGGGGTCATTATAATATTTGTTGCTTCCTTGGTCTGGTGATCGTGTCTTGATGGCCCAGTGTTTAAGGCACCTGCCTCTCATGCATGAGGTTGCGGATTTGAAACCGGGCAAGTATCAATTTTTTTTTTTTAACGTGGGAAAATCATCTAATGACAAATCGCGCTCTTGGGCGGAGCGCGAGATAGTGTCAGACTTTTACTGACTAAAAACCCACTCCTGTTCCTTCGTTGCCTTCGTCCCAGGGCCCCGGGCTTCGTTTTCACACTACCCATGGCCCCAGTAGGCTTCGACTCTGCTGGGCCCCTACGATTTGCTGACATCTCCCTGACGCGCGCGTGGAACAATACGCGCCATCGACGACTTGGGCTCTGTCCGGACGGTTACCGGACGGTCGGACGGCGGGCTACCCATTGCTCGCCGTCCGCAAGCCCGCGCCTACGGTGGCTGGAAATCGGGATCGGAATCCCGGCGGCGGTTGGGGCGTAAGGACCGTTGCCTCACGCGATCGGCCGCATCTTTTGCTAGCATTACTGCTACGCAGAAGGAGGCGACTGCCTGCCACTCCTCCTCGCTCCGGACCATGGCCTGTACCAAGGCCCGGCGCGAGAGGTCGCCGCCGCCGATCGCCCCCACGAGGACACGGCGTTGCTGTCCAAGCGGGGTACACCTCTACCGTGTGCTCCACCGTGTCCTCCGGAGGGCAAGTATCAATGTGAATTTTTCAATATATGTACTTTTCTAAGTTTATCTAGGACATTATTGACACCCCAAGCACGTAAATCCGATGGTTACGATTGTCATTCGTAGATCTTTGACAGTCGACATAGGTAGTCAGGTGGCAGACAATCTGACCATCAGTTTATCCCAGGAGTATCGCGTTACCCAATAACTGGGTTGTGGTCTGATAGGCATTCACTCCATATAAAACTCAAGTATTCAGCCGCATCTGGTTAGACTGGAAGCCGACCCCAAGCTTGTTAAGAAAAGGCGAGATAGATGATGACTTGGTCCAGTGAACGTTGGATTCCCAGGTCGGGCGAAATGATATAGGAGTTTTTTTTTTTAATACTTCTTGGAGTCAAAGTTCGCTATGTTCCGTACGATTGATGATACGTTCGTTCCTCCAGCTCTGGATGGGTTGAGAGGGAGTGTCGGACTTTAACAGACTAAAACCCGTCTTCCTCCATTTTCCCTTTGCCCTTGCATAATATTTGGAGATTTTAACGAAGAGTATCTCAGAAACGACTTAAATACGAAATCTAGGCGTACTGTACACTTCTGCCCAACCCCTCGAAGAATACAAACATGCCGTATGAGTATGGTATTTAGGTTTGACATATGTAGAAAGCGATACTTCTGGATGATGCCAGATTTTTTTGTTCCCTTCGAGAAAGCTGTCTGTCTGTTGCTCGGACCCTGTTGGCATGCTGATGGGCGACTATATTCATATCTTTTAAATGATATAAACCAGTGCTGGACTGCGATCCCACCAGTGTAAGCAGTAATGCAATCCTTGATGGTGAAGCATACTAGTTTATTAAGAGCCTATTCACTCTAGCCTTCACACCTAAGTTGTAATCGGACGGGAAGACCGCAGCAGTAAAATTGTTCCAGGTCCTTCGATGTACGCGTTATAATCGCAGAGGCAAAACGGTTATTCTGGACCGTAGAGGTGTTAACAATGTAAGGATGGACACTCTCCGAAAGTCAGTTTTTCTGATGGTTTAAAGATGACGGCGGAATCAAGTCACGTAAGTAAAGGCTGGCTACCCTACGCCTGTGCTTTGATTGGTCATAACCAAATCTGGGTCTTTATTTTTTATTTAGCCTCTTCGCACGCGTCTCCACTGAGTCCAAAGCTGCTAAATAGCATTTTGCTGCGCCAGTCCATATGTGGCTGCAATACTCCACACGGTCTTTAATTCTTTCACGATAGAGCTACAAATTCGCTCCCTACTGTCAAAAGATAAAATACTGATAAATAGGCATTTTATCTTTGGAGTGGAACTTCCGAAGTACCTACCTAGTGTTTACTTCCGAGTTTTATCAACTGTTATCGTCGCTTTCACTATTTACGAGTATATTTATCCATATTTTAATACCTGTTTTGCCTCTAGCTATGGCGATTTTAAAATACAGCACCTATCTGGGCGTGCTTAAGTTTTTGATTAAACTTGAGTGGGTTTCTTGAGAGAGTGGCCCAAAACAGCAAAGAGGAAGTGGAAAGATGCCTTAGCCCAGCAGTGGGACGGTAAGGGATGATATAATGCTTGTCTTCTTCTTCCAGCCCTTATCCCATATTACTTAAGGTCGGCGCAATACGTTTTTTTCTTCCATTCTGTGCTCTCACCCGTCACACTATCACTAACTCCCTTTCCTTTCATATCACTATAATATAATGCTTGTGTGCTATTAAATCAGACACATCCAGGACAGTAATTTTTCTTGTTATTTTGTACACTACCCACTTTTTCTATTTCAAGTTCTTACAGTCCATCCTAAGGTTGTCTGGTAGATATCGCTGTCAGCGATAAGATCGCCTTTGTACCAATAGATTTAAGTTTAGTGTAAAAGTGTTTGTTACTATTTTTGTGTACAATAAAGTTTATTCTATTCTATTCTGTATATTTGACCGCCTGGCCTTTACCATAAAAATTGTATCGACATCTATGTCGCCATATTGGAACTAAAACTTCAAAAATCCGGTATCAGAGATCACCGCACGATTAGAACACCTACATGCAATAGTCCGAAATCAACTATCGCCGGACCAGACACAACACCCGTTTAGTCGGAGCATTCTCTCTTTTCAACGAAGGTTTGCGGGATTTTACACCCTGTTACGCATATCTATGTATATGATGCATTTTGGAGAGTGTGCGCGGGAATTACATGACTTGATACCACCATCGCCTTTCTACCATCGGACAACCCGACGCATGGCGAGTGTCCACTCTTACATTTTTTACATCTCTACGATCCGGATTAAGGTGTTCGCCTTGTCTGGAACAATTTGCCAGCTGCGATCTTCCGGTCCGATTATAATTTAGTTGTCTTCAAGGCTTAATAAACTTAATTAACTAATGCGCTTCACCATCAACGATTGCATCACTGCTTACCATCAGGTGGGATCGCAGTCAAGTACTGGATTATATCAATTGAAAACAAAAACTTGCTCCGTATACCTCATGCAAACAAAAAAGAAGCATAGGTATAATCTCTCCTGCCTCAAAGCACGTCTCCCATTCCGCGGTACTCACAAACAGATGCAGTGCTTAAGTGAAGTACTTGAGCACCGTGAACTTAAAATAAATAATTCCATTGCGGTGTTGTGTCTGCCGTGGATCGATCGTATGCCATTACTGCGTCTCCGCTGGCTGTGTCAGTGACCTGAGACCATGGGGCGGGGAATACCAGGTATGGGAGAGAAGGTTTACTTGGTGGAGAGACTTTAAAGTACCAGGGAAAGGCATTAGATTTAATTCAAAGATCCATGTTATGGTTTAGGAAAATTGAGGCGAATTAGCGTCACCCAAAGGTGAAACCCATGAAAAGAGCTATGCTCGGAGTTTCCTTGCTTGATCGCATCAGGAATGATGATATCCGCCGGAGAACCAAGGTTACCGACATGGCCCGAAGAATTGCCCAACTTAAGTGGTAGTGGAAAGAGCACATTGCTTGCAGAACAGATGGTCGTTGTTTTTTGTCGAAAGGTTCTGGAGTGGCGATCGTGTACCGGAACATGCAACGTTGGGAGGCCTCCTACAAGGTGGACCGATGACCTGGTGAGGGTCGTGGGATCGATGCGAGACGCACAGGACCGTTCGTTGTGGCGACAATTGGGGGAGGCCTATGTCTAACAGTGGACGTCTTTCGGCTGAAATACGTCCACTGTTGGAAAAAAAATCAAACTTACTTTACTGGCTTTAATGCCTAAATTAATTCATTAAAATTACTTTGGAAAGAGTAAGAGAAAAGTTGATGTGGGTTTGTCATTTTCCGGTTAAAAAAGGTCGAGTAACGTGAGTTATGAAATAACAATAATTGACAGGTTGTGGCTGTCCATTCCTAACTGAAGGAATATTATTATACTGTAACTATCGTTTGTTTATTCAAGACTAGCTTGTACCCGCGACTTCGTCCGCGTCCGTTTTGTAAAAAGCACAGTGCCTTTTGGTCGCAATTTCAAGGTTTTGCGCGGTACACTAATTCTTTTTCTAAAATAAAAGTAAATTAACTTACACTTAACAAAATTAGTCCAGCCGTTTCAGAGATTAACCGGAACAAACAGACAGACAAATGTTTTTTAAAAAAAATCATTTTTTTTAGTGGTATCGAATATACTTTAAAGAGCATTTAGTAAAAAAAAAATATTTTGATTTCACAAACAGACACTTGAACAAGTCGCTTGTGAACGCACCCACGATACAAAAGTTATTTCCTAGTGTGGGGCAAAGTTTAAAAACTAATTGGGCAAGTGCGAGTCGGATTCGCACACTGAGGGTTCCGTACAAAACAACTTATGTAAATAGTTCAATTCCTGAATCGGGTCTCGAAGATTTTTCCGAATAGAAAAAAGGTTTTTTTGTGACGTAACTACAAATTTTCAGTTTTCTGATTTACTTCAATTTTTGAGCTCTATGACCTTGCTTCAAGTCAAATTTCAGGGTTCTAGGTCAACGGGAAGTGCCCTATGAATTTTTATCCCCTTGAGTGTCGAAATATACGTTTTTTTACGATATAAACGGCCGTATCTTTTTTTTTCGTTAACTTAGAAGTTTGATTTTTTCACAGATTCAAGGGACCGCAGACTTGAGTATATGGTTTTAATTTCAACTCGATACCTCCACGCGTTCTTAAGATAAAAGGCCTTGACAGACAGACAGACGGACAACAAAGTGATCCTATAAGGGTTCCGTTTTTTCCTTTTGAGGTACGGAACCCTAAAAAAAGAAGGAAGAAGTAGAAGACTTAAATTGTATTCATATGTATAGATACAAGTAAGTAAGTAAGTAGTTGTAGTGTAAGGCTCAAATAACGAAAATAAAAATTGAAGTAGTATTTCTAGGACAGCTTGTGTTCAATCTAATATTTCATCGTTCTAAACTTTCCTTGCGAATTACATTCAAACTCGAGATGCCGTGTACTATTTCTGCTGTTATTTTATGTAGGGATATTTTTAACTATGCATCAAAAATCTTATTCTTCCCTAAAAATACTTATTGTACACCAAATAACTTAATGGATTTTTTACAATATTATTAAGGGAATTGGGGCACCCCGAATTGGACAGGTTAGGTTAGAAGGGGATGGCAAGGTCTAGTGAGTGAGCGAAGCGAGCTAATACAGACTCCACCATCCCCTTCGTGGTATTTTTTTTTACAATTAATATTTTTGATGAAATAAAGGCATATTTACACGACTGCCCCAAAAAGGAGTGTTATGTTTTCAGGGTTCATGTATGTATGTAAGTTTCTTTATTCCACCATAACTTCTTAATGACTGAACTGATTTACATGTATGAGGTATCGTTAGAATCCTTGCATCGTTTCGAGTAACATAGGCTATTGAAAAAATATAGAAATGCAATGTGGTGGGTATGACAATTAAATGAACAGCCACCCAATTTTTTTTAATTTTTAATCTGTTAATGCATTTGATTATCATCTACGATTTGACGTGTGGATTCCAAAAATAAAAATATGTTACACTGTTAATCGAGAAACTGTCGAGTACAAAAAAAAAAAACATTTTTGGCAGTAGTGTTTTTAATTTTTTTAATTATTATTTTTTTTTGTAGTAGAAAACAGGAAAAAATTGAGAAACAGCTACTTAATTACTATAATTTTATAAATGTGGTAGAAGATTGTACCAGTTGTACTTCTATTCATTCGCTTGCCAGTTGACTCTCTGAAAACCGACAATGGTTTTTATGTAACACTATTCCGCGACTTTTTGCTATTTGCAATTTCTTTAAGTTATGTCCTCTTTACCTACCTTTATTTGTCTGCTGTTATTATTATCACTGTTGTGATCTAAAGCGACTTGGAAGTGTACTCGTAGTATTTGGTTTTGAGAAGGGGCTCGCCTTATTTTTTAGCTTAGTTTTTACTGTGAACCGTTTGGTTGGATTACGTTTTTTTTTTTTTTTTTTTGAGTTTGTGATATACGCCAAATAACTTCTACTCAGTGTGAAGCGAGAGGAAGTACCAGACTTGTACTGACAAAATCCCACCGTTTTCAACTCCGCTGGCCTGATTTATGCCTGACATCATCATAGCTTTGCCTTCAAATCCGTCTAACTAACCGACCTTAAAGTCCTTGGCCTCTGCACTTACTTAATCTGAAGAATATTTTAAATTTTCTAACTTATATGTACACACTGTGTCTACATCTCTCATCCAACTCTCCTGTCGCAGGTCCTCTGCAAGAAATTTCATTTTAAATATGCAGTACCTTTGTGCATAATAAATAAATTACATATATAAATAAAAAATAAGAATAGTTTTACCTTGCAGGTAATTTACCTTCCGGGCACAATAACTTATTAGGATTTTCTGTCTATGATGGCTAATAAAACGAGCCCTAGACATCAGAATATAGCCATTGCGAAAGACACCGTACCAGGCACGGAAGGATATAACCAAGTTTTGGTAGTTTGGCCCAGTTCGTGCCATCCAAACGTTTATGTTTATGGTAGAAGTTCGTTGACATAGGCATACACCACGCCCACCACCACTGCCCTGCCTGCCTGCCTGCCTGCCTGCCTGTGCCCTTTGGACCAATTACACGCAGCGGGCCTATAGTGCTCTTAGAGTCCAGTTCAACAACGCCTTTAGGGTTCTGGTGCGACTTCCTCGATTCTGCAGTGCCTCAGGCATGTTTGCGGACGTGGGTGTGGATGACTTTTATGCGATAATGCGTAAAAAGTTAGCCTCACTTATGCGTCGAATTAGGGGCAGTGGTAACAGAATCCTAAAGATGATCGCTGAAAGCCCAGAGTCACCAGTGCGGGACAGGTTTATAAAACTGCATGTTTTATAAACTATTTATTTGTTGTGTGTTAAGTTTTGACAAGTATTATGATTATTGTGTTTTTGAAATGACTGATTTTTATTTAATTTAATTTGTGACTAATTGACTAATATTTGAATGCATTTGAATATTATACTAACGTAGTTTTAAGTTTCTGTTTAGTCTGAATTTTTTTTTTTTTATAACTAAGAATAGCGAGGGAATCTTATAAGGAGAGATCAATTCAGCAGAAAGTCTAAAGTTCGAAAGTGCGTGTTGCCAGTGATGACATATGCCTCCGAAACGTCGCTTACAATGCGCCTCATCAGAAAGCCTAGGCAAGGAAGAAGAATTGGCAAATTAAAGTGACAGTGGGCAGGGCACATTGCTCGCAGAAGAGATGGTCGATAGGGACCACGCACCGGAAAACGCAGCGTTGGAAGGCTTCCCACAAGGTGGACCGACGACCTGGTAAGAGTCGCGAGAATGCAGTGGATGCGAGACGCACAGGATTGGTCGTTGTGGCGACGCTTGGGGTAGGCCTATGTCCACGTGTCGACGTCTTTCGGCTGAAATGATGATGATGATGATTATTATTATTGATAGGCTCGCGTTTGACTACCATCTTACTGTGATGGTAAGCGATGATGTGACCGACGATGGATCACGCTTGCCTAGAAGTAACCTATTCACTCTTGACTTAAAGACCCCTAAGTTATAGCTATCAGAAAACACAGAGTCCGGCAAGCAATTCCACACCTTAGCTGTACGCACAATAAATGTGTTCCCAAAACGCTTTGTACGTAATGGTAAGGCTCCTTGCACAGCCCAAGTCTCGATCGAATAAAAGGCTTTCTCGTAGTTCACTAACGCTAAGCAGAGAGATAATGTAATAGATAATGCTATTATTATAACTATGACCACATCATAATACCAGTGATATTATCACTGAAAGTACTTCTTGGGAAAGACAAGAACGTAATTATAGAAACCTATACACCATTCGCATTAAGATTAGACATGTAAACAAACCTTTTTTTATTGTCCGATCAATCGATTTCGACTTCTATTCCGTAGACATAAGGATGGCATTAAAAGCAAACAAGTGGTTACAATACCAACTACTTACTGCAGCCACCATTTGTCATGCCAGCAACACAATAAAAGTCAAAATCGGTTGAACACACAGTAAAAAAGGTTTGTTTAAATGTCTAATCTTAATGCGATTGGTGTATAGACATGCCATCTCTTGTTAACATGTCAAATTATCCTAATGTCATAATACCCTTATAACAATGATACTTTAAAGCCTCATTAGCGAATTTGTGTAAACTATGCTTAACTACCCTCAAATATCGTATTTAGATGATGAGACATTACGTCCAAAATCCCTTGCTTTACCGCTAATAGGATGATCGAAACTAATTTAGCTTTGCAGTTCGTAAGAGCGTATTTGTCAAAGGAAAAGCGAACCTATCTAAATGGAGAATAATGAATCATGTGTGAGCTTATGCGATTTTCAGCTTTATTGTCAGGTAAATTAAAGCTCAAAATATTTTAATAAATATTGTTTGTAGGGTTGATAACCGTTGGCTTGATGTATGTAATTTTGAGCTTATTTGAAATGTCTATAAAGTATATTTTCCTTTCAGTCGTGAATCTGAATAGGGTTGTCAAAACAAAGTTAATTCTGCCGCCATTTTCAACTGGATTTGTAGGATGTAAAACGAGGATTTTAGCTTGATGACAGCACAATAAGTTTGTAGGGATGTGTAAGGACTTAATTGTGTGTTGGCGGCGCGCCAAGTTGAGTTAGTCACGTTTGTATGGGATAGTATTGGAGTTGGTCATGCAATTTATTTACTGCCATCCTTATTGATGCGTCAAAGGAGTTTTGAACTTTGGCGGTGAATGTTACGGTGTAGTAATTTTATTAATTAGGTACTTACTTGACTTTTCCTCCTTTATGTCCACGTCTATGGTGTCCGTTTCGGAGCGCAGCGTGTTATTCCGTATTCAATCTGTTCTTTTAAAATAATAATTATTAATTTCAATTATTAGATACCTACTACTTTTCTTCCTAATTATTATTTAAATTAAATCAGACCTCAGATAAAGATTACAAGTATATTTTTAATAAGAGATAAACATGTTTATTATATATATTTAGATGTTATTACAAAACGTAGTGGTCCAGCAGGGCCGAAGCCTACTGGGATCATGGGTTGACTTCTGAAAGGGAAACCCTGGAACGCAAAGGGCAACTGAAGAAACATGGGCGATGTAAAAATCTGACACGCCCTCGCGCTCCGCCCTAGGGCGAGAGAAGTCATCCGATGATTGCCACCTCAAAAAATAGTCTAGCCATAGTGATGTAGCTGTATTTATGTACAGAAATATGAATGTAGTATATTCGATTATCTGTAGCCGAGTGTTTAGAATCGTTTATCTACGGACAATTTGGTACAGTTTGTATTGTTCGGGTCTTGCTCCATTTACCAGCGGATGGCTGATCGAAAAGAACGTGTAATTGTAACGCGGGTGCGGCTTCGTGGAATATGTCTAAGATAAAATCGAGGTGAACTCATTTCCTTTAGTTTGAATCTTATTTACCTCTGGCCGTGCAGAACAATGTGTGTAAAATTAGATTGCATTGTTTTTTTTTTTATTGTTAATAGGCTCACGCTTGACCACTATCTCTCCTGATGGAAAGCGACGATGCGGTCGACGATGGAGCGCGCTTACCTAGAAGTAACCTATTCACTCTTGACTTAAAGATCATGTACGCACAATGAATGTGTTCCCATAACGTTTTGTGCGTATAGGTGGGATGTCCACCATGTACCGGTGGCGCATCGTTCCGTACGCCTGGTGTTTCGGTGGATGGAACGGGCTTGGCGGAATTAGGTTTTGCAGTTCCGACGCACACATTAGGTGGTATTGCAACAAAAGTTTTCGTTCGACCACTTTTCACGCCACCCTTAGAGCCGTGCCACACGATGCGTTGCGGCGCCGCACCGCAAATATTTCGACGAATCGGCGGGCCGTACGAACGGGGCGGCGCGGCGTCGCTCGTATGCCCGCCGATTTGTGGAAATACTTGCGGTGCGGCGCCGCAACGCATCGTGTGGCACGGCTCTTAGGGTCAGTTCACACCGAGTCGCGACGCGACACTGCGCGAAGTGCGACTCAAAATATAACTATTTATTACACGAAATGACACATTTCATTGTGAGAATTCAGCGTCGCACCACGCAGCGCTGCACCGCGAGGCATCTCGATCAGTAATGTGTATCTTTTCGTGTAGTAAATAAAGTTATATTTTGAGTCGCTCTTCGCGCAGTGTCGCGTCTCGGTGTGAACTGACCCTTAGCGTAATCAGCCTCGACTCAGGCCTCTCCTCTAGGCTCTCCTAGAGAGGAGGCCGAGGGATGGGCCGTAATCTACCACGAGGCCCGGTGCGGATTGAAGGATGTCACATGTTTTCGAATTTTTGGTTCTAAGACATGCCGGTTTCCTTACGAAGTTTTCTTTCACCGTTTTGGAAGCAGTGATGATTGTGAAATAAATTACGCAAAATAATGCGCCTGGCCGGGTTTGAAACCGCGACTTACAAGTCGTAAGCCAGGGCCGTTACCACTGGGCCACCATTGTCTCGACGTGTTCGCCCTTATGCTCTTAGTAATCAAGTGTAGGATATACTCTACAAGTTTCTGTTACTAGAGGCGTCGCCCGCGTAACATGAAATATTATTTCAAGGGAATACACATACTCCCAGCAGCAGAGCAGTGGTGGCCGAGTGGTAACGGCCCCGACTTACGAGTCTGTTGTAGGTCGCGGGTTCAAACCCAGCCAGGCGCATTACTTTGTGTAATTTATTTCGTCACCACTGCTCTCAAAACGGTGAAGGAAAACATCTATAATGTTTTATATAATTCTTCTGTACGTGTGTTTGTCACCGACCGGCTTGACCGATTCGGATGAAATATTGTGTTTATATTTTAGTTGATCCCTGAATGGTTTGAAAATACAATTGAACCCTTTGAATTTTGGTGGCGCTGCAATCGGGTACAAAAACTGTTTTTGTCTGACAAAAAACCAGCTATCGTTGTCTGTCGGGACCGCTAACATATCGTCACCGGAAAGCCAATACTACTTAAACGCCAAAAGGCCATTTTACAATAGAGACATTTTAAGTTTTTTTTTTTTACAAAACCATGTCTAACTTTTTTTCTAATTTAGTAATCGAAATACAGTAAAGGCAAAAAATAATTGTGACACTATTATCTACGTACTGGAATCAAGATATTCTGCATATTTAATGTAATTCAGGAGATAGCTGTCACTTAAGTACATATGCTCTGTACTCTTCTTAATGAGAAAGTACTTATCTTTGCAATATTTTTTAAGTGCGGTTGTCGAAAAGTACTGACAAGTCAAGTCCTTTGAAATGTATGAAAGGAAAAAGTACTAACACGCATTACGGGTTGATGTAGTCTCAGGATAAAACTACTTAAACGTTATAATAATGTCTTAGGACCGTAAAGAAAAACGGTGTATAGCATTAAAAGTTGATACCATTGTTATGCCAAAAAGACTTATGTAAAAGATATATCATTTAAATTTAAATATATTATTCTTATCGGACATAGACAACAATAAGTAAGTGCTAACAATGGTACTAGCGGCGAATAAAATAAATGAGAATACTATTGTAATTCCTAATTTGAATTCGACTGCATCTTTTTACTATATTGGTTGAAAAAGGAAAATATAAATCACTTTAAATGAAAAATTTTAAAAAATTGTTGACAGTTTTCTTGTCAGTCTTAAAACTTAATTGCTTATAGCAAAAGTCACGCAACACACTACCAATAATAAACGCAACACAGTTTTATTATTAATCTAAATACAATATTATGTATTGGGTAACAGTTTGGCGCAATTTTCGAAGAGATCAAATTGATTAGGTCTAGTAGATTTTGAATACCTGTGTATCATATATCGCGTCGATGCTCAAAACTTTGGAGTGCATCATTGCCAATGATCCTCCTGGCTCGCCTCTCAATTGCCTCAAGTGCATCAAGCTGGTATCGGGCAGATCCATCCCAAAGATGAGAGCAGTACTCCATACACGATCGAACTTGCGCTTGATAAAGTTTTAGCAGCTGTTCCGGCGTGAAGTACTGTCTGAACTTCGCGAGGATTCCCAGCTTTTTTGCTGCCAGTTGAGCCTTTGCTTCGATGTATGGCCCAAAGTTGAGAGTTGACGTCAGCGTGACACCAAGAAGATCAAGATGGTCGGTTATCGGCACGGTTACGCCCCGGAAAGTTGGAGCAGGGCTGAATTGGCTCCTTTTAGCGGAAAATAGACACGCCTGGGTTTTAGCAGCATTGAACTTGACCAAATTAGCATCGCCCCATTCAGAGACTGCCTCCAAGGACAAGTCCAAGCGCTCGACCATAGCCTCTCGGAGAGACTGGATCTGTGACCCACTAGCTTGCGCGCTGGATATGTAACTCTCAGTAACAGTGCTGTCGTCTGCATACCCAAAGGTACCGGGCTTAAGCAGATCATTTATGTGCAGCAAGAACAATGTTGCCGAGAGCACTGACCCCTGAGGGACCCAGGCATTAATGGCCATTTGACCGGACGAGCAGCCATCGATGACCACTTGGATGGACCGGTCACTCAGGAAGTCTGCAATCCAAACACACAAACCAGCAGGTAAACTGAAAGAAGGAAGCTTACTAATAAGGCTTTCGTGCCAGACCCTATCGAAAGCCTTCGAGATATCGAGGGAGACGGCAAGCGCTTCCCCGTGTTTTTCGATGGCCTCACTCCAGATGTGGATGGCATACGATAGAAGATCACCAGTTGACCGATTTCGGCGAAAGCCGTATTGTCGGTCACTTGGGATGTCATTAGCTTCTAGGTATGCCAGGAGCTTAGTGTTGAGTACACGTTCCATAGTCTTACAGATAATGGACGCTACTGATATTGGCCTGTAATTAGCTGGGTCAGCCCGACTACCCTTTTTGGGCACGGGCTGTACGTTAGCTTGCTTCCATGCAATCGGCACTTTTCCAGCCTCAAATGAAAGCCTAAATAGGCGTGTCAGGGTCGGAGACAGTTCAGGCGCACACGTTCTCAGAACAATTGCCGGTATCCCGTCTGGACCGCTAGCCTTGTTCACGTCAAGGTTACGCAGCAGCACCCTACGGACGTCCTTCTGATGGATGCGAATATTCGACATACTCGTTTCGCAACCATCAGGATTAACAGGGGGCCGCGTGTCACTAGGATCTAGACGCGAAGATTCCGCGAAGAGTAAGGCAAACAATTTTGCCTTCTCCTCAGCGGTATGGGCCAGCGACCCGTCGGGTTTCAGCAGTGGCGGTAGTGAGGGACGGCAGAAGTTCAATTCAACCGACTTAGCCAGGGACCAAAACGCCTTACTACCAGCAGGGTATGAAGCAAGTTTGTTCCCGATGCGGCTAATGTGGTCGAACCGAGACCTCCGCATCACCTTCTTGCAAGACTTGGCAGCTCTGTTGAAGGCTCTCTTCTTCTGACTCACGTCACTCGCCTTGTGCATACGAGCGTCGGCCCATGCCTGGTATGCGGTGTGCTTAAGTGCGTTAGCACGATCACACTCCGCACCACACCAAGGGCGAGCCTGGTCAGACATTGTTACGTCAGAGAATGGAATATAGTACTCCATCCCCCGCCGCAACACATCTGTCACAGCATCTGCGCACGACGATGGATCATCCGAAGAAAAGCAAGTAGGCTGCCAAGGATAACATGCGAAGAAAGATCGCATGCCATCCCAATCTGCTGACCTATATCGCAAAACCCGCCTGGTGCCTCTAGGGCCGGGATCGGGCGGAGAGTAGATTGATATAGATTTCACCAGACAGTGGTCGGAACTACCTAACGGTGATGATATCGACACTGAATAGCGGTCTGGATCTGTTGTCAGCAGAAGGTCCAAACAGTTGGCCGTGTGCGAATCAACATCCGGTACCCTCGTAGCTCCCTGGACCAGCTGGGTGAGATTTAACGCTTGCGCAAGCTTTCGCGTCTCTCGACCAGCATGGTCGGTGCACTGGTATGGGAAAAGCCACTCCTGATGATGGGCATTAAAATTCCCCAGTAACACCAGTTGTGCGGAAGAGTACCTCTGCTAAGTCACATCCGCCGCCTCACTAAGGTACTGTGTGAGCCTGATCGTCTCCTGATCACCACTGTGCGAACGGTAGACACAAGCATAGATAATTTTATCCATGCCTGTATCCACCAGAGCCCAAAGCGTTGAGAACCTGGAATCTTCAAGGTTGCGGAGACGCCGATAGCAGATGACGTCCCTGGCGTACAAACACACACCAGCGTGTGATTTAAAATTTTGCTCCAGTGTAAACCCTGGGTAAGACAGGTACGACACGTCTGACGGACTTCTTATCCGCGTCATCGAAAGAAAAAAGAGGGAAGGTTTTTCAGTCTCCAGGTGATGATGGACTGCTGTGATATTGGTATTATTTTAGATTTATTAGATAATTTTTATTTTTATTATTTTTTTTTAATGATAATTTTACCTACTGACTTTATTTTTCTTGTTTGTTTGTTTTTAAGTACTTGACATTAGTGATAAGTATAATTGTGTGATCATTTTGACATTTTATTCCATGATAATAATATATTATAACAAAATTGTACTGGTCTTGATATTATATAAAAAAACTATCTTAAATATAATTTTTAAAATTTCTACACCGGCAATGGTAGTGTACGTGAAACATTTTAATATTAAGATCTTGTATGTACCGTATGCTCAGAAATAAATGAATTATTATTATTATTATTATTATTGGAGTGCAGACCTCTAATATTGCTGAGGTGCACTTTAAGTGAGAGGGAGTGCAGCCGCTGTTTTACTTTTCTCTTTTTCAACCCTGTCATATTACGAGTGAGGTAGGAGAGGAGAAGGAAGTGAAATGGAGTCCCATGCTGCTAACCTTCAGTCACGCACTGGCAGGACAGCATCATTGGGGTACTAGTCTGGAGACTGAGGGGACGCCCGAGCCCCCCCGGAAATGACCATCGGGCCCTCTCATCTGATCGCCAACCAGCACGATGGTGCATTCCGGGATTTTTCGTCAGTTGGCGGGGCAGCCTTTCATGTGTGGCTAGCACATTACTTGGGCCCCCTACTAACTGCGGTCGGCCAGCGGTGCATCGTGCCTCGGATCACGCTACCCTCCGCGACTAGTCTCCCGATACGTCAATACCAGCGCGGGTCCGGCTGGTCTGCATACATTAGAACCGTAACTTCGACCCAACTCCTCTAAATTGGCTACACTGGGCATCGTACCGGAACACGGCTAGGCCGTTTGGCGGTACGTCTTTGCCCAGTGGGTGGTCACAAGCCGTCGGTCGAAACCTACCACCAGTTAATATCACCTGATTAGCACCACCCGGGGACCACGTGTAGGGCCTAGCTATGGGTATTCTGAAGAACGGACGCGGGTGACTCAGCCCCTCTAACTTGTTAACTGTTTGCTGCGGGAACTTCATACACGCGTCACTCTTTTGTCGCTGCGGGGATCCGACTACAAGCAAAAGCAAGATCGACTCATCGACTAAACCACCTACAACTCGCGCGCGAAATATAAATTATAAGTACTCAACGAATCGTAATCAAAACAAAATTTTATTTCAAAAGACTTAACTGAATATTTTTTGTACGTGTTTCACACATTTAAATGCTAAACAAACTATTAATATTTTGTCGAGTAAAATAGTCCATGCTTAATATAATAATTATTCGATTTCATTGAATGTAAAACATTCTAAATAGACACTCAAATACTTAGGTATGAAAAGCAAAGTTACTAAAACCGTTCCCTCTCAGAAAACTGCGAAGACAAAATATACTAACGCGCCATGCTCGTCAATTCTTACGTAAGGCAAATTTACTTAGCTACATATCAACTCATATTTACGGTCGGCAAAAAAATACTAAAGCGACATCAATGACTCAACTACAATATTTTGAGTTGCTGAACACAGTTAAAGTGGCTGATGTCAGTATAGAAAAATACTAAACTGACAACGACTAAAATATAATCATAAGTTGCATTACGTAAGTATTTATTAAAACATCAAAATTATGATAAATACCATTATTTTGCAGTGCTTAAGCGCCAAAAAAATGCTCAGATTATTACGAAACCCCGACTAATCGACGCAGCAAAAAAAATCCAATCCAACGATATATATAACTCATTTTGGTCAAAATGGCGCTTAAGTAGTATTGGCTTTCCGGTGACGATATATATATACTTATATAAACAAACACTCACACATGGATACATATAAACTTTTGCCTTTATAATATTAAGTAGTTTATTAGCTGTCACATCAACTTTGCAAAACTGCACAAATGTAACTAATCATTATGTGCTCGCGATTAATTCTGAAAGGAACTTATTCACTTATTTATCTTTCATATAAAACGACTCAAGGCCAAAACAAACACGAAAAAACCAAACGTACGTTTTTAAACGTATTGATTGATTGAAACTAAAATTACATTCGGTAATTATGTATTATATCCAGATACAATTTTTTAGCAATACTAAAGAAAAGCTATTTAATGCAAATGACAAAATTAAAAAGTAGATTATGTAATAACCTCAGGTAATAACATTATTTATATGTATAGATTGTATGTACGCTACGTTTGTAGTCTTGCCATTTGCTTTCAATTGCCAAAATGTGTCAAGAGTCAGGATGGAGTTGATACTGAGGCAGACACCTACAGCTTTCAGTGTCAGCCCCTGCGACTTCCATAATTATTTACAAGTACTTGTACAATATTACAGGGTAAATCCAAGGCATAGGCCTGGGATCATCATTCAAATTGGACCATAAGGTCATTACAAAACATACATTTACATACTGTTTGCACTCCCGGTGGGGGAGTGCGCACACGACGAGCCGCTGCAGCGCCCACAGCACGAGCAATTACACTGCTCAACTCTTTGCTCACTCAGCACATAGATTTGGATATCTTCCATGACAAGCCGTACCAAATTTGTAAATATATATAGGGTGACTGGTAATTAGTGTACGATACTTAAACACGTGATTGTGCTCATGATAACCAACAACTTTTACTATGGGAACAAACTTGAAATCGCGATAAAAAAAATCAGCTGTTCAGTACATTTGTGTTTGCCTATTGTACTGAACAGCTGATATTTTTTTCGCGATTTCGGCTTTGCTCCCTAAAAATTGTTTGTTATCATGAGCACAATCACGTGTTTAAGTATCGTACACTAATTGCCAGTCACCCTATATATTCATTTTTAAGTTTTTTGTAGTTTATTGACATTAGTATTTTATAAGTTTTTTATTAGTCTTTTAAGATTTTAGAATATAAGTGTTTTGGTCCTGCACTGTGAACTTTTAAATAAATAAATAAATACGAAGCCTACTGGGTCTATCAGTTGGCGTCCTAAAGGGAACCCCGGGGTCCTAGAACGCAAGGCAAAGAAGGAACATAGGAGTGGGTTTTAGTCAGTAAAAGTCTGACACGCCCTCCTGCTCCGCTCAAGAGCGAGAGAAGTCATTGGATAATTTCCCACCTAAAAAATAACCCCAACGACCTACCCTCACATATAATCTGAAGGTGCGCTCAGCTAGGCATGGGAACGACCTCAGCAATCAAATACCTCTTGAGTTCTGCCCAGCCCATGAACTTGATACCTATATATTTATAACAATAAAAATGTAGTTCTCGCAGCGGCAATGTCATTCGACAGTTAATTGGAGCGTGGTGTGGTGGACAGTTTCCGTTCCGTCGCTGTGTACGCGTCAATGACGCCGCGTTTGATACTTTAAGAAAATTGTTTTATCTGATTCTTCACGAGTTTGTTCGCGAGACACCCCTTAAACCGTATTTTGAGGGTAGTTTTAGAAAAACTAATAATGCCAGTCTTTATTATTTATTTTACCCCCTCAATCGTTTTTTAGAGGTAATTTTGAAAAACGAATAATTAAACCTTTTTAGGGTTCCGTAGCCAAATCGGCAAAAAACAGAACCCTTATGGATTCGTCATGTCTGTCTGTCTGTCCGTCCGTATGTCACAGCCACTTTTTTCCGAAACTATAAGAACTAGTTGAAACTTGGTAAGTAGGTGTATTCTGTGAACCACCTTAAGATTTTCACATAAATATATTAAAAAAAAGTTGGGGGTTCCCCATACTTAGAATTGAAACTCACACATTTTTTTCTAAACTGAATACACAAGATACACTTCCAAAGTGGTAAAATGTGTCCCCCCCCTGTAACTTCTAAAATAAGAGAATGAAAAACTATATGATGTACATTACCATGCAAACTTCCACCGAAAATTGTTTTGAACAAGATCTAGTAAGTAGTTTTTTTTAATACGTCATAAATCGTAAACCGCAATTTACCTTTTAAGTTTGTACGGAACGAGTGCCCAGTTTTTTTATTTACTTGGGTATACGTACGTTTCAAATATATGGGTCCAAAGAATAAAATTTTTGGATACAAACGAATATCCCTCTTTTTACCCCCATAATATTTGAATTTTCAACACAACTTACCAAGTGTCGCACTTTCGGCTAGCTTTAATTTCAGTTCCAGTTATATTTGCTAGACTGACCACAAATGTGACAGTGTTCATCCCTGGAGGGATGAATAATCCCCCAACTATAAAGCACAACTTTTTGAAAACTATTCGTGTATTTTTTCGTTGCACAGTTCTGAACTGTTTTAGCATTGTTTTTGTTATTCCAGCTGTGATTCTACACCTGCTGGATTATTCAAAATTCCCAACGAATTAGATTATTTATTGCAACTAGGCAGCGTGCAGGAAGCTACGCGGTGTCTTTTCGTCCAACATACCACAGTTCTCAAGACGAAAGTCTATAACTAGTGGGTGTTGTCAGTGATGACATGGCTCTGAAACATGGTCGCTCACAATGGGCCTCATCAGAAGGCGGGGCAATGGAAAGGACGATGCTCGAATTTCCCTTGCGTGATTGCAACAGAAATGAAGATATCCGCAGGAGGTCCATGGTTACCGACATAATCCGAAGAATCGCAGAACTTAAGTGGCATGTATTGTTTCATTTCTCAATAAGAAGGGGTTTGTATGCCCAATGAAGTTCAATAAGTAAATGCTTATCGCGCGACTCTTTAAAACACTGCATTGACTGCCAGTCAGTTTGTCTTATCATCTTGTTGTTGGTTGTTGTTGTCTACGACTACTAATTCACTCTTACTAGATTTGGCAATGGAGTTATTCCTGTCTGATCGGATCCGGCACTAACTAGTAGGTACTAGTCATCTTATGTGTCATTGTGGATTTTAACACTGGTTACGGATAGTCTGATGTATATCTACTGGTTACGGTAGACTCAAACGATCCGGAAAGACAGGAAAATAGCCCCAACATAGTTGGCAAAATGCAAGGCAGATCCATTTAGTCATTATATGTGTAGAAAAATACTCCGATAAAAATATTACGAATGTACAGAAGAGAAAAAGTGTGACCTTGTAAGGAATTAAAAGACATATAAGAACAAGTCTTACACAGTTTCCTCGGACGATGTCGCAGTACCCGTGAGTTGAAGGCCAACGAATTCAAATGACCAGCTCGTCCATGATGACAGCACCAGCATTTACATATGTTTGCATATTCGAGACCGCTTGGGGTAAACATGGAAATGTTTCAAATGCCTTTGTTGAATCTGAATGGACTGAGATTCTGTTTTTACTCTATAGTGGGCAAAATAAATGGTCACAACGTGTTTGCAGTTCCTGAGCTTATTCTATAGCTTGACGTAACGCAACACTGCGTTTGAAGAACACATACGTTAATTGTTCTGGTCCTTAGATACAAACACAAACAATATCGATTAACCGAACACAATGAGGTATAGTCAGCGTCATCAAATTCAAATTGATAATCATTTTATTCACTTATTAAACGTAGATGCTAGTGTACGGCTCACTAGTCATGTGTTTCGCTTGCGAGAAGTCTGTTTCTCTTAAAATATTAATGAAATATTTCAACTAGGTACAGTTTCCATCTTTGCCTCGCCAAGGGTTGAGTAGGCTCAGCCGCTTTGCGGTACGCTAGCTAACGAGCACAAGACTCGAGAGGAATTTCCTCAAGCAAAATACACGTAATAAGTATTCTTGGCATCCTCCCAGATTGAGATTAAGAAAAAGCGCGGATAAAACATATTTGTATCAAAAAGGAATATATCTGTGAGAACGGCTGGCGCCAGGATAAAGTTGAAGTTAGTGGATAATTTTTACACAAGACTTACACTTTGCCATTCCGCCTTTCAAAGTTGAAGTATAATAACTGTTAAAACCTTTGAAGCTCGGTCAAACCTTCACAATAAACTCAAATTATATTCTTATACAAAGCTAATAGACGACGTTGTTTCTTGGAAGGTGCAGTGGCAAGAAATGACTGAAATTCAAACCGTATTCCATTAAAGGCGTTGAAAGTTTAAGGCTAAGAACTCACGAATCGGTTATCACCCGCGCCCACGGCGGTAGAGGAAACAGCTGTTTGTTATATTTCTAAACTGCATCCGTCGCGGTTGCGATTATCACCCGCAAACTTGGCGGGCGATTATCGCGAGACAGGCGCTTAATTATTAACAGTTGAGTTCCAGACCGCCAGAAACGGCTGCTTAACCGCACAAAACACCGATCCGAGTTTAGAAATAAAACACCTGTTCCTCCACCGCGGCGGGTGCGGGTGAAAACCTCTTCGTGAGTTCTTAGCCTCAGTGAACGAATTGTGACTATTTAAAACAACTAGTCCAACAAAACAGGACCTTCAAGCAAATCTAACATTGAACAATATAACGTAAAGAAAATTAAAACAATTTGCTTCTGAACAAGCTAAATTTTGTAACAACAATGGCTGACCTGCGGCCGTAAGTTTAAATGTCAGCTTGTTCAGGGCAAACGGTTAAATGTGTTGCCAACAATGTAGTAACTTAGTTCAGGGTTAACTCAGTTAACTCAGGTTACTCATTAGTTATGAAGGTGGCAAACGCTATCTATAAAGGCTAGGGTGGATGGATCTGTCTTGTCGATGTAGATTGTTTACAACAACGTCTTGGACATCCTCCGTAACTTTGTACAAGTGCTTGTAAATAAATAAACGTAGTGAGGAAGTGTGGTGTTTTTTCTTTTACATAATATATGCTAAGGGACCTGACTGCGATCCCACCTGATGCAATCGTTGATGGTGAAGCGCACTAGTTTATTAATAGCATATTCACTCTAGCCTCGAAGACACCTAAATTATAATCGGACGGGAAGACCGCAAATTGTTCCAGCCCTTCGATGTACGCGGTATAAACGAGGACGAGGCGAAACGTTTAGTCCGGACCGTAAATGTGTTAACAATGTAAGGGTGGATACTAGCTGTACGTTGGATTGTTCTATAATAGAAAGGAGATCGCGGAATCAAGTCATACAATAATGCCCACGCACACTCTCCAAAAGGCATCCTGTAAAAAACCGAAAGGCTGATTACCCTACGCATGTGATCCAGGCTTTGTAAATCAATGTTCTTGCCACTTAACTTTAGGGATTCTGAGGTCACGACCTATTTGGTTCATCTAGTACATCTTTATAATGACCAGAAAGTTTCTACTTATCCTGAATCAGCAACGATTCACTATCAAACCAGAAATCCTTCATGCTCATTGTACTGAACAATTCGTATATAGGCGGACGTGCTTCGCCAATAATTTGAATAAAATAATTAATCACACTGGAAGCGTGCAGGAAAACAGCAAGGAAACCCGCATGTTAAATAATAAATACTTAATATGTACGAGTACATACGGTAGGTACATGTCTGTCTGGTCACGTTTGTCATGATCTTTTTAAATATGTATAAACTCGCGTTTGACCACTATCTTACCTGATAATAAGCGATGATGTGGTCGACGATGGAGCACGCTTGTTAGAAGTAACTTTTCACTGTTGACTTAAAGACTAGGTTGTAGCCATCAGGAAACACAGACTCCGGCAGGGAATTCCACTCCTTAGCTGTACGCACAATAGATGTCTTCCCAAAACGCTTTGTACGTATGGGTGCGATGGCCATCATGTACCGGGGGCGCAACGCCGTACGTCTAGTGGTCCGATGACTTTGCACGTTTTTTTTTTGATTTCTTGGTGGATACGGTTTAGGTTCGGTAGATAGATAGATAGCCATGTATCACATGCGTCAATATCCTATTCTTTGATTTTTACAAGTGCAGCTGTTTGAATATTCTGACACTTACAACGCTTGTCAGCTTTATTACTATTAACAGTTCCATGATGGAACTACTGATGTTTTTTTTTTAAATCACAAGTTCCATTTTAAAAGAATCTGGCAATAATAGAACTAATATTGCATTTTGTTATCACTAGTTCCACTTTATTATTTTAGGCACTTGTGAAATATTTTAGGGGTTGAAAAAACAAATTAGATTTTATACTAATTAGATTCAATAAAATCAAAAATGATTTATGACATGACTATGATATCACGTATTGTTGAACCTTTAAATGTTTTATTAATACTTTCGGCTTGATTACAAAGTCCTTTAAGCCATATCTTCGTATGAATTATTAATTAGTTTACCATTAGAATTTGGATATACAAATTCTGTTTTTGTAGTATTTGGCAGTAAATCTATCAGATCAAGTCATCTTCTCAACGAACTTCACTGAGGTAGTCAACACTGCAATAAAATTGATAGATAGAGGTCGCGCCTGTTTCAATGATTCCACGTATTGTGCAGTTGCGCAGACACTTGAGATACAAAACTACACCAATTTTACATCATACGAAGAAATCGCCAAAACTCTGCTTTTCTTTTGTAAAGAAATTCCAATAGTATCTAATGCAGTGTACTCACCGGTAATCGTCGATCGCTCGTTTCTCGATGCGCGTCACTAGCTACCAATAATCGATTCATTGACGGGCATCTGTCTTATTGAGTTATCATCGTAAGATGATGTTCTTTGTCACAAAGGAACGATCAGTTTCTAAATTGTTGATATATTATAATGTTGTTACAATTACTTATTGACATGTTTGACAGGTTATATTTCAAGAGCTCTGTCTTTTTAGACAATAGACCAGCTCAATTTGTCTCATTTGTAACGACTTGGTCAGTTCTGTAAATAGAAAAACGATTTTTAGTTTCGTGCCGAAAACATTTTCGTTCGATCTTTTAGCTAGGACATGGGCCTTACAGATAGAGGGATAGAGATAGACACTCTATAGCTCCATCCCTTTAACAGTTTAGGTCGTAAAATGGATTGCGTTAAGAGCTCTTAGTAGGATCTCTGGTCGTGGTACAAACAAAAAAACAAACTTAACCTCTTTTAGTGTAGATGGGCTCGCGCTTGATCACTATCTCACCTGATGGTATGTGGAGGTGTCGTCGATGTTGGAGCACGCTTGCCTTGAAGTAACCTATTCACTCTTGACATAAAGACCGCTAGGTTATAACTATCAGGGCGCAACGCCGTACGTCTAGTCGTCCGATGATGGAACGGACTTAGCGGAATGCGGAATCTACATTTATTATAATATAATAAAGAGGTAAAGTTTGTTTTTTTGTTTGGAGGTAATCTCTTAAAGTACTGGTCCGATTGCGACATTTTTTTCACCGATAGAAAGCTGCTTTATTCCAGAGTGATATAGGCTATATTTTATATACGCGGGCGAAGCCGCGGGCAAAACCTAGTTAAATAATAAAATGTGCAATTCCAATGCACATTCCCCGAAATGTCAACGATAGAAAACCGACTGGCTAGCAACTCGGCTTCGATGCTCAAGACATTTTTGTCCGATCTCCTAAATGTAGCTAGGGCAGGTCTTAGTTATGGAATGGCGACCAAGCACTGGAAGAGGCAGCGTTGGAAGGCCTGCCACAATGTGGTCCTGTGACCTAATAAGAGTCCCGGGAATCCGATGGATGCGAGACGCACAGGACCGGTCGTTATGGCAACACTTGGGGTAGGCTTTTGTCCAACAATGGACGTCTTTCAGCTGAAATGATGATGATGATGATGAAGTATTTTTTAAATATATACATCAATTTTGTTGGTTCCACCATACCCTGTGTTATCTTCTTGCGTATGTTTCGCAAGCGTTAGCGTCCGCTGCTCCGTATGCAAATATCGTCTATTTGCTGTTGGCGTAACCCGCATGGTTGTTTAGATACGCGTCTTGTACGAAAGTGTCGTCAAGCCTTCTGTTTTGTGTTAGAATATTACCTCTTGATTCTCACCTCTCGTCTCCATTGGGAAACAACTTTGCGCAACATCAGCACTCCTCCCGTGTGGAGCGAATGAGAGTGTCAGACTTTAACTGATTGAAACTAGCCCGTGTTCCTTCGGTTGCCCTTTGCGTTTCATGGTAAGTCTTAGCGAACAATCCAGCAGCCCTATGACCCGGCCATCCCTACCTGTTTCGGATTGCTAGCAACCTAACTTTAATTCATTAGACCCCAAGCGAAGCCGGCGTTCGCTCGATCATTGTCTTTCTATTGTGTCTAATTACGCTACTCAAAAGGTTAATTGGTTTCTTTTATTGAGCTTTTGCGACTTGGGGAATCGTTCATCTAATTATGGCTCCTTTAACACGTGTATCGGTTTTTTTTTTTAATCTATCTGCTTATGATTTATAGCCATAGGCAACCCGTGTCTTGTAGAGGAACTAAAGCTAGAACTTCACTAGACCGACGCACACGTGTAACAGCCTTATTTGTACGTAGAACGACGTCGCGTGTGTAGCTCTACAAGTCTAGTTTCCATATAAAATGTATGGAGACTGACGCGCCCAGATCGGCGTGTGTGGCACACGTGTGAGCAGTGTTAGTAGTTCTTGCACGCTATCGAATATGTAGAATCAAGGAAATAAAACTGAATGATACAAACACACGTGTATTATTTTTAGATGTTTTTTTTATTATATTTACTTGCTCATCGACTTTTGTGCTAAGTGTATCGGGGTATAAAAATATCTGCATATTAATTTATAGGTACTACCTACTCTGAGTAAAGGTCAAATGTGTGAGGTGACTTTCGAGACCAGTAACTTGGAACAAGCAAAAGTAGTGTGCAGTACCGTAACTAGGGCGGTTCCAGTGGTGCCCGGGCACAGGGCCAGACCCTGATGGGGTGTAGAAACTATCAAACCAAAAACATGTTTTGTATCCCATTCCCTCATGCTCCATACCATGGCTTAAACCAGGCCGGACGCTCAGATCGTCATCGTTGATCGCCTTCACGGGGACATGGCAGGGTTCCACCCAAGCGGAGTAAACTTCCACCATATGCTTCGGTTCGTGTACTCGGTGCGTGGTGTGCATGGTGGTACCCGAGCGTTTCTTCCCGCCAGATCCCTCCCGAAATACTCATGTCGGGTGAGGAGCTGCGTCATCGTCAGTTACCTAGTTCGAACTTTTTTAGGGGCGCAGTTACAGACACTGGCCCCGGGCGAATAAAAGGTTAGTTACGGCACTGGTGGTGTTTAAGGATCATAAGTAGGACATGGAATTCTATCGTTTTTGCCTACCCCATGTGGAAAAGGCTTTCAGTTCAGATCCCCTTATGTTACGTAGGTTATTTGAAGGCTCTGATCTATTATCTGTCAGAAAAATTAAAAAATAAAACATCTAAAAACAGATTATTATATCAAATTATATAAATAAAACATCACGACTAGATCGATTCATTGATAGAAAAACTGATGTTTTACTGATTTCGCGCTAAAACGTAAATAGCAAAGTAATCTTTTTCTATATTTGTGCGAAAATTCTCATCATGATAATTGTATCAACCTTGAATGATAATAAAAATTTAAATAAGGAAGTTTGACCGTTGTCAGTGGTTGTCAGACCCGCGCGAGTTTAGAGTAAAAATGATTATTTTTTTACACAACAGAGGGCAGTGGCGTCTTAGTAATAGCATAGCATAGTCGGCCTTATAATGTTCCCACTGTTTGGGACTCGGGTTTCCTCTCTAGGAGGGAATGGGCCGTAATCCACCACGCGTGCCCAGTGCGTGTCTTCGAATTTTTTTCTAGGACATGCCGGTTTCCTCACGATGTTTTCCTTCACCGTTTTGAGAGCAGTGGTGATGAAATAAATTACACAAAGTAATGCGCCTGGCTGGGTTTGAACCCGCGACCTACAACTCGTAAGTCGGGGCCGTTACCACTCGGCCACCACTGTCCGTTACCACTCGGCCACTACTGTCCATTACTTATTCTGTGCGTATTACTAAGAATCCACTGACCGTCTGTTTGTCACCACGCTATGTCTCATGAACCGTGATGGCTAGACAGTTGAAATTTTCACAGATGATGTATTTCTTCGGCCGCTATGCGCTATAGCAACAATAAATTACTAAAAAACAATAAAATAAAGTAGGGCTCCCATACAAAAACGCAAAACGCTTTTTTAAGGTGTGCGCCATATTTGACGTAAATAAACTAATTTTCTTTCTTTTCTTTCTTTCTTTCAAAAAACGTGGTTTGGGGTGGAACTGTTCTAAGTCCACCCCTACTTGAAGCGTTACGATGTGGCTTATATAGCTCTTGCGATTATGGAAGTATGCAGTGAACCTGTCTCTAGTGATTATTTGGCCGTTATTTTTTATTTCTATTCTGATTAAACGTTAGTGTTATAGAAATCTTTCTACGAAATTATTGAACCGTTTGTTTTGCCATAGAATATTTTGTGCGTTATGTTTTTCTACAAGTATTCATTCTCGATTCTCGTACCTATTTAAAAATGCAAGGCGCTTGACCTTTTGGATACCTAAAAGTAGATGCAGCAAATGACATCTGAAAATAGTTCCCATCACTCAAGCAGGATCTAAGATTAAGAATTTAATACTACATTAATTCGGGCTTTTCTTTTGACATTGTGCACATTATTAACACAAAGTTATTACTAGTTTGTAATGTTAATTATTATAGCTCCGCCAATAATTATGAGTTCTACCCTACATGTTTATTGAACTGGAACCTGTCGTACGTCGTGTTGTTTTGTCAATTAACCCACCGTCTTCTATCTCTTTCACAGATATGGCAGTGAGCGAGACAACACTACTCGAATTGCAGAAAATTGTCAACCGTCAACCCGCCGACTTGTCTGTGATGTGATTCTTGAACAATAACATAAAAATAAAATTTAACCACGTGTAACAGCAGAAATAAGTGTAATAATAGTGTTTTAAGTGTCGAGAAACGCAATCCGTTCTTAATTCATGCTCAAACTCGTGTAAATAAAGTGCTGTGCTCAAATCATCCAGTTCCTCAAAAATGGCTAGTGACTCAAAATACGTCCATTACTGCATACAGTGAATTGAATAAGTGCATTCCTAGTGTGAAATAGTGAGTTTTTAAATTAGTTTCTTACGAAAAATGAAAACGATTAGTTCGCGCGTGCCAAAAGTTTGAAACAACGCCATCTGTCATGCGATGCATTGAGTGATTTTGTGTGTAGTTGCGTTCAGCGCCATCTGTTGTTGAGTAGCGGCGATGTTTAGCACCTGATACTACCATGGAAGCCGGTTTCATACCGGTTGCCAGCGGCAATGGTAGCAACATGCCGCAGGCCAGCTCTGTGGTGGCGCCACCAGCGAACGTTATTCGCGCACCAGGTTTGAAGCGCGGGAAGATGGAAGAAGCTATTTCGGATCGGGTAAGTGAATTAATTATATTTCCATTTTCGCAGTCTTAAATAATTATTAAGTTTAATACTGCAAGTTAAAAGTATTCTTAACTAAATCGGTTTTTAAGGTTCCGTACCTCAAAAAGAAAAAACGGAACCCTTATAGGATCACTTTGTTGTTCGTCCGTCTGTCTGTCTGTCAAGACCCTTTATCTCGGGAACGCGTGGAGGTATCGAGTTGAAATTAAAACCATAATATACTAAAGTCTGCGGTCTCTTGAAGCTGTAAAAATATCAAATTTCTAAGTTAACGAAAAAGAAGATACGGCCGTTTATGTCTCAAAAAACGTTATTTCGACACTCTCGAGGAAATCAAAATTCATAGGGTACTTCCCGTTGATCCAGAATCCTGATTTTGCATAAAGCAAGTTCTTATAGCACAGGTATAGGAATAAATCTGTAAACTGTAAATTTGTTGTTACGTCAAATAAAAAAAAATAAAAAATTGCGGTTCGGAAAAATCTTCAAAACTCCATTCGGGAATTGAACTGTTTACATAGGTACGTTTGTACGGAACCCTCAGGGGCGCGAGTCCGACTCACACTTGCCCAGTTATTTTTCTTTTTCAACGAAGCTTCTACTTCCTTCTTACTTTAATTTTACCAAATTAAGCTAAGTGGGGCAAACTTGGCCAGTGATGACCCTAGACAGAGGTTTGGAAGGAGAAAGGGCAAGTCTTTGCCCAGCTGTGGGACACAATAGAAGCAAAAAAAAGTTAAGTGATCTCTTAAATTGCCCGCATTCCCGTATAAATGAAATGCATAGATACTGCAGTCGGCAACTCGGCATAGCTCGAGACGAACTGAGCGAAAAATTGGCGCTCCACTGCACCACTCTTGGAATTACATTATCTGGCGGCACGGCTAGGGTTGCCAGCTTTTTGTTTTTTCTTTTTTGTGTTGGGAAATGATCAAATATGTAGCTTCTCGCTTTGGGTTGAGCAAGAGGGTGTGTCAGACTTTTACTGACTAAAACCCACGAACCATACACCTAATTATAATAATAATAATATTTTGTAATATTTTTATTGGAGCAATAAACTTGTTTACAAAATTTTAAGTGTTCGTTAACAACTACATTAGTTTAAAACTGTGTTGTAGCCATTAGCGCCCACCTCCAAGAGGGAGACGTCGGCGTTCCAAATTTTATGATAATAAATTTACAATTAATTTATATTCGTAGTTAGACTTAATTACTCTTTATTCTTAATTATATACCTATACACATAATACATCTATTAGATCTACAATTCAATTGAATTCCGTGAATTGCTAAAGAGGGCTACTCTTCCTCTCTTAATTTTGCTGTGTCCAACAGGGTCCATATTGATCTTTGACAATTTTTATACCATCTAGGAATGCAATAAAGTATTGATGTAAAAGCTGAATGAAATAAGCGAAATATGTGGACCAACATTATTTTGACGTGACAACGTCTTATAATTCAATGGAGCCGGCTGCACGCACGAAAAAGTATAACGCATGCGGCGTTACCTCGCTCTGAGGCGTTCCATTTAAGGCTTGAAGTGCAAGCGAGAGCGCGTTCGGCCTCAGCGTTCGGCAGTGTTCGACATCTGTCTCTCTCCTACTTGAGTAAGCGATGCGTCTGCGTCGTGACAACTGCTATAGAATAATACATTTACATGTTTTCGTCAAGTATGAAGTGCAGTGAAAAGTGAATGTCGTGTTAATTGTTTATTTGTATTTATGCGTACAAATAAATGTAACACGTTGTCACGTTCAACTATCGTTAGTAAACCGACTTTACAGACAACCGATTTTTTTTTTATAACAAGTTTTTTTTTTTAATTCTGTAGACATCGAATATTAACCATTTCAGACCAATGCAAAAACAACATATTGCCACTTCACCAGACGAGACCTTGGGACGGGTTTTCTGGTTTTAATACCTGACAACCCTATCAACGACTTATGCATATCTTGAAGAATTTATTTGGTCTCATGAGTTGGTTTTGAGCAGAATTTCTGGTGCAGAAAATCTACTCGAAATCTAGGTACAGCTATCCAAGTTTTTGCATGACTATTATTGGCAGAGAGAAATAATACCAAAGAATGATGGATTAACTGTGTGAAACATCAAGAATAAATTATTACCCTTTTGAAATTACGGTTATTAGCCAGAGGTGAATATTGCGGACGGCGAGCAACGGGTAGCTCGCCGTCCGGTAACCGTCCGATCCGAGCTCGAGTCGTCGACAGCACGTAGTGTTCCAGGGGCGCCTCAAAGAGATGTCAGCGAAACCGTAGGGTCCCAGCAGGGTCGAAGCCTACTGCTGGGGCCATGGATTATGCGAAAGAGAATCGGGGATCCTGGAACGAAAGCAAAGAAAGAACAAAGGAGTGGTTTTTAGTCAGTAAAAGTCTGACACGCCCCTCTCACTCCGACTTAGAGAGATTTGAAGATTTTTCCAAATCGCAAAAAAGTTTTTTTTGTGACGTAACTACAAATTTGCAGTTTTCAGATTTTTTCCTATTCTTGTGCTATGAGAACTTGCTTCATGCCAAATTTCAAGATTCTAGGTCAACGGGAAGTACCCTATGAATTTTGATTTCTTTGAGTGTCGAAATATACGTTTTTTGCGACATAAACGGCCGTATCTTTTTTTTTCGAGAAGTTTGATTTTTCAACTAAGAGGCCGCAGTCCTGAGTATATGGTTTTAATTTCATCTCGATACCTCCTCGCGTTCCCGATTAAAAAGGGTCTTGACAGGCGGATACACCGACAGACAGACGGACAATAAAGTGATCCTATAAGGGTTCCGTTTTTTCCTTTTGAGGTACGGAACCCTAAAAACTGGCCAAGTGCGAGTCGAACTCGCCCACGCTGGCAAAATAGTGTTTCTTGTATGGGAACCCCGTTTGATTTGTAACTTTATTTGAATTTTATTGTTGTTGCAACGGCAATAGAAATACACATTCTGTGAAAATTTTAACTCTACCGCTTACGGTTTATAATAATAATAATCATTTATTTGTCAGGACATTATTCCTATATTAAAACACCACAATCAATTACAATTTAAACAAATACACACATACATACGCAATTTTATAGATTATATTAAAATTCAATTAATTTCCTTTCAATGTCAAAATAGAAAATAACAATGTCAATAACAGCAATGCAAAATTAAAATAAAATAAAACAGAAACAAACAGAAATAATAAAAAGCGTCATCTAACATGCAGTTGAACAAGCCCGCAGACTCCGGCCTTTCCGATATCATCTTTAATATCCAACAAATTTACTTAATTATTTTTAGGCTTGCATTACAAGGAACATAAACAATATTTACTTTGTATAGAAAAGCGCCGCTATAGAAAATCTTGATTTCAAGGTATCAGTGGGTGTGGGTATTAGATATTGGCTTCTGCCCGCGTGAAAGTAGGTTTCCTCGAACAAACTTTGGACCCCCGTTTCATCCCCTTAGGGGATTATTATGGCTACGTCATGAAAGCAAACCTTGTGCAAAAATTTCACGCTCCTAGTAGCGACTGTGCCTTGATATGTCAGTCAGTCAGTTTCTCCTTTTTTACAAATATAGGTAACCGTACCTAACTTTTATTAATACCTGCTTCTGTTTCCGGCCCGATTATTGTCACTGGCCTAGTATTTCTCAAGACTTGCCTGCCAGCCCTCAAGCCGGCTCAAGATGTAGGTAGGCCGTACACTCCTGAAAGAACAACACTTGAATGGCTCAAAGCGTTCTAAGAGCGTCTAAAGTCGCTTTTGCGTCTTTTTATTTCTTAGCCATTTCGAAATGTTTCTCATAAAATATGCTTCAAATATGGCTCTGTTTTAATAATTTTTTTTATATTCCACAACTATCACTCAACGTCGTCTAGCCCCAAGCTAAGCAGAGCTTGTGTTAAGAGTACTAGATAACTGATAAATATACTTATATATTTCTAAATACATACATATTATAGATTAAGTACACCCAGACAGAACAAATGATTGTGCTCATCACACAAACATTTGTCCTGGGTGCGAATCGAACCTACGACCTCCGGCATAGCAGTCAGGGCCACTAACCACGAGACCAACAGGCCAGTCATATCTAGTGCACTTTTGCTGTTCTGAAGAGATTCGTTTTGAACCCAGTTTTTATTATTGGGTGGCAATCAACGTGAATTTGGGGGAGGCCTCCAACAGTGGACGTATTTCGGCTGAAATAATGATATTGATGATGAATCAAGACGATAGGTATAAACCTACTTCATCATCATCATCTTCCTGCCCTTGTCCCGTGTTATTTGGGGTCGGCGCAACACGTATTTTTCTTCCATTCTGTCCTGTCACTCGTCATGCTATCACTAACTTCCTTTTCTTTCATATCACTCTTCACACAATCTCTGCATACAATAGGTATGAACCTACTTATTGGCCAAGTAATAACCTCACGGTTCGATCTTCAAGTTTCAGCAACACTTGCAAAGGTCGGTCCGTGGGTCCGGACCATTGCCTGTCATCAATATTCAGCCGAAAGACAATAACGAACAGTCCTGTTCGTCTCGCATCCATCGTATTCCCGCGACTCTTACTAGGTCATCAGTCCACCTTGTGGGAGGCCTATCATAGCCTATAAACATCTACATTCTGCAAAGCATTATAGATCGGAGTAAAATCGAAATCGGAGGCGGAGGCAGTAGCGCCAAAAGAAACGCTACTAAAACTACTCGTAATTTATAACTTGGATAAGTATAAATGAAGAGCGAATTCACAACATTCCAAGTACGAAACAAAACAACAATTGAAAGTGTAATCGACAGAAGACGGCTGTTTGTACCTCCGATAGGTACAAAAAACCGTGTCTGTTTATCGGAGTCGAACCTCCATAATATAGTCTCCCTGGGATCAGAGAAATAGACCCAATGTCTCATGTGCCTGTAATAACACAGTCGTGAGACATCGAACCCTTCAAACTAAAACATAAAAATGCTGCCTGACAGCTACCCCATATACGTTCACTCATTAACCTCTCTAATTAAACCCATTCAATCAGTCTAAAGTCATTCATTAAAAATCTCAATGACGACAGTCATTCGCGTTCAAAAATTCTTTAACTACCGTCATTTTCTTGCCATACAAACAAGATTATGTCTAGAATCTTTCAATACCCTTCGCTGTATAGTGTTGCCCAAATGCAAGAACAAGACGAGACTTAGCCAGTCTTGGTCTTGGTCTTGCGCCAATACACCTGGTCTTGGTCTTGGTCTTGCGCTCCCAGTCTTGGTCTTGGTCTTGGTCTTGCAGCAAGAGTCTTGCAAGTCTTGCAATTACCTATTAGTCTATTACTATTTATTAAAGTTTACTTTAAATCTTAGAAAAACGTATTAGAATTGGAACATTGTGAGCTTGAATTAACATAGCCATAGTAAAGATCAAGCAGATTAATAAATAACTGAAGATTTGATAAGAAATTCAAAAAATCAACTGACCTATATGTCGTTTTCCATGGAAGTAACTGTTTCTTAATAAACATTTATGATTTATAAGCTTACATTTGCTAAAACATGTAAAAAAACAAATTAATTACAATAACTTGACTGTATTTTAAAGAACAATACTTATCTGTCTAGAAAGAGATTGAACCCTCAACTTATAAGAAATTTAATAAAAGAGTTTTACGATTTATCATTTATTTGAATAAAAAATAAAATACAACACAAATCAACAGCTTTATTATCATTAGGTTATGATACTTTATATCAATTTTTTTAAATAAATAAATAAGTCCTGAACGTCACTATACCTCCAAAGTTACTATTCCTCGTGGACGAAGTCGCGGGCACAGCTAGTAAATACTTACTCTCATCATCTCTCTCAGAGATATTCGGGCTGGTAAGTAATACAAAACTCTTATCGCAGGCTTTTTATTTTATTAGTAGGTAAGTACCTACGCTTTTGATATTATTTTATTAGTTTTGTAGAATTTTTTTACACGTTTCAAGTATATTTAAAAGTGGCTACAATATTTATTAAACGGGTGATATTTGAACACTTTTTTGCTATTTTTTCTTGTAAAAACTTAAGAAATATAATGACTAAATGTACAATAATAGTACCTAAGTAATTAGTTTAAAACCATAATTATAAGTAATCAATATTATAATATATACTTACTAGAATGAATTAATATGACATCTACTACCTATCCTTACCATTTTATCCTAATCATAATACTACTTGCGTGATCAGTATAATGTATTCATTTTCATTCTAAGCACTCTGAAACTTATTTATTCTTTGGAACACCTGTAGGTACTCTTAAAAAAATTCGAAATTATTTTGCATGAGTATACCTACGCCCTATGGTGGCAATCAAATAGTGTCACAAATGTTATGATTTCGGCGTGGCGGCAACGATTGTTTTAGATTTCAAAAGAAGCCGCCGGCGCGTGTATCATAACCATGTAGTTCCGAAAAGCGGCAAATTTCTTTGAGAAGTAAGTACAAAACCTTTGATGCCGCATTATCAAAGTGCCGATGGTTAAAACATAACTATGCATGCACTCAGTTTGATTTTAATAGATATTTTTTTATTCGCTATGTTTATGGTATTAGTCGTAATGCGCATAGGTCCAGTTTTTCATATTCTTTGATACAGTTTTTTGCGTCTCATAGAATTCCTAAGCGTACCTACCTATACACCGAACTGTTACACCTAACTACTCAGTGAAATAGCGCTAAGTCCTAGCTGCAAGACGCAAGAGTCTTGCAGGCTATGTCTTGTTCTTGCTCAAGTCTTGCACGGTCAGTCTTGGTCTTGGTCTTGCTAAAAATACGCGGTCTTGTTCTTGGTCTTGGTCTTGCAAAAACGCAAGAACAAGACCAAGACTGCAAGACCAAGACTGAATTTGGGCAACACTAGCTGTATGGTCTGAATCCTCGCCATATATAGCCATGGGTCCCTGGCCCGTTAGAAGCGACATTCTAAAGGGGTCCGAGGGGGGAAAATACATCTGTTTCTCAGAACTTTACTTATCTCTAATTCAATGCAGTTGAATGGAGTCTTTAATTATGATCAAGTATTTTAAATGGCAGTTTAATGAGCCAAACGTTTAGAAAAATTCGCATGATAGGGGATTTATTTAAAATTGCTGTTGCGAGGCTAGTTTTTCACCTATGTATGTCTGCGATGTTCTATCCTGGCTTGGCACAAATAAATATTGCAATTGATGCTTGAGTTGGAGAAAAAGATCAGCTCAGCTGATACGAGTACGTGGGAAAACATCAAAAGACTTCTCCTGCTCTGTAGTCGTCGGTGGAGCAAGAGGGGTGTCAGATTATACTGACTAAAACTCACCAGTGTTCTTTCAGGTCCTTTGCGGTCCGCGGGTGAATAGCTCATTTATCGAAGTTTTTGAGGGGCTATATAAGAGCACGCTACGACCCACGGGAACAGTGCAACAGCCAAAGACGCGGGTGAAACTGCTGGAGACAGCTATTATATTATTAAAATAATCCAAAGCACTCTCAGCATAGGCATCTCTTTTCTTGTACCTATTACCACGCACCTGTGTCAATCTTTTTCAAGACCTACCCGCGTTAGCAATGATCTCGTCTGCCAGTCCTTGACGCCATTAAACCCATAGATAGATAGATTTAATTCCGTCATTAAAATAACCGTTAAACCGATCTCTATAACTTGAATGGTTCTTGCACTTAACTATCATTTGACTAAGGTTTATGTTCAAGTACTTACGTACTTACATAGGTACAGTCAACTTGAGAAAATGGTTGAGCTGAATGGTGCTAATATTGGCGTCATGTTCGTGAACGGGCGCTGTCAGTTGAGACTGGTCATCTCTTGGCTGCCAGTTGCTATTTTAATATCTATATTTGGTTTTTGTTTTTACTTTATTTACATTGTTCTCACATGATAGCGACAAGAAACATGTAATAGAGATATTTGTAATTACAAAACATGATTGAAAAGAGTGTCCATGGAGTTTCTTGCACATTCTTCTCCATAGAGATCTACGCTTTGGAATGTGCAATTAGAATTTTTTTTTTTTTTCTGACTGACTGACTTCATGACATTTCAAAAGTGCCTATAAATGGTTTATTTGAAATAAAATGCTTTGAATCTTTGAAATGATAAATTAACTTTCTGAACGAAAAAATTCCAAAATTATCAAAACAACTAACAAGGCTGCTAATTCAGCCAATAATTGAGCCGTTCAGTCGATAATTGAGATACTTATATAAATTGCGGTGGAGAGGCGTGCGAAGAGGTTAATTGGCGATCCAGACTCGGTTAAGACCAATCTACAAAGCCTGGAGCACAGGCGTATGGTAGCCAGCCTTTCAGTATTCTATAGGATACTTGATTGCGCCATCGCCTTTCTACCGGCGGACAACCCGGCGTACGGCCAGTGTCCACCCTTGCATTGTTGACACTTCTAAGGTCCGGATTAAGCGTTTCGTCTCGTCGTTTATACCGCGTACATCGAAGGACTGGAACAATATGTTTGCTGCGGTTTTCCCGTCCGATTATAATTTAGGTGTCTTCAAGGCTAGAGTTAATAAGCTCTTAATAAGCGATTCATAATCAACGATTGCATCACTGCTTACCGTCAGGTGGGATCGCAGTTAAACACTAGTTTAAGTATATCAATTTTGTGTGTTTTTGAGTTTAAATTTTGTAGCATTGAATTTTAGCTGGAGATTATGTTGAACAGTGTTCGTCTCGGTATTTTGAACGCTGACTGTACCATAGGCATACAGCTGAGTACTTCAGTAATAGCTAAAACTAATCAAGGAGAATGTTCTAATTAAATTGCCATGCCTCGGAGTGTCGGCTGAATATTATTGCGGTTCATAATGTTGTTGTGGTCTAAGTATTCAATGTACCAGACGATAATGGGTCTAATGTATACATAATTACCTGTGTGTAGTCTACCTCATTTGTCTGGTAAATGCTGAGTAGGGGCACCCAGAAACCTTACCAGGAGCTATTTAACGACCTAAACTGCACTGTTTAAGGGATGGAACTATATAGGGTTCAGCTCCATCCCTCTTACTCGCTCGCATGCTTGACATTTTGATACGTCATGGTAAAGCCCGAGCCGGACAAAGTTATTGGGTTCTTAGTTATTGGTTTGAGAGGCCAATAACAGAGCCGTAAAGGTTGCCGAAAACTGGTCAGATGAAATTTAGTTAGAGTACATCGACACGAAAAGAAGAAGAAGAAGAATTTATTGGTTTCACTATTTCCAGTGAAAAATATCTGAGTCTCTTTTCCTTCAGGCTTCTTTCTTCTTAGTTGGTTCATGGCCTCTTTTTTCTCTTCGTGAATTTTTCTCATGCACTTTGGAGGCTAGATTTGGCATAAGGCTCACCCAGTTTTGTATTGGACTTAAAAATAAGACACTAATTTATTAGGAGCCTTATTCACTTGCCTTGAAGACACCTGACTTCTATATGGACGGAAAGACCGCAGCAGGCAAATGTTCCAATCCTTCTATGTACGTGGTATAAACGTATAACATATATTAAGTCTTCGTAATATACAGACGTAATTATTGTGTTGTTTCACTTATATTAAATAATGAAATTAATATGTGACATACTTTATCTGCCGCGCCCAGATTAACATTCGGATTTATGTTTTACAAACATACGAATAACAACTGATTATATTACATTTGGTATCACAGAGGACATTCGATATGACACAAATATCGACATTTACATTGCAATTTGATTAATCATGTTGATATTTGTTAATCGGATTTTGATTATCTCAGTGTATCACCCTGCATCACCCATCCCTCTCCTAGAGAGGAGGCCTGAGTCCCAGTCCCAGTGGGAACATTATAAGGCCGACTATGCCATGCTATGCAGTGCATCACCAGTTTACCATCTTGCTTACCATATTACATAAGTTTTGTCTTCAGAAACGAAAACCTCGGTTTTCTTTACCAGGGTGTTCAAGAGATCAGTAATAAGCTATCGATATTATGATGAACTAATATTATCTACGTTGGGGACTAGTGTTGCCAGGACCAGTAAGTGAAAACTCGGAATAAAAGATGAAAATAAACGGAATTTTTGTAAGTATTCAAATCCAGACAGCTGTAATGGCCACAAAACAGACAATAAACAGACTAAGCCTGTCTGGAAGCGGGGCCAACAAAACTAAATTAGGCAGCGTCTTCAAAATAAAAAATAAAAATTGCAACCCACTTCAGTAAGTTTAAGTTTTTACCATTCATACGTACGAGACTTATAAGAATAAAAGTTTGATAGTCATAATAAAAAGTAAAAAAACTAACACCCGACTACGACAAAAAAAGGACGCTTAGAAAGTATTAAACAAGATTTTCAGGATGCTGAAATAAACAAGGTTACTTGAGAAAAAAGAACAGAACAAAAAGAAAAGCCGTAGTCACATGTTATATAGGTACCAACCGTAACACTAATAACGTGTGTCTAAGAAAGAAAAAAAAAACATTTTATTTGGCGGAACAAGGCGCAAATTTAGAACTAACAAATTATAAGTTTATTACTTATGTGAAAAAAAAAATATACGGCTTTTCTTTTCTGAAAATCGGGACCTATCCACACAAATCGGGACGCCTGGCAACACTAATGGGGACATTCACTTCAAAGTTATTCGATGACCCAATCGGTACAACCTTTTTCAGGTCATCAATCTGGCTGGAGGACGTCTTACAATACAAACAGTTCAGACTCCAAGATGTCTCGAATAAAAATATTGAAATTCTATACAATTACAGGCAATGCTATTGAACTAATACACACACAGACCACACAATACACACACACACACACACGCGCTTGTATGACAGTACGCGACCTGTGATAAGACACGAGAGTTTTTGACGCAGACTGTCACATAGTAGGCATCCCAAAGACGACGTTATCTAAAAAGCTGCATTGTTTCTCAAAATACTGTTTTCTTTACCTTGGTGAGATTTACACGCTGGCTGGTTTTCTATGGTATCGGATGGCAATATAGGCAAACAATTGCTTTCTAGGAACAGGGTTTCCTTTGTAGGAATTGCCCGTGGCCCTAGGCTGTTTGGTGGAGGAAATGAGTGTTTTGGATTTACGCGCACCATCGAATTTTTAAGAAGGCGCTCCCGATTTTGCCTCATTGATAACAACTAATTCGTGATAATTTTGATATTTCAGAGGTCTTTGGGTGGAGTGTGGTAAGTGATCTCTTGGTTTGCCAGTCAAGTAAAAAGTGATCAGTATTTTAAATGATAGACAGACAAAATACAACTAAAGTAAAGATCAAACTACTAGGACTACATAACAATGCGGAGCTATGGTGTTCCATGGTATGTTCTCATGTGAGTGTAGTCGAAAGTCGTCGCACGTAACAGACAACATCCGTCGAGTACTTCTAATGACACATTAACGTGTGATCCCACGTGAAAAGGGTTGCCAGAGTGAAGAGCACAATTTTCTTTGTACTATTTTTTATTGTACTGAACGGCAACAATTTATGGAGTGATAACGTCATCGTGCGTGTGGCCCGTTTTGTCCCACTGCTAGGCAAAGGGCTCTTACTTACTTTTCCAAACAATTCTCTCTTTTGCATCGTCTAACAAAGTACCTACAAACAAGTGGCAGCTACAAACATTTTCAAGTAACGATGACTAAAGTCTCCAAAAGATGGACGTTTCCACAAGGTTTTCATCTTCCTACTGCCATTAACACAATTTACTTGGAGCATTCTTTTCTACATACATTTCTCCATATCAAGACTAATTTATAGTTATTATATGCCATATCTATGTAAGTTAGATACAGAATCTACGTACTACTCTTAAATTTCTTATTAATCTAATCGATTTTCGTCACACCACAAACATCACTTGCATTTTCAAAATTTTCTTAAGCTGTACGTATTTTATTTCTAACAATAGCAACACTGGACCCTCACTGCACGATCCACTGGCGTCTAAGTCAGTGTCGGTAAACGCTTTGCCGCGTCCACACGCGTCGTGGCCCCGCAGTCGGTGAACACCGAAATTCACAAATTAATCGAGTCCTTCAATTAGTCGACCACTTCCCCACGTGCCTAGTGCAGTGTCAAAAGTGATTAGTGCTAGTGATGTGACGGAAACTAGTGTTGTTCAGCTTTGTTATTTAGAAAGGCGTTTGTAATGCAAGTATGTGGAGAATGTAATCGTTTTTAGTTAATATCTAGGTCTTAGTAACGCGTTTGAAAACATGGTATGTTGACAAAATATTGGCTGTTGAAAGCAAAAGGCTTGGAAAACATGACATCAGTGTGTTTTTGTAAATGTCTAAAGTTGTAGTTTGGTAGTGGAGTTGACACAGTTAGATTAGAAGATCGCCATTTATTTATTTATATGCTTTATGCACACAAAAGTACAGAGGAAAATAGTGGTAGGTGCAATAAAAGACAGAAAAAGGCAATACAAGAATAGATATACTAATAAACCATAGATATAATACAATTATACAATATATAAATTAAAAATTAATAAACTACATAGACATACCATACCTTATTCAAATAATTGGTTTATATCGACAATTGGAAAACATTAACGCTGTGATGATACTACTGCCAACTTCTTACGAATTAGCTCGCGATTTTTAGTTTTGATTGTTATTCAGTTTGTTGCCATTCAGTTTTCTAAAACTTCAGGCCAGGCTTACTATTCACCAGCGCTGCTACTTTGGTCTTCATAAACAAACAAGTTCCGTTATTGAAGGATACTAGATCCATGGACTACGGTACTTATACATAACGATGATGTTATACCTACTTAATAATATCTGATGGTATACGCTGCACATAAACAGACTCCTAAATGACCACTAGACAATCAAAAATTGCCATAATGAGAACTACGTTTGACGTGTGCGCAGTCGTCCACATCATGTTCACTCACGCTAAACTTAGTCAGAATTTAAATATTAATAACAACAATTTGACCACATATAGACAGACTGTTTCAGTCGTTAGTATACCTAGGTCTGGGGTCTGGGGCCTTACCATGAGGCATGACAGCGAGAAAGACGAATGGATCTATACACCCTATATAGCTCCATCCCTTTAACAGTTCGGTTTAGATCGTTAAATGGATCGCTTTAAGAGCTCGTGGTAGGGTCTCTGAACTGGCTCAGGTTCGTCAGCTGATCTGACGAACCTGAGCCAGTTTACCTACTAGCCAGTTACCCTACTATACTTTAGTGATGCCCAAAATCGTTTTTGCTAGCCTGCAAGACTATGGCGTCTCTCTGTTAAGTCGAGCTGAGATTATTATGAAATTCAGTTGTTGGTTCCTCAGTATCGGGAACCCCTCGGGCGCCCCTAGGTATTATTATTACGTAATTGTGCGTTTTTACGTAATTGGTGATTTACATAGAAACGCACAATCACGTAAAAAAATATAAAATAAACAATAAAAACTTCACGTAAAAAAATATAAAATAAACCATAAAAACTTTCTGGATTTTTATAGGAAAAACCAAGAATATAATAATAATAACATTTATTTTTCAGACCACAGAGAATCCATAGTGTTAGTAAAAAACTTAAAACTAATGTTAGTATCTTTAAAAACATATTAATTATGATGCCCTGCAATCGAACCTCACCTTATCCACGCAGTATATAATACATACTCGTAGACGTATGAAGTCCGATCCAGTGACGCAGCATTGGACAATCCCACCTACCGCACAACACGCTCAGGATGCCGTGGGAGCTGGCACGCAATCGCTTCAGGATCGAGGCAGACCGCTTTCGGATTAAGGCATGAAACAAAATGATATAGAAACCAAAATTTTCGGCTAAAAAAATTTCGTACAAACGTGTGTACAAAACGACAATTAAGCGTTTTTCAAGGTTATTCAAGTTGTACAGACGTATGTACAATCGGCGCTCGAAACCGTATTGTTAAAAAAGCTGGGTAATTAAAAACTCAATTTCACGCAAATCTCAGTTTGACTTAACTTCAAGACGCAAGATTCTTGCTTGCAGGTTTGCAAGACCAATTTTGGGCAACACTACTATACTAGAAGGGACTCACTTCTCTGTTTTTGACAGCAAGTAGAGCTGAGGCCCTACCACGAACTCGTAACGCGTACCATTTGACAACCTAAACTGAACTGTTAAAGGGATAGAGGTAAACATAGTTTGTATAGTTCTATCCCTCTTTCTCGTTCGCACGCTTGATATTTTACGTCATGATAAGACCCTCAGCCCCCTAGCCAAGTTACAACCGTTTCGTTTCGAATCTCTTTTCGTCGATCGCCTCGAGTAGGCCACGCCTCCGATTCCTTTATTTTGACGTCATCTCAACGCTCAGTCACGTGGTCAGGATAAAGGGATAGGAGGCGTGGCCGACTCGAGACGATCAACGAAAAGAGAATCGAAACGAAACTGTTGTAACTTGGCTAGGGGGGCTGGTTTGTCAAAAAAATAAACCATATCCGGAGTCCACGTAACCGTTTGTTTATGAGTGGAATCGGGATCCTGATTGATCACTCCATGTGTGCTGAGCTGCCTAATAAGCATATCTGATGTAAGCCACTCGTCACGTACACAGCTGTCAGTTAATCTCCTGGTCAGCGGTCGTCATTAACCCTTTCCTCTTCATTAAAATTAATTACTTAGATTAGAACTTGTTTATAGTCAACTGTTACAATATTATTTGTGTCGCCCGACTTGATGTTATATGATAACGTAAAGTAGCAGCAGAGGTGTACCGAAGAGTAGGTGTACCCCGTCGATAGATGGTGTTTTTTTTTGAGGTGTGTAATCAACTCATGACTTCTCCCGCTCTAGGGCGAACCGGGAGTGAGTGTCAGACTTTTACTGACTAAAACCACGCCCTTTGCGTTCTAGGACCTCGGGTTACCTTTTCAGAAGTCCTCCCATAGTTCAAAAGATAGATAATAATTATTGTACGAGACCGACATAGGTTACCTTTCTGAAGTTATTGTAAATAATTAATAAAAAGCTTGTAAAAATGAATGGCTATAATAGCTTTGCGGTACATACCGCAAAGCTCTAGACTCGAGAATGACTGGACCAATTTGGCTAAACTTTATTCAATACACTTACTCGAAAATCCGCTCTTATCCCTACCGCTTTTAGGCACGCAATTTACTGTTTTTCGCAATAGTGCGTAAAAGTGCGCGAGCTCGCACACGCCACAATTTATTATATGTGTCGTATCAGGCTGGGCGCTAAGCGATCCCAGTCGCGCGTCAACCCCCGTTTATTTATTTATTCGTAAGTGTATTGAAAAACGTAGTTTGATACACGTGGAAATGTTTCACTGCAATATTCGGCTGTATGACACCCTCGCCTGCGGCTCGGGAGAATTCTGCCTCTGTGGCAGTAACAAACTTTCTCCACATTTATCAAAATATACTATTTTAAACTATTTGTTGAAGGAATTAGATTTAATATGCATGTTTAATTTAAAACCTTATTTACAAATAAGTCGAAGCATTATATATTCAGATAATAAACCATGACCTTATCCCATATATGTAAGGACCGTTCGACAATGCCTTCAACTAACTGTATTCGTCAAATATCAATATCTTTTACGATGTTTTTATGACGTGTAAAAGTGCGTGTCCAATCGACTCGTGAGTTGTGAAATAACAGCTGATTGTGACAGAATCAGCTGTACGCTGCACGTACTAGAATCCTTTTAAAATAAAAACTAAGTAATGCAAGTTCAACGGACATGCGAGTTTTTATTTCATCTAACGGACTGTTTCGGGAATATCAAGAGTATTTAAATAGTATGACTTTTTTTTTGGCGAGAAATCATCCAATGACTTCTCCCGCTCTTGGGCGGAGCGTAAACTTGTGTCCGGTTAAACGATGTATTTTCGAATACAAAAAAAAAACAAAGAACACTCCAAATCTTTAAAATACAGTAGACCCCCGGTAATCCGGCCCCTGTCTAATCCGGCACCCCCTGTAATCCGACAGGTCTATTATTTATTATTGAATATTTTTTTGATAATATGTGTGTACATTTGTTTGTACACAATTATTTCCTAATGTAAAGTTATTGCATATTTTTTGTAAGTTCTGTAGCATTAATGACGTCAATTTTATGATAAAACGTAAGCTCTCTATTGTGTTGTTTAATTTACTAAATTTGACATACATAATGAAGTATGATTTGTACTTCAGAGTACATATGTATATATACATAATATAAAAAATCTTATAGTCCTTAAAAATCCCCTATAGTCCGATTTTTTTTACAAAAGAGTACCTTGTAATCCGACAAATTCGATAGTTCGACACTGCCCTGCAAAATGTTTGTCGGACTACCGGGGGTCCACTGTATATGCTTAGCTCTTTGCAGTGATCGAATGATCCAAAATTATTACAGTATGATGATGATGTGCTATTTCTTGTTTAGTCAAATTGTCAACTAATTGGCTAGTTGCTTCTTGAAAGGCCTTTACAAATTTGAACCTCATTTGAACACGGATTTTGATCAGATTTTACGAACCAGATGTTAGACATGAATTTTTATGAAGTTTCAGCTGAATTAACATATCTTGCGTATTTTGGACAGATAAGAAAGATTTGAAAGTAGAACTTAACATGTAAATAGTATTAACATTTTCTGTAGCTGTCAATCGTCCTCAATAAAATCCTAGCATTCGTCTTTAAGAAAACCCTTTATTTCATCTAATAAAACATTACATCATGCCTGTGTTTGCTGAAGAGGTAGACAGATGTGTTCTTACACTATTACTGGTCTGCGAATCTCTAGGGAGAGACCTTAGGCCCTACTAGATATGAGCGCCGCGTCGGCGCGCCGCCGTCGCCGTGGATTCATGTCGACGCGCCGCCGCCAAATGCAGCGTGCGGCGCGCCGTCACGACGAGTTACAACTTGCTTTATCGCTCGCACGCGCGGCGCGAATCTGGTTTTAGTATTTCGTTCAGAAGTGAAAAGATTGCTTGAAGAAGCGAGTGATGATGAGCCTCTCTTAATAGCTAGGCTCAAAAATAATATGCTTGAGGGTCTGGAATCCCGATTTCCTTTAACCGATGTGGTTGTTGCGGCAACTTTGCTTGATTGTCGATTTCATGCCATTAATGAAATCGATGAATACATGCAAAAAAAAGAAGTCACTAAGGTTTCATTCTTATCAGCAATGGTCAGGAGTCGCTTGACAAAAGAAGACATTCAGCAAAATCAAGTTATTGATTCCGCTAAAGCTGGGCCGAGTACTTCTGCTACTTCTTCTAACTTTTTATTGGATTTGGCGCGAAAACACAACACCACTCAACATGATTCCGGGAGTGCTGTAGAAAATGAATGCTGGAAATATTTCAGTACAGCATGTCCTGATGACTTAGAACCTTACAAGGGAGACGTTCTACAGTACTGGAAAGACAGGAAAACTTCGATGCCATCACTGTATGCTCTTGCACGCTCAATTTTGAATATACCAGCCACGAGCACACCGAGCGAGAGAGTCTTTTCCACTGCTGGACTCGTAATAACCGCGAAACGGTCACGATTAAATCCTTTGAGGCTAAATAGGATAGTATTCATCCATGACAATTATGTATTTTGCAAAGAATCCATTAGCGAATAGACGGTGTTTTTGGACTTTGTATTCAATGTCCAAAAACACAGTTTATAATTCATTATTATTGATGTTCTATTGTTATTGATATTTATTTTTTTCTAAGTATCAAGAGTATTTTCTAAGTATCAAGCCTTGAAAGTATCAAGAGCCAGCGATACTCACTAAAATGATTATTTAATTAGTAAATGTATCTGAAAGAACGTGTGAAACTATCACATTAATCATAAATAAGTACCTATGTGATACTACTTTAAATTCTTAATTACATATCAATATATGATTGTGTTCTTAGTTTTTATCATTATTATAGAATTTACTTAAATACATATTTTGGTAATGTCATGTTGATAAATATTTTGTTTTATTTGTTAAATTTTTTATTGTATTGATTTAAATAGATAGTGCTCTAATTAAAAACTCTATCTCATCTGAATCATTATTGTTTTCCAGTAAATGTGATCTCTAATTATAGAAGACTGTTAAATTGTAATTAACAAATACGTTCCCTTAAAAAACTTTTTTTTGGTAACAACAACATGGTTTTCTTTATTTTTCTATTTAAGATATCTCCCTGATAAAAAAAAAAAAACTAAGGTCCACGGCCGGACGCGACGCGCCGCCGCGACGCCGCCGTCGCTGTGAAAATTTTCAGGCCACGCCGCCGCCGTGGAATTGGCCATCGGCGCTCATATCTAGGCCCTACTAACAGCTCTTAACGCAACGCATCGACGACCTATACTGAACTGTTAAAGGGATGGAACTATATAGGGTGTATAGCGCCATCCCTATTTCTCGCTCGCACGCTTGGCATTTTAACACTGCATGGTATGGCCCCAGGACATTGTGACGCGTCGACCGCCATCGTTGTTTATCTCCATGACCTATAAACGGTCCCCAGTGTCCTTTAGGCCGACCTCCAGGCTCGCGTAGGATCCCCACACAGCACCACGTCCCTCCCACAAGCATTAATGAAATTTCTCAACGTGGGTTGCCAGACCTCAAACCTTGAAGGTCACATAATTGACACACAACTAACTCGCTTTATTTCAATGTGTGATGTAATGTACTACGGAGTTAGTTTGTATTAATAATAGACTGGCGAACCGGTTTTCGATAATTGATAATTTTTTGAGTGCCGTTTTATTCTAATTTATGTTGATTTTGTGGTGTCATGGAGGTCTTGTAATTAGTAATAACTGACAATTGGTGGCCAAACACGTGTTTTAATCACGTTCACAAGTCTTCTTTTGTTGGAAAGTTCCACTGTAGTTTGTTGATTGACGATGTTTTGTCCTCCTATTGTTCTTCCTTTTAGTGTATAATAACTTTGTTACAAGTAAAAAAATGATTCAGGTGCCCATTAGCAGTGCTTCTACAACAGTGCTCCTTGAAAATTTTAACACCTTGCGTATGATAGGCTAGGTTTACTTTTTACTATTCATTCCCACAGAACAAAGATGTTCTTAATAAACAAGGATGCGAAACCGAGCTTGATACTTTTTACATATATCTACTCTGCCGACATCGTCTAGGATGTGTTCAATTTTGTTGTGATAGGTATTAAGTTACAGGGCGGCAGGCTAGAGGAGAACACTCAGTTTTTTTTTTTTTTTTTTTTTTTTATTCTTGATAGGTTCGCGCTTGACCGCTAACTCACCTGATGGAAAGCGACGATGCGGTCGACGATGGAACGCGCTTACCTAGAAGTAACCTATTCACTCTTGACTTAAAGATTCCCGGGTTGTAGCCATCAGGAAAAACAGATTCCGGCAAGGAATTCCACTCCTTAGCTGTACGCACTATGAATGTGTTCGCAAAACGTTTTGTGCGTATAGGTGGGATGTCCACCATGTACCGGTGGCGCATTGCCGTACGCCTGGTGGTCCGATGATGGAACGGGCTAGGCGGAATTAGGTTATGCAATTCCGACGCACACTCCCCGAAATGCAACCGGTAGAAAACCGACAGGCTAGCAACTCTGCGTCGATGCTCAAGACTTTGAAGCCTCGACTCAACGAGTGCATCATTGCCAATGATCCTCTTGGCTCGCCTCTCAATTGCCTCAAGTGCATCAAGCTGGTATCGGGCAGATCCGTCCCAAAGATGAGAGCAGTACTCCAACACTCAGTTGTGCCGTGGGTAGTCGGTACTCACTAGGTAGTCCCCTAAAGGGCTCTATTACGGGGCCCTTTTATACCTTTATTAGGTACACGATAAATAATACTTATTGTATCTAAGCGGCTAACTATCAAGCATAAATAATAATTCCTGCGTCCCTCCAGGGTCAGCGCCCTGAGGCTGGGCACCGCTAGCTCAGCCAGACAACTCTGCTACTACTGCCAAAGTTACGGGTGGTTTATTCTGAAAATACCAAGATTTAATTAGAATCTTACTCATTCATACTTTTCCAGAAATTCTTAATTTTATCTAGTTTGCGAACACAATGTTTATTTTCCAAGATAAACTTAAGACACGAGACGCGAGATAACTAATTGTTTTTCTTCTTGTTTGTAGCTGTAATATGTAGTTTGAAATAAAAAGCAAATACGACTGACAGACAGACAATTAATCCTTTTATAATACGAATGAACAATAAAAACTAGTCGGATCTTACCTGATATATTTTACTTCTACCGAATTTATTGTGAAGTATAGAACTGATCTGAACATTTTGTCTAAAGAAGTTATTCTAAGTATTTCTTAGTCGAAACTAGACATTATTTAGAGCTAGGAAAGGGAGCAAGTAGTATATATAGCACGACAAATAACATTGAATTAAAAATCGGCCAAGTGCGTATCGGACTCGTGCTCGAAGGGTTCCGTACCGTCCGTAGCAAAAAACGGCAAAAAAAAAAATTACGTTCGTTGTATGGGAGCCACTACATACAAGGTGCAGTTTTGAAACTGCACAAAATTTCAAGAGGTTGTAATAAAACTCATAAATAATCATATAAAAATACGATACCTGGTCAATAATCAATAATACTTGTTATTTTATTTTCCTAATTTTAAGTGTTTTTCAGAATAATCCTCTAAATAAACTTTAAAAAAAAACACAGAATCACCCGTTGCGATTTATCGCACGTCATGTCACTGTGTGTGTAAGTGCATCAACCTGTACGAGGCTCCGCCCACTTATTCTACGAAATAATTTAGCCTTAGATGTAGTTCGAATTCGATAATCATTTAATAATGTACATTATTGTCTTAAATTTCGCTAATTAATAACTCATTTTTAAGCATCACTACAATGCAATGCGAAAATCTTTTAAAAGAAAAGTTCACGTTGACGTCTTAGTTACCTATCAGCTGATGAATAAAATTGTTAGGCCGAGATCAATAAACCTTACATCACGTAAGCAATATTCGCGTCCCTGCTGCACAACTTTGAACTTTGAACCATAGATTTGCTTTATTACTGAGACCGTGATTGAGACGCACTAGTGTTGGTATGTTGTATGTAGGTTGTTGACTATGTCCTCCCGCTCCGTTTATCAAACGCGCCGCGCGCGCGCGGTGTTTAGGTACGAGCGGCATGTAGGCACTCGGCACAGTCGCGCTGCTGTAGGTAAATTCATTCCCAAGGTCAATTTTTCGTACCTAATAATTTCGTTTTTACGGGATTAAGTTGGTTGATATGAAATTTTCCTTCCTACTTTTTAACGGGCTGAGGACCGACAAAAATACCTCAAGATAATTTGTGCTAGTTTAGTAGGTACCTACTTATGTGTTAGGGTTTTTAAGTGATTGAATCTTGCCTGATAGGTAGGTATTTTTGGCGTAGTTAAAAATTTTAAATCAACTTATTTAAGTACACTAATCAAATTGATTCGGCTAACAACTTTTTTACAAATGATTGTCTATGTACAAATAAAATAAATAAATTACCTACTTATGTTATCTGGAGGTATTGTTCAAAGTTTCCACCTTCACACTCCAGGCACAATCTAGCACGACGTTGCTGATTTTCTTTTAATTTACGTAGCACAAACACATTCGTTTTTAAAGTGTCGAAAGCACTGATCACCTTTTCACGTAATTGTGTAGCACTGGTGATTTCCTCTGTGTACACTAGTCTTTTTAAATCTCCCCACAAATAAAAGTCAAGGGGTGTGAGATCCGGAGAACGCGGAGGCCAAGCCACTGGACCACCGCGGCCAATCCAGTGTGTGCCAAACCTTTCACTTAAGTACTCACGTACTTGCCCACCGTAGTGAGGAGGTGCACCGTCCTGCTGGTAGAAAAAGTTGTGATGAAGTGACAGGGGAACCTCGTCCAACATCTCCTCGACGACGTGTTGCAACAGCTCCAGGTATGTGGCACTGGTGAGGTGACCGTCGATAAAATAAGGTCCAAGCAGTTGGTCCCCTATTATGCCAGCCCACACATTTAGGCTGAACCTGACTTGGAACGAGTGCCGCTTAGTCACGCGCGGGTTATGTTCGCGGTGAGCCCACCAGTGTTCGTTATGAACATTGTAGACGCCAACTCGAGTAAATAAACACTCGTCCGTCCACAGGATGTTGGCGTCTTGGTGTTCCAGCAACCAGCGACAAAATGTAACTCGCGCGGCGTTATCGGCTTCGTGGAGGTCCTGTACTTTGCGGTAATGAAACGGATGCTGCAGTTCTTTATTCAGTAGCCGCCACACAGTGGAATGGTGCACTCCAAACCGTCGACCAGCATCCCGCGTGCTGGCCCGTGGCTCTCGCTGGAAGTATTGCAGGTTATCTTCCTGCAAGGCGACAGGCAGGCCTTCGTTGCCGCGACCGTCAGCATGCCGGGGAACGTCGAATTGCCGAAACTCGCGGAGTCTCTGCGTAGCAGCCAGCATTACCCTTTGAGATGGACGTTGCCGATTGGGGAATAGTTCAATAAACATTTCGATAGCTCGAGATACGCTGTCTCCACTGATAGCATACAAGCGGACCATCTCTACCAACTCTACATTGGAGTATTGGTCCGTCATCTTTATCACTAGATATCGCAACCGTAAACTGAAGGCGCACCTGCGGGGCGGATATTGCAAGCGTATGCACACGCCGGCGACATCAATCACACTAAATCACTAAATCGATTGATCGATGGCCGCGGGGGTGTGGCTATTGGGAGAGAGGGGTGTTGTGCGGGGGATAGTAGTTGCTTTGGATCAATGAAATTATTGTTTGCGTGTTTGTGTGTGTGAAAGCGCGGTTATAAGACGAGTATCAGACTGGCCGCGTTTTAAAAAAGGTAGTTCACACGTACCGATTTTAAAAAAATAAAAAAAAATACCTACTTATTTTATTATTGATTCGGGTCGAGAATCACTAACATAATTACCTCCTGAAATTTTTTGCAGCTTCAAAACTGCACCTTGTATTTATTTTATTCGTTTTTTAGAATTTGTTATTATAGCGGCAACAGAAATACAATATCTGTGATAATTTCACCTGTCTGGCGATCACGGTTTATAAGATACAGCCTGGTGACAGACACGGACAGCGGATTGATAGCAATAGGGTCCTGTTTTTACCCTTGGGTACGGAATCCTAAAAATGACACCCTAGTAAACAAGTGTAGCGACATCTATGGCGTCACATAAGAACTAATCCTGCATCGCGCGATCAAAGTTCACCGCGCGATTAGAACATATAGAAGTTCTATATAATATAATATGTTCTATATAATATGTGTTCTATAATAGAACAGCCCGAAATCATCTATCGGGCAGCTGCCCACCAGACATAACACCCGTCTGGCCGGAGGATCCTCCCTTTTCAACGGAGGTATGTGGGGCTTTACTCTCTGTTCCACATACCCCTAAACAAGTAATCCTGTTTCTGTTGAAGAGGCCTAATTAGGCTGATGCCTGCTATCCTGGCCGTTCGAAAGAGTTATCTTGGATCTGGAATGCAAAGGGTAATTGAAGGAACACAGGTGGGTTAGGGCACATTGCTCGCAGAACGGATGGCCGTTGGGGCCGAAAGGTTCTGGAATGGCGACCACGTACCGGAAGACGTAGCGTTGGAAGGCCTCCTACAAGGTGGACCGATGATTTGGTAACGGTTGGACCGTTCATTGTGGCGACACTTGGGGAAGGCCTATGTCCAGCAGTGGACGTCTTTCGACTGAAATGATGATGATGGTGAGGTGGGTTTTTAGTCAGTCTGACGCTCTCTCCTCAATATCCGTGCTCCACACAGAGCGGGAGAAGTTTTTTGATTTCAAAAACAACTATCCGCCAATTGCGTTAGTTAAAGAGGCATAAAATTCACACTCATCTCACAGAACAAACAGCTGACGGATTAAACTTTACAGCAATATTATATAGCTCGCGCATTCGAACATATCAGAACATATAGGCTATAATCTATAACGAGGGGAAAGCACTAAATCCAAGCGAGCGAAACCGCCAGCTAAAGTTAGTTATAAATAAACAGCATCGACTTCGATCGATGCGAAGTAAGATTAGCATTATGCAAGGTCCAAATAACATACAACAAAATAATATTTATGTAGGTATATGAGAATGACATCAACGATTATCAAATCACCTATCGTTGTTAGTGTGCAGGCCAGGGATGGCGAACTTATGGCTCGCGGCAAAATAATTCGGGCATACCGCAATATAAGATGTTTGATATCTCTCTAACCAAACCCGTTTCATCACCGTACAACCGTGGAAATCCCTGCCGGAGTCTTTCCTGATAGCTACAACCTTAGCGTCTTGAAGTCAAAGCGTGCACCATCGTCGGCCATATCATCGCTTACCATCAGGTGAGATAGTGCTCAAACGCGAGCCTATCCATAATAATAAAAACAATCTAGGAAATTTGAAACAGCAGTAATCACAATATGGTTTCCTTTTATTTAATTAAATAAATAAACAGAGAACTGGAAACATTATGATATTTAATATGTATGAATTTCGGGTTGTAAATTAAGAATCGCTATCATTAAGTTTTTCTTTGTCCATTTAAAACGTCGGATCCACCAGCCAGGATCGCACATCCACGACCAAATACTCCATTTCGTCAACTTTTCCGTCACCTATGGGGATTGAAGAGCTAAACGAGATGGAGTACCTAGTCGCAACAACACGACCCTGGCGAATAGGTCACGAAAACAATCGTTGGACCAATAAGAAGCAAGCACTAATCAAGATGCTTTGGCGGCACGTCATGATCAAATTTTTGAAGTTATACTTCTTTTGGCGCGATAGAGAAAAATGATGAGAGTGAATTTTTACAATGCGCGCGCGCACCGACACCTAAATTCTACATCGTGAAGTTAGTTCTAGGTGGCATGCATTAAAATTGATAACTATGTTCAAGTTGTATATTCTAGTATTTTTATATTTAGAACACGTGTTTCGTAAGAGTACAATTAAACAGTGTGAATAAATAAATATTATTTTGGTGTTTTTATTAAATCAATTTCATATACGACGGTGATACTAATAATTTATTATTTATTAGTAGGTATATCTATATATATATATTGAATATTAGTGATAAAACTGATTTGAATAAGTATAACTTCTAACGCGTGTGTATACTCGTAAGTACACACACTCTTTTTTTTAAAAATGTATTTTTAGTGGCACGTTCTCCAATAACGGTTTGCCATCCCTGGTGTAGGTAGTTCATCACCATGTATCTATACCTAGGCACAAGAATCATGGCACGGCTATTGAAGGTGACAATGATTAATATGCGAACTATTGTTGTTTTGATGGGGTTTCTAAATTAAAGTTGTGGGCATAGTAGAAATATAGTGTGCTAAGTCACGTTTAGCCATTAAGAGGGAGGTCGCCTTTCGTTTTTAAGGTGCTTTGAGGCAGCTCGAGAAATTGTTTCCTTTCGTTTTCCTCATATTACACCTTTGTATAACTACTGCATTGGTTAACCTGTTAACTGTCGGATATATTCGACGTATGCCGTCGAATATATCCAACAACCACTCTCGCGTTTATTTCGCTAGGATCGCACATCCACGACCAAATACTCCATCTCGTCAGCTCTTCTGTCTGTCACCTATAGGGATTGGAAGAGCTAAACGAAATGGAGTACCCAGTCGCTAACACACGACCCTGGCGAATAGGACACGGTTTCCAGAGACAATATATTTTATATAGTCTTCCATTTTTTTCAAGCTTGATAACACATTCACTTGGACTAATGGATCCTTGACTCAGTATGAATAGACTGAAGTTTACAAACAGCACATTGTACCTTTTCAATATGATTTATTACTTCGGAGACTCGTTTAAGTGTTATTTAATAGTCGTTGTTATATTATTTGCGGCTGCGTGTCAAGGTGCGTTGTGCCTCCGCGCTTGTAAAAGGCACCTACCTCGGTGATGATACTTTAATATACCTATACTCCATTCGCAATAGGATTAGACATTTAGACAAACCTTTTTTTACTGTCCTTTCAACAGATTTTAGGCCTTATAGCTGACAATTCGACATAAAAAGTGACAATATTGCAGAATTGTCGCACAAGGTTCTTAAAATTGAATGTTCTAAGCGCTAAACTCGAGTGGAAAACTCGAGAATTTTTTTTTTAGGTTTTAATCTATATAAATAAAAAGGTTGGTAGTCGGGAGCGAAGCCGCGGGCAAAAGCTAGTTTAATAATATTTTTTTATTAATTTAGACATCATTGATCCAATGGTTACTAAAAAACATTAAAGACGTGTTCATGAAAACTCAGCATTGTTAAAAAACTACAGTTAAGTAAATTATTTTTGACCATTGTCGGATTGTCGTGACAATTATGTTGATTTTTGACATATTATGAAAAGAGAATCGCTAACATGAGACTCGTTTTTGTATTTTCAATAGTTCAACTTTGTTTTCTACGTATTTCGTACATTGAAAACAAATCCATTAACCGTTTCAAGGAATATAGGGTAATCTAGCTTTCCGCTAAAAACCAGTTCAAATGCACCAATTTTGGTCTTAACCGCAATGAGGTCCATTGAAGGAAGCCCAAGCCCACACGAAAGTTACCTCCTGAAAGATGAATCCAACTCTAATCTGTGTTGCTGTTCTGATAATCCTACCGTAAAAATGTAGGTGAAGTGAACTTGAAGTGAGCAGTCATTCTCTAGTTTTAGTGATGGCAGTTCATTTCAAGGGCTTTATTATTTGAAACTAAACGAAGTCACTGTTTTACAGCTTTGTTTCATAGTCAATCTGACTAATCCACCCCCAATAATGTTGGGGCAGGCCTGGTGCACTCCATGCTGTAGGTATAGAAATGTGCCTACGCTGCGCGGCCTTTCTTGCAAGGCTAAATTCGGTAGTGTCACTCGCGTGTTCGATTTGTACTATTACTTATAATTTAGGTGCCTTCAAGGCTAGAGTGAATAGGATCTTAATAAACTAGTGCGCCTCACCATCAATGATTGCATCACTGCTTACCATCAGGTGGGATCGCTGTCAAGCACTGGTTTATATCAATAAAAAAAAAAATATTCTGTGGTTGGGGTCGACTTTTAGTCCATTTGGTTACAATACAACTGAAGATATTTTGAGCAACTGCGTATCTGACTTCCACAACCCAGTAATATGATACCCCTTTACAAGACTTGTGTCAAATTTCGCTCTTCTGACTACTGTAAGGAACTGTAAAAGATTACAAATAAGAACCTGGACCAAAGACACACCGTGCTATATAATCTGCTATCTTCTGCCAGCAGATTGGTCCACAATTTTCTATTCAAGGACATGGTCTATCCGTGTGCCAAATTTCATCCAAATCCTTTCAGCTGTTTGAGCGTAAAGGTGTAACAAATGTACACACACATACAAACAAAATATATATGTAAGTACAAGCTTTCGCTTTTATAATACTAGTGTGATGTATTTTAGGAACGTATCTGTAAGAATGTAAACACACAAAGATGCAATTACTTATTTAAATGACATGCTACGTTTACATACAAAGACTTATCTGTTTTCCTGCTTCTAATCTGCTTATTTACATAATACCTGTTTAGGTACGAATGAGTAGTAAATAGTTGCTAGAAAATGTGCTGTCTTCAAGGACAGAACTGTAGAAGAGAAAGTTTTTTTTTTGAGTTGGGAATTCATCCAATGACATCTCCCGCTTTGTGTGGAGCGAGAGGACGTGTCAGACTTTTACTTACTCACCTGTTTTTTTTTTCGGGTGCGAAAATCATCTAATGACATCCCCCGCTCTTGGGCGGGGCGGGAGATAGTGTCAGACTTTTACTGACTAAAACCCACTCCTGTTCCTACTTTGCCATTGTTCCAGGGCCCCGGGTATCACTTTCGCATCACCCATGGCCCCAGTAGGCTTCGACCCTGCTGGACCCCTACGGATGTTGACATCTCCTTGAGGCGCGCGTGGAACACTACGCGCCGTCGGCGACTTGGGCTCGGTCCGGACGGTTACCGGACGATCGGAAGCCGTCCGTAAGCCCGTGCCTACAACTCACCTGTGTCCCTTCTTTTGCCCTTTGCGTGCCAGGGTCACGGTAACTCTTTCGAAAAATCACGCTGTTATAGTACCTGATTAACTTGCTTTCAATTGTCTAAAAAATAAAGCAACTATCTAAGTAGTTAATTAAGATTATCGTAACCATTCTGTCACTCACCGGATGTACCCCACATTTTATAACCAAGACAAGAACAAACATATTAATCATTGCAAACACATTACACATACGGAAAAGTGTATCTTGCCTAAATAATAATAAGGCGAAATAAAAACAGAAAGAAGGTTAGGCTAACATAGTGTAGCTTCATAGGCGTCTATTACACGATAGGCTTTGCTGTCAGTTTTGCCACAGTCAATGTTTTGATTGACGAAAAACATAATGTCTAATGCGACACCGTAGGCGCAGGCTTGCGGACGGGTTACGTCCGGTAACCGTCCGGACCGAACCCAAGTCGTCGACGGCGCGTACTGTTCCACGCGCGCCTCAAAGAGATGTCAGCAAACCGTAGGGGCCCAGCAGGGTCGAAGCCTACTGGGGCCAAGTTTCTGCTTCTGATAGGAAGATTCGGCCCTGGTACGAAAGGCAACGAAGGAACAAGAGTGGGTTTTTAGTCACACAGACACTATCTCGCGCTCCGCCCAAGAGCGCGGGATGTTATTAGATGATTTTCCCACCGAAAAAAAAAAACAGTCTAATGCGAAGATTGACGTTTGCATGGTACTGACTGACGAAAACCATCATTCATGATTGATGGAATTGATTGACGCCTGCATGACCGTGTACTGGACGCCATAGACCTGTATTTGTCATTATACGCATGCTGTACGCTTGCGCCAGCGTCGTGCTGTCGTGTCGTTGACGAAGCGTCGTCGATGATTTCATTTCATTCCACCCGCTATAGGGTGGAGTGGGAGGGCGTGTCAGACTTCTGACTAAAACCACGCCTATGTTCCTTCTTTGCCTGGTGTTCCAGGACCCCGGTTCCCCTTTCGGAAGTGGGAAACTCGGAGTTCATCCCATGGTCCCCAGATAACGGTTAAATGTAGCTTTTGGGAACAACAGGCGTCAATTTCAACTAAACCTAACGAAAATCTCTGCTGGTTGAGTAGAAAAAAGTAGTCTTAAGTCCACCTTCTGCACAAGATATGATGGTACCTAGTTCATACACAGCTCAAACTTAGATATGATCTAACTGTTCTGCTGATCCACTTATCTCAATTTGTAGAGTGACGTCATCGTTTATGGCTGGAAGTGTTGATGTTGAACAATGTTTTATTACTGTACTAAAGTGGTGATGTGTTGGCTAACTTGAGTTCTGTTTGATAAGAATTTGTAGAATATGTATATGAACCGGTGATTTATTTAGAACTCTGACGTGATCCGACGTGATTTCAGTAGTCCAATTGACTATTGATTAACGTCGGTTTTACTACAACGTGTGTACGTCACTACACACGTTGTAGTAAATTTTTGTAAGTAATGATATCAATTCTGTATTAAAAAGGGTGTGTATGATGCTGACCTTAAGAGGACCCTAACCGGTTCGTCTACCGTTAACGTGAGCATAGTTGAAAAGGGTGTTGTTACATCTAACGCAATGTATGATAAAGAGGCAACGCGAAAAAAGAGAGAACGCCTGAACGCTCGGTTGGTAATCTCTCTTCCAATCCTCTTTAAGTTTGGAAGTGTTTTAAGGGTTGAAGTCCGAACGCAATGTACGCGGACGTAGTCGCGGGCAAAGTGCTATATAAAAAGAGAAACTGACTGACTGACATATCAACGCACAGCCAAAACTACTGGGACTAGGAGCGTCGAGCGTGAAATTTTGCACAAGGCTTCCTTTTATGACGTAGGCGAGCACTAAGAAAGGATTTTTCGGTATTCAACCTCTAAGGGGATGAAACGGGGGTCTTAAGTTTGTATGAAGAAAACCTTCACGCGGGCGAAGCTGCTGGCAGAAGCTAGTGTTGATATTAAATTTTTTAAAACCTTCAAAGTGGTTGGAAAAAAAAATTGGCAACCAGAATCTCAATTTAATGTGCAAGGTTCAATAAATTTAAGCAGATTTTTAGAGGTCTTTACTGGATTACTTTTAAACAAATTTATGTTTTAATATCAATAGAAACCTAGACAATATCTACAAGATATATGTGTTTCCATAATACCTTGAGAAAGATTTGGCATTATCACGTAAGAGCGGTTGTATGGGAAGATTGGGAAAGTAACATGGGACAAGGAAGCTGAAGAACCAAGCTGAATGTCATCAAAATCAATGGGTTTAATAGACCAAGTTTGGTTTTAAGCTCTTACTGAAAAACAGCCAAATGTATGAGAGATGTGTTGCTTCTTACATTATACTAATTGAGTTAGCCACATTTGACGCGTCCTTGAGACTGTATCGCCACCGGAGCATGACTAGATCGTCTGCCTGTGAATCGTGACTATTACGTTTCATACTCGTTGTTGTTTTTACATCAGTTATGACTTCGAAGATGGCTGGTCGTTTTGTTGTATTGTCATTTCAGAAAAAAATCCATCCTTCTGTACAATTTTTTAAATTATATAAACTAGTGTTTGAATGCGATCCCACCTGATAGTAAGCAGTAAAAAAATAAATTAAAAAAACCGCCAGCCGTTTTAACCGTTTTGAGTGGTGATGAAATAAATTACACAAAGTAATGCGCCTGGCTGGATTTGAACCCGCGACCTACAACTCGTAAGTCGGGGCTGTTACCACTCGGCCACCACTGCTCTCTAATTGTAATAATAATCTTTCTATTTGCGATTTTGAATAAAATTAATTAAAAAGACCAAATAATTAAAAACAAATATATAAAAACAACCCAATTATCATAATGAATATAATCTTTGAATCAAACTTTAAGTATTTTTTGCTGAAATCTCATTAAATGTAGACTCAGCGGCAGTTATTTGAATTTCAAATATCAAAATTCTGCTTTGACGCAAATAAAAATAAAGAATTGTTACTTTATTTGCTCGAGCTAGTTTAGATATAAAGTTATAGCAACTACAGTGGTGTCGTAAAACTGACCACCTACACTACCAGGAAACTCTATAAAACAGTGTAATAAAAGCAATGTTCTGACGATTATGTCCTCTATTTATTGTGAATACTGATCAGTGGAAACTGGAAACCATCACCTTTATTACCATTATCATCATTTCAGCCAAAAGACGTCCACTGCTGGACATAGGCCACCCCCAAATGTCGGAGACGAACAGTCCTGTGCATCTCGCATCCATCGCATTCTCGCACCTCTCACAAGGTCATCGGTCCACCTTGTGGGAGGCCTGCGTCTTCCGGTGCGCGGCCGCCACTCCAGAATCTTTTGGCCCCATCGTCCATCTTTTCTACGAACAATGTGCACTGCCCACTGCCACTTAAGCCTTGCTCATTACTACCATTTCATCGGTAAGCCACGACAGGACAGTTCTCCCCAAGCGTCTTCAAATCTATCTTGGATTTTTTTTTCTGATAGTTTATTCTCCTTGCAGACGCTGTGTTTCTACCTTGTATAACCTTTAGCCTTTGAAGCAAGAGTGAACAAGTCATCTTCGTTTGCTCGTTGCATCGTTGACCACACCCGCTAGGGCCATGGGGAATTTCTGAAAAGGAAACCTGTGTTCTTAGAACGCAATGGGCAACTGAAGGACGCAGGTGTGATATTAATCAGTAAAAGCCTGACACGCCCTCTTTCTGCCTAACCTAAAGCGGGAGAAGAGATGTTTTCTCAAATAAAAATAAAAACTTGACCACATCCATCGCTTAAATTTAAGAGCTGGCTCATCACCGTATGGTGATACTCCATTATTTATATATAAAATACTTTATGCACACAAAAGTACAGAGGCGGACTTAAATGCCTTAGGCAATTATTAATACTCCATTCGCAATGAGATAGACATTTAAACAAAACTTTTTTACTGTCCGATCAACCGATTTTGACTTCTATTCCGTAGGCATAAGGATGGCATTAAAAGTAAAAACTGGGCAAGTGCGAGTCGGACTCGCGCCCTGAGGGCGGAACTTACCTATGTAAATTGTTCAATTCCGTAATGGAGTCTGGGAAGAATTTTTCGAATAGCAAAAAAAAAAATTGTGACGTAGGTAACAACAAATTTACAGTTTTTAGATTTATTCCTATATTTGTGCTAGAAGACCTTGCTTTATGCCAAATTTCAGGATTCTGGGTCAACCGAAAGTACCCTATGTATTTGAATTTCAACTCGACACCTCCACGCGTTCCCGAGATAAAGGGTCTTGACAGACTGACAGACGGACGAACAACAAAGTGGTCCTATAAGGGTTCCGTTTTTTCCTTTTGGGGTAGGTACGGAACCCTAAAAAAGTGGTAACAATACCAACTATTTACTGTAGCCGCCATGTATCATGCCACGAACGCAATAAAAATCAAAATCGGTTGAACGGACAGTAAAAAAGGTTTGTTTAAATATCTAATCTTATTGCGAATGGAGTATAGGTATACATCCCACAAGCCTCCACAAGGTGGACTGACAACCTGGTGAGAGTCGCGGGAGTGCGGTGGATGCGAGACGCACAGGATCGGTCGTTGTGGAGACGCTTGGGGGAGGCCTATGTCCAGCAGTGGACGTCTTTCGGCTGAAATGATGATACATAGATAGCTTCAGTTTTCTGCAGAACTATACTTCTGCCATATTCTACTTCGGAGCTACTAAATGTGAAGGATCCATAACGTAACAATTATGAAGATATAATCTTTTTCCAAGATTTAGCATGTTCAAGTATTTGCATAAGCGTTTACCAACTTTTACCGTTTCTTGTGTTAACTACTTTGTAATGTGTGCAACAAATTAGCAAAGCACTTGTTGAAAGTAATGTGTGTCTTGTAACGACATTACCATACACATTCGCTTCTTTCAGCCTTCCTTAAAGGAACTGCAGAATTTTCTTGCGCGACGAATTCATCATCCAGCCCGTCTTAACCTTTGACCGATAAAATGTTACTGTAGCGACACCTATGACGCCGCATATGAACTAGCATAAGCAAAGCATAATCAGCCTTTCCCACTGCTGGGACTCGGGCCTCCTCTCTAGGAGAGGGAATGAGCCGTAATCCACCACGCGGGCCCAGTGCGGATTGGTAAATGTCACATGTCTTCGAATTTTTGGTTTTGAGAGCAGTGGTGATGACATAAATTACACAAAGTAATGCGCCTGGCTGGGTTTGAACCCGCGACCTACAACTCGTACGTCGGGGCCGTTACCACTCGGCAATCACTGCTCTCCATGCACATAGGGACTAAAAACTACGTCGCAGTATTAAAGTTCTCTGCGCCATTAGAATATATACAGCAGCCCGAACCTCAACTCAACAGACATAACAACCGACTGGTCGGTGGATCCTCCCTCTTCCAAGGAGATTTGCGAGACTTCGCACCCTGTTCCGCATGCCCCTTCAGATGTGAGTAGTACTTGTCATTGGTACTTATAATTCGCAAAAACTATTCGCTCCCGTGTAATATCTATTCTTCATATAATTGGAAATAATGTTTTCATGATAAAATTCTTTGCCATACGCTGGTCTGGCACTGAACTTTGACCACGTTTGGATCACTTCATTTTCAGAGGAATAGGGTAGGGTATATTTTCTCCACTGGCCAACAGTTTCGTTTCCATTTCAGTGTCTTCTAAACAGGCGGTAGCCTTCTTCTGAGAAGCAGTAATGTTAGCGAAGGAGGCGGCCGCACGCGCGAAGGAACGGACTTCCTCTCGTTCCAGCCGTCGGTATCCCGACCCCGATTTCCAGGCTTGCGGACGACGAGCAATGGATAGATCGCCGTCCGGCCGTCCGGTAACCCGAGCCCGAGTCGTCGAAGGGGCGTAGATTTCCACGCGCGCCTCAAAGAGATGTCGGCAAAACCGTAGAAGCCCAGCAGGGCCGAAGTCTACTGGGGCCATGGATAATCCAAAAGGGAACCCCCGGGTCCTGGAACGCTAGGCAAAGAAGGAACATAGGAGTGGGTTTTAATCAGAAAAAGACTGACACGCTCTCCCGCCCCGCCCTAAAGCGGGAGAAGTCATTGGATGATTTCCCACCTAAAAAAAAAACATATTGTCTTCTTAAAAGTACTTACCTATGGACATATGCGTTCCACACGGCAGTAAAAATAAATCATCATTGTCATTTACATAATATGTGCGAGCATGCGATGTGTCGTGTTTATAATAAACGGGTTTTATCATAGCATCTCTAATAACGTGATGAGTACTAATGAGCACTTGTTTGTGGCACGGTGCATTGCTAGTTTTTCTTCAAAAACTTCTTGAACTAGGTAGCTAGCTGGAATTGTTTAATATCATGTTAGCGTGAAGGGCCCGGCCCGGATGATCCTCTGCTAGGTAAGGCAGCCTTTATTTTCTGCCATTCTCCATGTTTCATGCTTTCTTGTATTCCGAGGTCGTTGATATGATACGACTTTCAGTTTTTGATCAAGTTTACCTTCGGAAAACGACGTCTCGGTTAATAATACGAAATATTAACACTCTGGTACTAATAGAGACGATGTACGTTACATACTAACTGCGTAGTATGGATCTACAAGCCCTTGAAGGATCAAAGGTTCAATAGTTGTCATCATAAGTTTTACGACTTCAATACCAATCTCCAAGGTACTACGGGCACCTGCTGCACATAATCCAACGACCCACATACAAAGCAATGATAAAAATTAATTACAATCCAACAATATGCGTTATGAATATGCACTAGATGCAAAAAAGTATGCAAAATTGGTTACGCGCGATGGTGGGCGATGAAAAACATAATTACTCCTTCGTAATAGTTGCATCACTTCGAATTATGCAGTCAGCAATTAGTTTTGACGAATGAAAGTATTTGAATAGGTACTGCTCTTATGATTTATTTGTTTCTTCACGCATGCTGCATGTAGTTTTGTGGTATTTAAACACCAGCAATAACTTTCGGGTTCTTAACCTGGCATTGTATCCGACCGTTAATATGGCATGGCACGTCTAGCTTATGAATGAGACTCACACAAGTTTTATTGTCAGGAAAGACTTTTTTTCACTTGGCAAATGATCAAATGAATTCTCTCGCTCTGGGTGGAGTGAAGAGGAGGGGGATTGGGAAGGAGTGTCAGACGTTTACTGACTAAAACCCAGTGTTCTTTCAGTTGCTCTTTGCGAGATAGCTCGAACAACCTGGCAAAAAGACTGTCTAGTGTTTTTTTTTAGCTTGGAAAATCATCTAATGACAAATCGCGCTCTTGGGCGGAGCGAGAGTTAGCAATTTTGCCTTCATCTACAGCCCTATGACCGCTTGTAAATCAAAATACGCCTTTTCACATAAACCTACATGGCTACTTATGAGATGTCAGAAGGTACGGCTCGAATTCGTCGTTTCTTCTAGGCAAGCGTGCTCCATCGTCGGCCACATCATCGCTTACCATCAGGTTAGATAGTGGTCAAACGCGAGCCTATCAATAATAAAAAAAATAACAGCAATGCTACCACGAGCTCTTAAGGCGATCTATTTTACGACCTAAACTGAACTGTTAAAGGGATGGAGCTATAATAGGGTGTATAGCTCCATCCTTCTTTATCGTTCACACGATTGACATTGTAACACGACATGGTAAGGTCCCAGGCGAGAAAATCCACTGTTATTGCGTTTTACTGTCTTTATGCCTTTATTTACGTTTCTTTTAGGATAATCCTAGATTTTGGCAGGATGCAACATATTGGTGTTTCCTCACTTTACTCGAATCACCGGCCCGATTCTATCACAAATATGGGGTGACTATAGACGCGTGACTCCTCAATATTAGCATGTTATGAGAATATTACATTGAAATATACGTCACGCTTGCCTGATGTATATTTGAGTACGAATGTGAATTTAGATATAAGAGTGAGGAAATATTAAACAATTTATTTGAATCAAGAAGCGATGGACAGGTTGTATCTACTTTGGGTTTTGCTTGTTTGTAGGGTTGCCAACTTTAGAAAAAACCCGATTTTAGAAAGGGTCAATGAGAGTATTATGACCTTCAGTAAAATACTGAAATGGCACAGTTTTATTCAGTTTAGATCAAAGCAAAATAAATAGGAGTATTTTAGCCTACTCTAAGGCGTTTGTAGATCATAAAGAACACCTCTGCAAAATAGAGTACAAATCTCTAATCAGAGTAGGTACGATTAGTAACCCTAAGGTACGACGGTTAAAACACAAATAAATGGTGATAATAGCAGGAGACTTATATTCGCTTGGCTGACAGGCTCAAGGTCATTCCTGTTTCTTCCTATAACTTCTAGAACGTAATCAAATCCTACACAGAACTAACAACCTTGCCATCAAACACAATTGGATAATAAAGTTTAGCATGAAGTCATATCCTCGTTACTCCACATTGGTCGAGGCATATGCACTGATCTTTTGTCATTTACACCCACGTTAGCGGAGTCTCTGTGCTTCAAGAAGTTGAGCTGAGAAGCGACATTTGTTTTATTTACCTTTTTTTTTTAAATTGATATAAACTAGTTTGGTTTCTACATTTAGTCTATGACCATGGATCATAGTGAGTGGGCCATGATGGCCATCATTTAGAGAACTTTTTTCCAGCTAGCTCAACTCTTCAGAAGCAGATCTGGCCCAGGGCATCTTTGATGGAAATCAGTGAACTCAAGGAGCAATATGTGATTGTTTTCTCCATGCATTGTTTCTATCTAGCAGAAGTAAAACTTTTCAGCTTCTAAATACCTGTTCAGTTATATCTTCAGATCCTTCAGTTTGATCTGACCATAATCCGTGCAGTCTGTTATGGTCTCTAGATCTGTCGTCTATGATACTATGCACTACTTTTACACTACAGTTGTTATAGAACGGTGCAGGTTACGGCTGTCGGATTCATACAATGTATGCAGTAACCTACCTATGTAAAAAAGACCTTAGATGCAAACCTTGTCATTTCTAGTTGTATCTCATTTACCTGGCTTTTCCTTTGTTGTGGCAAGCTTCGAGTCTAACTAGACGTCTTAATATCGATATATTTGCCAATCAGTTCTATTCAAACTCGTAACGAAACCGTCCATTTAATAAATCGTACAAGAACCACAACTTTCCTTAACTCGGGCCATAGACACGCGCTCAATACGGTAGTTTATGTCAACCGCAATCCAATATGGCGTTATGATTTCCCGCGCATGTTTCCGCTCGCATCCGGTTCGGGGCAAAGATGGCGGAGCTTCCGGTAAGCCCTTTAGCGGTGTTCCCCTACTTGGAAGGTGTTTAACTGTTCTTTTTTTTTCTGCGGATTATTTATAGTGTTTATATTCTATAAATAAAACTTATGTGGCAGTATCAGCATGAACTATATTATGAGAATTGGATATTTGCCTATGTTTATTACTGTACACTAAAAAATAATCTTTTTCTGAAAACATTAAAATTGATTTTGAAATGAAGCAGCAATTAGCATTCCAAATATTCATTTGAGGAAGAGTGGGGGCGTGATGGGAATACCTTGCTATCTCTTTTGCACACGTAACCTAATGACAGTGACGCCACATTTTCCAGTCATAAACTGTTATTTGACAGTTTCCGCCAAATTTTAAAGGTTTCCTAACTAACTTGATAAATATTGAACTTTTTTTTTCCATTTTGGTATTATTTTTTTGATACAAACAATAAAAAAAAATGAGACCAGTACCACCACGTGTTCTTGCCGTAATAAGATATTAGCCACTCGGGAAGGTGATGAATTGGGCAGGGTGCTTTGAATGTCAGTTTAATTAAGTAAAAACATCACATACTTTTCTCGTTACCTACTTTATACCGCGTACATCGAAGGACTGGAACAATTTGCCTGTTGCTGTCTTCCCGTCCAACTATAATTTAGGTGTCTTCAAGGCTAGAGTGAATAGGCTCTTAATAAACTAGTGCGCCTCACTGTCAATGATTGCATCACTGCTTACCATCAGGTGGGATCGCAGTCAAGCACTGGTTTATATCAATTAAAAAAAAAACACGCAAAATAAAACATATATCTCATTCAAGTAATTCACACTACGCATATAACCAAGACCGGTTTGCACCGGATGCATCTAGTTAATCAAACGGAGAAAAGTCTACACTTCCGTACATACCTCGCGGAAATGCTGCACGC